>OZ014525.1:32191258-32852770 GCA_963966055.1 Lathyrus aphaca
TGGTATTTTAAAGAGACATTTATTTTGAAACTAGAAAAAATGAAAAAAAAAAACACTTTTTATGACATGGAGTGAGTATTTGAGTGATGAGATTTAAATTTTAGTCCAAAAATCCAGAATTATGGGAGAAATCTACTTGCCCATTCATGGCACCCCCAGAACCAATGAAAATACCAAATTGACGTTGCAAGAAAACATATTTATATTTCACATATTGCCGAATTTTTTAAAATATTTGATGATACCGGGAATTTGGATTGCACTACCAGATATTTGAAAATTTACAAGTAAGTTGTACCGGTTTTTTCTAAATTACCGGTAAGAATTACCCGAAATTTTAAAAAAAAAAACCCGATAATATTTACCGAAAATTCCAAAATTATCAGTAATTATTTCCCGTAGATTTGAAATTTCTGGTATTTCATTTTTTATGCCTTTTCTACCGGTAATTTGAAATTACTCGTAGTGATAATATTTTTTTTTTCGGGAATTTCAAATTCCCGGTAGTTTATTTCTTTTAGGTGAATTTTTTGTTTAAATTGTGTTTTTTTTTTTGCAGTGAGTACTACAAGTGTTGATGGTAACCCTAGTGGGAGGACGTGTGACTTGGCTGCAACTGGTAGGGGGATGGGTACAACCACTCCTGATGCTGAGTCTTCCCTTTACGAGCTGGACGGGTGGTCCCAACCGGTTCACACCGAAAGAGGATGGCCGAGCAGCGGGGACATTTCTAGGTACCTCGCACCGTTATGAGACATGTAGGTCTTTCTTCACAACAGGTCACACCATAGGACGTCCCTGATATTCAGCCTCAGCCGGTGGATGCTATTGAGACAGATGTTCCAGTGGAGGGTGTTGTTAGGGATGTCGTAGAGGAGACTGTCAGAGTATCAACTGAGGGCGTGCAAGAGGGTGATGGCACTGGAGGGGCCGCCAATACAGGAGACATAGAGGAGATCATTCAGACGAATGTGACGATTCCTTCGACCGAGTCATCCATGCACACGGAGCCAGGATTCCCTGGTGGGTCGATTGATAGGTTCGTGCTTACAGAGTACAGTGAGTACGTAACTTTGCATCTATGATAGGGGAATGTATATTATTTTTACGTTTAATTTTAACATTTGTTTACTAATGCATAAATGTTTTATGTATTAACAATTTTGTTTATTGGTTGGTGTCACAGGTGCGACCTATAGTGAGGGTCTAGTCTCACGGCGCGAAGATGAAGGGTTTCCCTCGTATTCCCTTCCCTAATGATGTGAGGATGATTGTAAGAGACTTTGACTTGCTCCATTTTGGCCACTGCTCCCTGACGATGTTGGATGCAGAGCTGCTCAGTGCTTTCGTCGAGAGGTGGCACAAGGAGACGTCGTTATTAAATCTCTAATTTGGAGAGATGATTGTGCCTTTAAATGATGTCGCTTCCTTGTTCCATCTCCCTATCGACGACAAATTCTGAACGACTCCTTTATTGAGTGTGTCCCAGGCACAAAAGCTGGTAGTTCGTGATCTTTGTTTGCCTGAGGCAGTGGTGGCACAAGAGTTTGTTGATACATGAGGTGCTCACCTTCGTATGTGGTGGCTGCGAGATAGGTACGATGAACTCGTTGTTGCTGGTCAGTATCAGGTTGCCGCTAGGGCGTACATGTTGCATGTGGTAGCATGTACTCTCTTTGCGGACAAGTTTGGTACGTATGTGGATGCTCGGTATCTGTGCCTCTTCAGTGATCTAAAGACGCACAACTGGGCTTGGGGTTGTGCAGCTCTGACTCAGTTGTATCATGCGCTGGGGGAGACGACCTGATTTTATTCGAAGCAGATAGATGGGTATCTTAGTTTGTTATATGTATATCTTAATTCATTTTCTAACTTACTTTTTATTGTATTTTTTTTAATATTATTAATTATAATTTACTGTTTGTTGTGATCTCAGTGTTGGATCTATGAGTCTTTCCCGCAGATATGCGATAGGAGGATTCAACCCTATACACCAGGGGAGCCACGAGCGAAGAGGTGGAAGGCGAGACAGAAACACCCTGGAGGGATACTTGAGTACAAGAGGAGATTGAATGCGCTGACCGTAGAGGATGTCATTTGGACACCCTACGATGAGCATAAAACTGTGTGTCCGTTTGAGGAGTCGAGATTATACTCTGACTATATGCGGTGGGAGATGTTGATTGCCATGCACCTCCCAGAGAGATGTTTGCGTCAGTTTAGGTACATTCAGACCATACCACCAGCAGTTCCCGGATACACCCTCTAAGGGTATTGATAGGTGGTTTATGACGCATTTCATCAGTTCTGCTGGCACCATTGTTGCTAGATCTGCACCTGTGTAGTATCCATCGCAGTGTGAGGATGACTACTTTGAGTGGTTTCTCAACATATCCCATCCACACATCACTCCACCGACGACTGAGGAAACAACTTCAAAGGATGCACCTTATGGTGCCCAGGAGTCTGTTGGTGACACACCTCTTCCTCCTCCTGTTCCAGCACAACACCATGAGGACGCGCATCGATTTATGATTATAGCAGTGTTTGTTGATGAGCTCACGTGCTTGGTTAACCCTGTTGGTAGTATTGCTGCCAGATTAGCTTGGATTGTACACTTAGCCCGTGAGGGCCTATCTAGTATTATTTTTATTTCTAGATCATTTGTATATTGTTGTATTATATGTATATTATGACAGAACAATATATTATTATTATGTCTTCATTTATTCCCTTACACTGCATTGATCTTGATTTAAAAACTTAAACAAATAAAAAATTATTACAACATAATTAATCAATATTAAAAACCTAAACACTACCAGATGCTTCAGGACATTTCAGCATCGCCATTATTTCATCAACTGATCTTGCGAGTTGCACATCTAATGCCATCAGATCCCTTGTTAGCCTACAACGAAATAATCTCCACATTTTGCTGACGTCTTCATCATTCTTCAGCTCAATTAGATTATATTTCACACTACTATCCCCCCAATCGTCCAGAAATTCGATCTTCAACATCTTTCTATTCTCACCATTAGACAACAATTCCTTCAACTTCGAAATCAGGCCAATAAATAAGGTCGTGTCATCCGAGCATAAATTCAACAGGTTAAGAACTCTCTTGAAATAAACTTTTGCCTTAATTAAAAATGCTAGAATAATCATTTTTTCATATGTTTAAGCACAAGACCTAATTATTTTTTATACAAGTGTGCAACAATTATGAACCACACAAACAATCGCAACAATCAAATTACGGGATTACAATAGTTGTTATCATATGGTAACCCAAGTATGCAACTCCAACAATCATCTAAACTCATACCGTAAGTTTAAGATAGTGAGTATTTAAGGCAAACTAAGAGGCAGCAATACAAAAATTGAAGCTGCAAAAATTTGAGTAAGTAAATTGCAATTGACATACCTAGTGGATTAAGTTTATTAAGTTCTAGTGGATTAAGTTTATTAAGTTTAAGATAGTGAGTATTTAAGGCAAACTAAGAGGCAGCAATACAAAAAAAAAAGTTTGAAAAATTTAAATATACAAAGATCTTCTAAGAACTTGCTCCCTTACAACAAAGACCACTTTGTTAGGATTTTTCCAATAAAGAGTAGTGGTTGGCTCATTCATGGCATCATTATTTTGGTACAACACGTAGAGGTAGGCAGAGAAAGAGAGAGCGCTCTCTTACCTCTGAGGAGCCTTTGCTTAGGAATATTTATGAGAGTTTGTTTGCACTCCTTTTTCAATATTCAATACAATTCCCACAATGGTTTTCATTTCTGTTTACTCTGCTCTATCATTTGATAATACAGGACAAATCAAATCAACACTTCGCCTATATATATGAGCGAGCATTCATACATCATGTGACAGTGGTGCCGACAAACTATCTATCCCACCCAGATGGCCTCCGCCTTTCTCTAGGTTTGGAACTACTGCAGAAAAAGGAAACAAACAAGAACTTTATCGGCAACCGAAGTAGCTATCCCATAATGATATGTACCAAGTAAGTTCAGCTTAGAAAAGTAACCTGTTTGTGCTGTTCTGACCAGGATTTACTCCAGGACTTTGACTTGTGGAGTTTATGGCTGATGTAGCAGGATTGTATGAAGAAGTTTGCTGATGAGTATTTATATCACCCCCAATTGATCCACCAGATACAAAGCCGGCGAGTGCCGGTCTCTTATTAATAGCTATGCTTGGATTATTACCGATTCCTCCACTTTGGGAGTTTGATGATGCAGCAACAAAGCTACTCCTAAATTGGGACATCATTCCTGTTCGCAGAGAATTTACGGCAGCGGACCGATTTGGAACTGAGTTAGATGGTGCATTGTTTGACTCTGAACTATATCCAATGCCCAAGCCAAAATCCACCCCACGCACGCCTTTTCCACCCGCACCGCCACCCCTGCCTTTGCCTTTTCTCCCACCTGCACAACATAAGAAATGTAAATAAAGAGACTCGTCAATCAAGCATGCCAATATCATGACTGTTCTGTAGAGGGATAAGGATACGGCTTATTAGTGCTTAAGTTGTGTGTTATATCAACATCAGCTTACAATTCTATAGGCATTAGTATGCAAGTCAAATATCATACCTCCTTTTCTCGCATCACGTTTCGACCTGAATCTCCCATCCTATGGAATTACAAGAAAAAGTCGATTAGTAATTTCAAGACACCAACAAGAGATCTATACCTTATAGCATCATCATGAAATATCATAAGAGTAGTTTTTAGAGACAGAAGACATATGCTTTGTCAAGAAAATAAATGTATTATTAAAATTTAAAGAGAAAACCACAAACACGATAAACTCTTCTTTATTGTCAGTGCACAAATCCTATAGTCATAATAAGTCTTGTGCTCATGAGAGCTAATATGATCTTCGGAGCATACTAGAGAAGTAAAGATTATTAGGGAAAGGTTTTTACGGATTCATGAAGACAATTCAGGTAGCAACACAACAGAAAAACCCAGTTGCGAGGTCAGCGACTCGTTCAAAATTAGAGGGGAGACAGGACAATTTGACAACTCGCAAAATGCCAAACTCACAAAATATCAAATTTATTCTCATTCAAACGACTTCCTTGAAGCGTAAAGCCGGGCAGTCAAGAACATTTTAGAGCCTAAAAAATAAGTCTTTCTTACCATAAAGTGTTCAACCAAATAGATTTTACTATCCAAATGCTTGTCTGGTCTTTGTTTATATTCAACTACTCACAAACCCTTTATTTTGTTCAGGAACCATTTCATCTTTCACAAAGAGCAATTCAATCACTTTAATATCTTTATAATGATCAGATCAGATAGCCTCAACCAGTCAAACCTAAGAAAGCTATTAGATATAAAATCTTCCATCAAATTTGTTTCTATCGTCTAGCTTCTTAGAAACCTACCTCAACCATGCCATCAAATACATTAAATTAATATATATAACATTTCAAGAAACATGTACTAATTAATAACTCAGTTTTGGCCGGTAAATAGCATAAGGGGATGAGTAATAGATTGTACAAAATCTACAACTGCGTGAACCAACAATAACTACATGGATAATATACGAGAGACTGCAAGCATGAAATAAATTGCATAAACATCAATAACTGTGATGAAACTAGAATACAGGGCATTACTACCTTCATGGCAAGATCTGTCAACTCTGTGGATACATTTTGACCAGCAGCAACTAAACTATTAACCAATTCACCAGCAAACCGTGCTTCTTTTTGTGTTATAAGAGTGTATGCAACTCCATCCTTGTCACCAGCACGACCCGTCCTTCCAATGCGATGGACATGCATGTCCATATCTTTAGCAATATCAAAGTTGACCACTGTTTTAATTGACTTGATATCAAGACCACGAGCAGCGACATCAGTTGCAATAAGAACGTGGTAAGTGCCAGATTTAAACTTTTGTAAAATATCCATACGAGAAGCTTGATCCTTATCACCATGCAGGGCGGCAACTTTAAAGCCTCTCTGACCCAATTGTGATTCGATTTCATCCACAGTGGCCTTCTTGGAAGCAAAAACTAATGTATCACCTTGATCGATCATTTCAGGTAGCTTCTCAAGAAGCCACGGCAATTTCTCAGAATCGGAAGGAATTACTTGAACAACTTGAGTAATATCTTCATTTGCCATCCCCACTTCTCCCACTGTCACTCTGGTAGGATCGGAAAGGATTTCCCTGGCTAACTTTTCCACTTTGAAAGGCATTGTTGCAGAAAAGAGCAAAGTTTGGCGGTCGGGCCTAATCTGACCAACAATGGACCTTACTTGTGGCTCAAATCCCAAATCAAACATTCGATCAGCCTCATCAAGTACTAGGTAAGTCGCTCTCAGCATTGTCAATGCCTTCATTTTTAACATGTCTATCAATCTCCCAGGAGTAGCGACAACGATCTCACAGCCTGCCTTGAGTTCTTTGAATTGTTCAAGCTTTGACATTCCACCATAGACAGCAGAGACGCGTATACCATATGCTTTAGCAAACTTCTTGGCTTCTAGATATATCTGATGTGCTAATTCTCTGGTAGGTGCACATATCACTCCTATAGGACCTTCCTCCTTTTGAAGTTCAGGCTGATCCATGATATGCACAATCATAGGAAGCACAAAAGCAGCAGTTTTACCAGAACCAGTTTTCGCTATGCCAATGATATCTCTACCAGAAAGCACAACCGGTAAAGCTTGACATTGTATAGACGTGGGCTTCTCATAACCTTGTTTCTTTATAGCAGACATAATTTGCGAAGCAAACCCACAGTCCTCAAATGTTTTAACTGGCTTAGGAACATCAAAACCTGATACCCGAATAGCCAAACTCTTCCTGTATTCAAGTACATCTTGCTCACTCATACCTGTATCAAGCCAGGAAAAAAAACAGTGTCAAAAGTTCAATCTCAGTTAACTCATAATCTAGGGATACGTTTGGATTAACTTATTTAAAACCATCTACTAGTACTAGCAAAAGTACTTCTGAAAGAGCTTATAGAAACAACTTATGACAGATACATAAGCTCTCCTGGGTTGCTCGTGAAAATAGTTTGACTTATCTTAAACTATGTTATACTGATAGCTTATACATGAAGTTCATGAACACTTATAATGATAAGTTTTATGCATAGCCTATAAGCCCTTAATTTAATTAAGCTCATAATCAAAACACGGCCTTAAAGAACCATCTTGCATAAGAAATATTTATCTAAGTAGCCACAACTCTGAATCAACAAGTAAAACATAACAATAGAATTTCAGGGTTATGTTACATTACCTGAAATTGAAGGTGTCTCCTCATAAAAATCCTTAGTAAACGGTTCATAATCAATTTCCGTATGATCAAGAGGAGCTATAGGTTCAATTTTCTTCTTATCAATAACAATAGGGTTATCATCTGAATCATAATCAATCAAACCAGCATCCACAGCCTTAGCAGCAGCATAAACCTCCTCATCAGAATCATATCCAGCATGCAGCGCATCAGACGCCAACGTCAACCCTAAATCCTTCTTCGCCCTCAAAAAACTTTCCATAGGATCCTCTTCATCATCTCTGTATCTATCTTCTACCTTCTCCTTCGGCTTCGGTGCCGGCGCCGCCTTCATCTCCTCGTGTATCCCTTCCATAAAAGCATCCAAAGGATCGATTTCCTCCTCCTCACCACCACCACCATTATTGTCGTTGTCGTCGTTATTATTGCTGGGTTCTTCTCTGGCATCATCATCGTACTCGATGTTGTCTAGGTCGTTATCCTCGTAGTTGTCGTGGGTTTTACGAGATGAGGGAGGGACGTAGAGTCGTTGAGGAGGTTGAGATCGTTCGAAACTGTAGGTTGATTGGCGGTTTATGCCGAAGCCTTCGAATCCGAACTTCCTCTTCGACATTGCTGGGAAATTGGTTGGTTTTGAACGGAATTTCAGTGAGTGAGAAAACCCTAGAAGAAGATTGAGGGAGATGATTTTGAAAAAGATGGGGTTTTTGAATGTTTGAGGTGTGGGTAGTGGAATTCGGTGGTGCTGCGAGCAGTGTTGCAACCACAGGCTCGTATGGTCGATTTCTGGTTAAGAGTTGTAACCAAGGTATGCTTCTTTTTCTTCTTGTAATTTTCAGGTTTTAGTTCGTTAAGCGGTACCCGAACCGAGTGATAAAACCCGTGTTTATTTGCTAGATAAAAAATTATGAAAATTTTACCCATACCCCTACATTTATTTCTATACCCCAACACTTTTACAAATATTCTAAAAATACCCTTAATAAAAAATTTTATTTTATTTTATTTTTTATTACACAGTAAAATCAAAATTTATTATTGGATTTACACGATAATAACTAGATAACTTTAAATAAATAATTCAGAGTATCTTTCTGTAAACCGGAAAACAACACATAAAGACATCCAATTATTTCTGTATTAAATCAGATAACTTATATACAAATTATCTGGTTGTGACGATCAATTGAAAGAATAGTGAAATATTAGTCTGACAGATTTTGATAAAAAAATATGTATTTTTATGAATCTTCCACTAAATAGAATAAAAAAATTATGACAACTACTAATAGTATTGTTTATGATAAAGTGTGAAGTGTAAACTTATATGTACATAAATTGAAAATTACAAACCGGAAGAAGCTATAAAGTAATCTGGGAGAAAAAATGTGAACCGGATAACTTGTATATAAGTTATTCGGTTTAATACAAAAACCACTTGATTTCTTTATGTGTTGTTTTCCGGTTTAAAAAAAGATACTCCAAAAATCTTTATTTAAAGTTATATGGTTAATATTGTGTCAATCCGATAGTATTTTTTTTTTTTGCGTAATAAAAAATAAAATAATTTTTGTTATCAAGGGTATTTTTGGAATATTTGTAAAAGTGTAGGGGTATAGGGATAAGTGTAGGGGTATGAGGTAAAATTTTCAAAAACGAAACACCCTATTTTTTTTGGTAAAGTGAGAATTTTAAAAAATAAATTTTAGGATCACTATAGGTTAAATTATGATTAAATAGTATTTAATTTGTCTAATGCACATAAAGTTAATAGGAAAAAAATATGATGGTGTGATTTTTTTGTTGGCAAAATACTCAAATTGGTCTCTTAACTCTACCACTGAGTTCAATTTGGTCCCTTAAGTTTAAAAAGTGTCAAAAAGATCCCTTAATTATTTAAATGGTTCTAAATTGGTCTTGTCCGTCAAGTGCCCCAAACAGACGTTTATTTCTGCGTATGTGGCAGCATGACATGTCATATTTCATCTTCTTCATTGTTAACGCATTCTATTATTAGGGTTTGTGTTGTTAGAGTTTCTTCCCCAAATTGATTCACGACATATATAGGGTTTCTTCACCAAATCCAGCTTAAGCCATGAAATCGAATTGTTCTTCTCCAGCAATGAAGCAAAAAACGCATATGACATGTCTTCTTCGAAGCAAGGGTCGAATGTCAGCACAAGCACATGTTAGAAACCGTTTTGTCACTGTGGGGATTTAGTTGTGCTTCGAATGACAACAACGGTTAAGAACTATGGAAAATATTTTTGGGGTTGTCCTAATTTTAAGGTATGTTTAATGTGAATGTCATGTTTATTCTTATTAAAACAGTTGTTACTGCAAAGATTTGATGTATAAAGATGAATTTTGCGAGGATCAATGCATGCTGGTTGTGGGTACTTTGGATGGTATTATAAAGATGTTGGAGATGAGAAGGAGCGGGTGTTGATGGATAAAATAGAAAAGCTTTCAAACATAGTTGCAGAATGTCAAATGATTATCGAAGAATATGGGAAACAAATAAGCAATGTGGAAACTGAATTGAAGAACCTACTGAAGTGGGAAAATTTGTGGAATTTGATTTTGTTCATGTGCCTCATTGTAGTTGTTATGAGAATGCTTTAGGGTATTTGTTGTTTATGAAGTTGTTATCAATGTAATGAATAGATAAGTTATTGTACCAAGTTGTTATCAATTTGTTGTTATTAATTAAATAAAGAAATATGTATCAAAAATACAAATAGACAAGTTATTGTACTAAGCTGTTGTCAATTTGTTGTTACCAAGCTGTTATCAATTTGTTACAAGTAATATGTTGATCAATATGTTAACAGTTTGTGACAGAAATATGTTAACAACTTGTTACAGAAATATGTTATGAAAATGCTTTAGGAAATTTGTGACAAAAATATGTAATCAGAAATATGTTAACAATAATATGTGACAGAATACCATAATAGTTTATTGCTAGCCAAAATACACAAGTCATAACTTGTCTTAACATATTACATAAGCACCACATGTCTTAGCAAAATACCATACATGTCTTAACATAATAACATATAATTGTAATTGCCCTACATCTATCTAATTTTTCCAATTATTTGTTGTTCTCTTGGTTGGTGTTATTCTCCTTGTAGTTGGCCCTACAGCAGTCTTGCCTGCACTCATCCTTGTGGTTGGGCCTGGTGGAATAAAAGGCTTAGGTGGCCTTTTGATTGACAGTTTATTGGGCCTTCCTTGAGTTTTCTGGGTTGCTTGTGATTTTGTTGCAGGAGAGGATATCTTGGCCTTTCCTTTATATTACTGCTTTGATGCTTGTTGCCATTGTGTTGCTTGTGTTCCTTGTGTTGGTTGTGTTGGTTGCATTAGTGCCTGCTGAGATGCCTGTTGTTGATTAGTGATGTCCTTGCAAGTCATTTTATTATGACCTGGTTTTTTGCACCTGCTAGACTTAACATTAAAACCAATCCTTCTCATCTTTTTGTTTGATCCATCAAGTTCACCTTGCTCTAAATTCCTTCTCTTCTTTGGCCTTCCAGGCATCATCCTATACTTAGGAGGATGCACATCTGAATAGGCTCTAGAATCAAGTATTACACTATTGAATGCCTCTGACATATTATTGAGGACTGCATCACACTTGTTATGTGTCTTGAAATATGACCTACTTCAGTATCTCGGAGGAGTGTTGATCATGTACTTGTATGCCTCCACATTGATTTCCTTCATCACTTTCATCTCTCTCCCAAGCTTGATAATAAGTTGACTTTGCTGCTTTCCAGATAATTTCCTTTAGCATTTTTCCAGGATATATCTTTTTCTAAAATTGTTATAGAGATGCCTGACACAAAACCTTTGCTCGACTTGAGGTAGCAACTCATCCATGGCTGGTAGTAAACCCTATGCAAAACAAAGTATAACACAAGTAAAACAAAGTATAACACAAGTAAAAAGGCAAGTATAACACAAGTAAAACAAAGTTATACCTTTTGTTGATCAGATATATAAGTGTATGTGAGACACTTTTCTCTCCCACCGAGATCATCAATTAGAAGCTCCAAGAACCATGTCCAGTTGTCTTTATTTTCACTTTCAACTACAACAAATGTTATTGGTAGTATTTGATCATTTGGATCTCTACCTATGGCTGACAAGATTTGACCTCCACATAACCCTTTTAAAAAACAACCATCAAGACCAATGAAATGTCTACATAATTTAGAAATCTCCTTACAAGCTGCCAAGAAAATGTATAACCTCTTAAAATAAGGTCTTTGATCTGCAGTACCCTCTGGTACAGGTTAAACATTCAGTTTAACAGTAGAACCTGGGTTAGACCTCAAAAGTTCATGGCATTAGTCATAGATCCTTGTATAGTCCCTAAGGAAAGAACTATCTACCATATCTTTAGCAACAAATCTTGCTCTTATGGCTTTTTGCTTACTGACACCTATATTCCACTTTTTCTGTGTTTTTTCCTTTATGTCCCTAAACTTCAATCTTGGGTTGGTTTTCACAGAATTTTGAAGCATATTGCTTAACCACTTAGTACTCATCATTTTTACATTGTACTTTATATTACAGTTATGCTTGTCTATGGTCTTCCTTAGTTGCCAAGAATCCTCATTAGGTAACTTTGCACAGTAGGCTTCCCAATCACATCCTTCCTTGCATCTAACCCTCACCCTTACCTTGTCATTCTTATTGTACCTAAGATCCCTTCCAGATTGCACTGCATATGATGTTATTGCTTATTTGAAATCATATTTGGTTGTGAAATACATCCCAACCTCCCATTTAAAATTTGACATGTCTTTCTGTAATTTAAACATATGATACTTTTTCTCACAACATCACTGTCACACCCACTTTGTAAATCATCACTTTCATTATCACTAACAGCTTGATCATCTTTTTTGTCCTCACAATTTTCTTTACCTTTTTTCCTCTTCCCCTCTTGGTCATTCACATATTCAATCAAATCACCCTCATCATCATCATACTCATCTGATTCATCATCAAAACCCACTTCCATTTCACTGTCATAAGTGAAGTTTTCATCCTCACTATCATCAGAGCTAAGACCATCATTGACATCACCACCAGTCTCCTTCAAAGCCTCAACTTTTGTCCCCTCAAACTCCTTCAAAGCCTCACCTTTATTTCCCTCAGTCTCATTCAAAGCCTCATTGTTATTCCCCTCAGTCTCATCAAAAGCATCATCTTTCATCATTGGAGTTGTCTCATTCAAAGCCTCACTATTATTCACCTCAACATTAACTTCCTCAAGCACTGCAACAAGTACTTTTTCAGTCTCATCTACTTCCATCACTTATGTTTCTACTTCATCAATAGGACCATCATAGTAATCAGGTTGTGACAGTATGTGTTTAATGTATATGTCAACCCTAAGGTTCACCCTATAGAGATCAACAATCTATAGGGCTCATTTGTCATCAACCAAAGTGTTCAACCCAAATTGTGGATCCCTATAGTAAATATTCTCAATAGAGTTATAACCCAATTCCTTAAAACATCCTAACAGTTCAAAATAGCGCCATCTATCAACATTTATTCTCAATTCAACTATCTCACCCCATTCGTAAACATTCATTCGTCATCGACAAATTCACCACTGTGGTGGATTGTTATATTCAAATACTCAGTCATTTCTACCAAACTCCTATGTCATGTTAATATTTGTACGAAAAAACCCAATTACATAAACTAATTGGAAAAAAAAACCCAAAACCACGAAAAACCCTAAATCATTAAACACTATGAAATCGAATAACACGTACCTGGTTAACTTTGATTTCAACAATGATACCGATGATTGCTTCAGTATGTACGCGTTCTTTTGCTTCATGTATCCATGGTTGCGCTAGGGTTCCATTCCTTCATCTCTTTTCCTTTTCTGCGTTTCGTTTTCTAGAATTTACATTTTGTAAAACCACTTTTAAGTTATTCATATCCAACATGGCAGATGAATCACCAAAGTGCAGCACCACGTGTCCAAAAGAATTGACTTTGACTAACGTTGGGTAACAGAAGGACTAACGTGGAACCATTTAAACAATTTCACTACAAAAAATCGCGTAAATTGTGGCGGTTAAGTTACTGCGATTTGTGAAAACAGCCACAATAAATAAAAGATTACGGTGATTTATTTAATCAACATAATGTTAGTAATAAACTGGCGGTTTGGACTGCCATTATTTACCTATTATTTTTAAAATTCCGCACCAATTAGCGCGCTCTTATTTTAATGATTCCTGCTCAATTTTTATACTAAAGTTTTTACATTAAAAAATTTAATTAATTTTTTTATTCAAAATTAATTAAAATTAATAAAAAATGAATTAAAAAATAAAAGAGAACCATTCCCTAGTCCTTCTCTTGAAAACGAAAAACCCTATGTTTTCCCTCTTTTCAACGTAAAACCTCATTTTCCATCTTTTCATCGAAAACAAAAAGCTTCAGTATTCTTTCATCAAAGAACGTCGCCCGCCGTAAAAGACCGATATCGGAATCGAGCTCACAGTCACTTTCTCTTACCTTCTTGGTTAGTTATCTCCATCATCCCTCTTCTCTCCATTGATTTACTCTTCAAAATCATTTTTTTATTTCAATCTATGAAATTGTTGTATAGCTTAGGTATTGGTAGTTGTATTAGTGATTTATCATATTATCAACGATCTTTTTGCTCAAATTTGAATTCCCTCGTTTGGTATAAACCCTAATGATCTTACCTGATCAGAAGGTCCTTTCAGTGACTTGATGTAACGGCCGAAGGATGGGAGGAGAGAAAAAGAGGGGGTGTACCTGCAAAGCACTTCAATGCTTAAGTGAGAAGAGGTATAGTGAAAAAAATGGTTTAAATCTGGTGTAATCAGAAAATCTGACCCTTTAGTAAAAAGGGGTATTTATAGTGTGCCCCCAGCGTTGGGCCAAGGTCCCTCTTTGGGCCTAGATCAGCTAGGCCCAAGGAAGAACTGCCAAGGAACGCGTGAGAAGCGTGAAGACCTAGCTAAAAGGTATGGTCCTTGGTCCAACTGCCCCTATCTTTCAGGAGATAATAAGGGACAGTTGGGTGACGTGGTAAGTGACCTGGCATATATGTTCTTTGCCCGTCCTGAGTGTATGCCCGTTGTATAAGAAGCTTGTTTGACTGTGAGGTGCCCCTGCCCGTCTGCTAGGCGTTTCTGCTCGAGTATATGGAACTCTGCTCGACCTGCTGGGTCGTAGCCAGATACATTCTTGAGGCCCAGTCCGGAACAGGAGCCCCCCAAGTCGAGTCTCCGAGTCGGAGCGATGAATTGTAATGTAGTCGGGTGCAAGCGCAATGGATAAGCAGCAGGCGTATGGTCGAGTCGATCATGACGTCTACAGAGTTGACTGTAGTATTCTTTTCCGTCGGGCGCATGACGCCCAACTGAGTCGAGGATGTTTCACGGGGTCGAGGACGTCTCGTAGATTCGAGTATGAAAGTCCTCGACTGACACGTGGCGTTTAAGAGAGTCGAGGACGTCTTACGGGGTCGAGGACGCTTCATAGAGTCGGAGAGGTGTATGGTTGCTCGACGTCGTTCAAGATTCCTTATGGATTGACGTGTTCCAACATTAATGGTGCGTCGCTTCGTTTATTGTGCAAATGGCGGCGTAGGCAGTAGGTAATGATGACTTGACGCGTCAATCCACGCGCCTGTGGCTATAAAATGGGGGTGAATTATTTCATTTGAACTTTTTCGCTCAGACGTTCACCGGAAGCTCTGAAGAAATTTCCTATCTTCGCCCGTCTCGCCACCTGAAATGTCGTTGTTGCTCGAGCGCCGCCGTCCCATTCTCTTATTTTCACTATGTCAGGTACTGATCTTCCCTCTAACCCTCTGTTTTACATGTTTTATGCGTTTGGTAGCTAGGATTGCATGATTTATTTGTGTAGAATAGGTAAAATTAGCCTAGAAACAGTTTAATAGGCTATAAATGTGAAAAATTTCGTTAGGGTTAGATTATCCCGGGCAGGAATTTCATATGTGTATGAATGGACCGGGCAAAAATTTCATATGCATATGAATGGCCCGGGCTAAAAATTCATATGTCTGTGACTGCTGCGAGCATATATGTGTGAATTTTCCCAAATGAGGCCTGGTGGTCGCGGGTAGAGTCTGCGTCAGTGTCGCTTCGCGGGCCAGGGTTTCATCTGCTCGCGAAGGTTGCCCCTTCGCCAGTCCTAGACCAATAGTCATGTTTCAGGGCGTGCGTTTTTAGTCCTACGCCCTTTCACTTGACCTGCGGTGGAAGGGTGGATTTGATACGATGTCGAATTCACTCTTTCTGTCTGCGTTTCAGGTGCAACCGGGCGTCTTCAACCCAGAGGAGAAGATACTGAACCGCGACCCGTGGAAGCGGATGTCGCGCGCTTGAATGTCGAGGAGGGAAGTGCCAGGGGGCACTGAACATGTCTCCTCGTCTGGGAAAAATGACTTTTCCTGGGTTGCGGACGAACCCTTGGACGAGGAGTCCTATTTTTGCGACGAGTCGACCCGTGCTTATGCCGTGGTGGAAGATCGGGGTCCCGAGGACCCTGAAAACTGGCAGTGTCGTGCTCCTAAAGAGGCGGACCGGATATGTCATCGCTTCCCGGGGAAGCAATTCGCCATGTACGAGTTCGTTTTTCGAGAGGCGAGGGTTAGGTTGCCCTTCAACTCCTTCCAAATGTCGATCTTCAAGTGGCTTCGGCTGGCGCCGTCAGAGTTGCACCCCAACGCCATTGCTTTCATGCGGGCGTACGAGCTAGTTTGCCGCTTCCTCGGCATTGGGTGTACTCGGGCCCCCTTCTTCCACATTTTTCACCTCCAACGGTCCGGTCTTCGGGGGCGTCATAATTGGGTTTCCTTCAAGCAGCCAGTGAGGCTATTCAAGACGTACGTGGATTCCGCCCGACACTTCAAAGGGCGATGGTATGTCGTGAGGCCGATCACTCGTGCCGCCCTGCATTCTCTTTATTATTACAAGCGAGATGCGGACGGGGAGGAAAAGCTCATGTCGAGGATACCACTGAGGTGGCAGCCCGGCCACTATGACCTTTCCACCAGCCATTACCGGGTCAAGTTCTCGAGCCTGGGTGTTGAGGATTGACTCGTTTATAAGAAGCTGGTGGAGTTCGTGCAGAGTTTCAACCTAGCGGTCTGGGTTGACCGAAAGGGTGTGCCTTATGTTGATGAAGCCGGGATGCCGCTCTGCGAACCTCGTCTCATCAATACTAAGGCTCTGCTCGAATGTGATACTGACGATCAGGCCATGGAATTACTGAGTAGGTGTTCTTTTATTCCTATGCTATTTTGTCTTATGTTTTTGCCCGCTGATGTTTGTGTCTTCGTTTTGTAGGTGTTATCCCTTCTGATCGCGACAAAGTTCTTAAGCTGGCCAATCAGGCAGGTGCCCCGGACAGGATCTCCAAGAAGAAGAAGAAGACAGCTCCTCGTGTCCAGGAGGTAGCTGGAGATTCAGGGGTCGGGACCTCTAACACGGCGAGCCCAGTGCCCACTTCTCCTCCGCGCCTCTCCCAAATCGACATCCCGGATAGCCCACCTCCATCTACTTCCCCTCTCCACAAGCGGAAGCGCCCGGATGGGACACTTGCTAGGTCTGCTCTGGGGGGCAGCAGTCCGGGTGGCCCCGGGAGCTATTTGCTGCCTCCCTGCTACATAGAGCAGGATTTTTTCAAAACTGAAGATGCTATTGCTGTGTCGGCGCCCGAGGCAAAGGCTATTCTGAGCCAGGAGGCTGGTGTCCAGCGAAAGGAATTGGCGAAGGATCTGGCTGCAGTCATCAGGATGATGGAGACGGCCATGGTTCTGACTGATACCTCCGTGTCCACGACTTCCCTGGAGGATGCCCTCCTGACGGTCCGTTCTGAAAAAGAAAAGTTGTCAAAGGACCTGTCGGACTATAAGGAGGAGCATCAGCTGCAGGAAGGGCAGAAGAAAGAGCTTGAAGAGGTGAAAGGGGAGCGGGATACGCTGAAGGCAGAAAAGGCTAGCCTGGAGGAGCAAGCCGCTGAGCATAAGAAAGTGGCTGAGGAGAATGCTGCACTCCGTGCTCGTCTGACTCTGCTCGAGGATGTTGTCTGTCCCTTGGCAGATGAGAGTGAAGAGGAGCTCGCCCTCCGTTCTCGGAGTGAGCTGGTGGGGCACATCCGTTCGCTCAACCAGGACCTGGTGGCTGTGTTTAAAGATGGGTTTGACAATGTTGTCGAGCAGCTGAAGGTACTGAACCCTGAGTTGGCAACGGAGGGGTCCGCCCACAATTACTGTGTCCAGGACGGGGAGATAGTGTGTCCCTTCGAGGTGAAGGAGGGCCTGGGAGAAGAGGAAGAGTAACTACGGGCAGAGTCTTATGTATTTCATTTTGTTTTATTTGTATGGCATGCGTGCCTAATTTGTATGGCATGTGTGCCTAGTTTGTATGAATATTGGCCTTCGGGCACACTTGTCTTTCCTTCGGCTACGGCCGCGTATGAATGTATATTTTTGTTTTTAGCTGTTTACCTTGCTCGGTTTTATTCAGTTTGTATTTGTATTTTTGTGAATTGTTTTATGCTCGACTATGTTTGTCTCGTCGGTTTAGGGAACCGACGAGGTAGCGGGCGTCGTGCTCGCCTAAAATCAAAGCCGAGTTCGCGATTGGGGAACTCTGACCTCGGGGCTTAGGCCTTCCCATCGCGAGCTGGGTGCCCTGCCAATCTCGGTACTGCGACGCTGGGGCTCGATCGAGGTCCCAACTGTCGAGGAGGGTTGTGCCCGCTGGAGGGATCGTGTTCGCCCCCGGGTAGCGTGGTTCCTCCCTGTAGTTTCGGTGGTGGAGCATGGTCGTACCTCCCATGTCTCCCCGTGACATATTCAGCTGTAATATTGTCTAAGTTTCTTTGCGTTCCATGGTCGAGCGAGTTCTTCACCTTGTAGGTTTTCTAGATAGTAGGCCCCGTTGCTCGTCTTGTCGCGGACGCGGTAGGGACCTTCCCAGTTGGCGGCCAGTTTACCCTCTCTTGGGTTTTTTCGATTTCTTCTGAGGACCAGGCTGCCCACCTGGAACTCTCTCTTTATGACCTTCGCGTCGTGGCGCAAGGCTATTTTTTGTTTGAGGGATATTTCCCTGAGGGCTGCTTCGGAGCGGATCTCATCGATGAGATCCAGCTCGGCTCTAAGTGCCTCGTCGTTCATCTCCTCGTCTAGGGGTTCCTCTACGCGTCTCGTCGGCTCTCGTATTTCTACTGGGATGACTGCTTCGGTGTCGTATGTTAGTCGGAATAGGGTTTCCCCGGTTGTGGAGTGTGGTGTCGTGCGGTATGCCCACAGGACGCTGTGTAATTCTTCGACCCATGCCCTTTTCGCCTCGCCGAGTCCGCGCTTCAGCCCGCGTAGGATTACTCTATTGGCTGCTTCTGCTTGCCCATTGGTTTGAGGGTGCTCCACAGATGTGAAATGTTGTTTAGTACCTAAGCCGGCCACGAAGTCTTGGAATCCTCCGTCTGTGAATTGCGTTCCGTTGTCCGTGATGAGGACCTGGGGTATGCCGAACCGAGCGAGGATATTTCGTTTAAAAAATCGAAGAATGTTCTGTGATGTTATTTTAGCCAGCGCTTCTGCTTCGATCTATTTGGTAAAATAGTCTACCCTTACGACGAGGTATTTATTCTGGTATAATCCGGTTACGAAGGGTCCGAGGATGTCCATGCCCCACCATGCGAAGGGCCAAGGAAAAGAGAGTGTTTTTAGTTCGTTCGGGGGTGCGAGGTGCATGTCGGCGTGTCGTTGACATTTGTCGCATTTTTTGACGTGTTCCTTGGAGTCGTGTTGCATATTCGGCCAATAATAGTCTGCTCGAAGAGCCTTTCGTGCGAGTGACCGTCCGCCGGGATGTTGGGCGTTGATTCCTCGGTGCATTTCCCTCAATATGTCGGGAACTTTCTCTTCTTCGACGCATTTGAGTAACGGGATGGAAAACCCCCTACGATAGAGTTTCCCTTCGAGGAGGACGTACGAGCATGCCCTATGTTTGGTGACGGTCGCCTCTTTAGGGTCAGCGGGGAGTTCGCCCTTCGTGAGGTAATTATAGATGGGCGTCATCCAACAATGAGTATCCCCGATCACGTTAACTTCGAGTCGGGGAGGCGGCTTCTCGATACTAGGTCGAGGAAGGATTTCCTGGATTACTGATTTGTTTCCGCCCTTCTTTCTCGTGCTAGCTAGTTTCGACAGGATGTCTGCTCGTGTGTTGTGCTCGCGAGGTACGTGTTGAACTTCCCACTTCTCGAATTTTTCGAGTCTTTCTTTGACTAAGGCCAAGTACTCGATGAGGTTGTCGTTCTTGGTTTGGTACTCTCCCCGTACTTGTGATGCTATAAGCTAGGAGTCTGTTGATATTTTTACTTCTTTTGCTCCTAAGTCCTCGGCCAGTCTCAGGCCGGCGATGAAAGCTTCATATTCGGCTTGGTTGTTGGATGTTGGGAAAGCTAATGCTAATGAGACCTCAATCAGGATCCCGTCCTTGTTTTCGAGGATGATCCCGGCCCCGCTGCCCGTCGTGCTGGAGGCGCCGTCGACGAAGATCGTCCATATATGGGCGCCGTCTGCCGGTACCGGGCTATGAGTCATTTCCGCGGCAAAGTCGGCCAGGGCTTGAGCCTTCAGGGCCTTCTTGTTCTCGTATTGTATATCGAATTCGGAAAGTTCCAACGACCATTTTAGCATTCTGCCAGCCATGTCTGGTCGCCCGAGGAGTTGTTTTATTGGTTGATCGGTTCTTACCTTAACTGTGTGAGTGAGGAAGTAATGACGTAATCTTCTTGCTGCATTTATGAGAGCCAATGCGACCTTTTCGATTTGTTGGTATCTGAGCTCGGGGCCTTGGAGCGCTTTGCTCGTGAAATAGATGGGTTTTTGTCCCTCGTTGGTTTCTCTGATTAGAATGGCACTGATGACCTCAGTTGCCACGGACAGATACAGGTATAAGGTCTCCCATTCCAATGGTCGTGATAGGACCGGGAGTTGGGAGAGGACTTTCTTCAAATGGAGTAGTGTCTGTTCACATTCGTCGGTCCATTCGAAGCTGGCCTTTTTACGGAGGAGTCTGAAGAAAGGTAGCGCGTGCTGGGCAGATTTGGCGATGAAACGGGAGAGTGAGGCAAGCACCCCGTTGAGGGATTGGATGGATTTTTTTAGATTTCGGGGTCGGAAATTCCGAAAACGCTCGACATTTGTCGGGGTTGGCCTCGATTCCCCTCTCGGTGAGGTAGAAACCTAGGAATTTTCCTGCCCGTACGCCAAACGTGCATTTTTCAGGGTTAAACCTCATTTTGCATTGTCTCACCTGCTCGAATACTTTGTAGAGGTGTCGAGCATGGTCGGTCTCCTCGTGTGATTTGATGATCATGTCGTCCATGTATACCTCGAGCATATCCCCTATTTCTCCTCAGAAAAATTTGTTCATCATGCGCTGGTACGTGGCCCCGGCGTTTTTGAGTCCGAAGGGCATTACGTTGTAGTAGTAATTGTCGGTCGGGGTCATGAATGCCGTGTGTCTCTTGTCTGTGTCCGACATAGGGATTTGATTATATCCGCTGTATGCATCCATGAAGAACAAGAGTCTGAAACTTGCAGAGTTGTCAACGAGTTTATCTATGTTAGGGAGAGGGAAAACATCTTTGGGATAAGCCCTATTAAGATCAGTATAATCAACACACATGCGCCATTTTCCATTATTTTTCTTAACGAGGACTACATTAGAGAGCCAGGTTGTGTAATGGGCTTCAGAAATAAAATTTGCCTCTAAGAGGTCTTTTACAGCTCGCTCGGCAGCCTCCGCTTTCTCGGGGGACTGCTTGCGCCTACACTGTACTACGGGCTTGACTGCCCGGTCCAAAGCTAATTGGTGACATGCGACCTCAGGGTCTAGACCGGGCATTTCTGCGGCGTTCCATGCGAAGAGATCGGAGTTCTCCCTGAGACACATCGCGAGTTGCTTCCATGTTTCTTCGGGCAATCCCTTGCCTATTTTTACTGCTCTGTCAGGGTTGTCGCCCAGAGGGACGAGCTCGAACTCTCCGTCCGGGATTGGGCGGAACGTGTGAGCGGGAGTCTGCTCCTTGGTGGGTTTCCATTCTTCAGTTTCGTCCTGGCCGATGCGGCAATCGAGGTCGATGGCATTGATTCCCTGGAAGGGAGGATCCTCGGCCCTGGGCTTTTTGTTGCCCTTTGTATTGAATGTGGCCTGTCCTTTTACTGCGGCATCGTAACACCTTCAGGCAGCTTCGATGTCGCCGTGGATGGTGAATAAGCGACCTAGTTTGGTGTAATATTTCATCTTCAGGTGGACGGTAGACGGGACCGCGGTCAGCTCAGATAACGTCGGGCGGTCGAGGATGCAGTTGTAAAGAGAGGGACATTCTATGACCAGGAATTGGATCTTGATTTCTCTGGCCGTCTCTTGCTCTCCGAATGTGACGAGGAGCTCGACGTAACCCCAAGGCTTCGTCGTGGCTCCGTTGAATCCTTGGAGGTCGGACCCGACGTAAGGAGATAGGTTGGTCTTGTCTAATTTTAGAGTCTTGAAAAGGTGGACGTACATGATATCCACCGAGCTGCCTTGATCGACCAGAATGCGTCTGACGTCGAATTGAGCCATCTTGGCTCTAATCAACAATGGGATGCCCGAGTTTGGGGAACCACCCGGAAGCTCCTCCAAAAAGAAAGATATTGGGTTGGATTTTCCCCGGTACTTTGTCAGCGTTGCCTTTTGCTCGGGTGCGGTCAGAAGGAGCTCGTCGAACTTGCGTTTTACTGAGAGGGCGGCGGCCTCGCCGTTCATCCCTCTGCCTGATATGACGAGGGCAGTAGGAAAGTCTTCCCAGGGGCTGAAATCTTCTGGTCGTGATATGCAAAGGGCCACCTGATAAGAAGACTTGTCGGGGGGAGTGTCCTCCCGGGGTCTCTTCTTTTCTGGCTCTTCGTGTTTGGATGTTTCGTTCCTCCTAGTGTATTGCTTAAGATGCCCTTCTTGGATCAATATCTCTATTGCGTCTTTCAAGTGAATGCAGTTTTCAGTCACATGTTTGTAGCTTCTATGGAACCTGCAGTATTTGGACTTGTCGGTGTGAGGCTTGGGCGTAGATGGTTTTGGGAACCTTACCCTGCCCTGTTTGAATTCGGAGTTGATGCATTCGGCGAGGATGCGCTCGCGGGGAGCTGACAGTAATTTATACTCGCTGTATCGGCCCGCGGGGCCTCTTCCCTCCCGGGGTTCGCGAGGTTTCTCTTCCCTTCGCCTGTCCCCATTGCGACGGGGAATGTTCGGGTCTTCGCGCTTGGGGTGATCGGTGTCTCCGGTGCCGCGGCTGCTGCGAGCATTGTGGGCTACCTGCTTTTCCTCGTATCTGATGTAAGCCAGGGCTTTATGCAGGAGGTCATTCAGAGTTCGATGAGGCTCTATCCCAACTGCTCGGCTAAGCTCGCTTCCGGGCAAGAGTCCTCTCTCGAGGAGGTATTTCTTCATGTGCTCCGTGGTGTCCACCTCGACAGCCTCTTGATTGAATCGTTCGATGTATGAGCGTAATGTCTCATTCTTCCTTTGTACTATGGCTTCAAGGGTTGCCTCTGTCTTGGGTTGGCGTCAGGAGGCTGTGAAATGCCTCGTGAACATGGATCTCATGACCCTCCAGGATGTGATGGATTCTGGGGCCAAGCTTTTGTACCAGACCATGGCCCCTTTCCTGAGGGTCGTTGAGAACAGCCTGCATTTGAGATGCCCGGTGATGTCGTTGCGGTAGTCGAGCATCGCATTGACGTTGTCGACGTGATCGTCGGGGTCAGTGGTCCCGTCGTATATGGCCAGATTTGGGGGTTTTTCCATGCCTTTGGGGAGTGGAGCTTCCATTATTGCCCGTGACAGGGGGCAATGTAGGTCTTCTTCGTCGCTCCTTGGTGGGGAGAGCTCATTGTGGTTGGGGCTTCGATTGTGCCTTGGTGAGGTTCCCGATCGGCCGGAATCACGGCGGGCACGTGCCCTACTCATGTTAGGCTCTAGGGAGCGGCGTCCCCGTTACTTTGTTGCTTCTGGACGTTGTTGCGTCCTCCTTTCTTGCTGAGGTCGGACCTCCTGCCGATCAGCTTCTAGGGCCATGATTCTCTCGTGCTGCTGGTAGAGCATGGAGCTGGACTGGTTGAGGGCATTCACCATAGCAATCATGGTGGCGTCCCCCTCGACGGGAACGGGGATGGGCTGAAACGCGTCTGTCCCCTGGTTTTGAACTTGAGGTGGGTTCCCATTGTTCTCAGGTTCAGGAGACGGGGTGGTTTGGCGTCCATCCTGGGCGTCAGCCTCATGGTACTGCAGATTGTCCTCCATCGTGTAGTCGACGAGGGGACGGTTGCGGTCGTTGAGTTGTTCTTCGGATATGCTGGAAGGATGGTGTTTGAGCTTTGATCTTCAGTCGTAGAATAAGGGGAAACTAGTTTCCCACAGACGGCGCCACTGATCTTACCTGATCAGAAGGACCTTCCAATGACTTGATGTAACGGCCGAAGGATGGGAGGAGAGAAAAAGAGGGGGTGTACCTGCAAAGCACTCCAATGCTTAAGTGAGAAGAGGTACAGTGAAAAAAATGGTTTAAATCTGGTGTAATCAGAAAATCTGACCCTTTAGTAAAAAGGGGTATTTATAATGTGCCCCCAGCGCTGGGCCAAGGTCCCTATTTGGGCCTAGATCAGCTAGGCCCAAGGAAGAACTGCCAAGGAACGCGTGAGAAGCGTGAAGACCTAGCTAAAAGGTCTGGTCATTGGTCCAACTGCCCCTATCTTTCAGGAGATAATAAGGGACAGTTAGGTGACGTGGTAAGTGACCTGGCAGATATGTTCTTTGCCCGTCCTGAGTGTATGCCCGTCGTATAAGAAGCTTGTTTGACTGTGAGGTGACCCTTCCCGTCTGCTAGGCGTTTCTGCTCGAGTATATGGGTCTCTGCTCGACCTGCTGGGCCGTAGTCAGATACATTCTTGAGGCCCAGTCCGGAATACCTAATTTTTTGAAAACCCTTTTTTTGCTCAGGTCTGTAGCAGTTTCGCAATCAGCACAAACTGTAGTTCTGCTGCTATGTAATATGTAGTTTCGTAATCGGCGAATTTTAAGGTAAAATCATCTCTTTAATATAAAATAAATTATAAATTAACGTATGGCTTCAATCAGTCAATTATTGTCTCATTCATAAATTGGGTTGTAAGTGAAACATTATTTTCAATCTCTCCTACTACGACTGTTGCATCAACTCACCGTATATTATATTGATATGTCAACATGTACTCACGGGAGAGTTAATGTAATATGTTCTTAGTTGTATTTACTAATCAATCAACAAACTTGCAAATTGCAAAATTCTCTGACATAATCAATTACCAACATGTATTAAAAACCTGACTTTGTAAATACAACATAGAAAATCATCTAGCATAGTTAAAGTGTTGTGTGAAGGCATGTAAATGGAAAAATTATAGGAACACCATGTGTTGGTGGCTGTTTTTGAACTGCTATGACAAGAACTTTCAGTCGTACTAATTTTGTATGTAATAAATGCATAAATGAGAAAGAAATGTGTTACTTCAAATTATTTTGTTTCAGGAGATATGGTAATATTGGATGGCCTTAAGGATGTCATCATGATTTCCATTTTTAGTCACAGGATGCGTGTTAGCCTTTTTTTCTTCATGAATGACAATAATCAGTAGGATAGACAAATAAGTCATTGTAATAAAATAGAGAAACAACAATAATTATATCAATATTATTATATCTGATTACCCCAAGATACAATCTACTAAGCTGGGAGGTTAAATTGCCAGCTGAATTTGGCAATTGACCTCCAAAATTATTAACACTTATACTAACAACGTATAATTTACAGCAATTTCTCAATGTTTTTAAAAACTCCAAATCCTTAGTTGATTTGTTACTTAGATAGTTAAATTCTAAATATATAATATAGAGATCTTTTAGCTTCCCTAAACTTGCATATGATTCCATACCAGCTGCAGAAGTGTGTTGAACCATTCCAAGAATCTAGGATCTTATATGGGTCATTGGATATAAATTCTTTGAATCTGAGCAATGACAAATGATCAGTTTGGTTTCCTAATGCCACTGCCACAATTTTGTTTAGACCAAAGCATAAGAAACTTAGGGAAAAGAGTAAAAGAAGATGAATGTATAAAATTATAGGTGACAAGAAAGAAAAAGAGTTCATTTGGTTTATGGTATTTAGTTATGTTTGTGTTGAATAGTTATGGAAGAATAAAAGGAATTATACGCATTTAAATATCGGTGGCATGGGGTATCTGAGTATGAGTTTTTATTAGTATTAGGGAACGATTTATCTATCCATGAGTTGGGTAGTTTACCTTCAAAAGTCAAGTCAATTGATGGTACAGAGATCCAAAACTCAAGATATGATGATTTGCTACCTTTCAACTTTGATGTGTTTCATGAATTTCCCTTTATCTCTTTCTAAACCATTCTTTCTCTCTCATATTATACTATACTAAATTAAAATTGAAATAGGATCCATGGAAATTGAGTTAGTGGATATGGAATTATAGCTTCCATTATTATTTTGATCACTGTTTAATCTTAGGCGTGCTGCCCCTTTGAACAAAGAAAACATTAGATAGAAAATTAAAATAAACTTAAGAAATCATTAGATAGAAGATATTATTAACAATATATACCGAAAAAAATCACATATATGAGAAACAGTTAAGAGAATCATAAATTTAGTTTAAAATTGAGACCTTACTAGATCATACTTCCATGTGCATATATTTTCATAAGAATAATTGTTTCTTTATGAAACAATGAAGCATGTCTTAAAGGCAAAAAATAGTCCTTTAAAAACTTCAAAAGCATACCTTTCTAACATGGACATAAGTCCATAAAGTTTAAAAAATATATCCAATAATTACAGTGTTTGTTTCTTCATTATATGTTTGACTGAAAATTAATATATAATATTATCATCAATCTTAGTGACTTTATAATAATTCACCCTTTAACAGAACATGAGGAATTCAATCATCAAAACTAATCGATACAATAATTCATCATTACATGTTTTATTTTTTAAACATAATTAATGCTAATTTATGCACGTTTAAGTTATGTACCAAAGATATTGTAAATAAAATTAGAGTGGTTTCTGAATATCGTTCACAATCCGCACAATCTTGTTTGTGTTTCTGGCTGAGGTGTTTTGTTTGGTAGCTTTTGGTGCTTCTGTTTTTTTGTATATTGGTGCTAAATACTAAAGTTTGTATCTTTGTTGTGCCATAATTATTTTGAACTTACTTGAGTAAAGGACTTAAAGAAATTCTTGAAATTGATTTAATTGTTTGATTTCAGGACTTGAGATATTGGCTTTTCCATGTAATTAGTTGTTTGATTTTAGGACTTGAGTAAAGAGCCTAGGAGTAGTCAGGAAGCAAAACAATTTGCATCTACAAGATTCAAAGCCAAGTATCCAATTTTTGGAAATGTAATGTGTTGTTTGTTTGTGTAGGGATCTCGATAGTCGCTGATAGGTTTTATCCTTGATTTTTTTTGATTTTGTTGTTCTATGTTTTAAAATATAGATTCATCCTATTTGATAAAAATATTTTCTATAATTTGACAATCATTGTAGATGAGTATTGAATGGATTTACAAAAGCATTTAGGAATATCATTGCATGTTGATGCTTATAGGTCTTATAAGCTAAAGAAATTGTAAAATGAAACGAAAGAGAATAAAATTATTTATTACTGACATGTGTTAGAGAAAATCAAAGCATGCTAACTATTGTGTTAGAGAACAAAATGATTTATTACTTAAATGTGTTAGAGAATCATGTTAATTATCTGTCACTTGATTTATTAAATGAACTGTTTTTAAAATAGTTATGGAAATGGAATCGTAATCGTTATGAACTGTTATAAACAACTGAAATTAATTTGTAAAATAGTTATGAGTAATCTAATGCAATTAGATATGAACAGTTATGAATCGTAATCGTTATGGAATCGTAGTAATCGTAATTGTTCATGGACCAAATGTAATAAGGACATTGACAATTATAGACTGTTTAAGTTAGAGAAAGGTCATAAATTTAGATCGAGTCGGTCTCATTTTAATGGAAAAATTGAGCAAAGAGATGCCCTGCTGCTTTGTCACGGGTAGACATCTTGGACCAGTTAAAAGGAGTTAATGTTACCTTTGGGAAAATGGTAGAATATAATGTTAAAGGCAAAAGAAAACGAGAAAAAAACCCGGTTGAAGAAGGATCGAGACAATGGAAGAAGAAAAGAATATTTTTTGATCTTCCTTATTGGGAGTCAAACTTGTTGCGCCATAATTTAGATGTTATGCACATTGAAGAAAATGTATGTGATAATGTTGTATACACTTTGCTCAATGAAATTGGGAAATCAAAAGATAACCTTAAAGCTCGAGAGGATCTAAAATTAATGGGTATAAGGAAGGATCTTTGGCCAGATGATAATAAAAGATTTCGCCCGTCTTTATTTACCATGTCAAATTCAAAGAAAGATGTCTTCTTACGAACTTCGAAGAATACCATTGTTCCTGATGGATACTTAAGTAATATTTCTAGGTGCGTTGACCTAAAAAATCGAAAACTTTTTGGAATGAAAAGCCACGATTGTCATGTTCTTATGGAGAAAATACTACCTATTTCCATACGAAATGTCCTACTAGACAAGGTAATTATAGTGATAGTAGAGTTTTGTTCATTCTTTTGTCAATTATGTGCCAAGATTTTAAGTCACTTGGATCTTGATAGGCTCCAGTATCGGATCATTCTCACTCTTTGCCACTTAGAAATGTTATTTCCTCCTTCATTTTTTTACAATCATGGTTCATTTAACTTGTCATCTTGTTGGTGAAGCAAAACTTGGAGGTCCAATACAGAATCATTGGATGTATCCTATTGAAAGGTAAACAACCTACTTCCTTTTGAGGTTATTCTTTGTCTAAGTAATTCACATTTACTAATATTCAACCCCCTTTTTTAGGTACTTGGGACACTTAAAATCTTATGTTAGGAATAAGGCACAACCTGGAGGTTCTATTGCTGAAGGATACCTTGCCGATGAGGTTCTCGCATTTGCTCTCAATATATGGATGGGATTGAGACTCGAGTTAATAGACCTTCACGTGTTGATGATTGTCCCGATGAAAGAAATTTGTCACACACATCTTCAATTTTTCCATCTGTGGGTAGAGCAGTAGGAGCATTCTCAACCTTTAATCTATCAACCATGGAGAAAACTCAAGCACATCGATATGTATTTGTTAAATTGGCCAGAAGTCAAGCCTTATATTGAGTGAGTACCTCAAAGATTTTAAGTTTGATAAGATATATATGGCATTAATTATCCTAAATTAATATCAATTACTTATGTAGTGAGTTTGAGGATTATTTACGAAGGCGGTCTAAGGGGGGGAGAAGGCCGACAACAACAGAGATAGAGAAAATTATTAGTAAAGATTTAATTGCTTGGTTTCCTCAAAGGGTAGGTTAAATATGTAATGACTTTTTCCAACTTTTTGTATGGATGTTTATAAAATTACGTAAATTACTAAAACATTCTTTCGTTTTCATTTTAGATTATGAACCCCGACATATCAAATACAGTGTCAGATGATCTCAAGTATCTTGCAAAAGGCCCAACAACACAGGCTAGAAGATATTCTAGATTTAATATTAATGGATTCAAATTTTGAACTTTAGCACGAGAACATGGGTTAAAAACCCAAAATAGTGGAGTTTATTTAACATCTTCAACATCTTGTGTTGCTAGTAGTGTTGATGGGAACTTTAGAGAAGTTGATTTGCTATATTATGGAAAGTTATAAGATATAATTGAGCTCAACTACCATGGTAGATTTAAAGTTACTCTATTTAGATGTAAATGGGCTGACACCATTAGGGACAGAGGGTTCAAAAGAGATGCTTGGGGTTTTAGTTCCATTAATTTTTCACGAGTGATTCACACAGGTGATCATGAAGAACATGATCCATATATTAAGGCCTCAAAAGCTCAAATGGTGTATTATGTGAATGATGAGTTGAATAGAGATTGGAGTGTTGTTGTCCATTTGAATCCAAGGGAATTGTATGATATGGGAGATCAAATAGATATTGAAGTTTGTCCTGAGAATGAGCAAGACTTGGATCAATTTTTTGGGGACTCTGACGATCTATCTTTAATAAGGGAGGATGAAGATGATGAATTAATAATTGAGGGGAATATTAATGATAACATTGGTGGAGATGATCTTATGCCAGAAGAAGGGCAATGAGCTTGTGCAGATGAGGAACTATTTATTTCTACCACTAAATTATACTGGTTAATATATATATTCATTGATAAAATATGCAGTATGTCAATAACACTTTAATGAATAGAGTAACATACAATATATATTCATTGTTAGTATATTTTGTGGTTTATGTAAATATACACTTTTATGATTTAAAATAGAACATGCAATATATATTCATTGTTAATATATTTTATGGTTTATGTAAATATACTTTTATGATTTAAAATAACCTGCAACATGTCAACATTCAATATAGTTTTATTTGGGTATACTTCATTTCTTTTAGTATTATCATTATTTAAATTATTTTAATTTGACTATTTTATTTTTATATGCAGAAATGCCAAAGCCAAGGAGGATTTCAAATTTTCTTAAGTTAGCTAATAAGAACTGTACAAACGTTGCATCTGTATCCAGTGATCTGATTCCTACTCCACTTGTTCCACCAAATGTCATATCTTCTACTCCTACACCAACTATTAATGATGTATTATCTCAATTACCTAATCAAGGATCCTCACAACCTTCACAACACGGAGTTGGAAGGTCTTATCATAGAGTTAATGTATCATCTCAATTACCAAACCGAACATTGTCACAACCTTCACAACAAGGAGCTGGAAGTTCTCATCTTCAAACTAATGTATCATCTCAATTACCTAACCAAACATCCTCTCAACCTACACAACAAGGATCAAGGAGTTCTCAATTCAATGAGAATGTATCTTCTCAATTACCTAGCCAAACATCCTCTCAGCCGCTACAACAAGAGGTTGAGCATCGTCAACGTGGAGGTGGACAAACATCTACCCATTATTGGTTTGTAGATGCACTAGGTATAATATATTGATATTTTTTAATTTAATTATGTGTGGTATTTTAATCATATATCTTTGATTTTAGTCAAATAACATTTTATATCTTATAGATGAAAAGCATGGTACAATTCAAAAATTGTGTTTGACTTGTAAGGATGTCAATGACATGCCAAATGCTTCGCGTGTTATTGTGGAATTTGATGAATTTCATTCACCTATTGGAGAGGTTACGGGTTTACTTGCCAGAATATGTGGACTAGTAGCAACGAATAGTCTCTTTTTTCCTATAGGTTTCAAAAAATGGTCACTTATGCCCGAAGGTTATTTTAATGAACAGTGGAAAACCCTTTTTCAGGTAAATTACTTTTAATTTTACAAATGTATATAGAGTTTTCATATGAGACGTTGCAAGTGACTAATATTTTTGTTACTGGAAGGCTCACTTTTGTTTCAAGGTACATGAAGATTTAACTAAAAGATATATTGATGTTGCGATTGGCAAAAAGTGGAGGGAGTATAGGCTTAAGCTTTGGAATGCTAAGTATGATCCACTTTTGAGCAAAAGTCAAATTATTGAAAATAAGCCCAAGGATTTTACCTTGGACCATCAGGCATTATATGTTGACTATCGATTCAAACCACAAACGATAGTATGTACTTCATTCTTCATTCTATACTGAATATTTTTTACGTAATATTTTGTGAAATTATATAAAGTAGTTTATTTCCACTTTTAGGATCTTTGTAAGAAAAATCAACAAATAAGGAACAAACAAGTCTTTTCTCATACGTGTGGTGCCAAGTCTTTGGCAAGGAGAATACATGAGCTAGTAAGTTTAATATTATCTTTATATAAACATTTTTCTTAGACACGAGTTAAATGCATAATGATATTGTGTATTATTTTTGTAGACTATTGAGACGGGTAAGATTATCGGTCGGGGTCAAATGTGGAACATGACCCAGAAAAAGAAAGATGAGAGCTATGTGAATTAAAAAGCCAAGGAGATGGGGTAAATTGATAATATATATATATATATATATATATATATATATATATATATATATATATATATATATATATATATATATATATATATCTTTGTATGTGTTAAGTTTATGTTCATTTGTTATATTATGAGTAAATGAATGATATTCATTATTTATTTGTATTTTATGTAGGAAAAAATTGATAGTTACTTAAATCAAAACCTTGAGGCTTCTTCTGAAATTTCTTCAAATGATGTTGTTGGAAAGGTATTTGGAAAAGAGCATCCTGGTCGTGTTCGAGTAATGGGCATGGGAGTGGTTCCTACTACTGCTTTTAAACAAACTACTACACGACTTAGGGGTATGGAGTTTGGTTTTTCAAGTGGTAATACTTCAAATGCTAGTTCTTCATTGGTGGAAAAAAAGACTTACATTTGTGACCGCTCTATTGGAAGCAGTTGTTTTTTATATTAGTACAAAAGAAGGCGGTACACTCCCTACAGATTTAGCTGTTGTACTTGCAAATCATACACAACAGGTATATCAATTAGTTAGTGAAATGAATTATATTATGACTGTTATTTAGTTAGAGAATGAATTTGAAGTGAATTAGAATGTGAATTTTGTTATGATTGTTACAGAATGAATTTGAAGTGATTTAGAATGTCAATTCTATTATGAATTGTTATCACTGTTATGTTGTATCTTGAGCTATTAAAGAAATGAAGTTAGATATGGTTAGAAAAATCAATTGAGAAAGTTAGTTATAGGCTTGTTGAATTAGTTATAGTTAGGGTGATTTAGTTAGTGTTGTTAATGTTTTGTCACTTGTGTAGTTGGATTGTTAATGCAATTAGTGATTAAATGAAATGTGTAGTTAGTGTTGTTAATGTTCTGTCACTTGATCCAAAGTTCTGTCACGAAGAAGAATGAGTTTAGATTCCCTAATCTCAACAAATTAAAACCATATTCTCCATTACTTTAATCCTAACATCTTATTTATCCAAGTTTGGTTTAAAAGGATATTAATAGTAGGAATGTACACATGTAGTTTGGAATGTGAGAGTGATCACTTGTAAGAATATTTTTCAACTGGATTGATCATGCCACTGATATCAATTAAAAGACACCAATATGTATATTTGTCAATGTTTTTTCCCTTTTGTTTATTTATCCCTGACATATAAAAATGCTTTTAATTATTTTTGATGCATGAACATATATATCCCTGACATATAAAAATGCTTTTTTTAAATATATATGATGTCCTTATAAAAAAAGTATTTCTTTGTATATATGATTTGGTAGTATGTAATTGAAAATATAATTGGTCATTCAATATAATAGAAGTATATCTAGCAGTCCATACTTCCATAATAGCCTCAAAGAATCTTCATGAAAATCATAAGCTAACATATACGTTATTTCCATTAGGAGCCTAGACTAAAATAAGTTATAGAAGAAAAGTATTTCAGCCAGGAAACTGGTAATTATAGTGTCATATATAACAAAACAAAGAATAACACTAAATACCTTATCAAGTCTTAATATTAGTTGTAATATAATGATTAGTTTTTTAGTCCTTTCTATAAAGATTGGTTGTAATATAATTATTTTTCTATTTTTTTTGCAGGCTCCAGAGACAGAAAATGAGCCTTCAAAAACTTATCCCATGAGAAGATCATCCATTGCAAGCAATACCCATGATGCAAATCACCAAAGTCTTTCAAATGACACATGATTTATTTATGAAACTTTCATGTTATAGCTTATAAAACTTGTTTACTTTGAGAATAGCTTAAGATAATGACACAATTGTTGGTCATTTTTATGATTTAGTATTTTTAAACAAGTTTGTGATAGTATATCAAACAAGTTAGACTCATTACTAATTTTGAAGAAGTTGAACAATTGCAATGACCTATATATTTAGTGAATGCATTTTTAATGTCTTTTAACATTTTATATTGATACATTTAAAAGTAAACTTCAATTTAGAAAATTTAAATTTAGTTTATATTCAATAGTAAATAATGGCAACAAATTTAAACTGCATATTTAATATAAAAAATTAAATATTATTGAAAATTGTGGCAGTTTAAAGGATGATACGAATAGCAAATTGTGGCGGTTAAATTTGACGTAGATAGCAGTAAATTGTGGCGGTTTCAAACGACATATTATTAAATGAAACTTGTTTAAGTGTGAAAATTGTGGTGTTTCAAAACCGCCACAATTTTAAATACAAAACACCATTTTAACCTAAGTTTAAAATGGCGGTTGTCACGATGTTTATTTTATAACCGCCATAATTTACCTAGCGGCAACCAATTCTACGTTTTTTTCTAAAATGACATTTTAGTAAATTACGGCCGTTGAAACCGCCACGATCATATTAAAATAACCGCCATAATTTACATGATTTTTTGTAGTGTTAAGGGATCCTTTTGACACTTTTTAAATTTAAGGGACCAAACTGGACCAAGTGGTAGAGTTAAGGAATTAATTTGGATATTTTGCCATTTTTTCATACTGTCACTCAGTGACGACCATGTGATATGGTAAAATAATAATATATTCTTACTGGATGACAATATAAAATAAAATTATATTTTCCAGTTAATATTAATGATATTAATATAAAACTAGTGTCCAGATGGACATTCACTGTGCCTTTATCCGCTTTTTAATGCACAAGCGGATAAAAATATAAACGATATTTTTTTATATATTTATTTTTTATTTAAATTGAAACTATCTATAAAATAAAATAAAAATTAATGAAAAAGGTGTGTAAGCTGCCATATAGCAGTTACTAAAAGAGAAGTTGAGATTTTAAATTTGAAAACTAAAATGGATATAGTTGGAACAAAAAAAATGTTACCACAAAACCAAATTATATATATATATATATATATATATATATATATATATATATATATATATATATATATATATATATATATATATATATATATATATATATATATATATTATAGATTAGAATAATATATAATAATTAATAACATGTTTAAATAAATTTTGATATAATTTTTTTATCAAAATAAAGAATTATATTTCAAAAAATCAGGAGAGTACAAAGTCGATATGAGGATCCAGACAACCAAAGGACTATATCGACTAGCAGACAAAAGGATCATTATTTATCAAATTCTATTACAATACATAGTAAGCTTTCTGTCAATCTTGGCTCTTAAAAGAATTACATCAATAATATATTTATTGTAGAGACAATCAATCGTCTTATTCTAAAAAATAATCTTGTTTCTAGTTGTCCAGATAATGTACAAAGTTTCATATATATCAATCTTCATAAGTCTTTTCTTACAACATTTATCATGTGTCATTTGGCAAATCCAACTCAACTCATTATTCAACCCCCTGGAGTATGAGTGATATTCATCCATCTCATAATTTGGATCCACAATTCTTCGGTAAGGTGATTACAACTTTCATGTAAATCGCAAAACACACATTTATCATCGATGACAGTACAAAAGAGATGTAATCTATCTTTAGTGGGTAATCTATCCTGACGAGTTCACCAAATAATGAATGTTGCATTTGGTCTAGCACGATTCCCATGGAAAATTCTTCTCCAATTCACTTTAGGCTTGACACCTCTCAACATGTGGTATACCTGTTTTGTTTTGTACCTTCTTGTAAATCGAAACGATTTCCATACTGCAAATTGCATTTGTGTCCACAGGAAGATCAATACTTTTTAACTCAATAGCATTTGTGCCCACCAGGGCAATGCAGACGTCTAAGATCTCTCTTTTCAATAGTGAAATTCTGGTGTAGCATATTTCATATGTCCTAACACATGTCGAAACATTGATCTCCACTATATTAAATATGGACAAAATAACAAATATTGATACTATCAATATCAAAACAATGTTATGATATATGTTCCAACATCTATTAAGATATATTAATCAACAATCATATGAACTGATATGCAAGTAGCAAAATGATAAATAACACAACGATGTGATGACCTAGTTCGGTGCAACTCACCTACTCTGAGGGCTACCAAGCCAAAAAGAAGATCATACTATAAATAGTATAATTTTAATGTAAACAATCACAACTTACATGTAAACAACCTCTAGTTTACCTAATCACTACATAATTAAATCTTTACCTTAAAACCCCATTTACGATAAGAGAACCTTGTCTCACATCCTCAATCACCTAATGATATCTAACAATCACAGTATCCGTGATTGTATCAAACCGCTTAATTGAAAGATACCCCTTCCAATAAAACATTTAGTCAAGACTATTGACTAACAAAAATACATAGTTTTGCTTAAATGCTTCATACATGAACAATACATGATCCATTACCTATGGATTTCTGAATTATGTTAAACAACTATGTCTACCACAATGTATAAAATCGATACAAACGGTGGCTTACATTACAAGAAAGTACCCGACTCTCAAAACCCTAAACCTTTTTTTTTCTTTTACATAAGTCTAAAATAAGAACTTGTTATTTGGACATAGGTCTAGTCTTCCTTTTATAAATAGTTTCTCCATTGCAATTCATCCTAAAGCTGACACCATTCTTCATTTGAAACTTGATCAATAGCTTCTCATACTACGTCATTAGTTAAAAAAAACTTCTGAATAAAATGTTAAGCATCAATCTTCACATCATTTGCAAGAGCACATATAACAAACCATCACTGAAGGAAAAATACCTTGGGAGGAATAAACTCCCACACACCTCCTGAAGCACAATGTTTAGACATATTGTCTGACATTATATCTAAAAAGGAGATTCCCTTTAGTAGAAACTAGATTAAGATATAGACATACTTCTTAGAAGAATCTGCTTCACCTTAGTCCTTCAGTCTTCTATCATGTAGCAACAATCCCCATAAGCAAAATAACTTATCATTTGCAATAACATATAATCCAAGCATGTGATGACACCCAAGTCTCAGACTCACACTTGAGTAGAACCTATTCAAATAACCATGGTTATTTGACACGACTTCCTTAGAGTTCCCTCAAGAATCATGATCTTTTGATCCAACAATAAGATTGGAGCTTCCAGGTCAAATTCCTCCTTACTCCAACTAGAATTCTTGAAATCCCATACTAACCAGCTCAGATGAGACTACAAAAACGAATATGAAGATATCAAGCACTATATAATTCCTTTTGAGATTAATCCACTAGAAGCTTTAGAGGGAACACTCGAACGTTCAACCTGATGTTAGAACATCTGATTATCATTAATGACTTGACAAGTCAGCTGATGAAAACACGACTGCTAGTCATATACTTGAAGTTCTCATCCTTTAGGCTTCCAGACAACATACCACCTCGAAGGACTTCATCACCTTAACATAACAAAAGTCTCATGTGCTCATAGACTTGATTATTATATTAAGTTTGAGTAAACAACCTCCATCCTGTTTATGAGAAACATCAATCAATCTTCAAAAGCAGTTTTTCACGATGATCAACCACAATAAGCAAGATCACACATATCTGACTTCTTTTGAGTAGATGTATATTCAAGATATCTGAGAAAATGTTCAGGACATTGACCTTCTGGTTGATATTTCTTTAACAATTGATCGCATACTGATACTGAAACTTAATTTCTGCATTCCTATGTGCTTAAAGCAAAAATAAACAGATTCAAGTAATATTAAACAAGATGGTGATGACTTTATCTTTAACATCCATAACGAAACCTACAATGGAAGAATTCTAAGTAAGTATTATTTAATCTCAAAATCAGTTGACCAACTTCGTATAATGTGACTTACCATATATGAAGTATGGTCTTTGGACTATGACTCCCTATTTTTCTTCATTTTTATTGAATCTCACTGTAAAGTAGCTGACATCATTACAATAAAGTTCTGGTAGTGAGACAAAATTCCAAATCTTTTTCATAAACTTCTTCGCTTCATACATTGATAAAATATCACCTAGGACAAAGAGGACAAAGAGAATCAGAGCATTATCCCAAAATTACTGCAGCAATTGAATGATATTATCTCCCGATTCTCATCTTAAATCAACCTATTCCTTAAATACATAATCCTAATGATAAGACATATTCATATTAGCATACAAATACAAATACGCACCTAGTGGCTAATAGGCTAATAGTGGTTCCATTTAACTAGTAATCCTCAGATGTCGATTCACACTTTAATTATTAAATGATGAATGATAGTAGCACTTGTTGCCTTAATCAACAACGATTGTGAATTTGGCCTTTAGTGTCTTTCTTTATAGACCATAGCGAATGCCAATAATTTCCTTTTTAGAGTAAGAGAATTATATCCTCTTTCAAACCTTGTCAACTTATATGACAAAAAAGATAAATCAGTACCGACACTATCCCCTTGACCCCTTCAATTTGCAAATCCAATTCAACACGCTTCCCAAAAATCCACACTGTTACCGTTTCTTTCTTCTTTTCCGTTAACTCCGCATTTAAAACCCTTCCATCTTACGCTACTGAAATTACCAAAATACCCCCATTCCCACCACTACCCTCACCTCACAGTTCCAAAAAAACTGTTTCTAGTTCTATTCCATTTCCATGGCAGTTAGAAAAACGCAACTAACCGCTAACACTTTGACTACAACGAGATATTCACAATCACGATTCTCCGATTTGACTCGGTTATGGAGAGTTTGACTCGGAGCTTATTGTTGTTATTAACTCAGCTTGAAATAGTTTTGTCAATGATAGTTCCGTGTTTGGATCGTTATTCGTTTTCAGCTTCTGTCGATTCTTGCTCATAGTGCCGTTGATTTGTTCTGGATTCTGTGTAGATCTGAACCGTTCGGAGTAATCAACGGCGTCGGTCATGTTAATCGGTAATTCTAGGTTTTCGGCTTCTTCTTCTTCTGCTTAATTTATGCTTACTATGTAATACTCAGGAATTATGAAATTGGTTATTGTAGCTTTGTTTTGAGTTGCGAGTTTGATTATTATTATTATTATTTTTTTTTACTTTGAGAGGTGCGATTGGAGATTCTGCGTGCTCTTTGAAAATGCTGCTAAACTAAGTAGAGACGCTGTGTATACGGAGTTTCTATTTTGAATTTGGGTTTAATGGTTTAATAAGGGAAAATACTACTGGAAAATGCCAAAGAAAAGTATATTAGGGTTTCATTTTTTAATTTTTTTTTTTTTAATTTGTGCTCATTGTAAGCTACTAACAATGAGATGAGAGGCGTGTGTGTGGTAAATAATTGTGATGGATAAAAGATGGAATACAACTAGGAATAATGTATTTTTAGAAACAATGAAAATGTGTTTCGAGATTTTTGAAATTTCTGATAATATTAGATCGGTTTTTCCAAATTCGTAAAAGATAATGACGGGGAATCTAAGCTTTTGCGATGTAGTTGATCCTGTAAATTTTTTATTTGATATGTTGAAGTACTATAATTAAACCTTGCCGGTTGCCAAATATGGCAAAGCCCCATATTTGAATAATAGTAGGAAGGTAATCAATTAATGGAACTTAGAAGATGGAAAGAAGATTCCTTTAACCTAAATAGATATGATCTATGGAGTTGAGGTTGAGGTTTTGTACTTTTGTCCATCTTATTATGATCCTTGCTTACTAACCATCCTTTAATCATGTAAGAGCATCTCAAATAATGTTGTTATGCACGTTCTTACCTAAGAACTGATTCATTCCCAGTTCAACCATTGGAGCAAGCTGCTGTGGACTTAGGCAGGGAGAACAATTATTCTATAAGAATGGTTATTACTACCTCCATCCCTAACTCTAAATCTCTGGAGTTCTTTCCCAGTCTTTTTTAGAAGTCCTTTTTCAAATTTTCCAACTGCATTGATTATTTCTTTACCCTTATAGTACACCTCTAATTATGTTAAATATTTTTCTGCAATTTGTAATAAATATTCAAATAAAAACATTAAGTAATTCTCTCCCCGGAAGGATAAACTTGCAAAACAATATCAAAATGTCAACAAATTTAATATTATAATTAACTTTTCTAAATTCCCGTAATTTATTCAAAGGGTCTTATATTTAAGGACCAAGTTAGTATTCTATAAGAATTAATATCTTACTAGTTTCTTTTTTTTATCTTCTCAGCACAACCAACAAGATTAACTTTGATCTTAGAAATTCTTATTGTGAGTTGTACGTACAGCCTTGTGCATTGGCACTGATTTTACTTGAGTGGCAATCATAATTCTTATAGCTCTACTTAGGCTTATGTTTATACAAAACTAATACTTTTTTAGATTTTTGTCATTCAGAGTTTTGTATTGTATCCTTATTAGTATGCTTTTGGTTTTTCCCCAACAATGCAGATATATTAAAAACGGTTCAGGGTTTATTGCTGAAATGGATGCTTATATTACCTTACCTGCTATTTATGATTAAGTCTGGTGCACATGGTAAAACACTGGAACCTCCATTGCTATCTGCTGCTAGATCATCTTTGAAACACTGGAACTCCCACGGGTCTAAGTATGTGCTTTCTCATGGTGCAGCAACAATTGGAGCACCGTCCCCGGCCAACCCTCCTTCATATGGCCCTTTCATAAACCCTAGTCACCCCCCTAAAAGTTCACATTTTGCCATCCAATTCAAGAAGAGGAGTGAATGGAAACCCCCAATTTCGGGCTTTAAAAATATTGCTCCTATTCATTCTACGGAAGCTGCAGTCCCTTCTGTTTTGGCTCAGCCACCGTTGACCCCTCATGTTTCCAGTAAGTCCTATTCTTAATAACTGCTTAAATTTGAAAATAAACATTATATTGTCTTGTGTTGTTTTTGTGAGCTTTGGAACCTGAAGATTGTAATGACATAGATGCTTATTTTCATTCTTCCAGATTGTTGTAAACAAGACATGGTGTTGAAACGAGGCGGTAAGGGTTGCCACTGTGTATATCCCATAAAGCTAGACATTCTTCTTTTGAATGTCTCTCAAAACCCTGATTGGGAGGATAAATTTCTTGAAGAATTAGCTACCCAGCTAGGGTTGCAAAATAACACCCAGATTGACCTTATAAACTTTTATGTAATCAACTTTTCAACATTAAATATCTCAATGGATATTACTCCACATAAAGGCATCAGTTTCTCTGCCTATGAAGCTTCTAAAATAAACTCTTCACTTTCAACGCATAAGGTGCGCCTAGACCCTGGATTAGTAGGTGGGTACAAACTTCTCAACATAATCTGGTTTGAACCTCCACCTCCGACTCAAGGTAGGTCAGGCATTTTTTGATCTAAAATATGTTACTGCTAATCACGGTGCTTTGATGTACTTTCGAACTTGAATTGCGAAAGTAACATAAAGATGACTGTTGTACAAGTTACAAAGAATAGTGTTTATTTATTTGCACCTAATTTTTAAACTTGTGTATAAATTACATTATTACAACTTCTCCTTTGTTCGCCCCCCTTTTTAGTATACTACAATTCCTGCTTAAGTGGTTAAGAAGAGAAAATTATGTTTATATTGTACTTATGGTATCTAATAATGACTGTTTTTAAAGAAACATATTTCATAATTTTGTTTCCAATCAGCACACAGCAGACACTGCTGATGCTTATGGATGTCTCTGTACTGTGAAATGTAAACTTGAATTGTGACCGTGAAGATATAATATTTGTCATAATATTATTTATCCTTGTTTTCTGTATGTGTTTGCGGGTTTACACATATTATTTAATTTTTTACTATTACACAGAGGCCCTGGTGTTTGTTTAATATGTAGTCAGAAACTTTTCCTACTGTTATAGAACTCAAATATTAAAACAAACAATTCCTTATGCTTTTATATTTATCAAACATATATTTCTGTGTTAATGCAGCACCTACTTTATCTGCTTCGCCGGAGAAAGCACCTTTGCATCATTCACCTACGGCTACATCATTGAGTTCTTCAAATAAGGGAGGGCATTCAAATCTATTTCTTGTTCTTGGAATTGCTATTGGCATGCTCTTCATTGCAATTGTATCTATATTAATATTCTGCTTGTGCACGCTGCTGTCAAAGGAAAAAACACCCCCCATTGAAACTGGTAAATATCACTAATTGTAAATCGGGATCATGAAACTTGTTTAGCATGCAAGTTTATACCATTGAATCAATAATATAAAATCAAAATTGTTGAATTGTTTAAAGTTATTGTCTGCACCTGGCCTCACTGGAGGCTGTTCGTTGTCATAACTCTTAAGAGTACAGGACACAAATCTGGAGCTGAGGAGGAATTTTCTTTAGCTTTTGCTGAGAAACTTAATTGTTGTTTAAACAATTTTATGCTGCTAAACCAGAAATGAAAAATTGAAATTGCTCACTAAATGTAGTGTATCTGACCTATCGAAAGTTGTCAAATGTCAAAGCTTTGTTGGTTTATTGAATACACATCTAGAGCAATATAGTCAAGTTTTTTATTTTAAGCAAGAGGCTGGTTCCGCAGATCAAACCGTGACCTGACAACAACTTCAGCTGTTATGCCAAGGCTCCTCTTCATTTCACCCTAGCATGTTCTTTCAATTTTATACTGCTGAATCAGAAATATTAACTTGAAAATATTTAGTCAGGCTTATTGCTGATCTATTTTAGGAAGTCTTTCCTGGCTGTCTTGCCTTATATTTGCAATAATCCGATTCCACAACTTGAACCCATGACCTCTTAGTCACACGGAATAACTCTCAGTTGTTATGTCACAACCTCCTTTTGTTTCTATGCCACCATGTTTTTACAATTTTGTACTGCTGAATTAGGGATAGAAACCCAAAATTGTGGACCTCTACATCTAGAAAAATGCAATGTCTAGCTGACCCATTGAAAGTAGCCAGGTGTCAAAACTCTCGTGGTTAAAGGTCTCTTTGGAGAAAATAGTAATTTTGTTCTCCTTAATTCTTCCTTAACATCCTTGCATGTTTTAACATTTTAACAGTAAGTTAAAATCTATGATCACTTGTGAATTTCAAAGTTTGCCATTTATGAACAACTGAAATGCCAAGCTGCCGATGAAATACATAACAACTTAGTTAAATGTTTGGATCAAAATAGTAATTTTTTTTTTTTAATTTCCTTCTTCAGGATTTCTTCTTAGCATGTTTTTGAATTTTACAGTAAGGTAGAATGTAAGATCATGTGCATTTGAGAGTCAATATGTTATTTAATGAAGAAATGACGTGCCAAACTGCTGACGAAATAAATAGCAATTTAGATCCAGTTTGGATAAACTTTTTTGAGAAGCATTAATGGAAAAAATGTTACAATGTCTTGCAACAATCATAAGTTTTTTAAACAATAGCTTATTATTGTACACGTTTAAATTAGTCTCTGCATCCCAATTCTTTTAGAACCTCTCTCATTTAACTACTTCATAAATATCTACAAGCTTATAAGGACTTTTTGTATGGGAAGAACCATTAACTTATTTTATTGAAAAGCTTCTATAAGCTAGAAGCAAATCCAAACTGGGTTAAAGGTTTGGAGCGAAATAGCAGTGTTTTTTTTCTTTTAATTATTCTCAAGGATTTCATCGTAGCACGGTTTCACTTTTTAAACAGTAAGACAGAGTGTAAGATCATATGCTTGTGACCACTATAGATTTGTTATTTATGGAAAAATGACATGCAAGCTATTTCTGAAATAATAATAACTTATAACACACTTATCTGTGACATTAATATTAGTGATGGGTTTTAAATGTCAACGATGTTTCTATTTTATTTTAGAATCCATATCATTTATCTTGTGTTGTCTTATATTGTATTTTAGTATATATTGCTGACGTTTCTCTCTTTCCTGCAGAAAAGCCAAGGACAGAGACTGCTGTTTCAGCTGGGGGTTCTATTCCCCACCCAACCAGTACACGATTTATTGCTTTTGAAGAACTTAAAGAAGCCACAAACAATTTTGAACCTGCAAGTGTACTTGGAGAAGGAGGGTTTGGTAAGGTTTTTAAAGGTATCTTAAGTGATGGTACTTCTGTTGCAATTAAGAGGCTTACAAATGGAGGGCAACAGGGTGACAAAGAGTTTTTGGCCGAGGTTGAAATGCTTAGTCGGTTGCATCATCGTAACCTTGTAAAACTAGTGGGATACTATAGTAATCGTGAGTCGTCGCAAAATCTACTTTGCTATGAGCTTGTCTCTAATGGAAGTTTGGAGGCTTGGCTTCATGGTAATGTAACTTTTCAAACAGTGGGCTCTTATTTTAAATTTGAACTTTTACTTGTGTTATTTGCTCTATTATTTTTCTTGGTATATTCTTTTTTAACTTTCAAAATGTGTCACCTTAATTAAATTTCACATTGCTTAATTCCAGGTCCCATGGGGATAAATTGTCCTTTAGATTGGGACACCAGAATGAAGATTGCTCTTGATGCTGCAAGAGGACTTTCGTACCTACATGAAGACTCACAGCCATGTGTAATACACAGAGATTTCAAAGCATCCAACATATTGCTCGAAAATAATTTTCATGCTAAGGTTGCAGATTTTGGTCTTGCTAAGCAGGCACCTGAAGGCGGAGCTAATTATTTGTCTACACGTGTCATGGGCACATTTGGGTTAGTCTTGGTATATTCCTTAATGTTTTTATTTCCAGAGTTTAGGTTTAAAGGTGAAACGAACCTTTTATGTAGGTACGTAGCTCCCGAGTATGCCATGACTGGCCACCTACTTGTTAAAAGTGATGTGTATAGCTATGGAGTTGTTTTGCTAGAACTGCTCACTGGAAGGAAACCCGTGGATATGTCACAGCCATCTGGACAAGAGAACCTTGTTACCTGGGTTAGTTCTTCCATACCTTGAAAGCATCTTCCCATGTTTTCTGCATTTTATAATTGGGAAGCATTTTGAAGATTGAATTTCAATCTGTTCTGTGAAGTTTTCACTATTGAGCAGACTGTAAATGTTTTATTCCATTCAGGCCAGACCGATCCTTAGAGATAAGGACCGGTTGGATGAGATTGCTGATCCGAAGCTTGGGGGAAAGTATCCAAACGAAGATTTTGTACGTGTGTGCACTATTGCAGCAGCATGTGTTGCTCCTGAAGCAAACCAACGACCGACAATGGGTGAAGTGGTGCAGTCACTTAAAATGGTGCAGCGAATCACAGAATACCATGATTCAGCGCTAGCCTCATCCAATACACAGACCAATCTGAGACAGTCCTCTAGCACTTTTGAGTTTGACGGAGCATCGTCAGTGTTCTCTTCAGGCCCTTACTCTGGTCTAAGTGCAGCATTTGACAATGACAACATTTCTAGGACAGTGGTTTTCTCTGAGGATCTTCATGAAGGACGATGAATAACGAAAAAAAATCGTATGTAACCTTGTAATTAGATCCATTTCAATCCTTGGCTAAAGGTTGAATCATAAGCAGCAAAATTTTCCTACGTGATTGAAGCTTTTAGCTATTGGTATTTGGTAAGTGGTTTGGGTGACAAGATTTTAATTAACCAGTAAGGGCCAGTTTGTTTCGGCTTTGAAAAAATAGATTTTTTTTTTATATTTTCGAAAAAGGATTTTGTAAATCTGTTTTTCAAAATATTACTAATTTTTTAATATATATATATATATATATATATATATATATATATATATATATATATATATATATATATATATATATATATTTTAAATTGAAAGATTAATTTTGACATCGTAAAACATAAATATAGATTATTGAAGATCAAAACATAGTCGAAATCACAATTTTTAAAAAAAAGTTGTATCTCGAAAATAATAATTTTTATGAAAATCTATTTGAAATAGTTTCAAAAATTAAGTGATTTTTTGAAATTTTGATATTTAAATTTTTTTCCGATAAAATGATGAAATATTTAAAATAACATTTTAAGAATAATTATTCAAACAAAATTTTTATTTAAAATTTTTATAAAAAAAATCTTTTGTAATTTTTTTTCCACAAAATTATATTATATTAAAAAAAGCCAAAATAAACTGGTCCTAAATAGTGTAGTTCCGATTGTGTTTTTTTAGGAGTTAGAATATTAGTATATTTTTTGACAATCGGTAAGAAACTTAGAAGAAAAATAGTTTTTATAAATACAACAAAATTAGCCAGATTAGTATTCACTATTTGAGTTCTAATAAAATAATTAGATTTTACCATGTAAAAATTTACAACAATCAAAATTTATTTCATTAAATAGGATGGGCTACCTAAATCAAACAATATTATAATATTCTATCAAAAACTATAATTTTATGTCAATAAAAAAATTAAGAGTCTGCGCCATGTTATCAAAGTAATTTTAAAATCAGTGATTGGTTGAATAATTGAACAAAAATGCTGAGCAGTAATAGATATAAGCCCGACTCTTAAATCTAACCAATTCTTTTAACAAACATCTTAAACTCTTTTAGGGTGTGTCTTTTAGAGATATTTTCTGCTAACCAAAATTTTTCACCAACATCTTAAACTCTTTAAGAGGTAAGGTAGATTTGATTTGAAAAATAAGAAGTGATGAACATAGTAAATATTATATAAATGTTTGAAGTGTCCAACATTATTAGATGCAGTGGTGTACCAAATAAAAAAAAATCGCAAGAAATTGAAAATGATTGGATGTCATTTTATAAAAATTGCTCTGTACAAATCAAATTTCAAATTGATTTTTCAAAATCGATTCAAATCAAACAAAATCCCATGTATATATTTTTATATATATATTTTTTATTAGTATATATGTGATATGTTAATTTAATATTAGATGATATTTTTTTAAATATTATTTATTAGTCTGATTTAATCTATTTATTTTTAGGTTTAATTCTTTTGGTCTCTTAGCTTTAGTCATTGTGTTGCTCTCATCCCTTAAATAAACAACGTTACATATTTTAATTTCTTCTGTTAGTTTTTTGTTGAAAAAACGTTAAATAATGCATATTTGGACATTTAATTGTTGACATGAAAATTATATTGATTAAAACTTGATGAAGTGTATATATTTATTTAATTACCTGGACATATTTATTTTATATTGATTAAAAATATAAGAAGTAGAGAAATGAAAGGTCAGAACTCATTTGAAACATTCAACATTGTTTGAGAGAAGAAGAGTCACCATCCTCCGTTGAAGACACACTAAACCGGTCACAATCATCCATTGAAGACTAACTGAGCTAATCCATCGTTTGAAGAAGAAATCCTAAGGTACGAACTTGACAAGTTGCTAAAAATGTTTTCTTTCTTCGTTACCGTAAATTACGACTTGTTGAAATGTTTTCTTTCTTTCTTCTCTTATCGTAGGTATGTTTATTAGGTTATGGAAAGTAATTTTCAATGTGTTGTTCATCATTCTGGTGAATTTTCTAGGGAGTTTGCAAATTTTACTAAGTCAGGTTATGTACGTAACGTACCGATTTCATAATTTAATTATTTATGAATATGTGGTATTGTGAGGTGTTTTGTGGTGTTTAAGTGAATGAAAATATTTTATTTAAATAGTGATATTAGAGTAATTGAATATTATTTAAATATTATTCAAAATAAAATAAGAGAAGTTGGAGGTCTTAGGGATAATTGTGTCTTTTGAGAAGGTTATGAGAAGGGAATATAGAGAGTTTTCTCATAATGCGTGTTTTGGTGAAGATCGAGAGAGTGCTCTGAAGAACAAGGAGATTAAGGTTGGTAATTGTTCAAGAAAGCGATCGAAGAGCTTAATTGACTAAGGTATGGGGAATAATTTCTATTTTAATGTCTATAATGTAGATGTAGGTCTCATGAGAAAGAGGATTTTTGAGGGAAATCTTAGGGTTAGGAGGATTGTTGGTAGAGTTTGATGAATTATTGTTGTTAGATGTTGTAGTTGATGAATATATGATGATAATAAGTTGTAAAAATGAAATATGTGTTTTTCTACTATGACGTTTTGCTGTCTTAGGCTGCTATGATGTTGCTGTGAATTCTTGCCATGCTATTATATGCTAAATGTGTGAGAATTTGTGATGAAATGATGTTTAGATGATTTTGTTGTATTATGATGACATGTAACAATGATGATATGAGTAGACAAAGTAGTAGATGTATGAATGATGAATGATGAATAATGAATAATGATGAATGCAGATGCAATGGTGTTGTGTTTTGATAATGTATGATTGTATTGCGTCTTGCATTCATGGCATAATTGTGTTGGGACTTCGGTCCGTTGGTAGCTTCAATCCCATCGTGCTGATTGAAGTGATATGTTGCTTATGTTATGCTCCCTTGTGGAAGATTGATGACCCCATGTCCATCCATGATGATGTTTCGATACCACATGCATATTTTGAAGTTTGCATTTCATTCTAGGTGGCATAGCATGATTGCATTTGTTTTTGTGATGATGTGATTAATTTTGTTGTACATGGGTAAGATTTGATGTAATTGATCTATTGATGTACACTGCCTTATAATTCCTTCTTTATATTATTTATATTGAATGTGAATTTACTCACCCTGCCTGCCTTTGGTGATGGTCTATATGACATCCTGCAGATACTCAAGAATAGCTTGGTGCTTGGAGGTAGCTTGAAGTATGTCCTTCTGTCGTTTATAGAGTATAGGGTGGTGTCCTGCTCTGTCTCGTGTAACATCGGGAACACTTGGATGTTTTTGCCGGTTTTTATTTGTTTTAATCGATGATGATGATGTTTGAATTAACAAATGAAATTTTTATACTATGTTGATTAAGTTGTTAAATGATGATCAACTACGTGATAAAAATGTTGGTTTTAAATATGATATATTTTGTAACCCGTGTTACGAGACATGACACATAAATGAGTTTCATTAATGTTTTGATGAAATGTGATGCCCTTTTATGTTGAGAACTCTGATTTTCTTGAATAAATTCGTATTTGTATGTTGTGGGGTAAAAATGGTGTTACAATGTAGGGTTAGGAAATCTGAGATGTTGATCCTGATTATTGGAGCTATTTTGAAATACTTGACAAGTTAAAAGAGTTAGGTTACCCTACTATATACAAGTTATGATATTACGATGACATGTATGCTGATGACATTATTATGTTAGAAAATGACAAGAGGAATGTCATTTTCTAATATAACAATGTCATCTTCATACATGTCATCTCTATGTTAAAAGAGTCAGGTTACCTTACTATAGACTGATAGAATGAAAACAATATCAATCCTAATTGGGGAATGCCATATGTATGAAAACACTATCATCGTTAACAATGACAAAATAATTCACCGACGAGACACACATCATTACCCAACGAATCCATGTTTCTGCAAAACCAAGTCTATGAAGCATCCTTCTCAAGAAACAACAATCCAATCTATCATATGCTTTACTGATATCAGTCTTAAGAGCTAAATATGCAGTATTTACTCTAGTCATTCTTTTAAGAGCATACCTCAAAAGAAATCATGGCATTGTCTAAAATAGAACGATCCTCCACAAATACTGATTGTTCCTTCGCTACACACTTATCCAAGCACATCTTCATTCTGTTATCGAGGAGTTTGGAAATAATTTTGTAGATCACATTGCACAAAGAGATAGACCACACACTTTTCATATTATTAGGAATCCCACACTTTGGAATTAGGCAAATATTTGTATAATTAATCTACGGCGGAAGTGACTATCTTTCTAACCAAATCTTAACTTCTTCAAAAATATCATCTCCACATAACTTCCAAAAGTTATGGTAAAACACCAGATTGAGGCCATCCAGTACAAGAGACTAATCGGGGTGCATATACATTAAATTGTTTGATTAAATTATTATAAAGACGAGATTTAAAACAATCAAGTTGTTCAATTTGTGTTCCAAAATTTCAAGATTAAGAAATCATGTTAAATCAAATTAGTTGATATATATATATATATATATATATATATATATATATATATATATATATATATATATATATATATATATATATATATATATATATATATATATATATATATATATAGAGAGAGAGAGAGAGAGAGAGAGAGAGAGAGAGATGCATGAACTCTATTTGTTGAGTTTGAAAGTGTGAATTTTAATCACTAAATTATTTGGCATTTTTTTTTTAAAATTAAAAAGATGTTCATCTAATTGAGTTTATTATTATTTTTTTAAATATATTTTCAAAAGAAAATCTTAAAATATTAAATTGTCTCAATTTCTGTTATAAAAATCAAATATTAAAAAAAGTCATATCTAATTAATCTTTTCTTTAAATAAATTTATTATTTTCAATTGTATTTATCGTATAAAAGTGACTTGTATTAAGGCTGGCAGAGATTATTAAATAAATTCAAATTTTAATTTATAATTGGTGTAATAAATAAAACAAAAAGAGATCAAAATAAATGCGTTGATTTGAAACAAGTGAGGGAATATTAAATAATTAAAAAAAATCATTTGAAGCGTATAAATAGAAGAAGGTTTGCAATTATGTTGGTGAGTGAAGAAATGGAAGAACTGAAAAAGAGAAAGCATCTTCTCGATGAAGATGATTATGAGCTCTTGTTGGAGAATCATAATCAAACCTCCAAAAACTTCAAACGACTTAAAAAGAATGTTGAACACAATCAAGGTATTTCATTACTTCTCAGATCAAAAATAGCTTCTCAGTTTCAACTTGTTAAATAGCTTCTGAGTTTCCAATTGTTAAAACCTAAAATTAGCTTCTGAGTTTCAGCTTGTTAAAACCTAAACATTGCTTCTGAGTTTCAACTTGTTAAAACCTAAAAATAGCTTCCGAGCTTCAACCTGTTAAAACCTAAAAATAGCTTCTGAGCTTCAACTTGTTAAAACCTAAAAATTGCTTCTGAGTTTCAACTTGTTAAAACCAAAAAATAGCTTCTGATTTGATTTAATACTATATTCAGGAACTCTTGCCGACTTTGCGGATGAAATGGACGATACCGATTCCGGAGATGAAATTCACAACTTCATTGATGATTCCGGAGATGAAATTACTCTGAGAAACCCTTTGCACGAATCACAAGTGTATTCCTCAGCTTTACAAGAAGCTCGTGAATTATTTGGTGATGTCAATGAGTTGCTTTTGGCTCGCAGTCATAGTCTAGGATCAAATGATTATAGAGATATTAGACTTGAAGATGAGTTTGAGCCTATTGTTCTCTCTGAGAAATATATGACACACAACGATGATCGCATTAGGGACCTCGACATTCCTGAGAGAATGCAGGTATTCTCTAAGATTTTTCTGGAATAAGTTTCTAATTGCTTTGGTGCATTATTGTAACATGAGTTTTTCTTTTCCTAGTAGATATTCGAGGAAAGTACTGATCCTCCTTCACGCGATGGAAGTAGTATAGATGAAGAGACTAGGTGGATAGTTACTCAACTTATAATGGGGCAGTCTCTTGGATTCACAAGAAAGATTCAGAGGAGGTGCTACCAATTGACAAGGATGATATTGTCAGATTTTTGGAACTGCATCATGTGCAAAAATTAGATGTTAGTACTATATTTGCTCCTTTCACATTTGCATCTCTAGTTTACATCACCTTAGTTTCTTAATATGGATTTTTTATTGTCTTTTAGATCCCTTTTATTGCCATGTATCGAAAGGAGGAGTGTTTAAGCTTATTGAAAGACCTTGAGCAGCCTGAAGCTGGTGATGATGATAATTGGAATAAGAATAACAAGACACCTACTCTAAAATGGCACAAGGTCAGTTATGATTTTTTTTTCTGCCATTTACTTTGTTATTATATTGTTTGATGATACTGATAATAACATGATAAATACACTTCAAATTGATTCTTTGTGCATTTTTTAGATACTTTGGGCTCTACAGGACCTGCACAGGAAGTGGTTGCTTCTTCAGAAGCGGAAGAGTGCCCTCCAATTATACTACATTAAACGGTTTGAAGAAGAATCACTCCGTGTATGTGGGGAAACAAGACACAACTTGAATAGGAAATTGTTTGAATCAGTTATGAGATCACTGAAAGAGGCAGAATCAGAGAGGGAGGTGGATGATGTTGACTGCAAGTTCAATTTGCATTTCCCACAAGGTGAAGCTGGTGTTGATGAAGGACAGTACAAAAGGCCAAAACAGAAGTCAATGTATAGCACTTTCAATAAGGGGGTCTGTGGGAGGTTGCAAGCAGGTTTGGGTGTAGTTCTGAACAAATCGGATCATGTCTATCTCTAGTTCATCTGGTAAGTATGTTTGAATTTAGAACTGTTATTTGTTTTGACCTTAAACTAACGGCTTTGTTTTGTCTGCCCTCTTCTACAGCATGAGTTGGAAGATCCAAAGGAAACACCAGAAGTGCTGGCTTCAAACTTCACTTGTGCTATGTACGATACACCTGAACAAGTACTTAAATGTGCTAGGCACATGGTATGTATCTCTAACTTTGTTCATAATCATTATAATGTCTCCTTTGTTTGATCATTTGTTTATTTGGTTCCAGGCAGCTGTTGAGATAACTTGTGAGCCTAGCATAAAGAAGCATGTCCATAGATACTTTATTGACCATGCTGTGGTGTCAACCTTTCGTACTGCCGATGGTAATATGACCATAGATTCGTTCCATCAGTTTTCTGGGGTGAAGTGGCTGCGAAAGAAGCCTTTGGTTAATTTTGAGGATGCCCAATGGCTCCTTATACAAAAGGCAGAAGAAGAAAAACTCATTCAAGTTTCTATTAAGCTTCCTGATGAGTATCTTAACAAGTTAATAGACCAATTCAACGAGTATTATGTTAGTGATAGTGTAAGCAGGTCTGCTCAACTGTGGAATGAACAGAGGAAGCTGATACTGCATGATGCAATTTTTCGATTTCTTTTACCATCTATGGAAAAAGAAGCAAGAGGCGTCTTAGCAAGCAAAGCAAAGCATTGGGTGCTTATGGAGTATGGGAAGGCCTTGTGGAATAAGGTTTCTGTCGGGCCTTATCAACGGAAGGAAAATGATCTTAGCTTGGATGATGAGGCTGCTCCTAGGGTTATGGCCTGCTCTTGGGGCCCTGGAAAGCCACAGACAACTTTTGCTATGTTAGATTCATTTGGAGAAGTGCAAGATGTGCTATACACTGAGTCGCTTACTTTAAGATCAGAGCATGTCAATGACCAACAAAAGAAGAAGAATGACGAGAAACGTGTGTTGAAGTTTATGACAGATCACCGACCACATGTTGTAGTATTAGGAGCAGCTAACTTGTCCTGCACCCGTTTGAAAGACGACATATATGAGGTTATATCTTGATTTCTACGTTTACATTTATATTTTGGTAAATTTTGTGAAGCAATTCCTGTACCTATAATACTATGATTATTTTTTGCAAACAACATGTCTTATTTTTTGACCCCGCCCTCCGGAAAAAGACTTCTGCTGCGGTTTTGTATTGTGGGTCTCATCTGTTGGTTTCTGATTTTTCTATCAGGTTATTTTTAAGATGGTCGAGGAGAATCCTAGAGATGTTGGGCATGAAATTGGCAGGTTCAGCATTGTGTATGGCGATGAATCTCTGCCTCGTCTTTATGAAAATTCTCTAATTTCTTCTGAACAACTTCATTCACAGCAGCTAGGTGTTTTTTTTTTGCTATTTGCTGCCCATCATCATCATCATCTAATGAATCCTACAGCTTATCTTTTTTTTTGTTGCTTTGACAGGTATAGTGAGGCGGGCTGTTGCTCTTGGAAGATATCTCCAGAACCCATTGGCAATGGTTGCGACACTATGTGGGTCCAGAAAGGAAATATTGTCATGGAAGTTGAGCCCTTTGGAGAGGTTTCTCATCCTGGATGATAAAATTGGGATGGTCGAGCAGGTTATGGTAGATGTGACCAATCAGGTTGGCTTTGATATTAATTTAGCAATAAGTCACGAATGGTTATTTGCTCCGTTACAATTTATTTCGGGGCTTGGTCCACGGAAGGCTGCGTCCTTGCAGAGATCGCTGGTTAGAACCGGCTCAATATATACCCGGAAGAACTTTTTGACGGAACACCAACTTGGTAAAAAAGTGTTTGTCAATTCGGTTGGTTTCTTGCGTGTCCGGCGAAGTGGATTGGCTGCCTCTAGCAGCCAGTTAATTGATTTGCTGGATGATACACGAATTCATCCAGAATCGTATATTCTTGCTCAGGAGTTGGCCAAAGATTTGTATGAGGAAGATGGCACAGATGATGCAAATGATGACGATGATGCCGTAGAGATGGCCGTAGAACATGTGAGAGATTGGCCTGGTTATTTGAAAAACCTCAATGTTGAGGAATATGCTGTTGGAAAATTTCGTCAAGACAAAGTTAAAACTTTCTATGATATAAAAAGAGAATTCATTCAAGGTTTTCAGGATTGGCGTAAGCAATATGAAGAACCAAGTCAGGATGAGGAGTTTTATATGATTTCAGGTGAGACGGAAGAGACTCTCGCTGATGGTAGAATGGTCCAGGTTACAGTTCGCCGAGTTCAAGCCCAGCAAGCGACTTGAATCTGGAATAACTGGAATCCTTATGAAAGAAGACTTTGCAGATGACTGGAGAGATATAATTGAATTATCTGACAGGCTACATGAAGGTGACATGCTCACTTGTAAAATCAAGTCAATCCAAAAGAACAGGTATCAAGTCTTCCTTGTTTGTAAAGACAGTGTAATGAGAAGTGGTCGGTTACAGAACAACCATGAAGTTGATCCTTATTACTATGAAGACCAAAGCTCCTTGCCAGGCTTGCAAGACAAAACTCAGAAAGAAAAGGAGAGTGCAGAAAAGTATTTCAAGCCAAGGATGATTGTTTATCCTAAGTTTAAGAACATCACGGACGATGAAGCAATTGAGGTTGCTTCTTAGTAACTCTGTTGTATTGACAAATTTTTAGAATCAATATTTTACCAGTTGTGATTTAATGACCTGTTATGTGCATGCCTAACTTCACCTCTATCTTTATGCAGTTTTTGTCAGACAAGGATCCCGGTGAAAGTATTTTCCATCCTCATTCCCGATGTCCTTCCTACCTTAATTTGACTCTTAAAATTCATGATGGAGTATATGCCCACAAGAAAATAGTCGAAGGTAGGAAGAAACTCAAGGATGTAAAAAACTCACTGCAAACTGAAAAGACATTTAAAATTGGAGACAACACTTTTGAGGATTTAGATGAGGTGAGGTACTCCCCTTGCTTTTTAACTACTTTCTTGTGACACTATGACTTACAGTTTCCTATTCGTTATTGCTTAGGTTATGGATCGATATGTTGATCCTTTGGTTAGTCACTTAAAAGCTATGTTAAACTATCGCAAGTTCAGGACGGGTATGGAAACAGAAATTGAGGAAATTTTAAGGAATGAAAAGAAGGAGCATCCGAAGCGCGTAGTTTATAGTTTTGGCATCTCTGTTAAACATCCTGGCACATTTGTATTGACTTACATCAAAAGTGCTAATCCACATCATGAGTATGTTGGTCTTTATCCCAAAGGACTCATGTTCCGCAAAAAAATGTTCCAGGATATTGACAGGCTGGTGGCATATTTTCAGAGACACATTGATGATACACAAAAATGATTCAACACCTTCCATTAGATATGTAGATGCAACGGTATCAATTGGTGGCTCATCAAGGGCCCTATGTGGGTAGTGGTTGGTTGGGGTTACCATTTGATATTGGTTCTCGTAGAAAATATTTTGATAGCATATACTGTTGTTATTATTGTGAATGGTCATATTAGATAAACACTTTATTTGACTACTTCTTTAAGTGCTTGTTGATTCTTGAAATGTGCTCTAACTCCACTGATCCTCAAAGTCTATTTTTTTGTTTGTTAAAAAAACACACTTTACTTGTCATTCTTCTGTAAACTTGAAATAAATTGTCATTCATTTCACAATTTATTCTACTTCATATCTTTATATTTTAAATTAAGAAAAAAAATATAAAACATATGGGTTATTTTAACAAAAACTATTTTAAAACTTTACTGTGTAAACGAAATGTTACACATTATCTTAAACGCCTGATCCAATCAATAGATGAAATTTAATGGAATGTGAATGTAGTTTTATCTTTTAATTAGGAGTAATATAAATTTTTTATTTTGGAAACTTATATTTGGTTAATGTAAAGTTTTGTATGACTAAACACACTAACAGTAACATTCGAATATGAAACATTGAGAGAAACATATTCTTAGGTGTTCTAATCTCAGGATGTGGATGATATATGTAATGTCTCCTTAGTCTGGACTTCTCTTTTGACTTGCAATACAACAAGCTAGGAATCCGTTGACATACAGTTGCAGTAATGTCTCCATGGTCTGGACTTCTCTTTTGACTTGCGATACAGCAAACTGGGAATCCGTCCTCAAGCTAGGAATCCGTTGACATACAGTTGCAGTAATGTCTCCTTGGTCTGGACTTCTCTTTTGACTTGCGATAAAACAAACTAGGAATCCGTCCTCAACCTAACGCTTCCTGTTCCCACCTTTCCGACCATTGTGAGGCTAACAATAACCACTTCATACTCATCTTGATTATTAGTTATGAAAAACTCAAAACACATGGATACTTCAATCATTAAACCGACTTCTTTCTCCAGGATGAACTCAACTCCATTTCCAAGACTGTTGGACAACCCATCTATAAATACTATCCAGGTATCAGCTGACTTTAAAGCCTCTAGTGACTTTTTTTTTTGCTATGAAGTCTTCAAACAATTATATCTTTAGAGATTTCAATGATTCATAGGAAACATCAAACTCATACATTTCGATGGGCAACTTCGTCAATCGTTCAATTAGATCCAATCGGTGGAGCACATGCTTCAATGGTAAGTGTTGTGAATCTTGTGAATTACAACAAAATTCAATATCAATTTCTGGGGCAAAGAATAGTAACAACCAAAATAAATGGTTTAAAACAATAATAATCCGTACACATATAATATAACAGAATAAGACAAGAAATAAAACGAAGGTTTGTATATCCAGTTAGATCAAACGATCTAGTCTGGGGGATAGAGAGCAACTCTCCAATTCACTATATTCAGAAAGTTGTTACAAGAGATTACATATTAGTTACAAGAAAACAACCATTGCCTTCAGGTTCCCAAGAACAATCCTGAAGGCGTCCAAGAACAACCCTATTTTCCACCCAAGTGTTTCTCAACCTCTCCAACTCTCAATATATGAATCACTCAAATCCAAAGTATAATTCATGGTTTTCTCTGTGCTGAAACCTAATACCTTTAAACCCTTGCTTTCCCTTGTTGGTGTAAACCCTAAGATTGTCACACACCAAATATATAAGAGATACATATTTATAATAACAAATACCAAACAAACAAAGTTCAAAACCACAATAGCCCGAAACATGCCAAATGAGAAACTGCCGAAAAGCCCTAAAATCTGAAATCACTATTCACCGTATGTATATCACTATTCATCCATACGGACGTCACTATTCATCTGAACTATTTTTTTTCTTTCTTTCTTTTCGACTTTTCGTCTGACTTTCTAAAATTTGATTTTCGCGGTAAATGAAATCTCCAAAATATGTTTTCCTTCTCTAAAATCAACGAATGTTTTAAGGCACATTTACAACAATCTCCACCTTGACTTTAAACCGTGTTGATACCGATTTAACAATCAACAAAATTGCTGCTCTCTACCAAGTTGAAACTCTAATCAATAACCTTGATCAAATTCAAGCAACCCTTGAATCTTGATCTCGCCAATTGCATCCACTTGTTTCCAATCACCTTTTTCTGCCTAGGTAATTTAACAAGCCTACAAGTATGATTTTTCAACCACCCTTGACTCCACCTGTTTTCAAATGCCTCCTTGAAGGTTTTTCTTCTTTTATTTTGCAGTCCTTCAGCCACATTAAAAAATATAATATCCAAGGCTAGCTGGCATAACCGTCCATTTGAGGTGCTACAATAACCCTCCTTACCTTATCATGAGTCAAATGATAATCAGAGATCTCTGTAACTGTTCCCTCACTACTGCTATCATCCATAGTAGGAAACTCCACCTCAAACTGAGTTTTCTCCGTTATAGTTTCTACCGGTTTTATCCCTTGATTTTCACTATTCTTCTTTTGAAGAAATTCTCTACCAACCAAGTAAGCTGTTATAACTTCAGCTCTTCCCCAAAAGCTTAATAATAACTCAGCGGTAACATACTTATAGATAACAAATTTCGCTTGAGTTCTGGAGCATACCTCACATTTTGAATAAAAAGTTCATGATCATCAAACATTTTAAGTATGACCGTACCAATACCATGAACCTTGCAAACCTTATTATCACCAAGGTGAATAACTCTACCTTGCACCATCTTCAAAATTTCAAAGTATTATATTCTTGGACACATGTGATAAGAGCAACCTGAGTCAATAACCCAAATATCTTCAGTTTCTAAACTTGATACTACTAGTACATCGACATCCTCATAACTTTCCTCACCCAAGGCAACTGCAACTTGAACAAAATCTTCATTTACCTTTCTTTAAGGACAATCCCTTTTAAAGTGACCGATTTTCTGACAATTAATTTTTTTTACCTTTGACTTGTCAGACCTCTTTGATTTGGATATCCCTTTATGCTCACCTCCTCTTCTTGACACATTTAAGCCTTCACCACTATCTTCAAATCTTTCGACTTTAAAAATTCTTTGGATTTCAACACCGTTCTGGACTTCATCCAAAGTAATAGTACCTTCCTTACCATAAATAAAGGCATCCTTAAAGTGCTCAAAGGATTTGAGTAATGAACTCAACACGAGCAAATCCTTGTTCTCATCATCAATCTTCACTTCAATATTCTCAAGATCATCGATAATCTTGTGAAATTCTATAAGCTGCTCAACTATGGATTTGTTCTCCATCATTCCGAATGAATAAAGTTGCTATTTCAGATACAACCTGTGAGCCAAAGACTTTGTCATATACAATGATTCAAGTTTTACCCACATATCAGCCACAGTTTACTCCCTGGAGACTTCTCTTAGAGCTTTATCCCTGAGGCAAAAGATAATGGAACTCCTGGACTTATCCACCATCTCGGTCTTCTGTACCCAAGCCCTATAGACATCAATACTTCACTCTTCAAAGCATTGATACACTTCTTTTGAATTAAAATTACTTACATCTTAATTTTCCATAACCCAAAGTCGTTATTACCAGAACATTTCTCAACCTCACAAACCAAAAGAGAGTTTTTACAACAAGTGAAGCTCACGAACTAAACACAAATATTTTGACAGACAACCTCACATACCAAACAAGACCTTTTTAACATGGTTTTGCTCATTATCAAACAACAAAATAGCACAAGATATTTTACAAATTTTCCTTAACACTAGAAGCAAACACCTCACATGTAAATTTCACTCTCAAAGCACTAAATCAAAAAGCGAGGAAGAGATAAAAAGAAACAACAAAGTGAAAAGTGAGAAAGAGTATTCAAAATACGTTTTTATGGTGTGAATAAAATGAGAAACAAGCTCTCTATTTATAGGTCAAAGTGTGGCTAAAAAATGGAAAGAATTCATGGGTTTTTTAATGCTCATAATCAATTATGCATATCATATAACAGGGATTCCACTAGACGTCACTTGACATTATGTGTTATCCTTCATAAATATGATATATTGATCTCCAAGTACAAAAAATTGATCGTCACATCAGATGAAGACTTCACCTCATATTGTTGTTATAATCAAAACCATAAAGGTCAATTGATTACTGAAGTCATTATATCTGCAAGCACATAGATCCATATTCTCCCCATTTTTGACGATGACAATGCAAATCTCAGGAAGCTGAAAAAAGAAAACAAAGGAAACATATTGAAGTGTTTAACCTCCCTCTGAAGAATATAAAGAGTATATTCTATTCCCCCGAGAGTATATTTCTCTCCCTTTGACATTATCATAGATCACAAGATAAGATGTAAAAGAAACACATGTTTAATATACCAAAATCTTAACTTATTAAATAGAGAATTCAAATACAATAAGTGGGGAAAATGCAGGAATTTAAGCATTCTTAAAAACATAAAAGTAATACATCTACTAGGTAGTAGTGACTATTATCTATGAGTGTACTATCCACTTAGAAATATTTTGAATGATATCAAAATTAGGATACTTAATATTTATGTACATTGAACCATTCTCTATATGCCTAAATGTCCATTTTCATCTTAGGACATTTAAAAATAGATAAGAAACATCTTTATAAGTAAAAAGTTGAGTTTTATGTGAAAAACATTATTTTGGGTCAACCCATGCGAGTTTAGGGTCGAGCCATACCGATTTTAAAAAGAAACTCTCTGCCTTGTTTAGGTCGACACACCAGGCTCTTGGGTCGACACATAACTCAGTTGGGTCGACCCATAACCTTTTAAGATCGACCTTAACTGATGCCTTGACAAACCAAAATGTCATTGCCTTGTTTAGGTCGACTCGTATCCAACTTGGGTCAACCCTTACGCTGCTTGGGTCGACCTCTACTCAGTTTGGGTCAACCCATTATGTTCTAACTTTTTCCAAACTTATAATTTTGCTAAGAAAATCTATTTTTCTATTTCTTTTTCACACATACACAGACAGACAGACATACAAACACACACACACACACACACACACACACACACACACACACACACATATATATATATATATATATATATATATATATATATATATATATATATATATATATATATATTGTAGATGTTAAGAATTGGCAGAATTTTTGACCAACAAGAAGTGTTGAACTTAGTTCAGGATGTCACACCAGATGTTGTGACATTGTCAAACAGAGTATAAGTTAATGAATTAAGTCAAGACATCAGGATGTCACACCAGATGTTGTGACATCGTAAACCTGCTACCAAACTTAAATGATGCATAACAGAAGTGAGTAAATTCAGGAGAATTTATCTGGAATTAATTATGAATAGATAAGCACTACAAAGCGCATCATTAGGGAGCTTAGTTATCTTAATTCAATGTAACATAATAACTAACTCACCTTGAATCAAGGAAGTAACAAACTAACTAACCCTAATTCAAGGTGATGACAGTGGGATTTATCAGGACTGAATAATTTGCAAAAAGCCCAAAAACCAAGCATCTATTTAAGGAACATAAACTCTCAGAATAGAGCACGAAATCAAGAAGACTGTAAAGGGTGTTTGTGTTTAATAGCAGGTGTTAATTGTTTGTCACTTTATGAGCTTTTAAGCAAAAAGTGAATTGTGTCTTGATTGAAACTTTTAAGTAAGATCAAGCTGTTGTGTTTGAAGTGTGACTTCAATTTTATTAAACATTGTAAAATATCACTGTGTGATTGAGGGGGAGTGAGTAGGTACTCATGTCTAAGTTGTGTCTTAAGTAGAAATTGCCTTGGGTAGATATTAAGTGAAGGATTAAACTGGTTGGTTTAATTCCAGAATTAATATTACTTATATTGGATTTCCTTCCTGGCTTGGTAGCCACCAGATGTAAGTGTGGAGATACACTGAACTGAGTTAACAATTTCCTGTGTTATTTAATTTACCCGCACTTTAAGTTTTGTTTAAGTCTTCAAGTGTTTAAACATCTGATTCGACATCACGTACCTTATCCCAGAATTTCAATTGGCATCAGAGCAGGCACCCTGCCTGTTTAACTGGGTGAGATCTAGGGACTGCAAATTTTGGGAACACGGACAGAGATGTAGGATCTGTGAATAGACCACCTATATTGGATGGATCCAACTATGACTACTGGAAGCCAAGAATGGTAGCATTCTTAAAATCTCTTGATAGCAGGGCTTGGAAAGCAGTCAACAAAGGATGGGAGCACCCTGTCCAAGACAATAAGGATGGGGCAAAAGTGTTGAAGCCTGAAGAAGAGTGGAGCAAGGAGGAAGAAGATTCAGCACTTGGAAACTCCAAAGCCTTAAATGCCTTATTCAATGGCATTGGCAAGAACATATTTAGACTTGTGCATCACTGTGAGCTGGCCAAGGATGTTTGGGACACTCTCAAAACCACTCATGAAGGAACATCAAAGGTGAAGATGTCAAGACTTCAACTTCTCACCACCAAGTTTGAAAACTTGAGGATGAAGGAAGATGAGACCATTCATGAGTTTTACATGAACATCCTGGAAATTGCTAATACTTCTGGTGCCTTGAGAGAGAAAATGAGTGATGAAAAGTTGGTAAGGAAGATTCTTAGATCACTGCCAAAAATATTTGACATGAAGGTTACTGCAATAGAAGAAGCTCAGGACATCTGCACAATGAAGGTTGAAGAGCTCATTGGTTCCCTTCAAACCTTTGAGATGGGAATGAATGATACAATTGTGAAGAAAAACAAAAGCATAACCCTGGTCTCAAACATTGATAAAGAAGAAGAAAGTCATGAAGCAGAATCTGAGGACAACTTATCAGAAACAATTGCTATGCTTGGAAGACAATTCAACAAAATTCTCAAAAGAATGGAAAACAAGTCCAGACCAAGTGGAAGAAACTCAACCTCTAAAAATAAAAGACCTTATGATTCTAATAGAAGGTCAAATTATGATGAGAAGACTAACCAAGGAAAAGGGATTCAATGTCATGGATGTGAAGGATATGGACACATCAGAAGTGAATGCCCAACCTATCTAAAGAAGCAAAAGAAAGGTCTCTCTGTGACCTGGTCAGATGAAGACTCAGGATGTGAGTCAGAAGAAGAATATGCAAAACACATCACTGCTCTAGCTGGAGTAAGTGAAACTGAAGGGGGATCCAGTGATGAGGAGCTGACATTTGAAGAACTTGAAGCATCCTACAGGATGATGTGTAAAAGAAGCACTGAAGTATGCATGGAGAATATACAGCAGATGAAGCAGATTGAAGAATTAAAGGCTGAAAAGGCAAGTGATTTAGAGATCATTGACACTTTGAAAAGTGAAGTCAGCCTACTCAACTCCAAAATGGAGCATATGTCCAAATCTGTCAGAATGCTGAACAGTAGCTCAAACACACTGGATGTCATTCTCAACAATAACAAGTACTCAGGGGATATGACTGGGCTGGGATTTAATAAAGCTCAATAGTTTGAGGCTAGCACCAGCCAAACAACTCCAAATCCCATGAAGTCAAACAAGATGTCCAAGCAGATGTCTCAACATCATGACAAGAACATGATGAAAAAGAAATATCAAAGATGGAGATGCCATCATTGTGGAAGGTTTGGTCACATAAAACCTTTTTGCTGCAAGCTGCATGGACATCCAAATCAGAGGTCTCAGCAACCCCCTAAGCAGAAGACAGAGGACACCAAGAAAGTGCTGCATGGACATTCAAATCAGAGGTCTCAGCAACTTCCTAAGCAGAAGACAGAGGTCATAAAGAAAGTTTGGATACCTAAAGCTAGTCTTCATGATGATCAAAGCTACAAATACATGCCCAAGAACAAGTTCAACAGACAACCTTGGAACTCTAAAGATGGACAATACACAGGGCAAATGCATCAAAGGAAACATCACAACAGGCACAAATGGTCCAAGAAGGTTGTTGCCTTTATAGCTCATACATCTCTCAGAGTATCTGCTAAGGAAGACTGGTACTTTGACAGTGGCTGCTCAAGGCACATGACTGGACTGAAGAATCTGCTGGTAGACTTAAAGCCACACTCATCCAGATATGTGACCTTTGGAGATGGAGCAAAGGGGGAAATCAAGGGAGTTGGGAACCTGGACTGCTCAGGTGTACCAAGTCTAGATGATGTGCTGCTGGTAAAAGGATTAACTGCTAACTTGATCAGCATAAGTCAATTATGTGACCAAGGTTACAGTGTAAACTTTACCAAAACTAAATGCATAGTTTCTGATAAAGAACAGAAGGTTGTCATGAGAGGAGCCAGATCAAAAGACAACTGCTATATGTGGGAACCTCAAGATTTCAGCCTCACATCAACTTGTTCCTTAGCCAAAGAAGAAGAAGTGAAGTTGTGGCACCAAAGACTGGGTCATCTCCATCTCAGAGGAATAAAGAAGATCATATCTATGGAGGCTGTAAAAGGAATCCCAAGACTGAAGATTGATGAAGGTAAAGTGTGTGGTGAATGTCAAATAGGCAAGCAAACCAAGATGTCACACCCAAAGCTCCAACATCTGACAACTTCCAAAGTTTTGGAATTATTACATATGGATCTTATGGGACCAATGCAGGTTGAGAGTCTTGGTGGAAAAAGATATGCATATGTGGTTGTTGATGACTTCTCAAGATATACATGGATAAGTTTCATCAAAGAGAAGTCTGATGTGTTTGATGAATTCAAAGATCTGTGCTATAGAATTCAAAGAGAAAAAGCAAGTTGTGTGGTCAGAATAAGAAGTGATCACGGAAAAGAGTTTGAGAATAAAAAAATCTCAGACTTCTGCTCTTCAGAAGGAATCAATCATGAGTATTCTTCTCCTATCACCCCTATACAGAGTGGGATTGTTGAGAGGAAAAACAGAACTATTCAGGAGTCAGCAAGAGCCATGATTCATGCCAAGAAGTTACCCCTGTACTTTTGGGCTGAAGCTATGAACACATCATGCTATATCCACAATAGAGTCACACTAAGAAAGGGAACTTTGTCCACCATCTATGAATTCTGGAATGGAAAAAAACCTCCAGTCAAGTACTTTCATGTGTTTGGAAGTAAGTGTTACATTCTGGCTGATAGGGATCAAAGAAGGAAGATGGACCCTAAAAGTGATGAAGGGATTTTTCTTGGATACTCCATGAATAGCAGAGCTTATAGAGTATTTAACTCCAGAACCAAGGTTATAATGGAGTCAATAAATGTGATTATTGATGATGCCTCTGCAGATGTTGCTGATGATGTTGGAACATCTGATGACAATCAAACTGAAGTTAAAACAGAAAGTGATAAACTTGATTTCACTTTAACTGAGGCAAGGTCAGAGCAATCCAACAAACCTCCCTCCATCAGAATCCAGAAAGATCATCCTAAAGATATGATAAATGGTGATCCTAACAGTGGTGTCATCACTAGATCAAGAGAGATGATTTCAGGTTCCTGCTTTGTTTCAAAGATAGAACCCAAAAACATCAAGGAAGCTCTGAATGATGAGTACTGGATCTCTGCTATGCAAGAAGAATTAGGCCAGTTTACAAGGAATGAAGTATGGGATCTTGTTCCTAGGCCTGATGACATAAATGTGATTGGCACTAAGTGGGTGTACAAGAACAAGTCAAATGAGCAGGGAGTTGTTACAAAAAACAAGGCTAGACTTGTAGCTCAAGGATACACACAAATTGAGGGAGTAGACTTTGATGAAACCTTTGCACCAGTAGCAAGGCTTGAATCAATCAGACTACTTCTAGGAATTGCTTGTATCCTAAAGTTCAAGCTATTTCAAATGGATGTTAAAAGTGCCTTTCTAAATGGGTACCTTAATGAGGAGGTATATGTGGAGCAGCCTAAGGGATTTGTTGATCCAAGCTGTCCAGATCATGTTTATAAGCTAAGGAAGGCTCTGTATGGTCTAAAGCAAGCCCCAAGAGCATGGTATGAAAGACTAACTACTTTTCTCATTAAACATGGGTACATGAAAGGTGGAATAGACAAAACCTTGTTTGTAAAAGATGAAGAGGGAAAGGTCATGATTGCTCAGATATATGTGGATGACATAATGTTTGGTGGGATGTCAGATAGGATGGTTAAACATTTTGTTAATCAAATGGAATCTGAGTTTGAGATGAGCCTAGTAGGAGAACTAACCTACTTCCTTGGACTGCAAATCAAGAAGATGGAGGACTCCATGTTCATATCCCAAAGCAAGTATGCAAAGAACACTGTCAAGAAGTTTGGGATGGACAATGCAAGTCACAAGAGAACACCTGCCCCCACTCATTTAAAGCTGACAAAGGATGACAAGGGTGAGAATGTGGACCAAAGCTTATACAGAAGCATGATTGGAAGCCTACTATATCTGACAGCTAGCAGACCAGATATAGCCTTTGCAGTAGGTGTGTGTGCAAGGTATTAAGCTGAGCCAAAAGTAAGTCATCTAAACCAGGTTAAGAGGATTTTGAAATATGTCAATGGTACTTGTGACTATGGCATAATGTATTCTCATGGTTGTGAACCAATCCTCACTGGATTTTGTGATGCTGACTGGGCTGGAAGTGCTGATGATAGAAAGAGTACATCAGGAGGATGCTTCTTTCTAGGAAACAATTTGATTTCTTGGTTCAGTAAGAAACAAAATTGTGTATCCTTATCCACTACTGAAGCTGAATATATTGCAGCTGGTAGCAGTTGTTCACAGTTGGTTTGGATGAAGCAAATGCTCACAGAATACAATGTCCCACAAGATGTCATGACATTGTACTGTGACAATTTAAGTGCAATTAACATCTCCAAAAATCCTATCCAACACAGCAGAACTAAGCACATAGACACCAGACATCATTTCATTAGAGATCTTGTGGAAGAGAAGGTGATCACATTAGAACATGTAGCCACAGATCTGCAATTGGCTGACATATTTACTAAAGCTTTGGATGCTACCCAATTTGAAAACCTAAGGGGTAAATTGGGAATCTGCTTATGTGAAATATAACAGTTATGGAGAAGTGCCAACATGTCTCATGATATCGTGTGGCATGATCACCAGATGGCAGCATCAGTCTGGTCAATAACTCTGTGTATTCCACTCTTAAAAATTCCAATAGCAACTGTTTCTATAAATGCACAAACGTGCTCTCAGCTCTTCACCTCCTCACTATCTCCACTAAACTATTTGCATGCTAAAGCTGATTTTCTAAGCTCATCAAAATCAATCAAACCTAACTCATCTTCCACTACATTCGAAAAATGTCTCAACATCAAAACCCTAACTTCATTGATGAGGGTCTCAATCAAGAATATGTAGTGCATGCAACTCCAATCTCTGTTGTACCAATGGATATTACTCCTATAGACGAAATCAGAGGAAGTTTCCCTATTGCTCAAAAACCTAGAACTCCAAATGTAAGAAGAGCAAAGGAACCTGTGTTCAGCAAAAGCAAGGGGACTCCCTCATCTACAAGCACCCCTAAAGCTTCTGACTATGTGGATGCATCCATCAAGCATCTTGTGAACAGGATTCTATCTGAACAAAGAGTGGTGCGTGGGGTATCTGTTCCCCTGAACAACATGCCTGCTCCACAAGAAGAATAAAGCAACCATGCTGAAGAGGACATTCCTGCTCAACAGGATGTCCCAATAAATGTTGAAGCATCTGAGGACCAGAACAAGGCCTCAACTGATAATGATGAAGCCACTGATGATCAAGCTCATGTTGATCAATCTGCTGAAAAAGAGGCCTCCCAACCTCCTCCTGTTGAAACCCTAGATGATGACTCTGACACAGAGATCATTGCATCTGTTAACCCTAGCATAGCCAAAAGGCTTAGGGCTAGGAAGGAGAAGAAGCCTGCTGCACATGCAACACCTGAAAAGAAACAATCAACTCCAAAGAAAGACAAGGTCAAAGTTGCATTTGGACCTACTAAGCAATGAAGCAAGGTAAGCACCCAGAAGAGGAAAGCTGCAACTCCACCTGACTCAGATGTTGAGGAGGATGTCCCAACATCCCAACCAAGGAAGAAGCCAGCACCTCCCAGGTCTGCCTCTGCTGTTCCTGAAGCTCCTCTGGACAATGTATCCTTCCATCATGTCTCTAGTGTGAGCAAATGGAAGTATGTCTACCAAAGAAGGGTGGCTCTGGAAAGAGAGCTGGGCAGCAATGCTTTGGAGTGCACTGAGGTAATAGACTTAATCTCCAGTGCTGGTTTATTCAAGACTGTTTCCAATTTTTCTCCATGTTATGAGCTGCTGGTCAAGGAGTTTATTGTCAATCTTCAAGAAGGGTGTGCTGATGGAAAATAAGAAGATTTCAGGAAGGTTTATGTAAGGCGGATATGTGTTGATTTCTCTCCTAGGGTTATAAATCACTACCTGGGGAGAGAATCTGATGGGCCAAATGAACTGGGAAAAACTGACAACCAAGTCTGCAAGATCATCACTGCCAACCAGGTCAAAACTTGGCCAGTCAAAGGCAAACTTTCTGTCAGCTTGCTAATAAGAAAGTATGCTATGCTGCATAGAATTGGTACTGTCAACTGGGTCCCCACCAACCACACTTCATCAATAGCTACTGGGCTGGGAAGATTCATCTGTGCTGTAGGCACCCAAACAAATTTGGACTATGGGGCTTACATCTTTGATCAAACCCTAAAGCATGCAGGAACATCAGCAACCAAGCTTCCCATAGCTTTTCCCTCTCTGCTTTGTGGAATAATCCTCAATCAATATCCAAGCATCCTTATTGATAAGGATTCTGTCTGCAAGAGGGAGAGTCCACTGGCCTTCCACTACAAACTATTACTGAGACATCATGCTGCAGATGTTGAAGCTCCCAGTGGGACATCTGCTGGACCATTAAATGTCAAGACTCCTATATCCAAAGCAGCCTTGATTGCAGAACTCAAGACCACTTGCAAAGAGCTGGATGATAGGAAGAAAAAGCTTGAGGAAATAATTCAAAGGCTGGAGCTGGAAGAGGGTGCTCAGAATATTGATGGATCAGATGCTGAGACTGAGGAAGAAGAAGATACTGAGTATGATGAGTCTGAGTGAAGCTGGGTGTGATGGAAACTGAATTGTATTTTTGCTTTGTAATTTTGAATGTTTTGTTTTTCTCTCTGCTTATGTAATGTTTGGCCCCAATTTCTGTCTAACAAGGGGGAGTAAGAGTTCTGAACAACTGTCTGCTGTTGTTTGCTGTTTGCCAAATTAATGAACAATGCTGAAGTTAAATTCTGTCTTCTGAACTAAGTTTTTTTTCCTGAATGCTCATTGGTATATCAAATTCTGTTGAACAAGTCATAGCAGTATACATACAGGTTTGAGGGGGAGCAAAGTATTATCTCTCATATGATTCAACAGAAAAGAACTCTGCTGCACTCTGATAAAAGAACTCTGCTGCTAAAACCAGAAAATTATGTTAGCAAAAAATTAGCCAAATGGGGAGTTTGTAGATGTTAAGAATTGGCAGAATTTTTGACCAACAAGAAGTGTTGAACTTAGTTCAGGATGTCACACCAGATGTTGTGACATTGTCAAACAGAGTATAAGTTAATGAATTAAGTCAAAACATCAGGATGTCACACCAGATGTTGTGACATCGTAAACCTGCTACCAGACTTAAATGATGCATAACAAAAGTGAGTAAATTCAGGAGAATTTATCTGGAATTAATTGTGAATAGATAAGCACTACAAGGCGCATCATTTGGGAGCTTAGTTATCTGGATTCAGTGTAACAGAATAACTAACTCACCTTGAATCAAGGAAGTAACAAACTAACTAACCCTAATTCAAGGTGATGACAGTGGGATTTATCAGGACGGAATAATTTGCAAAAAGCCCAAAAACCAAGCATCTATTTAAGGAACAGAAACTCTCAGAATAGAGCACGAAATTAAGAAGACTGTAAAGGGTGTTTGTGTTTAATAGCATGTGTTAATTGTTTGTCACTTTATGAGCTTTTAAGCAAAAAGTGAATTGTGTCTTGATTGAAACTTTTAAGTAAGATCAAGCTGTTGTGTTTGAAGTGTGACTTCAATTTTATTAAACATTGTAAAATATCACTGTGTGATTGAGGGGGAGTGAATAGGTACTCATATCTAAGTTGTGTCTTAGGTAGAAATCGCCTTGGGTAGATATTAAGTGAAGGATTAAACTGGTTGGTTTAATTCCAGAATTAATATTACTTATATTGGATTTCCTTCCTGGCTTGGTAGCCCCCAGATGTAAGTGTGGAGATACACTGAACTGGGTTAACAATTTCCTGTGTTATTTAATTTACCTGCACTTTAAGTTTTGTTTAAGTCTTCAAGTGTTTAAACATCTGATTCGACATCACGTACCTGATCCCAGAATTTCATATATATATATATATATATATATATATATATATATATATATATATATATTCATGCATCATTTCTAACACATTGAAATCAAGAACATACAAAGAATTTTCTCATCATCTTCAACCTTTTTATCTGCATACATTCAACAATTACACATAATCATTTTTTAGTGTTATCTAGATCAAGATTGATAAAGTCCAATTTAAGATTGGTGTAATCAAATTGGGTTGAGTATTCTTTGGGGGTTTCATTGATAAAACCAAATGGGGTTTTCTCTAAGATCAAGGTTGATTTGGGGGGGGGGGGGGTTGTACAATATTTCACAACGAGGATTTAGCCGAGAGAAAGCTTTGAAGAATGGGGTTATGTCAAAGGAGTAACAATAACCAGAGGATCAACTAGGAAATCTCGGGTCACTTGATCTTGCTTAAGATTAAGGGAAGATAAGAAGCTAGGGTTAGCATCAAACTTAGGGTTTGGGGGTTTGGATTGCTATTTTTTCTCTTGTATACAACATTTGCAAATGTTAATTGAATATCTCAATTCCATTTGGAATTGGGGAAAAACATACCATAGTGAGGACAATTGAGGAACTTCCTAAACAAATTCATTTGCTCTCTCTCCCCCATCTATCTCTCTCTACAATTTGATAATTCATTTAGTGTGCAAGTTCATATGCTGAAAATTCTGTTTGTGTTGAATTATATCAATCTGTTTTGTAAGATAATTGTAATCTAAGCAATTACAATTAGTTTTCCATATTATCAACACAAAGGAGAATCAAACCGATGTTTATTGCACACCAAATGTTTGATAAATTTATTGCACACTAAGTGTTTGATAATTTGTCTTAGTTGAAGGTGTGAGAAAAATACAAGAATGAGGGGGATTGAATTGGGGTTTTCACTCTTGGCTACTTTTCACACTTTGATGAGTTGCATCAAGTTATGCTATGAATGCATTGCGGAAGCATAAAAGAATGTAAAACATAAAGCAAGAGTAAAGAACACACGGTATATCCTGGTTCACTTGAGAACTTACCAAGCTAATCCAGACCACCCTCCAAGGTGCTTTCACCTTAAACAAAGACTTAATCCACTATAACCAAATAATTATGATTAAATCACATGGCCAACTATCGTGACTAACTGCACAGAACCTCTGTGACTTCCTGCGCGGTAACCTGCCGTGACTAACTGCACAACACCATATGTATTGACTTCCTGTGCGGCCTATAACCGTAACTAACTGCACAGAACATCTACGACTTTCACAATGAGCCGTTCAGGGATCCAACTGGATATAACATTCACTGACCAAGAAGAACCTCTGCCAGGATTTCCTGCGCGACCTAGAACCGTGACTAACTACACAACACAACATGTCGTGAGTTCAAGCTCCAGAACTAACTATTCCGAGCTGCACTAGAACCTTAGCCCCAGAATATATCATCAGAACACATAGTTCTATGAATGCACTATCAACTAATTTATGTGCCTTCCTAAAGTTCTGACTTTCACTCGGTCCTTTAGGGAAAAGGTTGTTTACAAAAGTTGTGCTTCTTAGTAAGCAGATTGTAAACTCACTTAAGTACATTAGAAGAACCTAAATACACACTAAGAATATTACATTGTATTGTTGATCTATTGTGTGGTATTCTGCTTCTTCAAGTTGCTTCTTCATTTGAGCACTTGAAGGTTGAAGTCTTCTTGTTCTTCTTCAAAAGCTTTGCAAGCTTGTTGATCTTTGTTTAAGCACAAAAAAGACTTCTTCATCTTGATTCACTTAAGAAAATTTCTGCGCAGCAACCCATGTTCTTCTTCAATCCAATGATCACTTCAGTAGTTGATTTGTTGTTGAAGCTTCCATGATCATATTCATTGTCTTCTGCGACTTTTCAAGTCTTCTGCAACATATGAAGTTAAACACATTGTGAGTTCAAGTTCTCTTTGCTTTCAGTAGTTTTTTCTCAAATATGAAGGTTCGTAGTTTGGGCGCATATGTAGAAAAACATTATCATATGTCTTAATGTATTGTAAGATGTCCATGACATGCTTGAAGAACTTTTATTGTGCAGGTTTTTATGATGTCAGTTCATATGTCGTAACATCTGTCTTCACAATTCTGGAACTTCCTGTCGCTCCCAGGATTTTACTCATAGTACAAACGCGAAAGTGGCGCGGAAAAGGTAGAGTCGCCATCCAGACATTTTTATCCCGAATGAACGGGAAAGGTAATGCTGCACAAACCTAAGGAAAAAGGAAAAGACAAGGTCCTGCGAACCAAAAAACTGGGTTCGGGAGTCGGTTACAACCTGGGAAGATATTATCACCCTAGACCGTCCGCCGTACCCGATGGGATCCACGCTTGTTTGTCTGTTTCAAAAGGTGAGTAATAAACTACTGCTGAATAAAAGAACTGCTACTGGAACTGGAATGAAAGAGGGAACTGGAAAAAAAGAACGAAATTAAATGGGGAAAATGTAGGGAAAATAAAAAGTATGCTCAAATGGGCCCTACCCCACGGCCTATGTATCTCATGGGAAATGAGAATCAGAGTCGACGTAGTTTGCCTAACTAAGGTGGAAATTTATTTGTGTTTTTTATGAATTGAACTGCTTATGCCTATGCTCAGGTGTTACAGGCTCGTCTGGTATGAATGCGTTACTATCTTGCAAAGAGACATATCGAAGTGAGTTCTTTCGTTATGAGTGAATGAGATGAGAAGAGAATTCCCGCAGGAAAAGACGTTTGCTATTTGTTTACTGTCTTTTAAAAGAAGTGTTTTTGATTTTGTCGTTTATGAAATATCCTCATGCTAATATTTGTTCATCATGATAATGCCTTACACTTCGCTCCGAAATGGGACGTGTGCAAGTACCCCATGACAAAGTTTCCTGGCGCACGAGAAAGCTCGACCTTTATTAGGTGTTTGGTTCTTTTTCTTTGAGATGAGAAAGAGGGACTCAAGTTGAGAAAGGAAAAAACTAGGGGGACTAAGGCTCACCCTAAATTTTTGTATCATGAAGATCCTATGGTTAATGAGGTTTTCTAATCCTAATTAAGAAAAGGAAAATAAAGTAAATTAGAGAGTAACTTACTTCTCTAAAGAAGTTGAGTTGTTTCTAAAGAGGGAAAGAAAGAAGTTATACAAACAAAGCACAAAGTGTTATGAAAAACATAATTTGAAAGTATAAAGATGATAAAGGAAGAAGTTGTATAAACAAATCTTACCTCAACCTCCCTACAAAACAAGGGTTAGCTTAATGATGCATATTGAAATCATAAACAAGGCAAAAGCACAAGTAAGGCTCAAATTAGCTAAGGAAAAACACTAAGGAATCCCTAAGGCTAAGTCCTAAAAGTAAAGGGTCCTAAATGATACAAGGCTTTTAAATTCAGTAGCTAAACCATATTAAAGTGTTCTAAGGTTATAATATCTAACACTATCAAACTATGCCCTAACTAAGCACTAAACCCTAAAGAAGTTCAAGGTGAAGTTAGATGAAGAAAGTTGAATGGAAGTACAAGGTAAACATGAATTAAACCAAGGTTGAATGTCAGAACCTAACATCAATTAAAAGTGTCTCAAAAAATGAATGAAAGTATGAGAAAAGCATTAGAATAAGTACTCAAGTATAAGAGAGTGAATGGAGAAGGAATGAGAAGAAATGGACAAGTGACTTGAAATAAGAAGACAAGTGACTTAGAACAAAAGTAACAAATGAACAATGAAAGATGAATCTTCCATACAAAATCCAGAGACTAGATGGGATGATAAGATGGAAATTAGAAACAAAATTTTATCACAAATGAACAAATGTGAAGTATTTTAGGTTATGGGACAAGGAAACTTGAATTAGAAGCAAACATGTTCAAAGGATTGACAAATGAAAAGAATGGCCTTTTAATTTGACGAAATGATGTGAGATCAGAAGTGAACACATTATTAAGTGTATAAGAAGTATATTATGTGGATACAAGACTCACAAAGTAAGTTTAGAATGATTAAAGTGAAAGAAGATGGAGGATTAGGTCAAATAAGACATATGTGAACAAAAGTGAAACTTATGAATCAAGCAACCCAAAAATTCAAACCAAGGACCTATACTTGAAAACAAGGGACTTGTAAATTTAAAATGGAACCCTAATAACTTATTCAAAATACCTTTAATGAATGGCATAAATACCTTACCCAAACTTAGGTTAGAAGGATAGAAGAAGAAGGCATAAAATGTGACTTGAGAAACAATTTTCAAATAAATAGTTATGGACATGAAACAATTATGAAATTTGGTATCCAAGTTCATTAATCAGATACAAACAACACTCCAAAAGATCTCACAAAAATTCAGCTTTTAACCCTTTCAAATGAAGGTGCAAAGTCAATTAGGGTTTTGGTGGGACAAGCTCAAAGAAGAAGCACAAAAAGAGACCAAAGGTGACTTAAAAATTATGGAAAAATATTTTTAGGAGCTTCAACATGTCTTCTAGACAAAGCAAAAAGAATCTAGTCAAAACTATTTTTTGATTGGAAGAAATAAAATGGAGAAGGCAATGAGGTCATGAAGAGAGAAATTCCAAAAGAAAATTAATTTCTGGATAAAAAAATAAAAGAAAATGAAAATAAAATTTGTGGAAAATTTCATAAAATGGAGAAAAGTATGTATGAATTAATCTGGAATTTTTTGTGATGGTTTGGTATTTTTAAAAATTAAAAATGAAATGGATAAGAAAATGAATTTAAAAAGAAAAATAAATTGTGAAGGGGTGCAACCAGAAACTAATTCATGTTGAAATTCAATGGGCCTACACGCAAGGGGGTGGTGATAGCATATAAAGCCCAGATCCAAGGATACGCTGAAAACTCACTTATGGTGTACTCTCAGTCAACCATTGACCTCACTCCCAACCTTATGATTCATCCTACGCACACCAATTGGTCAAGGTATTTAAACCTAATGGTCCACATGGATGACACATGATAACAAGGATGGAGACTCACGCACAAGAACACTCAGGCTTATAAGTGAGGCACGTGAATGGCATGCCCCTCATTAATTCATTGGCACCATATGGGACGCTGGATCAAACACATCTATTGGCTGGGACTTAAAATTACAAAATTGCTAGGGTTACTATTCAGGTCACCGGAGAAGACCTTCAGTCATCTTCTCCGGTGAGCCTCAGGGGAGCTCAACTTCAAACTTCACTAAAATCAAAGCTAAAGCTATCAAAATATTCATGAGATCACGCACATCACAAATCCATTCTCAAATTCTATTTATCATACACAAATAGACCAAATCGAAGAGAATAAGATCATGCCCTAAAAACTGAACTAAGCACCTAGTGTGCATATCAACTAGCCAGGGTTTAACATGCTTTTAGTAAGCTTCAATCACCATAAAACAATCAAGAAAAGAATGAAATCGTGCAAGTGAGATTCAAGATGAAACCTGTGAATTGCAGATCTTCAAATGTTGAAGAAAGCCAGAGATGAGGTTCTAAATCTTGATGCAATTGATCTTGATCTTAAAGGGTGAAATAAACACTCTGAAACCTTTGAATTTTTGACAAATTATGGAAATGCAGAAATTCAGTTGAGCTTGTTCTTGGAGATTCAGATTGATTAAGCCATGGATGATGATCACAAGATGAAGGTGATGATGGATTGCTGAAGATTGTAATGTGTTGATGAAGAACAATGTAGCTTGGAAGCAAAAAGCAGAGAGATTTCTTCCCAAAATCAGAGAGAATTTTTCAGAGCAATGAAGTGTGTTTCGAGCAAATGAAGATGTGTCGTGCAATTCAGTTAGAAGAAGCTTTATATATGTGTGGTTAACCTCTAACTAACTCAGTTAATAGTTAGAACTGTGGTTGAGTTAGTTAGAGGTGAGGGAAGCAAGGCAATGGTGTGTGGAGCAATGAAGTGAAACTGAATGAGTTTGCTTCGAGTGTGATCATGTGTGGTGAAGAAAATGCCAATTATGGTGAGGTTTGATGATGTGTGATGAAGTTGATCAGATCAATACAGCTTGACTTGTTATTGAAGTTTCTCATTTGCTTGATTCTCCAAAGGGATGCATAACATATAACATGTATGGACATGTATGAGATGATTGGAACCTCTAAGTGCAATGTCTTGTGATCATAACATGGTAAATGATGCATTCAACTTGACTGAATTAGATTGAACACTCATATCATTGCCTTAGCTAAAAAGTAATCAGAATGCATATTGTTATCTTCAATGGGATGAATCTTCAAGCTCAAGTCATCAAAACATGAACTTCTTGGGCTTAATTTGAAGAGGATATTTCATACAACATGTTTGGTGTTCAAACCATGATGAGATATGGCCTTGCAATGCCTCACAAAAGTCATTGAATTCCATGCAGTAAGACTGTATACTTGGGCCTGCAGAGATTGTCATGCCTTGGCTACCATGCCTAGGATTTGATCAGTGTGAAACCTTGACTTTGAGCCACCATAACTTTCAAACCATTGATCAAATAAAAAATCTCTAAACATGAAAATTGTAGAGAATACAACAATGAACAACTTTGATGTTCAAAAAAAAATCCATTTGAAGCCTTCTTGGTGGAGTAATTTGGACATACATGTTAAACATCACATGTTTGATGAAAAGCCTTGCCTGGCGCGCGCGTGTGACTTGCCCTGACTGGCCATGACTTGGTTTTTTGCCCTAGTTTGATCAAACTTTGAATGATCATAAATTCCTCAAATTTAATCCCATGGACTTGATCCACCTATGGATTTGAATCTTAGGATGCCCTATTTCAAACATTCCAAGTGGAATTTTCGTTTGACTCTTAAATTGGGAGAAAACCTCTCTTGAACATGGCTCAAAATGGACCAAAACTTACTATTTTAAGAAACCCTAATTTTCCAAATAAGGCAACTTTTGATTTTCTTGATTCTTGATGATTCATCCACCATTTCTTGATAAATTTATTTCCAATGACCCCTTGCAACATTAATTTCATGATTTTGATCTCAAAACGTCAGGAGTTGAATTTTTCCTCTACATAGTTGACTTTTCCCCAATTTCTTGATTTTCAGGTAATTGACCAATTGAAGACCTTCTAAAATGATTCAATGGATGAATTTTCGACCCTAGGTACTTGACCTCTTGTGGAAAACAACTAAATCAAGTTTGAATCAAAATTTCATTGAGAAGCCCCATTAGTCAGAAAACCTAATTTTAGCCCCTTTTGTCAGGAGGTGTTGCATTGCTTGAATTCTTTGATCAAACCACCTCTTTCTAAGACTTGAGGAATCATTTGAGATCTTGTGGGATGTTGAGAACCCCTTGAACCTTGTTGGGAAGCAATGTGACCCTTTCATTGCTTTTGAATGATCACCAATTTCACCAGTCATTGATCACAAGCACTATGCCTCTAGCTGTGAGTGTTATGCTTCAATATCTATGCAATGATGTATGATCATGTATAAAATAAGATATGTAAAATGCCATTAAATGAAAGGGATAATTTTGGGGTGTTACAGTTGCCCTTATTCAATGAACTGTAGATCTGAATGAATGATATCAACGACTTTCAGGCGTTCAAGGTATGAAGGGATTGAATACCCAAATAAACCGGAAAATTTGCACTCGTTGGGAAATAAAATGTGTTGGGAAGAATGTCATTCTTGGATGACAACTCACCAAAGATCCTCGGATCTAACACGAAACCATCCTCGAATGGAAACACAATGGTATACCGGCCTCGGTCGATAACCAGAAACAACAAAGACTGACCTTAGACAAACTTTGCAAAAGAGACATACTGACCTCAATCAATATACTCCAAATGGTCTATCATCCTCAAATTGTAGCCATAATAACAAGACCAACCTCGGAAGGACTTGAAGAACAAAATGCCATCCTCGAATGACAACTCGCAAAAGATCCTCGGATCTAACACGAAACCATTCTCTAATGGAAACACAATGGTATACCGACCTCGGTCGATAACTAGAAACACAACGACTGACCTCAGGCTGACTTTACAAAAGAGACATATTGACCTCGATCAATAGGCTCAAAATGGCATACCATCCTCGAATGATATCCAGAACAACAAGACCAACCTCAGAAGGACTTGAAGAAGAGAATGCCATCCTCGAATGACAACTCACAAAAGATTCTCGGATCTATCACAAAACCATCCTCGAATGGAAACACAATGGTATACCGACCTCGATTGATAACTAGAAACACAAAGACTGACCTCAGACAGAGTTTGCAAAAGAGACATACTGACCTCAATCAATATGCTCAAAATGGTCTACCATCCTCGAATGATAGCCAGAAAAACAAAACCAACCTCAGAAGGACTTGAAGAAGAGAATGCGATCCTCAAATGACAACTCACAAAAGATTTTCGGATCTAACATGAAACCATCCTCAAATGGAAACACAATGGTATAACGGTCTCGGTCGATAACCAAAAACACAAAGACTGACCTCGGATAGACTTTGCAAAAGAGACATACTGGCCTCGATCAATAGGCTCAAAATGGTCTACCATCCTCGAATGATAGCCAGAAAAACAAGAACAACCTCAGAAGGACTTGAAGAATAGAATGCCATCCTCGAATGACAACTTACAAAATATCCTCGGATCTAACACGAAACCATCCTTGAATGGAAACACAATGGTATACTGGCCTCGGTCGATAACTAGAAACACAAAGACTGACCTCAGACAGACTTTGCAAAAAAGACATACTGACCTCGATCAATAGGCTCAAAATGGTATACCATCCTCGAATGATAGCTAGAATAACAAGACCAACCTCAGAAGGACTTGAAGAAGAGAATGCTATCCTCGAATGACAACTCAAAATATGAAACATACCTCAGACAAAATCGAAAGGAACGAACTCATCGTACTTAGATGATAACTAAAAAACACGAGTACTGACAAGCAATGGTAACAATACTGCGGGATGAACTTGGGATTCTTTGTGGGAGTACTTCGATCTGATTGAAGGAATAATGTTTCAGACTTTCGTGCAAGGTACCAAAATAGGCTTATGCTTCATATGCATATGTTTGAATTTTTCCATGGTGTAATGCTCCATAATGATGGAAATGCTATGTGTTTAGAGGATTCAAATGTAATGATGATTACTAAATGCAAATACAAAGTGATCTCCTGATGAGGAGGTGACATGTCTACCCATCCACTTTACTGGGGAATAAATAATCACTGCATTGATGTAATGAACCCCTGTGGGGAACAGAAACTCTGCAGGGAATAATGTTAATGATACACTAGCTGTGAACTGCCACCATTGCCAAAAATAAATTGGAATTTGAGTTTGGAGAACAATGATCCTGCTGGGGATGGACTTGAATGGGAGGTACGCCACCCATAGAACTCCGTTGGGGACGTAATAACCTTTTGACTTGGCTGAGGGAAGGGTTTGTTGATACTCTGCTGAGAAAACAATTTGTTGTGGAATCACTCATATACAAAGCCCTCTGTTTGGGGAGGAGATGCCAATGAGGATTGGAATTTATTTGACGACTTCACTGGGATAAAATACGAACAATTGCTTGTTCGAAGGAAAACCATAGGGCTTCTCCCTATCTTCACCTCTGTTAGGAAATAACGAATCTTCATGTGCTATCAGGGATAAGAAGACTCTGGTGGGGGATACTCCTTCATTGAAGGAAAACTCCCTGCTTGGGGAGAACATCATCCTTCTATTACTTCTCTGGGGAAGATTTCAATTCTCAACTCCAATGGGGATGATGGAGAACATCAATGAAAATACTTCCTGCTGAAGATAAAAGTTATGATCACTCTCGCTGGGAATGAGAGGTATGAAGCATCACATGCTAGGGATGAGAAAAATAAGGCGTCTCATGCTGGGGATGAGATCATGATACCCTTTGCTCGGGGAGTACCAACCTCTTCTGGTTGCTCTGTTGGAAAGAAATAGTCTGATGAGACTTGTTGGGGAAAAGGTTCAATGAAACATGCTGAGGAAATAACTCTTGAAATCTCGTACTAGTAATGGCTTTATTTCTAGCCCATGTACCTGCATGTTAGTGAACATAACTAACAGTTCCTACAAAAAGGAAAGTTAGATGGGCCTGCGTGCCCCAGGTTCATGGTCTGAATCACCATCCCTGTTACTTAACAAATCAGATTCATGTCAAGTGTTTTACTCTTATGCATGCATTATAAAACATCAATGTATTCACAAAGCAATATTTATCACTATTGTTGGACGTTTTTGCAATCAATCGATGGTAGATGAAAAAACAAAAACACATGAGCTAATCTGAATGAAATTGTACTTTATTAATTGAAATGTGGCCATGAATAGGCATTACACCAGGAAGCAATCGCTGAAAAGAGGAAATTGCATGAAAGGAAAAATAAACTATCCTAATGGCAATGTGAAAATTGGATCTCATCACGTTCCAATCCGTCTATGACCCGTATGTCCTCAAGGATTTCCACATGCTTTGCTTCTGAGATAGATGATTGGACTGATTCTTAACCCTTATATTATCCTTGATTGCAGACGACAGATCACAGATCTCGCATATCACAGTTGTTTGTTTCAATCCCTTTTTTTTTGCGTGGATCGCCCTTTCGAGTTTTCAATCCATCGGGATACCCTTTTTTGCCTGAGCTGTTCGATGTGAATTTTCAACTCATCGGGTGTACATCTTTTTTCATTTATTTCCCTAACTTTTTCCCGAGCCCTTTATTCTATTTTTGGCTCGCCGGGATTCCATTTTTTTGCATGGACTTTTATTCTGTTTTTGTCCAACGGGTCTCTTTATACAAAGTATTTTTTAACCGCGTATGCGTTGACAGGGGATAAGAAATCTTCTCCATCCATGGTCGTTAACATTAAGGCTCCGCCCTAGAAAACCTTTTTAACCACAAACGGACCTTCATAGTTGGGTGTCCATTTCCCCCTGTGATCTGTTTGAGGAGGAAGGATCCTTTTCAGCACTAAGTCGCCGGGTATGTAACATTGAGGCCGAACCTTCTGGTCGAACACCCATTTCATTCTCATTCGATACAACTGTCTATGGCATACAACTGCTAACCTTTTATCTTCTATGAGGCTTAACTGATTGAACCTGGACTGGAGCCATTCAACTTCATCAAGCTTAACATCCATCATTATCCTCAAAGAAGTAATCTCAACTTCAACTGGTAGGACTATCTCCATACCATACATAAGTGAGAATGGGGTTGCCCCTGTTGAGGTGCGCACAGACGTTCGATACCCATGCAATGCGAACACAACATCTCATGCCAATATTTATATGTTACAACCATCTTTTGCACTATCGTCTTGATGTTTTTGTTGTCCGCCTCGACGACGCCATTCATCTTCGGGCGGTATAGAGATGAGTTATGATGTTCGATTTTAAAATCCCGACACAGATCTGCCATCATCTTATTATTGAGATTGTAACCATTATCAGTAATGATTCTTTCGGGTATCCCGTATTGACAAATGATATCCCTCTTTATGATCCGAGCTACCACTTGTTTAGTGACATTAGCATATGATGCCGCTTCTACCCACTTGGTGAGGTAGTCAATAGCAACCAGGATGAAACAATGACCGTTTGAAGCGGTAGGCTCAATATTTCCAATCATATCGATTCACCAAATGGAAAAAGGCCAAGGTGAAGATATGACACTCAAAGGATTGGGAGGCACATGCACCTTATCAGCGTAAATTTGACTCTGGTGGCATTTGCGGGAGTACTTGCAGCAATCGGATTCCATGGTGATCCAATAATACCCCGACCTTAAAAGTTTCTTTGCCATGGCATGTCCTCCAGCATGGGTACAAAAGGATGCCTCACGAACTTCTTTCATTAACATGTCTGCTTCTGTCTATCCACGCATCTAAGCAAAATCATGTCGAAGTTCCTTTTGTATAGCACATCATCCTGACAACCTCCTCAGGGTTTTCTTATCTTTGCTGGATGCCCTTGCAGGGTATTCCTGAGATTTCAAAAAGCATTTGATATTGTAGTACCAAAGTTTGTCATCTTTATCGCCATCCACTACAAACACATATGCCGGCTTTTCTAGGCGAGACACCATGATTCTGGGCACATAGTTCTCTTGTTGAACTTTAATCATGTAAGATAAAGTTGCTAAAGCATCAGCAAATTGATTCCCGTCATGAGGTACATAATGCAACTTTACCTTCGTGAAGAATGTCAACAACCTCCTGGTGTAGTCCATGTAAGGAATCAAATGTGGTTGATGAACGAGCCACTTTCTGTTAACCTGATTGATAACCAAAGTTGAATCACTGAAGATATCAAGGGGTTCTTAATTCACAAACCAACCGCCTCCTCCATCCCCATTATACAAGCTTCATATTCTGCTTCGTTGTTGGTGCATTCAAATGTCAACCGGATAGTGAAGGGTATATGAACTCCTTCCGGTGAGATAATAACAACACCAACTCCGCTACCGTTCATGTTAACGACCCCATTGAACATCAGACTCCATTTGGATTCAGGGTCTTGCCCCTCCTCTGGGAGTGGTTCTTCATAATCTTTCGATTTGAGGAACATGATGTCTTCATCATGGAATTCAAACTTCATTGGCTGATAGTCATCAATCAGTTGCTAGGCCAGATAATCTGATAATACACTTCCCTTGATAACTTTCTGTGAAGTATGTTGGATGTCGTATTCAGTCAGGATCATTTGCCAACAAGCTACCCTTTAGGTCAAGGTTGGATTTTCAAAGATGTACTTGACAGGGTTTATCTTGGATATTAGTAGGGTGGTATGAGTAAACATGTATTATCTTAGTCGACGAGCAGCCCATGCTAAAGTGCAGCAAGTTTTCTCGAGCAGTGAGTATCTTGTCTCACAGTCGACAAACTTTTTGCTAAGTTAGTATATTGCATGCTCTTTTCGACCAGACTCGTCATATTGCCCCATTACGCATCCCATTGATCCCTTAAGAACTGTAAGGTACATGATCAAATGTATCCCCGGAACTGGAGGTATGAGAATTGGAGGTTCTTGCATATACTCTTTGATTCAGTTGAAAGCCAATTGAGAGTCATCATTCCACTTGATAGCCTGAATCTTTCTTAAGAGCTTGAATATCGGTTCACACGTAGCTATTAGGTGAGATATGAATCGTGCAATGTAGTTCAATCTTCCTAAGAAGCCACACACTTCTTTCTCAGTTCTAGGATCAGGAATCTTTTGAATTGCTTTCACCTTTTCAGGGTCGACCTCAATCCCCTTTTCACTTACGATAAAGCCCAACAACTTTCCCGAGCGCACCCCGAAGGTACACTTGTTCGGGTTCAACCTCAATATGAACTTCTGTAGCCTGTCAAACAGCTTGGCCAAGTTGACTAAGTGCTCTTCTTTTGTTTGTGACTTTGAGATCATTTCATCAACATAGACCTTGATCTCATGATGAATCATGTTATGAAATAGAGTCACCATTGCCCGTTGGTAAGTTGCCCCAACATTCTTCAAACCAAACGACATCTCTTTGTAACAGAAGGTGCCCAAGGGGTAATCGAGGTAGTTTTCTCCATGTCATCTGGTGACATCTTGATTTGATTATAGCCCGAAAAACCATCCATGAAGGAAAACACGAAAAATTGAGCTGTATTGTCAACTAGCACATCAATACGTGACAACGGGAAGTCGTCTTTGGGACTAGCCCTGTTTAAATCCTGGTAGTCCATACATATCTGAACCTTGCCATCTTTCTTTGGCACTAACATGTGTAACACGGTGGGAGAACTGACTTTAGTTATGTTGCGGATAGCAAGAGTCGCCACCGACTTTTATTTTATCCAAAGGAAAGGCATAAAAGAACAGGAAAGACCTTTTAAAAGATTTTTGGGTCCGGGGGGTAGGTTATGTAAAGGGAAGGTGTTAGCACCCTTTACATCATGGTTATCCATGGGCTCTTAGTTACTTAGCTCACTTTAAAATGTTTTTTGAAATGTGAAGTGTGTGAATAGAAATTTTCTTAAATGTTTATAATGATCCATGTACGGATGCGTATAAACCTTTGTTTTGAAAATTGTTTGAAATGTGTGAAGTGTTTGAAATGTTTTGAAGAGTGAGCAAGTATCTAAGAGGAACCTACCCTAAGTTTTAAGTCTTTTCTGTTCTTGAATCCTTTAAATGGTAAGACTATCCCTATTATTAAGGAATAGGTAGTCATTACCTTGGATGTGAGGGACAAGTGAAGGGACATCTGTTATTTAGGCAACTGTGGGGTGTATAAGCAATTCGAAGGGACTTATCATCTTTATTCGGAAGGGACAAGATCATTACGAAGGCAACATTCGAAGGGACTTGATCTTTTTATCTGTTTAGGGACTAGATGATGTGAAATGAGGGACTTTGCTTTATACACCCTACTTGACCTTTTGTAATAGGCAACATGAGAGGTAACCCTAGAAAGTGAGATGGCGATCAAAGATCGACTTACGTGTGTGAGTGTACAATTTTAAATATTTATCTTTTAAATTAGTGATCTAAATTAATTTTTTACATACAAACATGTTACACTCCCTATTTTACTAACCATAGCATAAATATAAATATTACTATTAAAATATTACATCCAGGAGACAATTACATAATAATAATAATTAACAAATTAAATAAATAAGCAAAATAATAATAATAATATAATTGGGTTAGTAAAAATAATAATGATAAATCACAATATATAAATGGGGTTAGTAATAAATAAAATATCATATAAACATAATTAAAAAATATTAGCATAACAATTAAAAGATCAATTTTTTATAAACAATTATTATTTTAATATTAAGAAGAAAATATAAACAATTATATACTTATTATTATAAAATTTTAAATTATATACATAATTAAAATTTACAAATAAATAAATTAAGAATTAAAATATAATTAGGGTTTATAAAAAACTAGAATTTATATAAGAAATAATTAAGTTTTATATATTAGAATAATTCAACATAATATATACATATTAAAAAATAAAATTTGCATTAATTAAATTGAATTTTAGAAAAATAAATTAATTTTTAGGATTTAGTAAGAAAACAAGATTAATATTTTAATTAAGGAGAATCAATTAACCTAATTATATAATTAATAAAATAGATAAAAGAAAAATATAAAGAAAACAAAATAAAAAAAGAGGGGAGGCCTGGATTTGAACCCAGGACCTCCCCTGATACCTGATAATGCATGACCACTGGGACAAGGCGCGCGCCTTGTCATCTGGGGGAGAAGAATGCATCATATGCGTAAACTGATTTGTGAGATTTTTTTCAAAAAAAGAATGGTCCTGAGAGGACTCGAACCATGGACTTTGCCTTGCATATGCGCGTCCAAAACCACCAGGCCATCACCACCAATCTGATAATTTCCTATAAATAATAAATTATAAAATAAGACAGTTATTTGAATTATAATTTTGGCGCGCTGACTTCATCTCCTTCCTTAGAATTTCGCAGGTTTTCCTGCGAATTTTATTGGAAAATCTCCTGCGAATTTACCTGCGTTCAAAAACCTACAAAATTCGTAACATTTTATATCCATACAATTTTGCCAAATTGATCATGCCAACATGATTAATATAGTTCATTCATCTTATTTATGTTATTAGAATGTATTTATATAAGCCGAATCAAGAAACCCCAATTTCAAGCTTGAAACCCTAACATGGCATCTCAATGTTTAGTCACGGTTTCTTCAATGTTTTTGCCCAGAAACCTTCTATACATGATAACAAACAAAGTTAGAAGCACAAAAACAATTGATACTGGATAAATTAATGGAATCGAAAATCAAAACAAGAAGAGGAAGATGCGTTCGGGTTATGCAATTTATGAAGCTATGGATGCTTATGAGAGTGCAAATAGCATCAAGGAAGTCCAAGGATCATGTCTATGTCCTTAGAATACCTTTAAACCTCTTCTAGGATTGAAACCGAAAATTGTTTTTTGAAGAATTTTGTGAAGTTTGAAATTATGGTTTGAGGCTGCAAAATTTCGTCCCTATGCATTGTGATGAGTTTGTATACTTATAGAAGAATGGAATTAGGTCAAAATAATATGGATTTATGGGCTTTGATGGATACCTTGAGTGTGAAGAAATCTCCTTGCCAAATTAGTCAAAAAATCAAATATTTTCATGCTATAATGCCTTAGCACGAATTTGGATGGTTTTGAATCAACTTAAATGGTCATTAAGAGTTTCTAGAAGAAGAATCACTTTTAAATATTCAATTTTCATATTTTATTTTGATTTAAAATGATTTTAAATGAATAAAATCAAAATAAATAAAATAAAAATAATAAAAATCTGAATAAATGAGTATGGGGTCGTGCATGATGTCATGTTGAAGTTTGGATCACAAAATTGCAAGCCCATTTGGAAGAATTTAGTTTTAAGGCCCTATTTGCTTCATAAACCTCCCAAAAATTTCCCAACTTTGCAAGGGCACAAATCCTTCAATTTTAATGCTATGAGGGTGTTCATGGACATTTTGGAAAGCTTGAAGAGTCCTCTAACCATCCCCATTGGTTTCATGTCCATATCATTTACCATTCTCAAGTTATGCTCTTTTGAAGTTGTTGACTTTTTGTTGACTTTTAAAAGGACCTATAATGTCTTAGCTCATACCTTCCAAATGAAGCATTTTTGGGCTTGGCTTGTGAGACACAAAGTTGTAGAGAATTCAATTTCCTTCAAAATGAGCTTTGGATGGAAAAAATGTGATGAAGCATGTGAAAGTTATGGCTGGTCAAAGTTCAGTTGACTTTTCCTGAGGAAACCCTAATTTAGAAACCTCTGATTCTTGATGATCTGAAATATCCTTGATGAATCATGATCAACCCTTGATAAAATGATGAATTTTACTTCATATACTTGATGTTGGCAAAAAATCATGAAGTTTGACTTTGGTTTGACCACAGTTGACCTCAGTTTGACTTTTTAACTGCTTTGACTGATTTTGACTTATCTGATCATCTGACTGAGCAAACCTTTGAGAAAAGTCTTGAAACTTGTCATGAGGGTTCTTAAACACATATAAGATGTTATGAAGCTCATTTGAAGCCTTGGAAATCCATTTAGCCTGATTAAAGTCAAAACCCTAGTTTTGGATGCACTACTTAGGAGAATGCCTTGCCTGAGGGAATTGTCAAATCTTCTGACCAATGATGAACTTTGTGAACCTTGTGAACCTCATAAGATGTCTTGTGAATCTTGTGAACCTCATGAAAGGTCTTGTGAACCTTGTGAACCTCATAAAGTGTCTTGTAGACTCCATGAACCTCATGAAAGGTCTTGTGAACCTTGTGAACCTCATAAAGTGTCTTGTAGACTTCATGAACCCCATGAAAGGTCTTGTGAACCTTCTTAGCACACAAAGTCTTGTATTGTGAGGGCAAATTTTGGGGTGCAACAACATGATGTTGGCAACCCACGGTGGATAACTCGTAACAACCAAGAATCCAACATCAAACTGTTTTTGAACCTCTTCCTTGATTTTTATTGCCATGTCAGGTCAAGTTCTTCGCAGTTTCTGTTTCACTGGCAGGCAATCTTCTCGGAGTAGCAGTTTGTGTACTACGATATCAGTGTCCAACCCTGGCATGTCCTGGTAAGACCAGGCAAAGATGTCAACATATTCACGGAGCATGGAAGTCAAACGGCTCTTTACAGATTCTTCCAAGGAAGCCCCGATCTTGACTTCTTTCTTATCCTCTTTGGTTCCCAGGTTCACCACCTCAATAGTCTCTTCATGTGGCTGAATCACCATCTCCTCTTGCTTTAACAATCTGGCTAATTCCTTGGGCAATTCACAATTTTCTTCACCTTCCTTGTCAGCTAGGTAAATCAGATTGTCAAAGTCATAGCAAGACATAACAGGATCATCACTGATGAGACCCGAATGGGTGCATCTGTATGAATGATGATTCATGCTAGATTTTAGGAAAAATGGGAGAGACATGAAAAACATACATTGCCATTTATTGCAAAAGTAAAAAAATAAAATGAAAGACAAGGAACACCATGAATAAATGCCAAAACGTCCATTTTATTAATGAATTGATATTGCATAACGAAACAATGAAAAACCCTTTATAATGAACTACTATGCCTCGGGAAAGGCATAAAGCTTTCATACAAAGAATGAAATCACAAAACAATTACTCTTGGTGTTGGGTAACGGTGATGATTGCCTCAGATGACCAATTACTGAGTTCCACCCCTGGGACACATGGCTTTATCCACTCATCCATCTCGCAATCACTTGTAATACCCCAAAATTTGCCCTCTCATTTTGCATATCCATCATATCATTTAGCATACTCAAATTCATGTCACAACTAAAAACATTGCATCATATTCATCATATCTGAGGTATAAGTTTGTGATCAGTGATTGAAGCAATTGAAGGCCATACAAAGACAACTAAAGGGTTACAAAGCTTCTCAACCTTGTCCAAAAGGTTCACAGCATCCCACAAGTCTTTATTTTAGGCCACAAGTCTTAAAGAGAAGTGAATTGATCAAAGGATGCGAGCAGTGCAACACCTCCTGATGAAAAGGACCAAATTAGGGTTTCCAATTAACAAGGCTTCTCAATGAAACTTTGAGCCAAACTTGATTTTATTGTTTTTTTATAGGATGACAAGCACTTAGGGTTCGAATTTCATCCATGGAATCATTTTGGAAGAGGTTCAATTGTTCAGTTAATTGAAAATCAGGGAATTGGGGAAAAGTCAACCAGACTGAGCAAAAGGTCAACTCCTGACTTTTTGAGATCAAAATCATGAAATTAGGGTCACAAGAATCCTATGGACCAAATTCGATCAAGAAATGATGGAGAAATAAAAAAAACAATTTTTCTTGTGTGTGTATCGATACATTCTTATTTTGCATCGACACAAGTCTTTGTTAATCACAAAAAAAGGAATTTGCTTCTTGATCCGCGTGTCACGCGCAGATAAAAAACGAGTTATTTTGAAAATATAGTTAACGGTAACGACAACTCGATTATCGTTCTCAAGGATTCTTGTAAGAAATTAATCAATAACAAAAAAGATAATGGGGGGTTTGATTTCAGTTTCGAAATAAAAATGATTTTTGAAATAAAAGTGAATTTTGAAATAAGTTGTTGTAAAATGAGCGATTATGAAATAAGTCAATCTACCGATTCAGTTCCTACTATCATCGATTATTATAATTTTAATTCCCTAAACGGATTATTCATTCCTATTTGGATACAACCTCAATGACAAGTGCGGTGAGATTTTTAAGATGTACGATCCCATTGTCTGAATTAAGCAAACGTGATAAAATCTCATGAATTAAGCAAACATGATTGATCAGACACAAAACAAATTAAGCAAACATGTCGTGTCTATGTTAGGATCATACAATCAACCAAATTGAATCAATATATTTCATGCAATTGAATTAAGCATACAAGAACACAAATATAATTGAAAGGAATTAAACTAAAATTAACATTATAATAATAATCTCAAGTGTTGGAACCTGAATACAGTAGATTGACTCAAGGGTGATTAGTTCTCCATCGTTCTTTCAAGCGTAAGGAATAAAATAAAATCGTGAAGAATGTGTCCAAGAGCAGCTGCGGCTGCTAGGTTAAATTGAAAAACCTAAAAAACCCGTTTACAACCCAACTGGGTCAAATACATAATCCATGCCCAATTCTAAATGACCCGAAACTAAATAAAACTAATGCAGCAGCTTCAAACGAAATTCTGGAAAATATGACTCCGAATCTGACTTGACTCCAACATGAAAGTTGTAGCTCTCTCTCTCTCTCTTAGCTTTCCATCGACTGGTAGAACGCCTCAATCAGATTCCTGGAACTCTGATTATGATCATTTCTGTAAAAGTTGTTAAAGCTGAAAATTAAGTACAAAAATTAAATTAAGCCAAAAATAAAGTAAATTAGAAAAACAAATTAAAATATAAAAATAAACAAAGAAAACTAAAGAAATGCCTAAGTACAATCATGTAGGAATATGCACCAAAATACACTGATCACTTTTGTATGGATCTATCCATACGAATTTTGCATCGATACATGCTTCTTTTATGCTATGTATCGATCCATACGAGTGTTGCATCGATACATGCTTCATTGTTGTTTCTGGAAATAAGGTATGTATCGATTCATTCGTGATATGTATCGATGCATGATTGAATTAACCTACTGAAATAACCAAAGCTTTAGTATGCATCGATGCATACATCTGTGTATCAACTCATACATGTTATATAACTAACATGTATCGACTCATACGAGTTTGGGATCGATACATAAGTCTGTTTTTCTGCTAACAGTTTCTGGGCAATGAAAGTTCAGTTCATGGGACTGAATTTATGAGTGAATTGTGCAATCACAGTCAAAGAAGTTTGGTGTGCATCAATTTTGTGAGCAGTTTCAGAGACCTGAAAAATACTTCACCCTCACCATAACAAGCATAAACATCACAACATGAGATCACACCCTAGAGCTGCATAACTGAATTATTCAATTCACCCTCATTGCACCTTACACCTCAAGTTAGAATTGACTATGGTTCTAACTGTTAACCATGAGGGTTATCAGTTAACCTGAGCTATATAAACCTTTCTTCATCTGAATTTTAGAACACACTTCATTTTGCTCAGAATCACATCAAAAATCATCAAATTCTCTCTAACATTGCTTCTACATTTTGCTTCGAGGAAGCTTCATCTTTATCAACCTTGATCCAAGTTTCACCAAGTCATCATCTTCATCACTCCATATACCATTTCCATGGATTAAGGGGCTTGAAACTTCAAAGATCAATCTCTGTATCTCCTTGAGTTTCAACTACATTTTGAATCGAATCACCTCAAACTTCATCAATTCAGTCTCAATCTTCATCAAACCATCATCAACATCATATTTGGCACTGGATCCATGAAGTTCATAGCTTGAATCATCAAGAATTCACCTCTGCACTTTTTTTGCAACAAATCCAATTTAGAAAGATTCTTCAAGCATAGAGTGTTTATTTCACTCCAGCCACATCCAGGATCAATCAAGGAAGTCATAGGAACATCCTCTCTAGATTTCTGCAACCATTAACCTCACTGCATTTCAGGTTCTTCTCCAAACTTTTCTTGCTTGATTTTAATGTTTTTTGATTTTTTTTATATTGTTTTGAGCTTAATAGAAGCAATGTGATCTTTGTTTAGTTGATAGGCTTATTAGATGCTTAGATTCAATTTTCAGGTGAGAATTATTTGGCTTCGATTTGTGCAATACATGAACCCTAAGGAAAAACCAAGGCTAGATACATGATCAACGTGAGGAGACGAATCTATCCATGGTCTCATTTTTCATTTTGGTGGAGATTTTGGTCAAGCCCTAACCAGAGGTCACTCGGAACTCTTCTCCGGTGACAGAATAGTAACCCTAGCCTTAATTGAGGATTAAGTCGTGACCGTCTGATTATTTTGATCCAACACTTAGGATAGCGCCAACACATTAAAAATCACATGCCTGACACATGCTTTTTTGTGAACAAAATTCTTCATCTTCTTTGGAGACCCCCCTGCACGCGCATTAAGCCCAATTCAGTTCAATTCTGTCACTCTTCACACCCCCAGGCCCAATCCATTTTATTTCTTTTATTTTTATTTCTCCTTTATTTTTCATTTTCATTTTCAATTTTATAAAATACCAAAAATCATCCAAAAATCCTAAATAAATTCACACATGTTGTTCATCATTTTTTCTAATTTTCCACATTTTTTGTTTCCATTTTTTTGTTATTTTGGAAGCAGAATTAATTTCTCAATTAATTTCTTCTCATTTTTCTTATTTCTAGACCAATCATTTTGTCCATTTTTGTTCTCTTAAACCATAATTGATAAAATGTTCATTCCTTTTACCCTATCTAGAGGACTCATTAAACTTCCCAAAAATAATTTTTGTTCAATTTTTAGGTCATGTTTGGTATCCTCTTGAGTCATTTCGTTTGCATTGATCCCTATGAGCCCTAATTCAATTCTAGCATTCATTTTACTAGGCAAAAATATGAGTTTTTGTGAGTTTTTTTAGACATGAATCATCTTCTGGATTGTGATTTTAGGTGTTAAATTTCATAATTTTTCAAGGTTATTTGATATTTTTCTAAGTGTCTTGCATCATAAGTCATATTTTTGGCCATTCCTTCTACTTCTTCTCATCCAATTTGAGTAAGGAATTTATGCCATTCCTTTGAGGTCTTAATTTTGAGTCTTTTAGGTCATGTTACGTGTCCTTAAATGTTGTGTACATAATTTAGGTCTTCACATTTTGATTTTTAGGGTTTCTTAAACCATAAGCCACACATATCCCCATTTGACCTAATTTCTCTTCTTCTTTCATCTTAACCTCTCAAAATTCATTTTATGATAATTTTAGCCTTGCAATGTCTTTGATTTGTATCTTATAAGTGTCTTGTGATCATCTCCATGTGTTTATTTCAAGCTTTGAGTCTTTGTATTCCTTTTGGTACCATTTTGTCATCTTAAGATCTTAAAACCCTAATTTTTGGTCCTTAACTATAATGAATCTCTCACCACTTCATTTGTGAACAATTTGTGAATCCAATTTCCATCTTAACTTTTCACCAAGCCCCTGATTTTTGTATGGGAAGTTCAAACTTCATTGGTCATGTTTGGTTTTATTTCAAAGTCATTTTTCTTACTTTGAAAACCATATTTCCATGTTCCTTCCTTCATTTTTCATTCTTATGTTTGAATCCTTATGACTAGAATCTCTTCTTCCCCTTTTATTTCATGTCATTAAACACTTCCATTTAGTGATATGTTCTGGACTTTACATTCACCCTTGACCTTAGGCATTTTTACCATGATTAGATACTTGAATTTCCCTTATAACTTCTCCTTAGCTTTCATTAGGTTTTAGTGATACTTTAGGGTATAGTTTGAGTTTGATTTACTTCATAACTTTAGAACATTTTGATTTGACTTAGCTCCTGCCCCTAGAAGCTAGCTAACATGTAATATACCTTAGAGCTTGACTTTAGACTTAGAAGTTCATTAGTGCCTTTATTAGCTAGTGTGAGTTCTTCTTTGAATTTTACCATGCTATATTTGCTTAAAATGCTTCATCATGCTAACATTTTTTTTGTAGGGGGAAGATTGAGGTAAGTATTACTTCATTCTCACCTCTTATGCATTTTAATTTTGTTTGCCTTAGCACTTTGTGCTTTGATCATATGCTTTCCCCTTTTATTCTCTTAGAAACAACTTATCTTCCTTAGGAAGTAAGTTGGGTTCTAATTCTCTTTTCTTATTAGGTTTAGAATACCTCACTAACCATAGGATATCGTTTGAATGAATAACTTAGGGTTGTGTCTTAGTCCCCCTTGGTTTTGTCCTTTCTCCATTTGAGTCTTCATCTCTCATCTTCAAACAAAAAACCAAAAGACACTTAATAAAGGATTGAAATAGTCTCTTATGTATAGCCTTATTCCATGGGGCACTCATGTTCATTCCATCTTGGAATAATGTGAGTTTGTGTAGCATGATGTACAAGTCTGATCATGAGACTATCTTCACAAAGAAAACATAAAAGACACTTCTTCAAAAAGCTACAAAAACATGTAATAAGTTCAACAATCTAGTGAACTTAGACCCTAATCCTTGGAAACAAGTCTTGGATAAATTCTCCTTACTTGGTGTGCTTGTTCTACTATTCCATCTTGGTATGTAGTAGCAAGTACACATTCCATGGAAAAGAGTTTGAATTCACTTCCTTGTGCCAAATTCATGAAAACTCTTAAAAAGCAAACAACAAACAATAAACGACTTTCCTGCGGGAATTCTCTTTTCACCTCATTCACTCACAACGTAAACTTGCGACGACTTGTCTCGCATGCAAGACGGTAAACACACTTGTACTAGACGAGCCTGCAACACCTGGGCATAAACATAAACAGTTCCTGTTCATAAAAAACACAAATAAATAGTTCCCGCCTTAGTTAGGCGAACTACGTCGACTCTGATCCTCATTTTCCCGATGATGTACGTAGGTAGCGGAGTAAGGCCCGTTTGTGCACATTCTTTATTTTCCCTACATTTCCCCATTTCTTTTCATTCTTTTTTTCAGTTCCCTTTCTCATTTCCAGTTCCAGCAGCAGTTTTTTGAGTAGCAACTTTATTCTCACCCTTTGAAACAAACAATCAAGCGTGGATCCCGTCAGGTACGACGGACGATTTGGGGTGCTAATACCTTTCCAGGTCGTAACCGACTCCCGAACCCAGATCTTTGGTTCGCAGGACCTCGTCCTTTCCTTCTTCCTTAGGTTTGTGCAACATTACCTTACCCATTTATTCGGGATAAAAATGTCTGGATGACGACTCAATCGATTTTAGTAAGAGAATTAGGAAAATCCTTCATTTTCAAATTCTCATTGTTTTCTATGTCGCTACTCTCAGTTTGATAGCTAACGACATGTTCGACCGTAGACTCACTAGTGTCACCAACGAACTTGGGAACTTTCCATCCCCTAGGCAGTTTTGTTTGTTTAACGTATTCCGACAAAGGGGATATGAAATTGGGTCTATGTAGACCCATATTGAGGCCATTATGGGCCAGAGTTTGTTCGACCACATTAGCCATGTTATTATGCCCCCAAAGTTATTTTATAGGACGTGTCGAAGCACTTGGTCAACATCCTGATTTCTCTATACCATTAGAAGCCTAAAATTATGCTGACCTATGTATTCTTTGTCTTCCCTATTTTAGGTAGGTTATGGTGGTCGAAACCCTGGGTTTTTCCCTAAGTTTCCATCGACCACTCAATTTTTGGGCATTTTGACCTGCCAAACATTTGATATTTGAGGGGTTGGTCGAGCCTGAACTTGAGGCATTCCGAAAAAGTCGGCTATTCGACCCATTTGATTGGCCAATAACTCATATATTTGGTTAGTATTTGTAATCAAAGGATTTAATATCGTACCCATTTGTTGGGTCAATGTATTAACCATTTCAAGATTGCTTTCATCCCTTTGTTGTCTCATAGTCATCATAGACATTATATTTAATGATGGTATCACTTAAGGGATATAACCAATCCCTCTTGGTCGAACCATATTGTTTATGGTCAAAGCAGAGACATTATGGGGATTATATGATGGCCTAATGGCCATTGGATTATAACTATAAGTTGACATGTTAGTATGAAGGTCAACCATCATCGACATTGACATGCCACAAGGGTATTATGTATTATTCATTGGCATTGAAAAACCAAACAAAGGCATCTCAACTGTAGGATTGAAAAGGGAACTTCCTATTAGTGGTGGAGGTATAACCCCCCTATACTATGGTATCAGTGCAACAAGAGTTGTTGATACCACATGTGCAGTTGTTCTAATCGACGTTGAATGCATGCAAACATTCAGAGCATTTCATGTATGCAAAACAATTTTACAAAAGAGAACTATAAAACCTATAATAGGTATAAAAAAAATTAGCACGATGTCCCACTGGGCGTGCTGATTTGTTTACTTCGAAATTTGGTAAACAATTGTTAGTCTCTTAATAAAGGATACTTGTAGGACCAACCAGATAATCCTAGTACAATGTGCTAAGAACTTTCTGAGTTTTGTGTGAAAAAGTGAATGATTCGACTTAGTCGAAATCTTTAAGTAAAGTGGTGTAAGAAGGTAAATTTTCTAGAAAATGTAAGAATTTTGACAATGATAAAAAGATAAAAAGTTTGTTGAAAGACAATGTAAAATGACTAGAAATTAACAGAGAATAAAAATAAAAATTGCAAAGAAAGTAAATTGAAGTAAAAACTTTGTGTTTAATTGAAATGGTGTTTCAAAAATCATACAATTGACTCAGTTAAACTCGTTTCTCGTTACGTCGCATACTTTGAGTTTTATGAGTTTTGTAGTAAATTCAACGCAACACACCAAATCCTTGCTACATAGATTTTTGCATGCTTTTCGCTTCTAAAATGCATTTTATATTTCCCTTGGACCCTTGGAATAATATTGAGAAGTGGTTACTCGTTTTGAACAAACGCTTCTTCGCGCCAAACGCTACTGATCGACATGTCTTATTAACGTCGAAATCTTGAGCAATATTGTCGTCGAAATGTTGGATCAAATATTTTCAAAAAAATACCAAGTCTCAATTTTTATCCCTCATCTTGAGATTTCAACTTCCTTAACTAATATAACATGTCGAAAATATCCTTTTAGACTTTCAACTATTTTCCCAAATCTTCTCATTATATTGAGATTTTGACCATATCGAAAATCCCAACTAACTCTTATATAAATACAATATTAAATTCAAGTCTAAGTTTATTACCACAATTTTGAGAAGTTATAGATACAATGCAATACATTAATGTCTTTAATAGAAATAACAAAATAACAAAATTGAAGGGGGGAAATAAATAGAGACAAAATACAAATTAGAATATAGGTCAAATTACTTTACACTTTATCATCATTCTCACTAGGTTCCACCATGGAATTCCTCATTTCCCTTCTACAAGAACAAAACATTGCCATAAAAATACACACAAGTCCCTTTCCAACCTTTACCATCCCAATTATAATAGTCAAATAATATAACCATCCTCCAACGAAATCATTAATTCCAACTTCCATCCATTGATCTTTCTTTGCCTCACTCATAACCACCAAAATCTCCACATCATCTCTCAATTTCCACCACCATAAAATTCCCAAACTCATAGCCAAAACCACTTTCTCAACCCATCTTTCTTTTCTATCCACACCCCCAAAAATAGTGTCATTTATCACTGGCTTCACAACCATTCTACACCAAACTCTTGTTGTTTCATGCAAACCAAATAGAAAAACCACTCTACTAAAAAAACTAGTTTCAATACCAACAAAACTAAAAGGTTCATAATCATATAAACCAACCAAAATGGTCCCTTCAAGTCCTAAACCAACAAAAACTTGAAAAACACAAAGGAGAATCCATGCAATGTAGAGACGAGGTTGTCGAACAATCGTGCTTGAGTCACCCAAGTTTATAACCTTGTCGGATAAGGCATGAATTAATGAAGCTATGCTTATGATGAAAACCAAAAAGTAGAGAATAATAGGGTTGATATGAAGAGCAAGTGATAAAATATAGGGAAAATTTTGTGGTGATGAGTAATAATATTTTGGATATCGTTGAAAATAGTATTGAATTTCAGAGAGTTTAGCTAGGAGAAGAAATGAAAGAGGTAGGAAGAGGCTTAGAAGTGTGTGTGTGAAGAGGTAGAAAATTTCTCTTGGTGATGCAAAAGAGTTGAAGAAGTTTTTGGTTTTGTGTTCAAGTTCCATTTGTCTTCAAGCAATAATAATCATATTGTGACAAAACTCTATATATGTGTATATATGTGAGTTAACAACTTGTTGCCGGAAAAAGGTACTTGATTTGAAGGTGGTTGCCACGTCCTTAGTTAAGGTTTTTGTTCTTAGGACGTGGTCTTTGAATTTTGTTATGTGTGTCTCCACTAATCATATATTAATTGTTTTCTTATATGTATCAAACTTTGTTAATTATATTTTATTTTTCATCTTTTGCGCGTTGGTTTGGTACATGGGAATGTATCTAGAATTTATAAACCAGCAATTATTTTATACGTAATATGAAACATTTAGGTTAAATAAAAAAGTGTGTTAATGTTCATAATTTCATAGCTTTTCTAGTTTAGGAAAAGGAGAAGGCACTTTCAAGATTTTGAGATGAAAATAGGTGATGAGAGAGTTACAACAAGCCATTAACATATTAATTTGGTAAGGTTTATATACCATACGATTGAAACTCTTGAGGATGGAGATTGACTCTTGAAGTTTTAACTACTATATCATACATTTTTAAAGGTTGGGGAGTTGATATAAAACAGAGGTGGAGAGTCATTTAATTGGGGTAGGTTATTTCTTTTTCTCTCTTTTTTTAGGTTGAATTTCTTTTTCTTTTTTAATGTCTTGTTTGGGGGCAAAAACATATTCATTGCTTATCATTTCTTATAGGCCAACAATAATTACCTTGTGTTAATGAAAACAATTCCCGAGTTTTTCAATACATCTCGTGTGTGTCTATTCGTATATATATATATATATATATATATATATATATATATATATATATATATATATATATATATATATATATATATATATATATATATATATATATATATATATATATATATATATAAGTTAGCATTTTATTTAATTAATCATTTGATTAAATGAATATACTTTAACATAAAACATGGCTAATGAATAATGAATATTACACTATAATGCTTCAGTCAGTCAGATCATTTAATCAACTTATTGAATAAAATTGAATCCTTTCTAATCTCAATTCAGTAAATGTGACTTTCATATATTCCTAAGTAAATAAATAATAAAAATTCATCTACTTGATCTCACAAATATCATCGAAAGATAAAAATTAGAAAATAAGTCACAAAAAAAACTAAAATTAAATCACTTTTGCTTATGGAGGTTCAATAATACTTTAAACTCTTGATTTTGAATCAATTGAGTTTTCATGCAAAAATAATGATGATTAAGATACTAGATAAGTGTAGCAAGAATAATATTTCAAATAAAATTAAATCAACAATAAGCATTAAAAGTCTGCATAAATAAAAATAAATAAAAAGTGACTTGAAAATTGGAGAGAAAATTGTACGAAGTTTTGGTTTGTTCTTGTGAATGGTTTTTGGTGAGATTTATGAATGAGAATGATTTTATTTATAGGCTCTAAAAATGGTAGTTTCAGAATTATGAAAAATACGTGGGAATGGTGTGATTACCTTCTAAAAAATTTAATTAATTAAATAGTGAATTATGATGTAATATTTGCATGGAATGAGAGATATTTTGGGTCTTCTAGAAATACTGATTTTTTGTTTTATGATGCATGAAAATGATTAATAAAATTCAAATGCATATTATGATCATAAATCAAATGATCATGAATATATTCTCCAAAATGAATAAACGAAAATGCAATTTTAGCCAATTTTTTCAACACGTGCAATGTTGACTTTTCTTTGACTTTTGATTACTATGCACGATGTTGTGAATTAGATACCTTAGAAACAAAGTATAATAGATTTCTCAAGAAACCCACGAGGGTTAGGGTTTAGGGTTACCAAAGATAACACCAAGGATTGGTTATAAACTGTTATTCTTTCATTTCTCTTAAAACAAGATTACAAGTATACAAGAATAACAAAATAACCTATCTCACTTTTGAATTAGGGGTTTATCTTCCTATTTTCCCTTATACAAAATATGAGAGACTAGTATGCTATTTATAATAAAACTAACATACTAACCTAATGAGCTTTTTAACAATTACTCATTACAGGCTAACTTAGGGTACAAACTAACTTAAATAATTGGATCCATAACACAATGCCCAATTAAACAATAACATGTGAGCATACTTCGACGATATGCTATTCGTACTAGGGTTTGTTCCAATATTCCACAAATCTCCACCTTGGAACACACCCTATACCAACAAGAAACAAACTAGCTTTCTTCATGCAGCTTTATCAAATGCATACAGTGGAAAAACTTGCAATTGGGCAACGTCTTGGTGATCATATCAGCAACATTATGATCTGTCGGAACCTTCAGCACTTGGACTTCTCCACTATCGATTACCCCTCTGACGAAATGCAGCCTCACATCAATGTGCTTGGTTCGCTCATGATAGGTTGAGTTCTTCGACATGTGTATTTCACTTTGACTATCACATTTAACAGTGATACTTCGACCTTGAAGTTTCAGTTCCTTTGCAAAACCTTCAAGCCACAATGCTTCCTTTACAGCTTCAACTAGAGCGATATATTCTGCTTCAGTGGTTGATAAGGCAACAACCTTCTGAAGTTTTGATTTCCAACTAATTGTTGTGCCAAACATAGTGAAAACATATCCAGAAATAGATTTTCTAGAATCCATACAACCTACATAATCAGATTCGACATATCCTTCGATTGTTGCTTTACTATCTTCACCCAAGGCTCCACCATAAATTAGGACTCTGCTCAAAGACTCATTTATGTACCTTAGAATCCACTTCAATGCTTGCTAGTGAGCCTTTCCAGGATTCGACATGTACCTGCTTACAAGACTTACTGCATATGCTATGTCGGGTCTAGTACAGACCATAACATACATCAAAGGACCTACTATATTAGCATATGAAATGCTATTCATATAAGCTATTTCGACATCAGTACTGGGACACTGATCTATACTCAACTTGAATTGAGGGTTTATTGGAGTCACAACAGGCTTTGAATTCGACATACCAAACTTATCAAGAATCTTCTTCAAGTATGCCACTTGAGATAAGCATAATCTCAATTGCTTTCTATCTCTCCGAATGTCAATCCCAAGAATCCTGAACGCAACTCCCAAATCCTTCATATCGAACTCCTTATTGAGTTCAACCTTCACCCTCATTACATTTTCGACATTATTGCTTGCTATTAGAATATAATCCACATAAAGCAACAAAATAACAAATGAATTACCAGGTAGAAATCTGAAGTAAACATAATGGTCGAATTGAATTCTGACGAAACTTATGCGCTCCATGAACTTGTCGAATCTCCTATTCCACTGTCGAGGATATTGTTTCAGCCCATATAAAGATCTCTTCAGTTTGCACACATACTCTTCTTTCCCCTCTTCGACATACCCTTCAAGTTGCCTCATCATGATTGTTTCATCAAGATCACCATACAAGAACGCAGTCTTCACATCCATCTGTTCCAGTTCAAGGTCAAACTGTACCACCATGGCAAGTAACATTCAAATGGACCTGTTCTTCACAATAGGAGAGAACACATCATTGAAGCCGATACCTTCTTTATGAGTGAACCCCTTGCAACAAACCTTGCCTTGTATCTCTTCGATGCCACTCCTTTGATTCATTCCTTAGCTTTGAAAATCCATTTACAACTGACTAACCTGGCTCCAGTAGGTTTCTTGATCAGTTCCCAAGTATTTTTATCATGAAGAGATTTCATCTCATCATCCATGGCCTTCAGCCATTCAGTCTTATTTCGACTCCTCATAACTTACTTATAGTCTCTAGGTACTTCGTCTAGAACCTCACTTGTAGAGATTAAGGCATAAGCTATAAGATTTGCATACCCAAGTATCTGAGGTGGCTTGATGACTCTTCTCGACCTTTCTCTTGTCAGTAGGTAGTCATTATCAGTCTCCTCATCTTCGACAGCAGTTTTTGCTTCTTCTTTGACTTCATCTGGGTCATGCAATTCAACATCACTATGCTCCACCTCAACAGGAATTTCTCCCTGTTCCAGCTCTTCAACAATATCGTCAGTTTTCTTGAAAGCCATCTCAGCTTCATTTAAAACTACATCTCGACTGGTGATACACCTCCTGTGACCTGGCTTTAGGCACCATATCCTATAAGCTTTGACTCCTTCAGGATATCCCATGAACATGCATTTCAGAGCTCTAGGTTCGACCTTGTCTTGCCTAATGTGAGCATAGGCTACACAACCAAATACTCTCAGTTTGTCAAGATCTGGTGGATGTCCCGACCAAACTTCTTCAGGTGTCTTCATATCTAACGCAGTCGAAGGACATCTGTTTATTAAATATGTTGCTGTCGAAACAGCCTCATCCCAAAACACTTTCTTCAATCCAGAACTAACCAACATGCATCTAACCCTTTCGAGGATTGCTCGATTGAATCTCCCAGCTAGACCATTTTACTGATGAGTACCTTCTACAGTCTTATGCCTTGCAATCCAAGATTCGACACAGTAACTATCGAAAGCTTCATTACAAAATTCAAGGCCATTATCAGTTCTCAACCTCTTGATCTTTCTGCAAGTTTGAGTTTCGACCAGAACCTTCCAACTCTTGAAATTCTCAAAAGTTTCATCATTCGTCTTCTGAATGAATACCCATAACTTTTTGGAATAGTCATCAACTATGGATAGAAAGTATCTTGCACCTGAATGTGAAGGATTCCTTGAAGGCCCCCAAAGATCAGCATGGATGTAATCAAGGGATCCATGTGTTCTTTGTTTACCTTTGTTAAACTTCACCCTACAGGATTTACCAAATACACAAGGTTCACAAAAATCCAACTTCTCGACTTTGTCACCACCTAGCAGGTTCTGTTTCCCCAGTTCGACTAGGACTTTCTCGCTGACATGGCCCAATCTCATGTGCCATAATTTTGTCTTCGACAATAGTTTCGTGGATGCAACATTTGTCGAACCACTTACAACTACAACCTCAAGGGTATACAAGCATTGTTTCTTCACGCCTCTCAAGACTTCCTTTGACCCCATCATGACTCTTAGGATATTTCTCTCTCCTTGAAAGACATATCCCTTCTTGTCGAATTCACCAAGAGAAATCAAATTTCTCTTCAAGTTAGGTACATACCTAACTTCAATCAGTAGTCTAATTGACTCATCATGGAGCTTGAATCTCATAGATCCAATACCTGTAATTTTGCAAGCTTTATTGTTTCCCAACATCACTGATCCACCATCTTGATCACATAATTCCTTGAACAAATCTTTGTTTGGAGTCATATGCCAAGTACAACACGAATCCATAATCCACTATTTTCTTGAGTCTCCGCTTGAAACCACAAGAACATCAGATGATTTGAAATCATCTTGAACAATGGTTGCGTTGCCATTATCCTTACCTCCATGATCTTTCAGGCGTTCAGGGTACACCTTTCGAATGTGACCCTCCTTCTTACAATGATAACATCGAACACCAGATGATTCACCACTATAAGATTTCTACTGACTTTTTCCCTTCTTCTTGTCGAACTTACCATCCTTTCGTAAGAATTTCGCCTTAATGGCCAAACCTTCACCAACCATCAAAGGTTTATGCTCCTTCCGTTCTTTCAAGTCCTTAGAGTAGAAGGTAGATTGAACATCTTCAAAGGTCAAGGACTCTCTTCCATACAAGAGGGTTTCTTAGAAGTGAGCATGTGTTCTGGGCAAAACGCATAACAACAACAGCGTTTGATCTTCGTCATCGATCTTCACATCAATATTTTCAAGATCAAGAATCAGCTTGTTGAACATATCCAATTGCTCAGCCAATACTTTGTCTTCACTTATCTTTAATGAATACAATGTTTGCTTTAGGTAGAGTCGATTCACCAACGATTTGGTCATGTACAAACCTTCAAGTTTCAACCATAACCCAGACGTCGTCGTCTCCTTTGATACTTGTTGAAGGACCTTATCACCAAGGCTCAACAATATTCCGCTGTGTGCTTTCTCAATCATGGACGTCTTTTCAGTTGTCGTCAATGCAACATTCATGGCCGTCTCTCCCTTCAACGCTTCTAAACAACCCTGCTCAACAAGTAGGGATTTCATCTTCAAGCGCCACAGACCGAAATCGTTCATTACAGTGAACTTTTCAATCTCATACTTTGTTGAAGGCATCTTCTCCACGCTCACCGCACCAATTTGTTGTGAATTAGATACCTTAGAAACAAAGTATAATAGGTTTCTCAAGAAACCTACAAGGGTTAGGGTTTAGGGTTACCAAAGATAACACCAAGGATTGGTTATAAACTGTTATTCTTTCCTTTCTCTTAAAACAAGATTACAAGTATACAAGAATAACAAAATAACCTCTCTCACTTTTAAATTAGGGGTTTATCTTCTTATTTTCCCTTATACAAAATATGAGAGACTAATATGCTATTTATAATAAAACTAACATACTAACCTAATGGGATTTTTAACAATTACACATTACAAGCAAACTTAGGGTACAAGCTAACTTAAACAATTTGATCCATAACACAAGGCCCAATTAAACAATAACATATGAGTAGACTTCGACGGTATGATATTCGTACTAGGGTTTGTTCCAATATTTCACACATGAAAATGTAAAATAAAAGTTATGATGATGAATTAAGTGATTATTGTAATGATGAACCATGATGCATGAATTTTTAGTCAAATTTTCTAACATGAAAGTGTTGACATTTATGTTGACTTTTAACTTATGAATGTTTATGTGATTCCATGATCAAATGAATTGGATGCGGATGAAAGTTTAAAATTCCCAGACAAATTTAGGGTATGACAATCTTAACCATCATGGACATCTCAAATTCTCCTTTCATCACCAATGAAAATTATTCACATATGTCTTTGTTTGTTGATTCAAATATGATGTCGTCAACATAGACTTGAACCAATAAAGTATGATTTTTTATTTTCTTAATAAATAAAGTATTATCAACTTTATCTTTTTCAAATTCTCTTTCACAAAAAAGTTGTTAAGTTGGTCATACCAAGCCCTTGGTGCTTGCTTCAAGCCATAAAGAACCTTTCTCAACTTATAGACATGTGAAGGGTTCTTGAAGTCTTCAAAACTAGAAGTTTGTTTGACATAGACTTCCTCAGCGATGTAGTCATTCAAGAAGGAACTCTTGACATCCATTTGGAATCACAGAAAATTTAACGAACAAGAATAAGAAAGTAATATACAAATAAATTCTAACCTTGCAATCGGAGCGAACATTTCTCCAAAGTTGATTCCTTCTTCTTGATTATATCCTTGAGCTACCAATATTGATTTGTTTTGAACATTTATACCATTCTCATCAAGTTTGTTCTTAAACATCCATTTGGTACTTATGATGTTTTTACCGCTTGGCTTAGGAACAAGTTCCCAAATTTGATTTCTTTCGAATTAATTTAATTTCTCTTGCATGACAAGTATCCATTGGTCGTCTTCTAATGCTTATCAATAGTTTAAGGTTCTATTTAAGAAAAAAAAACATATTCAATCAAGCATCCTTGAGATTTAGCCTTGTTGAAACTCCTTTAATAATGTCACCGATAACTTTGTCTATTGAGTGATCACGATGAGTTTTCCATTCTTGAGGTAGGTCACTTTGATTTTGCTCTTAATGAATGTTTTCCTCTTTATGCTGTGTTTGATCAACCTTGTCATTTTTAGTAATGCCTTCCATAGGTACTTTTAAAAAATCTTCATCATCGTCGTCACAAATGATTATATCCTCCTTGGAGGGGTTAGATTCATAAAAAAATATGTGCATTGATTCTTTAATAGTTAAAATTCTTTTATTGTAAATTCTATAATCATTGCTAAAGAGAGATAGATAGATAGAGAGAGAGAGAGTGTAACCAAGAAAATACATTCGTCGAATTTTTTCGTCAAACTTATCGAGATTGTCTTTGTCATTGTTGAGGACAAAACACTTACATCAAAAATTGTGAAAGGGAGCAATGTTTGACTTTCTTCCCTTGAATAATTCATATGGAGTCTTTTTCAAAATTAGTATAAGGATAACTCGGTTGTTTACATAACATGTTGTGCTTACCGCATCTGCCCAAAAATACTTTGGTAGATTTGCGTCAGTTAGGATGGTTCTTGTAAGTTCAACTAGAGATCAATTCTTTCTTTCAACTACTCCATTTCGTTAAGGATTCCTTGGTTCTGAAAAATTATGAAATATGTCATGTTCTTCACAAAACTCTTCAAATGATGCAGTTTGGGACACTCCACCAGGGTCACTTCTAGTTGATGCAATCTTTAATGATTTTAAATTTTTATAATTGCTTTGAATACTTATTAAAATGCCTTTAAAGCGTCACTTTTCTGCACTAAAAATAGTGACCAAGAAAATCTAGAAAAATCATCTACAATAACACATGCATATACATTACCTTCAAAGCTTCTTGTTCTTGATGGACCAAATAAGTACATGTGCAACGATTGAAGTGGCCTTGTAGTTGTTACCATATTCTTTGGCTTTAAAGTTGATTTGGTTTGCTTCCCTTTGTCACATGCATCACATATTTTATCTTTGACACATTTTATATTTAGTAAACCAATGACAATATCCTATTTGACTAGTTTATTTAAGTGATCTATATGAATATGGGCTACTATTTTATGCCAAAGTCAGAAGTCATTATTGCTTACCATAAGACACTCTACTTTTAAAGATAAATCATCTAATGAAATCATGAAAATGTTATTAATTGTTTTAGCCTTAAGATTTACCTCATGAGTAACTTTATCTTCAATTAAGCATTCATCCTTGGTGAACTTGACTTTGAAGCCTTTGTCGCAAAATTGGCTTATGTTAAGGAGATTGTGCTTTAGTCCTTCTATGTAAAGTACATCTTCAGTTTTTGTGAAAGGTGGTGCTCCAACTTTGTCTATGCCAAGTATTTTTCCTTTGTTGTTATCCCTATATGTGACATATCCTTTGCCCTTTAGAACTAGAGATGAAAAAAAGTGATATCTCTCATCATATGCTTAGAACAACTACTATCAAGATATCATATATTTGTAGTGGTCTTCAAGCAAACCTAAAAAACAAATTAAGATTTTTTAGGTACCAATGTGACTTGGGTCCTTGATAATTAGTTCATTTCTTGATCCATACATAATGACCACTAGCAACACTAAAATTCCTTACATAACAAGTATTAGGTGTGTAACCTATTATACCACAATAAAAACATGTAGGAACAAATTTGCTTCTATATCTAGGAACATAAGATTTTTTCTTAACAAATATTTTCTTAGGATAATGATGAACATTTTTCAATTTATTCACTTTCTCTTTATTGGATTGGTCACTTTCCTTGACAATGATAGTTTTATTAGTACTTGGCTTATCAAACTTTGAGTAACCAAGTCCATTTTTATCATTGAAGTATCTTTGTCTACTAAGAATACCTTCCAATCCAATTGGTCATTTTTCATATCTTTCAATAACTCTTTTTTATTGGACAATTTAGAAAGAGAGTGATTCACACTCATTGTATGTAAAATTCTATTTTTCTTTATCAAAATAAGTATATTTTTCTTTATCAAATTCTTTTTGCATAGTGTCAATTTTCTCTACAGGAGATAAAATTTGTTTGTTTTAGGTTAACATTGTTTTGTATAGAATTTTCACTCATTGAGTAATTCATCTATTGCTCCTTATGCATCGTTATCATAAGAAAATATTTCGTTACTAACCTCATTTTCTTCATTATCAGAATGGTGTGATGTCATCAATGCAAGATTATCACTCTCATCGCTTTCAGAATCAGATGATGAACTTACTTCATTATCATCCCATGCAACATATGTCGTTTTATACTTTGATTCCTTTCTTCCTTTATGACCACTTTTCTTGGATAATTTTGGACAATCTGCCTTCACGTGTTCTTACTTTCCACATTCAAAGCAAGTGTAATTTTGTAATTACATAGAGGCTTCTTTCTTCTTGGAAAATTTCTTTCTTTTTTGCAATATTTAAAGATTTATCATTATTGAAAAACTTACCTATCCTTTTTACAAGAAGTGTGAAGTTCTCATCTTCACCCAGAGCATATTCTTTTAACCATTCCCTTGAGTCAACTTTTAAAGCAATGCATTTGGATTTATTCTCTTGAATATTATGCTTTTATAGTATCCCGAGTTCAATCTCATGCTCTTGAAGTTTTCTGAATAAATATTCGGATGACAATGGATAAACTCTTCTTTTAAGATATTCTCGTTACCTTTGGTTTCCATTCCCTGGTTAAAGATCTAAGCACCTTAAGATTAAGTTCATCGTTAGTAAAAGTATAACAAAGATTAATCAAGTGATTGACCAAGTGTACATGTCTTTTCTACAAGTCAAGGATTGATTCTCTGAGCTACATTATGAATAACTCATACTCTTGAAATAAAGTGTTCATTCTTGATCTTTTTACTTTAGAGGTTCCTTCATGAGTTACTACTATCGTATCCCATATATCTTTTTCTATTGTATATTCAGAGACACAAAGAATTCATCCATGCTTATAGCCACTTGGAGTAAGTTGATTGATATCTTGTTGTAGAGGACCTTATTATTATCATCTTTATCCATTGAGTTGTTTATCTTTGATGTCCCAACAATATTGACAACACTAGTAGGAACCACTTTATACTGCATCCCATACTTCCTCTCCTTGTGCTTCTAGGTAAGTCTTCATATGTATTTTCCATAAATAAAATTATTCACCACAAAACAATAAAGGCTTGTTGTTACTACCATCATCTCTAAAAATTGGATTTACGGAAGCCATATCTAGATCTTTAGGAATAACTTACCTACAACTTGTTCTAATACCAAATGTAAGTATTGAAAGTAAATGAGAAGAAGTGTGGAAAGTGCTTTAATACCAAATATAACCCGCTCTAATACATTATATTTATTGGATTTTCTGAAATTTTCTCGTTTTATGAGCAATGACAAGTGTTCTTATTTTTCAAGAAACGATATGAATGATAAAATGCAGAAAGTAAGTGTTGAAAAATAAAAGACACAAGATGCATACTGGTTATCCTTTCCAAACAAGGGTATGTCTAGTCTCCTCACACATTGTGAGAGATTTCACCATGTTAGTATCGCGGCGTGAAAAAACACTCGGGCGCGTTGCATGCTCAGAGTAACAAAAAATCACCAACGATCTTTATTTGTTCCAAAGGAACGAGAAAATATCGAACAAAACATGCTAAGGCTAAGGGAAATGTTTGTCGCAACCAGATCGTGTTCGGGAGTCGGTTATACAAGGGGAAGGTATTAGTACCTCTCACATCCGTTGTACTCAACGAGAACCTTTTAGTTAGTTATGTGAATGAATATTAGTGTGAATTATTTGTGGTCTTCTAATTACACGTACATAGAATGAGAAGAAATTTAGTTCATTAATGACATCTATAACCAGATTAAGAAATTCCAAAGAGAGGAGGGCATGTGACTGTATCTCAACATGCTAGGCTTTCCTAAACTCACTCCAGAAGACAATGATAAATTTATTGAACCTTTTAGGGAGGAAGAAATTTGGGAAGCAATTTCTGACGACGGGTGTTACAAAAGTCCTGGACCGGATGATTTCAATTATGATTTTTTGAAACGATGATGGAATACTATAGGGAGTGAAGTGCCTGAGGTTGTTACTCACTTTCACAAATATGATACATTACCTAAGGCCATGGCTTCATCTATCATTACAATCATTCCGAAAATAGATAATCCACATGAATTGGAACATTATCGACCAATTGGATTGGTGGGTTGTATTTACAAGAATATTGTTAAGATTATGGTAAGTAGATTGAGAAAAGTCATTGGTAAATTGATATCTTCATTACAGACGACCTTCATTTCCAAAAGGAAAATGCTAGATGGTGTTCTACTCTTGAATGAACTTCTTGACTTGGCAAGGAGAAAAAGAGATAACTGTATGGTATTCAAGGTGAACTTCCAACAAGCATATGATACAGTTGACTGTCATTTCTAGAGGAAGTTTTGATAGTAATGAATTTTAGTCCAACTTGGATCCAATGGATTAAAGGTGGGGCATTGAATTTCTTCGTTTCTATTACAGTTAATGGTGGTGTCGTACCTCGAAAAATACGATCCTAAAACAAACAACAGAGTCGCCACCTAATTCTATTTATTCTAACTAAAGAAAAGAGAGATATAGACACAACCTAAATAGGACAAGAAATGGTCAACGAAACCACTAATCTAAGTTCGGGAGTCAATTACGCAAAGGGAAGGTGTTAGGCACCCTCACGTCCTTTGTACTCAACGGGAACCTCTTAGTTTAATTTGCGCTTAAATGCTGATTTATATTATTGTCTTCTTTTTATTAAGATTTGATTTTAAAGAAATATTTTAATGATTATTACGGGGGAAAGATTAAAGTTTTTTATTATTGTGTTTTATGATGGAGAAATAGTTAATTTTTTATTATTGTGTTTTATGATGGAGAAATAGTTAATTTTTTATTATTGTGCTCGCGAAGGATTAAAATCTCCGTGCCTATGTATTCCCTTGTGCAATGGTGTTGCACCCCAAAATTTGCCCTCACAATACAAGACTTTGGGTGCTAAGAAGGTTCACAAGGTTCACAATACCTTCCATGAGGTTCATGAAGTCTACAAGTCACTTTATGAGGTTCACAAGGTTCACAAGATTCACAATGCTTTACAAGACCTTTCATGAGGTTCATGAAGTCTACAAGTCACTTTATGAGGTTCACAAGGTTCACAATACCTCCCATGAGGTTCACAAGACATTTTATGATGGTTCACAAGGTTCACAAAGTTCACAATTGGTCAGAAGAGTTGACAATTCCCTCAGACAATGCACCTCCTAAGCAGTGCATCCAAAACTAGGGTTTTGACTTTAATCAGGCTAAATGGATTTCCAAGACTTCAAGTGAGCTTCATAACATCTTATATGTGTTTAAGAACCCCCATGACAAGTTTCAAGACTTTTCTCAAAAGTTTGCTCAGTCAAATGATCAGATAAGTCAAAATCAGTCAAAGCAGTTAAAAAGTCAAACTGAGGTCAACTGTGGTCAAACCAAAGTCAAACTTCATGATTTTTTGCCAACATCAAGTATATGAAGTAAAATTCATCATTTGATCAAGGGTTGATCATGATTCATCAAGGAGATTTCAGATCATCAAGAATCAGGAGTTTCTAAATTAGGGTTTCCTCAGTAAAAGTCAACTAAACTTTGACCAGCCATAACTTTCACATACTTCATCACCAAGTCTCCACTAAAAGCTCATTTTTAAGGAAATTGAATTCTCTACAACTTTGTGTCTCACAAGCCAAGCCCAAAAATGCTTCATTTGGAAGGTATGAGCTAAGACATTATAGGTCCTTTTGAAAGTCAACAAAACGTCAACAACTTCAAAAGGGCATAACTTGAGATTGGTAAATGATATGGACATGAAACCAGTGGGGTTGTTTAGAGGACTCTTTAAGCTTTCCAAAATGTCCAAGAACACCCTCATAACATTAAAATTGAAGGATGTGTGCCCTTGCAAAGTTGGGAAATTTTGGGTTGGTTTATGATGAAAATGGAGGTCTAAAACCAATTTCTTCCAAATGGGCTTGCCAAATAATGACCCAATCCATACAATAACCTCATGCACGACCCAATGACAAGAAATTCTGATTTTTATATTTTTATTTGATATTTATTTGAATTTTATTCATTTTAAATCAAATTAAATCAAAATAAAATCTAAAAATCAAAGTTTGGACATGATTCTTCTTCTAGAAATTAATCAATGCTGTTTAACATGATTGGATCTTGTACAAATTCGTGCTAGACCAGATTGGAATACAAATATTTGATTTTTTCACAATTTTGGATCATGACATTCCTTCACCATCAAGTCTTCCAAAAAGCCCATAAATTCATCATCTTTTGACCTAAATTACATCTCTTATAAGTATACAATAGAAACCAATGCACAAGACACGGATTCCAGGCCTCAAGGATAAGTTTTGCATTTTCAAAGTTCATCAAAAATCTTGAATTCGGATTCTAATAATTTGTAGTTTTTCAGGTGAATTAAGTGTACCAATCTCTTCCTTGAACATCACTGATCATATATCAATAGCCATATGCATCTCAAACTCCAAGAATCGACCAAACCGAATCAAAGTTCTTGAGCTTTTGTGATTTTTTCGTTTTCATATCTTTGAGTAATATAAATGGCATTGGTTTGTTGTTTCATGTTTACATTGAACTAATGATTGTTTCTGTTTACTTTAATTTGAGTTTTGACACATAATCGAAGACTTGCCATGTTAGGGTTCTAAGGAAACCGTGAATTGGGAATTCACTCCTCAGTCAATTTTAATCCAAATTAATGACATATTTGAGACCAATGGCCTTCATATAGTTGATCTGGGCAATTAAAATGAGTTTATCGTGTGTATTTTTCATGATTTAATATGCAGGAGTTCTAGTGACGGGAAAAATCCGTCACTATAGGCTATTGCGACGGACCAACTGTCACTAAAGGCTAAGTGGACGGACGAAGCTAGGAGATGAAGTTTGGCGCGTTTCTGGAATTTGAAATTCTTATTTAAAATATATTTTTCTTTACAGGATACATAGCGTTAAAGCACTGGTGGCCTAGTGGAAGCTGTGTACGCTGGTGAAATACAAAACCTGGGTTCGATTCCCAGGTTACCTTTTTTTTGCTTAAAATTCCTTTTATTTTGCAGGTTGATTATAAAAGGATTGCTAGCCAAATATTATCACCAGCGCGCAGCTGGCCCAGTGGTTAGACTGTTGATACAAAGAGAATGAGGCCTAGGGCGTGGGTTCGATCCCTGCCCCAGGTAAATTGCAATTTTTTTCTTTTTCTGTTTTAATTTGTTTAATTGCTTTCTTATTATTAATTAGAAATAATCATGTATATATATATATATATATATATATATATATATATATATATATATATATATATATATATATATTTAAATAATTCTAAAATAACACTTATATTTTCTAAATTCTAAAAAATTATTTTCTTAATTCAAAAACTAGTTTTTTTATTATGCACTTAAATTATAATATGTATATATTCATTAAATTAATTTTGTAAATAAAATAAACCCTAATATTTGACAAACCCTAATTTATTTTTTCTAAACAATTAAAAAAAACCTAATTTTATCTTGTGATGTTAAATTTCTAATTTTTGTAAATATAATTATTATGTACATATTTTATTTAATATAAGTAATTTTTTTGTAAATATAATTATAATCTATTTTTTATAATATGTAAATATTTCTATAATTTGTTTATAATCTAAATTTTATATATAAATAATTTTTAAATATATGTTTAGAAATAATTGAATCTATGCTAATTTAATTTTGTGATTATAATATGTTTAAAAATAATTTAATAATTTGTATATAATTAAAAATGTTATAATAATTACTTAATTGTTCATATTTTCTTTTATAATTGTCCATATTAAAATCTAATCTTTTTAATTATTATATTATTCTTTTTGCTTATTATTTTAATTATGTTCTTATAATATTTTGCTAACCCCATTTATTTTAATTATTATTATTATTACTAATCATGTTCATTACTAACCTTATTTATTTTTAAATTATTATTACTAACCCAATTAAATTGCTTATTTATTTTACTTTTTGCTTATTTATTTATTTATTTATTTTTGCTATTATTTTATTATTATGTAATTGCTCCTGGATGTAATTATCTTAAATACTTAAATTATTTATTTTTCATGCCATGGTTAGTAAAATAGGGAGTGTAAACATGTATGATATTTAAAATTGAATTTAGATCATTTAAATTATAAGATAAATATAAATTAAACACTCACACACGTAAGCCGATCTTCGATCGCCATCTCACTTTCTAGGGTTGCCTCTCAATGTTGCCTAAATAAAAGGTCAAGTGGGGTGTATAAAGCAAAGTCCCTTAAAAGAAAAGTCATCTAGTCCCTTCATAATCAAAGATCAAGTCCCTTAATGGTTGCCTTTCAATATGATCTTGTCCCTTTCGAATAATGATGACAGTCCCTCCAAAATTGCTTAATACACCCTACAGTTGCCTTCATTAAACAGATGTCCCTCACTTGTCCCTTACATCCAAGGTAATGACTACCTATTCCTTAATAATAGGGATAGTCTTACCATTTAAAGGATAAAGAACAGAAAGACTTAAACTTTAGGGTAGGTTCCTCATAGTTACTTGCTCACTATTTCAAAACAAATTTCAAACCACTTCACAATTTCAAACAATTTTCAAACACAAGTTTTTTACGCATCCGTACATGGATCATTGTCAAACTCTTATGAAAATTTCTATTCACACACTTCACATTTTCAAAAACAATTTAAAGTGAGCTGAGTAACTAAGAGCCCATGGATAACCATGGATGTAAAGGGTGCTAACACCTTCCCTTTACATAACCTACCCCCCGGACCCAAAAATCTTTTAAAAAGGTCTTTCCTGTTCTTTTATGCCTTTCCTTTGGATAAAATAAAAGTCGGTGGCGACTCTTGCTATCCGCAACATAACTAAAGTCAGTTCTCCCACCGTGTTACAAATGGGAAAGTCAGAGCTACGTAGTTCGTGCAACTACGGTTTGTGATTTTTATTGAACGATTGTTTGAAATACTTTCTACTGCTAAGCGTTGGCTTATCTGCTCGCGATGGGAGGCTGAAGTGCTAGCTTGTTTGCGAGATAGAAAGATTTAAACAATGTTCGTTTTTTAGAAAAGTGTTTGACCTTTGTTAAGGTGTTTTAAAACGAGAGGGCGAATGAACCACATCTCGTGTGGCTAGCCCATAAGTGATTACATTCAAGAACGTGCGGAGTGCTAGACTCCGGAGTTCAGTTACTCGTTGATTAATTATAAAGTGATTTGCATTGGTTGGTAAGTTTTAAATTGTATTTGAAAAGAAAGAGACAAGTCGCCATCTTTAAGGGAGGTATCTCGCCTATTCCACCACAAACATTTGAGGAAGAGAAATCGAAAGAAGCTCTAAACTTGGATACGAGGATCGACAAGCAATGCCACATTCTTTCTTTGAGAATAAATAAAAATCGGAAGAAGCTTTAAACTTGGATATGAGTATCGACAAGCAATGCCACATTCTTCCTTTGAGAATAGGTAAAAATTGGAAGAAGCTTTAAACTTGGATACGAGGATCGACAAGCAATGCCACATTCTTCCTTTGAGAATAATTGTTTGAAAGATTTTTGTTTGTGTTTGTGGGGATATGAGGAACATCTTTCCTATGGAGATGAATCATGTCTAATCTTTTAAGGTTGTTGAATTGTTTTGAATACGAAAGAGTGAATGAATTACAACCCGAAGGCTAGCCTCAAGAGTAATTCAGTTCAAGCACCCGAAGAATGCTAGATTCCTGAGTTCAGTTCTTCGTATAATTAAATTAGAAGTTTTCGTGTTTTAGGAACGAGAGGGTGAATAAACCACATCGTGTGGGGCTAGCCCAGGAGTGATTTAATTCAAGAACGTGCGGAGTGCTAGACTCCAGAGCTCTGTTCTTTCGCGAATTAATTGGTACGATTAAGATATTATTTTGATATACGAAAGGAGAATGAACCACGTCGCGTAGGGCTAGCCCAAGAGCGATCCATTCCAGAACGTGTGGAGTGCTAGACTCCGGAGCTCTGTTTTTCGTATTTAAATTTAATAAAATAAGTTGGATATTTTGTTTTTTAGACGTTTTAGGATTAACGTATTTTAATAACGAAGGAGTAAACGAAACACTACGCGTGACGCTAGCCCAAGTGTGGTTCGTTCCAGAACGTGCGGAATGCTAGACTCCGGAGCTCTGTTCCTTGTTAAATTAATTAAGACGCGTAAAAGTCGTGTGGATAACGATCACATAGGTGACCGACTTACGTGTGTGCGAATGTAGGCGCATGAATTGTTTATTCGATTAATTAAGTGGATTTGATCTCTAACTCCTATGGATACTCCTAGCAAAATCGAAACCGATAAAATAAATGCGGAAGAAATAAATTACGCTCGACATAAACAGGAGGGGGATACATGATAATTTACATAAGATTTGCGAAGAAATAAAGGGTATCGTTGTATTTTGCCCAAGAGGAAGCGTGTGTGCAGTGTACACATTAATCGTAACCGGTTAGTATTAAATATGATATAAGAAGTGCGAGAAATAAATAAAAAAAGATAAATAGACTAAATAGTGTGGAATAAATTGTAAAATGGAATAAAATAAATAGAATGAAAATAAAAATAAACAAGTGGCCTCATATCGGTCACGATTAGTCGAAAACGGTTTATCGCGGCTTTGTTATATCATCGGCCCGAAAAGAAAAGAAAATATATAAATAAATCAAAATGTAATATAATAAATAAAAGAAACAAAAAAATAAAGTGACCAAAACAAAAAGAAAATTAATTAAAACAAGAATGATATGATATTGGATGGAATTATAAATAAATAAATAAAAAAGCTAGTGAAACAACACACACAGTAGTCTTCTTCTTTCAGATAAACATTAAAATTGGAATTGATTAAAGCCAAAAAGTCTAAACTTTAACCAACATGTATTATAAAAAAAATCACAATCCTTGGTGTTTAAAATAAAAAAACAAAAAAACTTATCATAACCATAAAAAATCAAATGAAAATCAAAATGGGTGGTAAATAGCATCTAAACCAATGAGCTTAGATCAAGTATATAAATTGTAACCCAATGCAATCAAAATCAATTTTATTTATTAAGTAAACTAACTAACAAACTAATCTAAAAGAGTCAAACATGTCGATGCACATAAATGAAAATGGAATATATTCATTTCACACCACCAATAAATGAAACATGTTTCATCGAGCAACAAACACACATTGGCACAAAAGAAGAATCTTAACATGATATAAGCCAAACCAAAAGAAATTGAATTAAGATTTAATCTAAACAAGTTGAGAGAAAAAAATGGGGCTAATATTAAGAAGAAAAAAATAAAGGGTGAAGCATTGGCTTATACCACATAAGCATACCTAACGGTATTGCCAAAAAAAATGAATGAACAGACTATACATTTTAACAATTGATATATTGTTCTTGGTCAACAAGTACATGTAAAAGAAAAGAACTATATTAAGTGTAACAGAGGTCTCCAAATTAAATAATTGTGAGATCAGACATTGGGCAGTGGAAAAGTGGCATGTGATTCTCGGCCAAAAGGGATAACACATTGAAAGTCATTAAGATCAATAGATCAATAAAATTAAATTCAAACTCATCTCATAAACAAAGTGAAACATTCTTCCTCTCACATTCGTGCTACTCTCTCTCACCCATTCTATACTCTGTCTCTCTCCAAAATTCATCGCTTCTTTGAAACGTTATTTCCCTTCGTTCAAAAACGTCAACAGAAACATGAAAAATCGAATGAAATTGATGAGAAATAAAGGAAGATTCATGGAGAGGTATACCTATTGGAGCACGATGAAGACGGCGGTGAAATTGTTAGAGGGATGATGGAATTACTGAGAAAGAAAGGTATGTGTCGATGAAGTTGATTTTTTTTTATGAGAGTTTTGTTGTTGGTTTTTTTGCAGAAATTGAAGGATGATATGGTTCAGTTTCAAAGGTTTGTATCAAAGTTTAAGTGTTGAGCTTGTGAAGAAAAAAAAGTGAGGTTGTATTGTTATGTGAAAAAGTTTTAAGATGGCTGATGTAGAAAGTGTTTTTTGTAGAATTGTTAGTAGCGAAAAAATGAAGAGAATGTGGGTGAGGAGGTTGAGAGGTTTTATGAGGGATAAATAATTTTTTTTTCTTAGAGTTGAAGGAGATTCTTTGTGTCCCTCGAAAAAAATCTCCCACTTTCACTGAGTCTCCGTCTCCCCTTTTTATCCGAAAAAACTCTCCTCTTCTTTTCTTTTTACCTGTCTTTGGGTCTATTATGATGAAGACTTTTTGATGCAGGTCTTTGGCCATTTCCTTTTTTTGTGTGCAGTTCTGATGGAGTAATATTTGAATTGGACCAAGGACAAACACTTTAAAACTGACTAAATAATCCTAACTATATGGAAAATCAAATTATATGGACTAACTAAAAATATGGACTAACTAAAAATAAAATAAACTAAAATAAATTGATTAAACAAAAGGTTAATTATAAAAATATAAACTAAATGAAAACTAAACTAAATTTAAATTTAAATAAACTTTAAATAAAACTCAAAGTACAAAAATTAAATTTAAATAGAAATTTAAACTAAAAAAAAAAACTGAATTAAAACATAAACTAAACATATATCAATTGAACTAGAAAATAAATCCTAATTAAAGACCTAAGTAACATAAATTAAATAAAAATTATTATTGGAAATGAACTAATTAATTCTATCTAGCCTAAAATGTAACTAAAGATAAAGGTATAAATGAAAACAAATAAATTATAAAGTGAGACAAAGTAAACTATATAAAATTCTAAGATCGAATTAAAATTCTAAAATCTATATTACAGTGATTAAAAATATAAACAGACATTCTAATTTGAAAATGACATAAACTCTAAAATAAAAGATGACATTGGAATGGTAAAATGTATGGTTAATGATTAATGGATGTTTTAACTTAAAGATGCAAAAATGATTGATTTTCGATACATCGACAAAAATGCGTCAAAAAATGAACAAAAATTTGAAAAATTTCTGGTCAAAATATAGGGTATGACAGATGGTACTACATTTGATTTCAAAGCGACTCACAGACTTAAGATAAGGAGATCCATTCTCTCCTTTCTTGTTCGCGTTGGTTGTAGAAGGGCTTGCGGAGATGATGAGGATTGCGAAGGAACAAGGCTTTGTTGCGGTGAGAATCGGATACCAAGCTATTGATTAAGCTTGAATCGCAAAACTTTTATGTTCACCACCGACTTTAATTTAATCCAAAGGGAAAAGGGAAAAAGATCGTAAAAACCCTAAATGAGGAGAAACTAGGTTCGGGGGTTGGTTATACCTAGGGAAGGTGTTAGCATCCTAAGCATCCGCAGTATCCTACGGGAACCTCTTGTTAATATTTGTGTTTTTGTTATTTATTGCTTGCTAAAACTAAGGGAACCTAAGGTTTTATTCCTAATGGTGCTCGCACAACATCGCATCGATGCCTACGTATCGGGTATAGAATCAGAGCACTCGTAGTTCTCCTAAGGATTAACGAACACTTGGTTACGCTCAAGGTTCGCGGGGGAAGGTAAGTGTTATGGCAAACACTCACGTGACTTTAGCAAAGTCACAAAAAGTTGTAAAAATAAAACACTAAGGACCTAATGGCTAAGGACCTAAGGATGAGGGACCTAATTGCTAAGGTCAAAGAAGAAAGAAGGACCTAATTGCTAAGGTCAAAGAAGAAAGAAGGACCTAATTGCTAAGGTCAAAGAAGAAAGAAGGACCTAATTGCTAAGGTCAAAATGGAATTAGGGATTGCTAAACTTCCTATGACATTGAGTCAACTGCAGGAGTTCTTTCCCTTTTGGATTTAAATGCGAAGAAAATAAAGTAGATAAATGAGGGTGCAAGCTCCTAAGTCTAAGGCATAGGTTGCTACTTGCAAAAATAAATTGAATAAAGTAAATGGAATGCAAGGTAAAGGGCTTAACAACTGGGCTATGGCTCGATATATGGATCGAGAATGCAGGGGTGGAAAACATGCGCGGTGCGTCAATTTGTTTAAGTTAGAAAACTGTGCAGTGTAAAGATTGTGCAGATGGCGATCGTGAAATGACCGACTTACGTGTGTGAGTGAAGTGTATATGAACTCAACTTGGCGTTGGACCATGGATTTATTATCTTTGAAAAAAATTAAAGTCTCAAAAGTGTGCGCTTTCAATTTTATCTTAACAAGTATATGGTCTTGATGCAAAATAAAAAAAAAAAAAATGCATGGCATATATACAACCAAAATAATAATAAAAAAAAAACTCTCACTAAGAGATAAACCTAAAATTAAACCTCTCAAGCTAATGGGACACCTCTAAATAGATCAAACATAAACTACCCAACAACTAAATAAAACTAATTAAAAAAAATATTATTTTTATTTTTATTTTATTTTTTATTATTTTTTTTATTTTTATTTTTTTAAATTATTTTTTTTAGATTTTTCAAGGAAAAAGATAAATTGAAAATAACTTCTAAAACCTTAAGTTTGAAATAAGATAAAATTGATTTTGAAAATAATTAGACAAAATAAAAGAAAATATTTTTATTTTTATTTTTTTAGATATACTTAAATAAAGTAATAAATTAAAATTAAAATGATAATAAAAATAATAACAATTTTTAATAACAAAAGTTTAATAAAGATAAAGAAATGTTTTTTTTTTAGAATAAACAAAAAATTAAGAAATAAATAAGAAAAAGTCTTTTTTTTTTTTAGATTTTTAGATATGTTAAGTGAAAGTTAAATAAAATAAAAGAAGGTTAATTGTAAATAATTTTTTTTTGGGTTTTCTATAACAATATATGAAAATAAAGAAAGGTGAAAGCTAAAACTTGTTTTTTTTTATTTTTCTAACAAATATTTAAGAATAATAAAATGAGATAAATGACAACTTTTTTTTTATTTGATTTTTTTTAATAATAATATCTAATAATAATAAAAGGAGAAATGTGTTATTTGATTTGTTTCCTTTAAATGAGACCTAAAGATGAGGAAAGAGACTAAGTATATTTATTTATTTTTTGAATTTTTCTACCAATGCCTATAAATAAGGAAAGTGAATAAATGCTAATATAGTTTTGATATTTTTATAATAACACCTAAAAAGGAACTAGGGAGACAAAATTTGATTTTTTTTATACATAATCTAAATAATAAATACAATCTTTTTTATAATTATAATAATAATTATTATATCTACAAAATTTAAATGAGAGTAAATACAATATTTTTTTTATATTTTTTTTTAAGGAAAAACTAACATATTTTTAAATATTTTTTGGATATTAGAAACTAAATATTTTTTTCGATTTTTTTAGATATTAAGAAAATAAACATTTTTTATTTATTTTTAAAGAGAGATAAATGGAGATTAGTACTAAATCCCTAAGTTTGACATTAAATCTAAAATAAACATAATTAAAATAAAATAAGAAAGAATTTTTTTATATTTTTTTTATATATTAAATGAAAGTAACAAATAAAAATAATTCTTAAATAAAACAAAATCAAATTAAAAGAACCTATTTTTTTTGAATTTTCTTTAATGTTAGAAACATATTTTTTGAATTTTAAAATTATCACTAACTAAATAAAATAATAAAAAAAGATTAGACTAATATATATTTTTTTATATTTTTTCAATATTAAACTAAACTCTTAAATCTAGAAGAACTCTCTAAATAAAACTTAAACTAAAACATAATCTATTATTCTATATTATTACTAAAAGAGTGATAAATATAATATATTTACTGTTATTTGATTTTTTAATTGTATCTAAAAATATATTAAAATATATGCATTAATTTTTTATAACTATAATTAACAATAAAAACAAATAAAAACAAATAAATATTAAAAAAAAGGAAGTCACGTTTATAAGAAAATTGAATCTCTTTCTCTGTAACTCTCTCACCTACGCTTCATCTTCTCTCAACTCAACGTCTTTCTCCATCGTACCGGCCACCATCTCAACAGCGAAAAAGTTACCAACTTCACTCAAAACAACTGATTTTCTCTTCTAAAACTAAATCCACCCATAATTTCTCTTGAAAACCACTAGAACAAACAAATTGAAGCCTAAAACAAACAAAACCCTAACCTACCAAAATAGAAATTAAACCCAAAAAATAATCGAAATCAAGCTAATAACGGAGGAACGTGAATCAACAAGGAGAGTTCCGTATAACAACAACAAAATTAAGTGGGTAGAGTTTGAGGTCGGCTCGCGGTTGGGTCGCTGGTGGCTTGAAGAGGTCTTGTCCGGTGGTGGTGTTGCGGGTCAGTGACGGGTCACGTCTTGTTCTGGTTTTCGGTTGTTGGCTGAGTTTTTGGTGATAAAAGTCGTGCTGCGGAAAGGTTTTGGGTGGCGGTAATGGTTCGACGGATTCAAGGTTTTTGGGTTGGTTCGCTTGTGGCGGCGGAAAGGTTTGGAAATTTATTTCTGAAATCACACTTCTTCTCTTTTCTCTTCGTTTTTCAATTCTGATTTGTATGTAGTGGATTTGAGTAAGGTAGAAATAGTTTTGATGTTTAAAGGGGAAGATTTAAAAGATTGTTGAGGTTAGGTGTTTGAGTTGTTTCGGTGGATTTCGGTGAAGGGTGTTATTGCTCGGTTTATTGTAGTGAGTGAAAATGAAGGTTGATGTGTCTGTGTTGTTGTTGGCTGTGTTACGGAAATAATTTTTCGGATTTTGTTATTCAGGTTTGTGGCTAAACGATATCAGAGGAAAAGGGGGTGATTTATGAGGTTTTTGATTTTCTGTTTAGAGTTGTGTCATAGTCTGGAGTTTGAAGAATGGAGCAGACTGTTGTTGGTTTGAGTGAATGAAGGAGGAAAAGAATAGTGAAAATTATTATGGTTTATGTGACATTGATGAGGGTTAAATCGTGTTGAAGTAGAGGTTTGTGGTGTTGAAAGGTTATGTAAAAAAAATGAGGTGCTGGCTATGAAGAGAAAGGAAAATGTCCTAATGGATGTTGATGATGAGTGATGAAAATATGGCTGTGCCCAACGCAAAATGAAGAGGAGAGTTTTTATTGATAGTTTGTTAGAGATTATTTGTTGTGAGAAATTTTTTTAGAGAGATTTCCCTTGTGAGGAGAAGGAAGGCGGATTTGAGTGAGTTTGTTTGGTGTGGTGTTTTCAGGAATGGATTGAGTTGTGTCGTTCTTGCGGAAAAACTGAAGCCGAAAACTTGCAGATGAGAAATCAAGGGCTATCCTTTTTCGGATCATGGTTGATGAACGGTTATTTTGAGGAAGTGGCGGTTTCAAACAACAGGTTTTCTTTATTTAATTTTCTTTGCTCGTTTTTTGCTTTCTGCTTATGGCTATAAATTTTGTTGATGAAATTCGGGTCTCCAGCCCTTTTTATGTGGCTGCCCTGAGTTATATGTTTGCAGTTTTTTTTTCTTTCTATTTTTTGAAGTTTTTATATGACTTTTGCTTTGCATTGGTGCAGATTTGAATGAAGTTAAAAAAGAAAATTATCTATGAACAAAAGCTGAAAAGAGGTGAAGGGAAAGAGAACCATACCGACCCGAATGTTATCGGGGTGACGAATCCGCAAGTGGTAAGCCTCTTATTCCTCTTCCGCCGTTCTTCTGAATGTTGTTGCTGAATTTTGCGTTCTCCCTTTTCTTCCTCTCCCTTTTTTTTGTGATTTTTGTTTGAAGTTGGGGCTGTTTTGGTGTTCTTTTTGTGGCTGAATTTTGTAGTGTGTTTGGCTGAATTTCTGGTGATTTTATGGCTGGTTTTTTTTGTTGTATTGTGGCTGTTTTCAGTTGTTTATATGGCTGAAATTGTGTGATTTTTTGAGGACTGTTTGTGTGATTTATGAGAGTTGTTTTTGGGGCTGTAACAGGGGTTTTGTGGGGCTGATTTGTAGTGTATTTGGTGCTGCTTTTGGTTGTGTTTGCAGGGCTGTTTGTAGTGTTTATATGGGGCTGATTTTGAGTTGGTTTTTGAGGCTGCTTTTGGTTGTGTTTGCAGGGCTGTTTGTAGTGTTTTTTGGGTGATTTTTGTGTGTTTTGAGGGCTGTTTGGGTTGTGTTTGCAGGGCTGTAACAGTTGGTTTTGAGGGCTGAATTTTGTGTTGTATTGAGGGCTGAATTTTTTTGATGTAACAGTAGTGTTGAGGCTGATTTTTTTTGTGTGTTTTGATGAAATGAAACAGTGTTTCTTATAGGACTTTTCTAGGGTTTTGGTTTGAATTTTGTCCTTGTTGCTTGTTGATGAAGGGTGTAGGATTAGGGGGAACCAATCTGATTTTGCAGCAGTAGTGGGGAGCTGTAGCAGAGTGTTTGTGTGCTGTTTGTGCTGCTGTCCTGCTTTTTTTTGTGGCTGTTTTTTCTGTCTGTTAGTGCTGAGTTTTGGCTGAATTTTTGTGACTGTTTGCTGATTTTTGCTGGCTGGTTTATGTTGCTCTTCTTTGTAAAATTTGTGTGACAAACTATGTTAATACATGATGCAAAATAAATATGTAAAAAAAATGTAATGAATATGGTTATGCTTAAATGAATATGTTTATGTGAAATGATGAATGATTATGTATATGGATTGATGCTTGGATTGATATGATAAACTTGGTTTGATTTTTTTTTGTAGGGGATTTATGGATTGAAGTTGATATTGGAGCAATGAAGTGCTCATAAGAAAGCCTTGAGAAGGATGAGGAGGACATGGGAAATGGAAAAAAAAAATTAGAACTTGTAACAAAAGCTTGAAATGTAATGTGGCTTGAATGAGATTGAAAATAATTGTAATGTGGTGTCTTTGTTTTAAATTGAATTATGTGAATGTATATGAAATATAGACAATGAATTAGATTTGGTGGGAAACTTGAAATTGAACTTTGAATTATGAACTTTGAATCTTGGAATTGAAACTTTATGAATAAATTTAGATCCTTTGACATGAGTAGGAATACATTTGAATGTGGAATTCAAAATTAGAAACTTTTTACTATGAAATGTACAGGAATTTACAAATGCACTTGATGATTTGGAATGAGAAATGGGAAAAGAAAAAGAATGAAATTGTCACTTTAATTTGAATCTTTGAAATAAACAAAATTGAATTAAAATTGAATGAAAATTTGAAACAAAGTTGGAAAAGAATTTGAAGTTTAGAAATGGAGTTTGAATTGAGAAATTGTATTTGAAACTTGAATAGGATTTAAAATTTGGGAATGAACTTGAAACTTGAAATGAATTTTAAGAATGGAAAATGAATTTAGAATTTAGAAATTAAATGTGAATTTGAATAGAAAGTGAATTTAAATATAAGAAATAAACTTAGAATTGAAAGACTTAGAAATTAATAAATAAATTTGGGATTTAGAAAAAGTAGATACATGAATGTGAATTGTATTGGAAAATTGGATTAAAAATTAGAAAGGGGTTGGAAAATAAATTGAACGGGAATTGACAATTTGTATTTAGAACCTGAAGTTTGAATAGAAAATAGAAATAGAAATTAAAGAAAAGGAAATATAGTTAGAAATGGAATTTGGGATGAAAATTTGAACTAGTATTTGAAACAAGATAACTAGAAATGCACTTGGAATTTGGACTTTTAAAATTGGAAACATAAACGGTATAAAATTAGAAAAGAAATTTAATAATATATAAAAAATAAAATAGAAATATAAACTAAAAACTTAAAAAATGAAATAAATTAGAATTATGTTTATAAATAAAACTTGACAAAAATAATAAAGACTTGTTAAATAAAACAAAGTGACTAAATGCATTATGGTATACTAATGTGAATGTATGAAAAATAATAAAAAATTAGGGGTAAAATTTGGGGTGTGACAGGCTTGCTACGAGGGTTCAGGTTAAGGGAGGAGATTTTTGTTAACTTGATATAGTTTGTTGATGACACGATTTTGGTAAGTGATGGCTCATGACAGCAGACTTGGGCCATTAAAGCAATATTAAAAAACTTTGAAATGCTCACGGGATTTCGCATAAATATTTTGAAATCCTGTGTTTTGGCATCGGGGTTGATCAGTGAGAACTGAATGCAGCTTCAACTTTCCTGGCTAGCAGAATTAGTAATTTCCCTTCAAATACTTAGTCCTTGATGTAGGTGGGAATCATAGACAACTAGCATTTTAGGATCTATTTGTTTCTTTATTTGTTCTTGCTACAACACCTTGCTACTTCAATCTAGTGCGGAGGTTTACGAGATTATTCCCAAGGAGACACTAGATCTTATATGGCTTGCTAAAGTGCCATTGAATGTTAGTGTCTTTGGTTTGAGGCTTATTTGGGATAGGCTTCTGACGCGTGTGAACCTGGAGGCCAGGGGTATAATCTACAATCCTCGTGACTTAGTTTATGTATTTTGCTTTAGAGTGGTGGAAGATATCAATCATATATTTTGTGTGTGTGTGTGTGTGTGTGTCTGTTGATTGTCTCAGTGTGGAGGAAAATAACATATTAGGTTAGTGTCTCTTGGGTGGAGGTGGTGCGTGTTTATGATCACTTATTTGCATGGTTCTTGAGTGTGAAAAATCATACTTCTAAAACCTCTTCTTGCTACATTTGGATTGTGACTTGTTGGGTTATCTGGTGGGTTAGAAACCAAATCATCTTCCAAAAGATGGTGGGTAGAATCGAAGATATTCCCATGTGAGTGAAACAAACTTCGTGGTCTTTGTTGGAGTTTAGGTTGGGAGATAAACCTAGGTGTACTTTTTATGATTGGTTCAGGGCACCTCTAGATTGTTTGTAAATTGAGAATGGTTTTAATTGTTGGTTGCTTCCCTTCTTTGTGGGAGCTGTGAGGTATCCTTTGTATACATGTTGGTGTACTCCTAGTATGCTTATTAGTTGATCTTATTGCTTATAAAAAAAGTATATATATATATATATATATATATATATATTAGAAAAAATTAGAATAAATAAATTTACATATTCATACAAAACTAACACTAACAATATGTAATCCTAGATTTCTCACAATTGCACCATAGGGAGGAGAGAGAAGCTCTAAATTCTCTCTAGAAATCGGAGTTTTTTATTCCTTCATATGTTTGTGCGTCCCCTTCCCTTTGTATGAGTTTCATCTCTACAATCAGAGCTTCTCCTCTCCAACATGGAGGTTGTCTTCTCCCTAGTGGAGGTTCCTCCTCCATTGTGATTTTTCTTCTCCCCTTACCATTCCTTTAAATCACTCACCTCTTTTATTCCCATATCTTGTTACATCACTAACCTTCATCATGGTTTCTCTCCTGTCCATGAACAACCACCTAGCTATCATTATCATGATTAAGTATGCTCATCAGCTCTCAATTCCAAAACCATTTGCACCAACAAAGGATCCACAGCTGCACGAATAAGGAAATTGTCCCCTATTGGGAGATACGAAATCACTAAGATATTATGTTGGTGTATATTTTATTGGTATTTTTATCATGTATTCTTGTATGGTTCAGACTTGTTTGTTGTACTTAATTATGTTTAGTGTTTTTTTAAGTTTGTAATCATGATGTTTGTTGAAATGTCCCAAAGAGGTGTGGATGATGAAAATGTGTTTATGAGTGAAAATCCAAAAATGGTTGTTGCAAATCTGATTACTAGTCATTACTAGTTTTGTTGTTAAAATATGGATGAGAAATACCCTAATACATTGTGTTTCATGTTTATACTTGATCATCTTTATCTAATGAATAAGGCATTTTCTATCAAAGAAAAACACTAACAATATATATATATATATATATATATATATATATATATATATATATATATATATATATATATATATATATATATATATATATATATATATAAGCATAACAAGTAACAAAAGCTTGAAGATTGGATAAAAAATAAAAGATTACCGAAAGGCAAACGGTTCACGGTAGTGCGACATGTCCTCTTCTCAATGGGCCGGGTCCTCCCTCTTTTTTTCAACAACATTTAATATACATGTGAATTAAATTAGAGTTTCTTTATTTATTTTTTTAAATGGCAAATTTCCTTAAACTGGTTTTATTAACAAAAACTAAATCGAAAAATTAAAAAATAATTAAAAAAATATTTGTTTCAATTTTTTTTTTCAAATAAAAAAGGAAATCAGAATAAATTGAAAATAAATAAAATCGGACGCGTGTCTTACCAAAAAAATAAAATGAATACATTACAATGATCTACACGTGACAAAGTTTAGTTAAAAATGTTCGGAAAAATTCAAAAGTGCAATTAAAAATATCTGGATGAACAGGCTCTGGCAGGTAAAATGCGATTGCAAATAGCGTCGAGAAAATAAAGTGAGCACAACACATCAACACGATCTATGTGCATTGTAGGTTCGTAAAATAATCAGATACATGTCAGAACTCGAAATATTTTACCCGCTAATTTTACGCACAGTGTCAAAACACTTTTATCGGTCTGCCTGGAGAATTGAAATTGTATTCTGATGACTTTGGATTGACTTAAAACAATGCATGAGGCGGTGATAATGCATGAAATGCAATTGACTCAATTTTTAAATTAAAAATAAATCAAAAGTTGACTGAATGTCGAGTTTTACTAAACTAATGCATGACATATGGAAAGACAGTGTGAATACTTCGATGAATGAATGCTTGGGGTAAAATTGGGGTATGACAGCTAGAACTTGTACAATTATCACACCAAAGTCATTCATACAAGTATCTGACATACACAAGAAAGCACACCACTTACACTTGAATAAAAAGAACACAACTTTTTATCTCATACAATGATCACTTAAAACTTTTTGATCCACAAAACAAAATGTTGTAATGAAGAAGATTTGAATATGTATCAATTCTTGAGAATTGATCTTTCCTTCAACGTATATAATATACATGAGTAATACTTAATTACTCATAATTTTATGAGTGAAACCTTAATGATATTGTTGCAGTGAGAATCAGAGACCAAGCTATTGGATTAACTTGACTTGCAAAACAAATGTCACCATCGAACTTTAATTTATCCAAGGGAGAGAGAAAAATCAAAATAACCCATAAATATGTAATGTAAACAATACAATAAGAGATATAAGGTACGAGAGTTGGTTATACTAAGGGAAGATACTAACACCCTAAGTATCTATAGTATCCTATAAGAACCTCTTGTAATATTTGTGTTATTTTGCTTAAGTTGCTTGCTATTGATTGGGAATTGTGGAAGGTTTTTGGGTGATGATGAGAGTAGGTAATTTTTTGTTGGTTTTGTAATGAAAGGTAAAAAAAAACTAAAAGGTTAAAAATAAAAAGGAAGCTCTCTAGGATCTCATAATCCTATGCCTACATATATTTAATGGGAAGTCAGAGCAATTGTAGTTTGGGGAACTATGGGTAAAACATGGTTTGTTGGGTTTTAAGAGAAAGAGACAAGTTGTAATTTTTAAGGGATATATCTCACCTATTCCACCACAAACATTTGAGAAAGAAGATAATAAGGTAAGAGCTTTAAATTTGGATATAAGGATCAACAAGCAATGTCACATACTTCCTTTGAATGAGAGAGTGTTTCAAAAGTTTGATTTGTGTTGTGGGGATAAAAGAGACATTTCTTCTATAGAGATGACTCATGTCTAATCTCTTGTGGAAAGTTGAGTTGTGGATCTAAAGATGGCTAGGGTTTAATTGAAGTTGAAGTTTAAAGGGAAATTCTAAGGTTTGAGATAAGTCTAACAATGGATGAGGGGAATGCAACAACTATATGAATGCAAGTGACATGAAGTCAACAAAAGAATATTTTCCCTTGGATTTGAGCATCAATTGAATAAGTGTAAACATGGATGCATAAACACATAGGGCATGTTAACATCATGAGCAAGACATTAACAACACATGAACAAGTCATAAACATGCTTAACATTGTGAGATTTTATGAAGGAGATACTTGAAACATGTCAAAAGTTCACATATTAATCTATGAAACAACATGAATAAAACATTAGGACATGGCAAGACAAAGTTCAAAGGGGATAAACTCAATTGGAATCCCTATTTATGTATCAAGATATTTTCAAAAGATAAACTAGGCAAAACCCTAAAGTTCCACTTAGACAAACATTTTAATCAAGCACTTTTCAAAGAAAGTAACATCTAAACATGGCATAAGTTTTTAAAATAATGCCATGCTCAAGAAAATAAGTCAAGGCAACATCTTATCAACATAAAAAAAGACTCAATCAAAGCATACTATAGTCACACAAACACCTATGATCTGTTAGATCAAAAAAATAATCAAAAGAACATCACTAAAGGGGCTAAAAGATACATAAAAAATACTCGTTTTAAGCCTAATAAATATGAACAAAATAAATATTATTTTTGGTATTTTTTGTGGATTAATAAAATAGAGGGGATACATGATAAGTGCGTAAAAAATCAATCAAAAATAATTAATTTTGCATATGGAATCAAACAAAAGAAAATGGAAAGATATTATAAGAAAATAAGTGGCAAAAATAAAGGTTTGCTGCCAAGGGGGGTTGAACCTACGCCCTCAAGGTTGTAGGCCCAAAACACTAGCCAATGGGTCATGCACTGCATGATGTCAAGGAATGCACATAGTGAATAATATGTGAAACAATTCACTAAGTGGAAATAAAAACATAACATAAAAAGGTATGAGGAAAGGAGGATTCGAACGTTAGACCCTTTGTTCGCTACACACACAAAACCAGCTTGTTATCACTGTGGCACAATGTCATTCAAATCATAATGTGCAAACAAAGAATAATATATTAAGGTAAATTCTTATTTACCCAACTAAAAAAGTTGGGTAAGGTTGTCTTTAGTGTAAAATGCATTGAAAACAACAAATAATTATACTATTTTATAATTAATTAAATGAGTAAAAATCAAATGATGACATGTGATTTGTTGAAGGTACACTACCCATCTTTTTGTGATGGGTAGAGAATTTTCCCCTATATTAAACCTACGATTTAAAAATGGATTTCGCGCCACCTCATCATCATCTTCAACCTCAAGACATCAAAAAATGGTGCATCTGTATCTCCCTCATTTCTCAACCAATTTTAAGAATGTAAAGACCGAATTTGCTTAGAATTTCATGAGGAATTAAATGGTATTAATTAATCAAACTAAAAGTAAAAGTATAATGCACACAATCATCAAAATCATAATAAACCATAGATGTTCAGTCATTTGAAACTTCACACACATGATAAATGGCAAATGAATTAAGGGTTAACTTTACCACAATGAAATATACATTTTTGCTTCAGAAACCAACCAAAAATGATGTATTTATGTATGTATGTATATATGAGTTCTAAGTTGATAAAAAGTTACCTATTGGAGAAAGGTCCAATGCCTTTCCTTATGCCTTCAGACTATGACTGATGATCTCTATAGCTTGCCCGAACCTCAAGGAATGTGTTTGAATAGTTAGTTTTCTCTTAGAACTCCTCAAACCTTCTGACCAACTCAAGTTGCAAATGATAAAAATGGAAGTTGAGAAATGGTGATGGAGGTGTTTCAGTGATCAACTAATGCTTACAGAAGCATATATATATATATATATATATATATATATATATATATATATATATATATATATATATATATATATATATATATATATATATATATATATATATGATGTATGGATGGATGGTTAGTTTCCAAGGAACTTGCAAGGAAATAGAGATTCAAAGAAATGGACTTTAGAGCTTTAATGGTGTTTTCAAAATCTCTCTATGTGTTTCTCTGAGTTTTCAGGGGATTTGAGGTGTGTTTTGGACTGAAATATGACTTTCTATTTATACGGAAAGCTTGAGAGATTAAGAGTTGGTCAGAAATGAAAGTTATGGAGATTTAGTTTGGTTGAAATTCAAATGGTAGTTTCATGAATCCATGGTTCCAATGCATAGCTTGAGTGGTTTATGAGACAATAGGGAGGCTTTAGAGTGTTTCTTATGAGTTTAGAGATGGAGTGTGCTTAGAAGAAACAAGTTGGAAGCTCTAAGCAAGACTTGTTGGCAAAAGTGATCCTTTATGCAAATGGATACCAAGATTTATGCAAAATGCTCCAAATATGGTATCATGAAGTGGTTAAAGCCTCAATTTTTTGTGTAATGCACTAAATATTTGTGTAAACCTCTAATTAAGGTGAGATTAGGAAGTCAAATGGCCTGAAAAGTGGGATTTTATAGCTTAGACTTTGGATTTGATCATGAATCTGACCATGTAAATGGTTTATAAATATGTTTTGGGAGGCCATATTTATATCTTCAAAACTCATAGCTCTAGTGTGATAAATTCATGCTCTTGGACTTATTGGAAAGATGAGAGAACACACTTCAAATTTGATGTTTATTTCTTTACTTGAATCATCTTGGATCATAAATAAAAATGCCTCACAAAATTGGAATTTCATGCTGAAAAAACACTTAGAAAATTTTCTAAGTTTTAGACATTTTGATCATTAAGAATTCTCAATTTTAAAACTTCATATCTTTCAATCCTTATAAGAACTTGGATCAATTATTTCTACAAAAATTAAGTATGTTATTTCAACTTTGAGATGAACCCTCAAGAAAAACCAATGGCTTCTTGGATCATAAGTTATGGCCTTGGAAAGTGGTTCACTTGAACATGAATTTTAAGGACTTAGAAAAATTTTCAACTTCTTCGTTTTGATCAATTTTGAAACTTCTCATGATTTCTTTAATTAACCTTTATCAAATGCAATCATTAATCATATTTTCTTGGACAATAACTTATGAGAACCAAAGTTGACCAAAATTCAAACTTTGACTTTGTGTACAAGTTGACTCTGTATCAGATGAATTCAAATTTTCAATCTTCAAAGGATCCATATTCTTGTGAAATTTAAGTCATGATAATGGACTACGAATGTTTATTTAAGGCTTGGTGAGCCTTTCATGGCCAAAAACCTAATTGATGCATCAGATGATCTTGAGGCTTGGTGAGCTTGCAATGATGCAATTTTGCACTTTATTATTGATGAATGGAACTATTAATCATCATGAATGAATAAGTGGATTGAATTTGAGGATCATACTCACCCTTTGATAACTCACATGTTTGAGCTTTTGGAGGCCAAAACCCTACCTTGTGAACCAGTCAATCAAAGCACATATTTTTGTATTTTAATTTGGTTAGTGATGCATAAACACACACACACACACACACACACACACATATTTAATTCTAAATGTTATACAAATGATGAAAATGAGATGGAATCTTATAGGTAAAAATTAGGGTATGACAGATACTTTTGAAAGTTGTATGCATAAAGTTTCACAAAAGTATGACTCAAGTAACTTAGTTGAAAAGAGAGAGATTTTTGAATTTGAAATTATTGAAGGAGTTATTTTTGATGTTTAGAAACGTTGGCTATTTATAGTGTGAAAAACACCCTTTTAAATTAGTCTAAATCATCAAGCATTGTCATGATTCAATGGCCATGTTTGGAAAACGATGGAATGTAATTCTTCATGAAAAAGTGTCACTCCTTCAGTGGTAATCGATTAACACATCGTCGTAACCAGTTACAACTGAAGCTAAAAACTATTTTCAAAAATATGTGTGCTTGTTGCCAGTTATAGAGTTTGGTTAATCAGTTACTGCTGAATCGATTTCCCAAAAAGTGGATTTTGCGTGTATGTGACCGGTTAACACATATGTGTAACTGATTATAGCTGATAGAAAATTAGAAATTTTGTTTGTAACTAATGTTAATCAAATTAATTAGTTTCAAAAACACGTTAACAAATTATAGATTAAGTATGCATATTTTTTTAGCAACATATGTATTATTCTATGCATAATTGTAACAAATACCTCACGTGCTTGATCAATTCCTCAAAATCCATTTGCCTCTTGTTGATTACTTGAATTCCAAGACTTGTAGCAATAGATATTTGAAATTTATATGATTTTTTTTCTTCTTGATAATGCAATTGATCTTAAGGCATTTACTTCATCCCAACACAAAACAATGTTGGAGAAGCTTATTTTCACAAGATGGTCACAAGTTGTTCGGGGAAATGGAATGATAAGGGAGTTATGAGGTGATTGGAATCTTAGAGTATGGGGAAACTCGGGGGATCAGCTGGTCGGCTGGATGTTAAACCATGCGAGGTAAGTGAAGGCCACATGGCTCTCCATTGACATCAAAAGTCCCTAACACTCTAACATCGTTCCAAAGAACAAACTATAAGCATGGTTGGGTGAAAATCAAGAAGAGGAAATCTAGTTTGTTTACCATGGGTGGCTCGAGCATAAGTACCTGGGAGATTCTTTATGCTACCAAGCCAAAAGAGCATCAAAGTTCCACCAGCTAGCACGAGTTCAACATTTGGATTCCTTCGATCCCGATCAAGCAACCATGTTGCCCGAAAATCCTAGACATAGCTTCAAGGCCAAAGGCGCCTGGACACCCCAACTGCGAGGAATAGAAGCCGGAAAACACATCTGAGGGTGAGCGATTGATATAAACTTGTGGTTGACCATAATATTTAATTAATGTATTTGTAAATTTATTGCCTAGTTGCAATTACCGATATAATTGTTAAATTCAATATATATATATATATATATATATATATATATATATATATATATATATATATATATATATATATATATATATATATGGTTTTGCATGCTTAAAGATTCTAGGGGTGTTGTCGGAGATGCTCTGCATTTTCGTAACAATCAATACCCCACAACACCGAGCATGCTTAAAGATCCCATGAGTGTTGTCAGAGAAAGATTGCATGTCCAACTACAACAATCAATACCTGTTAATATGTGGTGTTTTCTGTAAGTATTCTTTGAGCTGGTGTGAGAGTTTTTATATCAGCTACCATTGAAATTCCATTTACAGAAATATCAATGCCATCTTCAAGAATGTCCCACAAATCATCATCAAGATCTATGATATGTGTGTACATCTTGCTTTTCCACCATTCAAATTTAGTAGGGTCCCCATTGTATGTTGGAGGTCTAGCAACATAGTTGTTCTTTTCAAATGTGTTATAATCATGATTAACAACATCAAAAGGATTAGGAATAACATCATCACATGAGTGAGATACTTCAGAATCAACCATTTTATAAAATGTGTCTTTTCTTAGGACCTTTTCTAGACCAGTGTTAAGTTTTTAGCACAAACCTTTCTCTAATGCCAATTAAAGTTGAGAAAAACACAAGAAGGGGGTTGAACTGTGTCGATATTTTATCTTTTTAGATTTTTCTTCTTATACTTCTGATAGATCTCAATCAAATTCTGAACACTTAGTTCAGAGTCTGACTCAAATTTATTAGATTTGCTTATGAAAGTTCTTATCAGATTTTGAACCAAAATCTGACTCAGAGTTACAAAGTTGATAGAAGCAGAATAATAAGATCATAAACAAGGAAAGTAAAAATAAAGACACATATCAGTTATTCTGGTTCCTCTCACAACTAATTAAGAGTAGTCTGGTACCCTTGTATTTCCAAGAGATTATCACTATAAACAACAAGATTAGAAATACTCAAGCACCAAGCAAGAGACTTCTAATGCTTAAACCATCAAGTAAGATACTTATATGCTCAAACACACAAGAAAGAGACTTATTATGTTTAAAACTTCAAGTAAGAGACTTATATGCTAAAGCACACATGAAAGAGACTTCAAATACTTAAGCACTAAAGTAAGAGACTTCTGAATCTATAAGAATTTGTTAAGAGATTTGGGTAAAACTACACTTGATATGCAATCCGAGGTGTAGAAGGAATACAACTTGGGAAGACTCTAAGATTTAAGAAATTCTAAAATATACACAATGATAATAGGTTCTAATTCTAGATAATTCGACAAAGTAACTTCTCTTGGAAATGTCAAGGATCATAGTCTTGTATTGTAGTGTATTAATCTTATTCTTATGTATTCTTCTCCTTATATAAAGAAGGAGAAAATAGGCGTTGGAAGAATTTCACCAAAAAGGTGGACAAGCGTTATACATGATTGGACGCATCAAGAAGACAACTTTCTGCAAGAGTAATTATCCGTTGAAGCTCAGACAATTACGAAGAGATTTTTTCATAAGTATTCACGTAAATAAAATATCTCCGAGTCTGTCAGAGGTTCCTCAATTGAAGAGGTTAAAGAACCTTTAATAGTTGAATTTATTCAAACTTCTATCTTTAGAGTTTGATCTCTTAGCTTCTGAAGCTTCAGAGTCTGGATCACCAAAGATTGACTTTCTTCAGATGTCGACTTCTTCAGAGTCTTGTTCTTCCATCAGAGCCAAAGTCTTCAGAAGTGATCTTCAGAGCCAGAGTTTGAACTTCATATTCAGAATTCTCAAGCTTCTCTTCATTTGTTCTTAGACATATAATCTTACATACTTGAAAAAATATTAGAATATCCAATTTTTCTTTAAATACTTTGTTATCATCAAAACCCAAGGGATATGGTATCAACAAATTTGGTTCAAATATTGCCCGTTTGTTTTCTCTCACTTTTGACGAGATTACAATGAAGAAAGATCTAAACACCTGTTATTGGAATTTCAGCTATGAGGAGTGGTTTGGCCCTACTAAGAAAAAACCTTCTTTGTAGAGGGAAGAATCCATTGATACCCGCATAATTGTGGGCGCGATCAATAGTTTGGATATGAAAGATATTTTTTGTGAGGATAATGTCATCCCCTTATTGTTTTTTTAAACGGGAGTTTCATATTGGGAGATAAAATGGATTCTAAAATGAATTATTTGAGGAAGGTTTACGCTATTACTAAAGAACGAGAGTCTCAAGGTGTTAGCGTCGCTCCTTTGACTAAGATCGTCACTCCTCCTCCTGTTGGTTTTAACATACCTATTATTGTTAAAATTTCTTCAATCTCTCTTGGCATTGACCAACCTTCTTCTAGAGTTACTGTTGCAATTGTTGAGGGTCGAACTCGGCCCCCTCCTATTAATACCAAAAACGACACTGGGACCAAGACCAAAGTCCTCCCGTTGAGGAAGATTTAGTTAAACATACTTGATTGTCTGGGGTGTCACTTCGGCGGGTTCGTCCACTTTTTTCATCAAGTTGTTGAATATTTTGCCTTGTCGGATTTCCCAAACTCCTCGTGAGGCCTTTGATGAGATGTTTGAAGATAATCTTGTTTATCTTTAAAAACTTCCTAAAGTAGAAAAGATGGAGTTTTTCTCCAAAACCGTTAAGAAACCATAAAATGTTGATTGATCATGTAGGATTCCGGAAATGGTGATGTTGAACTCTAATATGGTAGTGCAAGATTGACCTGCAAGATTAGCATACCAACACCCAAATCAATTACAGAGTTTAAGATGAGTTAATGAAAAAAATATAATAAGAAAGTGTACTTTGAATTCAAATATGTTAACTATATACATCTAATTATCTCAATTGAGCTATGCATAATTGTGTCCTCGTATTGGGCCTTTGGCTGACCCCAACAAAATCATTTAATCTACTCAAAAGTGTCTCATATTTTTGTTTTTAAATTTGTGTAAATTAGTCTCAATTTATCATAATAAAATAAATAAAAATATATGTTTATTTACGATTTAACTAGAATAATATTTTTAAAAATTCTATTTTATTATAATTTAATCTGATAAATTTCAGATAATATCTCACATTCTCAAAAACACTAGTTTCATCGATAAATAACATTAAAAAAAAAAAAAAAACTCAATGGTTAAAATTGAAGAAACCAACCCTCTAATGTAGTCCTAGTATTTTAATTTTAGACCTCTAAAATGCCATTTCCATGTTCTATAATAGTAGCATATGTCTAAAATGCCATTGCCCCCTTTGTGTAGCCATCATCCCTAAAAATATACACTTATATATTCTTATAATTATAATTTCTTGTTAGATTTAACTTATATTTATGTTAGGTGCTAACTTTTTGTGTTTTAGGAGCAATAATAATCTTATCCTTTTGTGTTTTGGTGAAGTTATTAAAAAACAATATCTTAAATTTATTAAGTACAAGCAAATAATTTAATGACATAGACTTGATCATGTTGTTATTATTATTATATTACAAGGTGGGGTTGCTGGGGACTGATAGCATTGATATGAGCATAGTTGTTAGCTGCTTTATATTAAATGAATGAAAATAAAATACATAACCACTTGACAACTTTGCCATTATCTCTTCATTCTTCTTCTATTTAATATTTTCCTCTTAAATCTAAATAATAAATATCTCAGATCAAGCTTGAAGAAAGCAAGAGATGGACAATAATGCATCATCTCAAGTTGAGTCAGGTGAAACATCTTTAGAGGTTAAACCAGAATCTCAAGCATCCAAGAAAAGGTGAGTTTTATGGTTTTTTGGTAAAGTTATAGGTTGCATGTTTTATAAATGGTTTTGCATGTGATAGGAAAGTGATTCAGAAAAGGGTTGTGAGTGTGAGGATTGGAGAGAATGTTAGCAAGGTGAAGAATGAAGGACTTCCCTCAGATTTATGGTCATGGAGGAAATATGGACAAAAGCCAATCAAAGGCTCTTCATATCCAAGGCATGTACATTCATTCCACTAGATAATGATTTTTTTCTTTTATGAACTTTTACTTTTTATTTTTATGATTATGTACTCTTTATAATCACTATTTTGCCTCAAAAATAGACTAGACTCATTAGTTAACATAGTCGTGTTAATTTTTTCGAAATTTTGAACATGTTATCCACGTTTCAACCATGATAAAACAACTAGAAACTCTATTTAACCACAGTGTAAAAGTAACAAATATGTAGTAGACCTTATATTCTCTCAAAGACGGTCCTATCAGTTATTATGTCTATCAATGTGTCTAACTGATAGGTGTGTCTATTATGTCTATCAATGTGTCTAACTGATAGGTGTGTCTATGTCGTGTCTATGTGAATGGTTTTAGAGGGTGTGTGTGGTGTCTGTGTCAATGCTTCTTAGAACATTTTGTTAAATGTTGGTATGAAATTTGCAGGGGATATTATAGATGCAGCACATCCAAAGGTTGTTCAGCTAAAAAGCAAGTAGAGAGAAGTAGCACAGATTCATCAATGCTCATCATCACCTATACTTCAACACACAACCATCCAGATCCTGCTTCCGTCTCTACCGCAAATTCAGCTCGACAACCAAAAGAATCTGAAACCGAAACAATCCAAAATCTCCCAATCACCCCCAAGGAAGAAAACCAAGAACATGTAGAACAGGAAGTAGATCATTCGAAGAGACCTGTGACCTATGTGACCAATGATCAGGTTACAAATGAAGAAAATTTTCATTACATGCAATCTCCAATAGAAGATCCTTTCAAACTAAACATGGAAAAACACCACATAGATCTTATTTTGGAGGAAAAACTACCATTGTGCTATGCAGCAAATTTGTCAGAATCTAAATCAGAAGAACTTGATTATTTCGATGAGCTTGAGGAGTTACCTATGTCTTCATCTGTTTTTCAGTTTACTAGGAGCATTTTTTCTGATGAAAGGATTCCTGTTGCCCTTCTTGATTGATTCAACTGTCTGTTGTCTAGAAGAATGTAACATGTGTAATATTGTTCATATATAGTATGCTATTGCTACCTCCACATTTCAATTTGGCACCTTTCTATTTCTCAGTGTATAATATTTCTACATCATTTTTTTATTTAATTAAAACCAAAAACACAAACTTGGGTTGGATGTGAAAAAAAAAGTGTAATATTTGCATATCATGATTTGTATAGTTAGTTTGTAATTAGTAGGTTTGTTACAAATTAGTTATGCCTTTTTACTACTTCTAGAATATAATTAGCTAGACTTGGTAACTATTTTTTTATCATTCTATATATAGGTCTCCATTGTAATGTCAAATGAGACATTTCATTTTTTTCTTTCTATTTAAATGTATAATGAAGTTACTTCTTCATCACATTTCATCTTTTCTCCTTTTTAAATCTATAAAGAGATTTCTTCTTCATCAAGTTATAAGTTTAACAAGGTATGATCAGTAGCAAATTAGATATATATGTGCTACACTCTTGATCTTTTCTTTTTCTTTTCTTTCGATCAATCTCTAATGGCACTACTTACATCCTAATTTGATCTTTTCTTTTTCTTTTTCTTTTCTTTCCATCAATCTCTAATGGTACTACTTACATCCTAATGAAAGTTCTTATCTCATGCTTGTTACTTCCCTTTTGGATCACATAAACTATCATTCTTAGACAAGATCTATGCATATTGCTTTGATCTCCAAGAATAAAGAAAATTTCATTTATGATACACTTCCAAAACCTAATGCATCCGGTCTTCTTTACTTTCCTTGGATTTGCTAATACCATGGTCTATGCATGGATCCACGGGTAGTGATTAGGTGCGAAGATTAAATCGGAGGTGGTTTACTTCAAACTTTTATATATATATATATATATATATATATATATATATATATATATAAGTTTGAAGTAAACAACCTTCGATTTAATCTTCGCATCTAATCACTACTCGTGCTTAATTTCTACCTAAGACTCACCTAGATATGAGACCCTTCTCATTTCCCTTACAATCACCATGTGATACACACTCACTCAATGCTTAAAAGCTTAAGAGTGGTCAATAACTTACAACCCAACAAAACAATCATACTCTTCTATCAATATGATATTATAGAGGCTCACAACAAAATATAAACCCTAAAACTCACTAAATAGCAATATATGTTCTACATTACAATTAGGGTTGATCTCTCATATTTATAACTAAAGTCTGGACTGGATTTTGAGCTTCAAAAATGCAGCAAGACAGTTGCACAAAATCTCCAGAAAATAGTTTTTAATCCAAGGTTTCCAAAAATGTCTCCATATTTAGAAAACAAAATATCTTCAATCACAAATAGAATCTCTAATAATCTTCAATCTTGGACCCCACCTAGGATCACATAATATTCATAGAATACTCTATAATATGTAAATAGACCTGTTGTAAGAAAACTGCACAATGTAACATACAAGATGTTGAATCTTAGAGTTAGGACATCTTGTTAAACATCTTACTAAACATGTTTTTCTTTATGTTAGAACATCGTATTCAATATGTTGTTGTCAAGTTAGTTTTACCAAAATTAATGTCAACTACAGATATATCGACTTAACGATCTCCCCTTTTATCAAATTTTGGCTAAAACAAACTAATAACGCAGTTAACATCAAAACAACATAAGTACATAAATCTTTCCCTTTGGAAATCGGAACCTTAATTCTCCTCCTTTGATAAATTGGCCAATAAAAATCTTCTCATCACCCTTGATCAGAAAATAGCCTAAATGACCAAATTCACAATCATCTTATGTACAATAAATCCAGAAAACGCCAATTGTATGTTGGTATACATGAGGAAGAAGATAACATAAACATCATAAGACATTTAAGTTACTCCCCCTAAATATTACAACTCATACTTGTCATTGATGGATAAATCTTCCTCCCAAGAAGAAAAAGAAGTTTTTCTCATCCTGCAAGTAAACTAATATCTTGAAGAAATTTGTTTCAATATATTAGAAACATGTATGACAAAAGCCATATCAATTAGAAACACATATAGCAGAAGCTACAACGCAAGATACTAAACAAGACCAAGACCAACAAAATCTGCAAATGTGATGTTGGGACATCATATACGACATTATGCAGCGGAAAATAAAACATACAGAGCAAGACACACCAAATAAAAATCAGGACAACAGACTAACACACCTAACAGACTACCTTTTATCCCCCCCTATTTAGCAAAAAATTGACGAAGCAAGGTGAAGAAGCAAACCAAACCAAAACCCCAGAAAAGAAACAAGGAAAAGACACACCCAAAAAAGAAACCACACCGGACACAAACGCAACAACAACAACAAAAATTTCTCACCCAATACCCATGAAGATAAAACAACTCATGATGAAAGACCTTGGGAGAAAAGTAGAGATGAGGATGACCTATAAATACTAGAAAAGTTATCTAGAGTGTAACGTTTCTAGAATGTAACAAAAAAACTAGTCAATAGGAGTAGATTTTGGAAACAATAATGAAATTCTGATATCAGATATGTGATGTCGAAGGCGATGTCACGACATTACTATTTGATTAATAACAAGGTAAAAAGAATAAATATCAGCAATAAAAATACACAAGATTGCTAACCCAGTTCGGTGTAAACACACCTACTTTGGGGGCTACCAAGCCAGGAAGGAAATCCTCTATTAGTAGAACAATTCAAAGCCTAAACAATCTCGGTTTACAACTTCTCACTTGAACCTACCCAGTGAAACGTTTACCTAGAAATCAACATCTAGATATGAGAAATCACCGTCTCACTCCCCCTCAATCACACACTGTGATAAATAAACAAATTAAAGAGAAACAGAAGATCACTCTTCCAAAACACAACACCTTGATCTTGCTTAAAAGCTTTGATCAAGAACAAACACTTATTCTTAAAAGCTTAAAGTGCACATAATTACAACTCAAAGATTAGTCTCATTCAAACATTTAGGTGATGTATAAATGGCTCACAAATAAAATACGCACAAGGAAAAACCCTAACACTCAATAGCACTCAGCTTTACAATTCAATATTCTATATAGAGAAATTAGGTTGAACACCAATAAAATAGAGTTTTGAGTGAGCTTGGATTTGATCAGAACTTTCCTCAAAATGATCACATGAATCAAGCACGAAAAGATCTTCAATAATTCTCCAAAAAGTAACGAATAACAGCTTCTGATTTTGCCAGCAACACTCCCTTGATTTTCGCACATCCTGGATCAAAACAAAAGACCAAAATCCTGCTAAAAACAATACAAAAATTAAATCAAAACTTTTTGTATTTAGAAAGTCTCATAATTGTCAAGATAAATGTTACAACATCTGTTCTGACATCACAAAAGCACAACACATCAGACGATCTCCAAGCATGTCAAGGACATCTTACAGAACATCAAGGCAAATGATAATGTTTTTCAACATATGCATCCAAACTAAGAACCTTCATTCTCCCCCTTCGGCAAATTATGGCTAATAACATTATCATCACACTATCAGCACCAGACAACCAAACAGAACCAACCACCAGAGATCAAAGCAGCAGAAGAAATAAGAAATAACATTTTGGTTGTACAAAGTAGAACACCTGGTAACACAACACCCAATCAGAACAACAACCCTCCTTATCCACTCAACCAGCCAAATCATCATAAGAAATAATGCAGAAACAACTAAATCTCCCCTTTTTTAGCCATAATGTGACAACTACACCAACATCAGCTCCCCCATAACATATGATTAGTACTCAACAGAGAGAGAGGGATAGAGAAAGAGAGGTAGATATAGAGATACCGCAAAAGCTTCCCATATCACTATTGGAAGCAACACTACCAGTATTCTTTTCATCAACTTTCTCTTTAGGGATAATGTTCTCAATATCATCTTCAACAATATAGCCAACAACAATCTTCAGTTTATTCTTAGCAAGAAAAACAGCAGCAACAACTTTGTTTTTCCTTGTCTTGATCTTTATGTCACCGTCAGGAATCACACTTTTGATCCATTCATTAAAATAACACAAATGCAGTAGGAGAACTGAGAAGTCTTAACTAGTTTTCCCACACAACTTTAATTGCTATAGACCCTCATTAATGCAAATCTCCAGTTTACCTTTCAGGATTTCAAATTGATTAGCATCCAAGGCTTTAGTGAAAATGTCAGCCAATTGTAAATCAGTAGCTACATGTTCAAGAGCAACAATCTTTTCTTCAACCAGTTCTCTGATGAAATGATGACGAATATCAATAGGCTTAGTTCTTCTATATTGAATAGGATTCTTGGAGATGTTGATAGCACTCAAATTGTCATAGTACAATGTCATGAAATCTTGAAAAACATTTTATTATGTCAGCATTTGCTTCATCCAAACCAACTGAGAACAACTACTTCCAGTTGTTATGTATTCAGCCTCAGATGTTGATAGAGAGACACAATTTTGCTTCTTACTGAACCAAGATATTAGATTTTCTCCCAAAAAGAAGCATCCTCCAAATGTGTTTTTCTATCATTAGCACATCCTGTCCAGTCAACATAATAATAACCACTTAGCTCAGAATTGGAACCATGAGAGTATAGTATACCATAATCACATGTATCGTTGACATACTTCAAGATTCTTTTCATTTGGTTGATGTGACTCACTTTGGGATCAGTTTGTTACCTATCACAAACTCCTACAGCAAATGCAATGTCAGGTCTGCTTGCTATTAGATATAATAAGCTTCCAATCATACTTTTGTAGAGACTTTGATCCATATTTACACCTTTTTCATTTAGATAACTTCATATGAGTAGGAATAGGTGTCCTTTTATGGCTAGCATTCTCCATTCCAAACTTCTTCACTATATTCTTGGCATATTTACTCTAGGATATGAATATAGAGTCTTCCATCTCAAATTTAGACTGCATCTGTTTAACAAAAATGTTGAACCATCTCCTCAGACATTCCACCAAACACAATATCATCCACATAAATTTGCGCAATCGTGAGCTTTTTTCCTTTTTCTTTCACAAAGAGAGTTTTGTCAATGCTACCTTTCATGTAGCCATGTTCAATAAGATATTCAGTAAGTCTCTCATACCAAGCTCTAGGAGCTTGTTTTAGCCCATATATAGCTTTCCTTAGCTTATAGACATGATTAGGTAAATTATGATCAATGAACCCTTTAGGTTGTTCCACATAGACTTCTTCATTTAGGTGACCATTTAAGAAGGCACTCTTGACATCCATTTGATATAGTTTGAATTTCAAGATGCAAACAACACTAAAAAGTAATCTAATAGACTCAAGTCTAGCAATAGGAGAAAATGTCTCATCAAAATCAATTCCATCTACTTTAGTGTATCCCCGAGCAACCAGTTTTGCCTTATTCCTAGTGACAACTCCTTGTTCATCAGATTTATTCTTGTAAACCCACTTTGTACCTATCACATTTGGTCCTTCAGATCTTGGGACAAGATCCCAAACTTCATTCCTCTTGAATTAAGCTAATTCCTCTTACATAACATTAATCCAAAATTCATCAATTAATGCTTCTTTGACATTCTTTAGCTCTATCTTTGACACAAAACAAATGTTAGAGATTATTTCCCTTGATCTTGTAGTAACTCCTTTATCTAGATCTCCTATGATGAGGTCTTTAGGATGATCTTTTTGTATTCTGATAGAGGGACCGTAGTTGGTCTAACTATCTTCAAGCTCAGAGCTTGAGGGTTATTCATCAATACTTATGTCTTTAGTTTCTGCTAGAGTTGCATTCTGGAATGTTTCAACATTAACAACAACATTTATAGACTTCATCATTACTTTAGTTCTGGAGTTGTAGACTCTGTAAGATCTGTTGTTGGTAGAATATCCTAGAAATATTCATTCATCACTCTTTGAATCTAACTTTCTTCTTTGTTCACGATCTTCCAGGATGTAGAATTTTCTTCCAAAGACATGGAATTATTTTATAGTAGGTTTTCTTCCTTTCCATAATTCATACAGAGTGGTTGAAGTACCTTTTCTCAAGGTGACTCTGTTATGAATGTAGCATGCAATATTCATTACTTCAGCCTAGAAATGATAAGGTAATTGGTTTGCATGTATCATGGTTCTAGTAGATTCATGTATAGTTCTGTTCTTGCGTTCTACAATCTCATTTTGCTGAGGAGTAATGGGAGATGAGAATTCATGACTAATTCCTTCAGAGGAGCAAAATTCAGCAAACTTGGCATTCTCAAATTCCTTCCCATAATCACTTCTGATTCTGATAACATTGCTTTCCTTCTCTCTTTGAATTTTTTGACAGAGATCTCTAAAAACTTCCAAAGCTTCTGACTTTTCTCTGATGAAATTTATCCAGGTGTATCTTGAAGATTCATCCACTAGAATATAAGCATATTTCTTTCCACCAAGACTTTCAACATGCATAGGTCCCATTAAATCCATGTGAAGAAGTTCAAAGACTCTTGAGGTGGTAAGATGTTGAATCTTATGATGTGACATCTTAGTCTGATTCCATACTTGACATTTTCCACAAATTTTTCCTTCTTCAATCTTGAGCTTAGGAATCCCTATGACAGCTTCCATGGATATGATTTTCTTCATGCCTTTCAAATGTAAGTGTCCAAATTTTTGATGCCAGAGTTTAACTTCATCTACTTTGGCAAGTAAGAAAGAGGAGACATAACTTGATTCTTGAGATGCCCATAGATAACAATTATCCTTAGATCTGACTCTCTTCATGATTAATTCTCCATTTCCATATGTCACAAGACATTTAGATTTGGAGAAGTTGACTTTCAGTCCTTGGTCACATAGTTAACTAATGCTAATTAGATTGGTAGTAAGCCCTTTTACAAGTAACCCATTGTCAAGTCTAGGCACTCCTGAGCAGTCCAGTTGTCCAATTCCCTTGATTTCACCTTTGGCTCAATCACCAAAAGTAACATAACTAGTAGCATGTGGTCTCATATTCACCACCAGATTAGTGACTCATGTCATATGTCTTGAACATCCACTGTCAAAATACTAGTCATTTTTTTGCTGAAGCTCTGAGAGATGTGTGAGCTATCAAGCTGTTGGTACCAATCCTAGGAATCCATTGCTTTTGGACCTTAGGTGTGTTCTGAATAAGATCATGCTAAGGGATAGGTTTGAGATATCCATAGAGTTTGAAATAGTATGGCTTCAAGTGACCAACCTTTAAACAATAATTACACCTCCATTTATGGTAATTTCCTCTTATGTAGGCAACATGTCTTCTTTTATGATGTTTAGACACCTTATGCAACATATTTGGTTTGAACTCAGAGGAAGCAAGATTTGAGACAGGTTCTTTCCTTTTGTCAAGCCCTAAACCAATCACATCTCCAGATAATTTTCCAATATGTAGAATCTCATCTAAAGTCTCTGAACAACTGTTCAACGTTCTGACAGACTTGGTCATTTGATCAAGTTGGGAGCTTAGTAATGTTAGCTCATTTTCTAGTTTGGAGATGGTTTCCAAGTGCTCTTCCTTTTCATTCTCCAGTTGTGGTATGATTTTCTTTTGTTCTTCTCCTTGTTGGCAGACTTCTTCATTTTTGAGACATAGTTCTCTGTAGAAAGTTTCTAGCTCATCATGTGTGACTTAATCATCACTAAAATCAGAATAATATCTCCCAATTAAGGCAGTAGCAGTCTTAGCAGATTCTTCTTCAGCTTCACTTTTAGTATCTTCATCTGACGAAGCCACATTAAGACCCTTTTTCTGATTCTTGAGATGTGTAGGACATTCAGATCTGATGTGCTCGTAACCTTCACATCCATAACACTGAACTCCTTTTCCTTGAACAGAGTTCTCTTTAGCCCTTGTCTTTCTACCAGAATCATTTGACCTATTGATGTCAGATGAGTTGTTCTTGACATTTGGTCTTGGCTTTTTATCCAACCTTTGCATAACTTTGTTGAACTGTCTCCCAAGAAGAACTATAACGTTAGATAGACCTTCCTTAGTATTAAGATTACAATCTTTTACTCCATCTCCAGTGTTGGAAGAGAATGCAATATTTTTGTTTTTCTTGTCAGATTTGTCACTTATCCCAATCTCAAAAGTTTGAAGAGATCCAATAAGTTCATCTAATCTCATCTTGCTAATGTCATGAGCTTCTTCTATGGTTGTGACCTTCATGTCAAATCTCTTAGGTAGAGATCTGAGAGATTTTCTTACCAACTTTTCTTCGGGTATTGGTTCTCCAAGAGCACTTGAGGCATTAGCTATTTCAAGGATATTCATATGAAAATCATAAATACTTTCAACATCTTTCATCCTTAAGTTTTCAAATTTTGTGGAGAGTAGCTGAAGTCTAGACATCTTGACTTTAGAGGTACCTTCATGAGTAGTTTTGAGAATATCCCAAGCATCTTTGGAAACAATGCAATTATTGATCAATCTAAATGTATATTTGTTAATTCCATTGAATATGGCATTCAAGGCCTTAGAATTTCCTAAAGTAAGCTCGTCTTCTTCCTTAGACCAATTCTCTTCTGGCTTCAACTTAGAAGTATGATTCCCATCTTTGTCCTTAACTTCCTTGGATTTCACCCAGATATAGAGCAGGATGCCTACTCTGATACCAATTGAAGTTTAGGTATCAGATGTGTCTTGTCAAAGGCGATGTCACGACATTACTACATGAGTAATAACAGGGTAAAAACAATATAAATAACAGAAATAAAACCACACAGGATTGTTAACCCAGTTCGGTGCAAACACACCTACTCTGGGGGCTACCAAGCCAAGAAGGAAATCCAATATTAGTAGAAAAATTCAAATCCTAAACAGTCTCAGTTTACATATTCTCACTTGAAACTACCAAATGCAACTTCTACCTAGAAATCAACATCTAGATATGAGAAATCACCATCTCACTCCCCCTCAATCACACACTGTGATAAACAAACAAATTAAAGAGAAACAAAATATCACTCTTCCAAAACATAACACCTTGATCTTTCTTAAAAGCTTTGATCAAGAAAAAACACTCATGCTTAAAAGCTTAGAGTAGACATAATTATAACTCAAATATCAGTCCAATTCAAACATCTAGGAGATGTATGAATGGCTCACAAATAAAACACACACAAGGAAAACCCCTAACACTTAAAAGCACTCAGCTTTACAATTCAATATTTTATACAGAGAAATTAGGTTAAACGCCAATAAAATAGAGTTCTGAGTGGGCTTGGATTTGATAAGAACTTTCCTAAAAAAGATCACATGAATCAAGCACGAAAATATCTTCAATAATTCTCCAAAAACTAACGCATAACGGCTTCTAATTTTGCCAACAACACTCTCTTGATTTTTGCACATCCTGGAGCAAAACAAAAGACCAAAATCCTGCTAAAAACAATACAAAAATTAAATTAAAACTTTCTGTATTTAGAAAGTCCCAGAATTATCAAGATAGATGTTACAACATCTGTTCTGACATCACAAAAGCACAACACACCAGAAGATCTTCAGGCATGTCAAGGACATCTTACAGGACATCAAGGCAAATGATAATGTTTTTCAACATATGCAGCCATACCAATAACCTTCAAATAACTTAGGTCTTTAGATACTGAACAACATCTATAAAAGTAATTGACTATTCCATTGAAAACGCTAATTCCAACACGTAACAATCACATCAAAAACACGTTTATCACACATGTTTTTAAGTCACTCAATTACATCGTCCAAAGTAAGAAACCGTCTAGGGTAGAAATAATGTCTTGAAATCTGGACTAACATGCCTACATTTATTAATGTTATAGCACCAACTCCCTCTGCAGTTAAGACAAAAATCTTACTGATTCAGAATAAAAGTAGATCTTGCAAAACACTCCATTCTAGAACTAACCAGAGCCACACATACAAGCGGAGCCACCATGCTCCACATAGATTCTTACATATGTCACCTATTTCTAGTTCAGCTTAAGAACACAAATAAATATAGAACTTGTGACATCATGTCTAATATCATTCAAACATAACTTGAAGCTTCTATAAACATAAATTATGACAATAGACTCTCATGAGTTTCAAAGCTCATGCAGGATTTTCTTAGGATTATTTACAGCCATCAGACTCAGCCTCCCTTGCCAAACAACATAGAACTCCCCCTCAAGGAGACATCCCACAACAATTTCATGAACACCTTCATGATCAAACACTTTAACAGTTGCACACACCTTGTTGAACAAGGTTTTCATTAACATAGCACACTCCTTCTGACCCATTCTCTGCAAAGATGCCAGCTTCATGCTCCCAAACACAACTGGCCTAGTTCTTGATACAACAACAAGATCACACATCAGAGATACTTCAGAAACTTCCTCAGTCTTCATTGTCCTCAAATGACATGATAACATGGCTTCATTATGCAATATAAGTATCAGACAAGTCCCAAGCACTTGCTCTGACATCATATTCCCACATTCGTTTAATTGCTATAAGTCATTTGAAAAAAAAATCTCTAGTTTGCTCCTTAATATGTCAAATTGTTTCACATCGAAGACCTTAGTAAAAATATCAGCCAGCTGATTTCTAGTGGTAACATACCCCAGAGTGATGACTTTGTCTTCAACAAGTTTTCTAATAAAATGATGTCTGGTGTCAATATGTTTATTCCTATGTGTTTAATAGGATTTTTGGAAATATTGATGGCATTTAAGTTGTCACAAAATAATGTCATCACATCTTGTGTGACATTATACTCAGTCAACATTTACTTCATCCATATTACTTGAGAACAACCACTACCTGTTGTTATGTATTCAACTTCATTAGTAGATAAGGATACACAATTTTGTTTCTTGTTGAACCATAAAATTAAATTGTTTCCCAAAAAGAAACATCCTCTAGAGGTATTATTTCTATCTTCAGCATTACCAGCCCAATCAACATCACAATACACCATCAACATGGAATTTGAATTATGAGAGTATAACAGTCCATAGTCACATGTACCATTCACATACTTCAAAATTATTTTGACTTGATTGATGTGTCTCACATTTGGTTCAACTTGTTATCTAGCACAAACTCCAACTACAAAAGTTATATATGGTCTTCTTGTTTTAAGGTATAGAAGACTACCAATCATGCTTCTATATAGACTATGATCAACACTAATTCCCTAATCATCCTTATATAACTTCAAGTGTGTAGGAGCAGGAGTTCTTTTATGATTAGCATTCTCTAAACAAAAATATTTCACAATACTCTTTGCATATTTTCCTTGACAAAGAAATATGGAGTCTTCTATCTACTTGACTTGGTGTTGAACCCCAAAACTTTCCCTCCCATATTTAATATAATATGTCTCAAGAGGTCTTCTAATGATCACAAGATTCTCAATTGCTCAAAGGAATTTCAGGTTTCATCAGACTAAGCCTCCTCCTAAGCAACATATCTTAAACTAGGGTTTTGAATTTCTCAAGGAAAAATGGACTTCCAAAGCCTCAAATGGACTTCATGACATCCCACATACTTCAAAGAATCCTCATGTCAAGTGTCAATACTTTCCCCACAAGTTTGGCCAGTCAGGTGCTCAGATAATCAAAAATCAGTTAACTTGGTCAAAAAGTCAATTGTGGTCAACATACAGTCAAACTTCAAGATTTTTGGTCAACGTCAAGATTATGAAGTAATATTCATCATTTAATCAAGGTTTTATCATGATTCATCCAGGGAACATCATAATCATCAAGAATCAGGAGTTACTAAATTAGGGTTTTGTGCAGGAAAAGTCAATTGTACTTTGACCAACCATAACTTTCACATGCTTCATCAAAAATTTTCCATCCAAAGTTCATTCTAAAGGAAATTCAATTCCTACAACTTTGTGTCTCACAGGCCAAGTCAAAAAATGCTCCATTTGAGAGATATGAGCCAAGACATTAAAGGTCCTTTTAAAAGTCAACAAAAAGTCAACTTTTTCCAAAGCTCATAAATTAAAAATGGAAGATCAAATGGACATGGTACCAATAGGAGTAGTTATAGGACATTCTAAGCTTTCCAAAAAGTCCTAGAACACATATATGGGATAAATATTGAGGGAGTTATGCATTGTTGAAGTTGGGCAATTTTGAGGAGATGTATGAAGCAAAAATGACCAAAACTCAAGTTTCTTCCAAATGGGCCCATATTTTTCCAACCCAAACTTAATTATAAGATTATGTACGACCCATAAATCATAATATCTGATTTTTTATATTTATTTTATATTATATTGGATTTATTTTATTTAAATTCAATTTTAATTAAGATAAATATTGAAAAGTCAAATATTTGATCTTAGGTCTATTTTGGGATAAAATATTTGATGTTTATGATGATTGTAAGTGTCCAAATTCGTGCAAGACCAAAAGAGTATGATTTCATCTAATTTTTTGACCAAATTGGAAACATATTTTCTTCATCCTCAAGTAACCTCTCAATCCATCACAAAAGCCCAAAATCTGACCTAAATTACACCCTTTATAAATACTTATCATCTCCACAAGTCAAGAGGACGATTTTTTTTAATCAAATAGAGCCTACAAAACTGCAAAAAACTCAAGAGTGAGTTGTATTCGGTTTTAGGGTTGCATCCATTCTCAAAGAGGTTTGAAGGTCCACGAACATTCCTTAGACTCTTCTGAAGGCGTACCAATCATCACAAATTCCTCTTTTTTTCGATTTTATTTGATTTATTTTCTATTTCCATATTTTCAAAAAATCTGGAAAAAAATTTGTGCGCTCTTTATTTGATTTTATTAGATTTTTAGCATCGTTTTAATATTTTTTAGATTTTATTTTAATCGTTTTTCTTATTTTCCATTGTTTTAAAATCTGCAGGGATTTTATCTGACTCTGTTTTTTTTATTCTTCTAATAGCATGATAAAAAACATATCCTCCTCTCATCTCTAAGACTCAATATTCTTCCGATCTTTTCGTTTCGATTATTTTACAATTTCTAAAGATAATTTAACTGTTAAAGCCTTGTAATAGTTTAGGTTTATTTTCCGCACTTTACATTTTCTGTCCGAATTTTTAATATTTATGTATCTCTCCTAAATTCATGTAATAGTTTAAAGTATGGTTTTATTTTTCTGCACTATAAACTGTTAGATGTGTGCTTAATAGGATTGTATGGCAAGACTAAAATCAACCGTTAGCTAACCCTAATTCACAAGATAAAATATCTGAAATCAATATTCACATACATAAGTCGATCGTTTTACAATTTCCATCTACACCTCTTAGGGTTTCCTCTCTTGGTTGCCTTACAATAAACATGGTCAAGTCCCTCGAACGTGGGGGTATCTTAGTAAAATTGCCTATGAACAATATCATCAAGTCCCTTCAAGATAAAAGATCATAGTCCCTTCGAGTTTCTTACGAATAAATGATCTTGTCCCTCGATGACCCTACGAAAATGATGATAGTACATTCGAATTACTAAGATACCCTTACAAGGTTGTCTTCTATGACCATACGATGACCATATGCTCGTCCCTTTAAATATCCAAGGTTAAGACTACTTACTAATCAATAGTAAGGACAATCATACCCTTAAAGGAAAGAAATAACAAGAAAGATCTTACAAACTTAGGGTAAGTAGTTCTTAAGTGTTTGCTCACTTCTTTTTCAAAATACTCTTTACACCCCACATTTTTTTCAAATACTTTCAAATTAAACACTTTGTTTACATCCATACGAGGATCATTACAAAGTTAAAGACTTCTGAAATATTTTCTAATAACACACTACACCATTTTTCAAACAAAAGTAAAGTGAGCTAAGTAGTTAACAGCCCATGGATAACCATGGATACAAAAGGTGCTAACACCTTCCCTTTGTATAACTTACCCCCCGAACTCGAATATTTTTAAAAGGTCTTTCCTGTTCTTTTATTCCTTTTCTTTATTGGATAAAATAAAAGTCGATGGTGACTCTTGCTTACCACAACATAAATTAAAAGTCAGTTCTCCCACCGTATTACAGAACTGGCGACTCTGCTGGGGAGTACAAAGTAAAAGAGGGATTACCTTAGGATTATATCACTATACTTGTTTGAATCGTTTTCTTTATCTTTATTTGTTGTGTGGTTACTGTGAGAAATATCCTAACTAGGATCTAGTGTACCTTAGGTAAGTAGCAATAGACCAAGTAAATTGTACAGCGTATATCGATATGGTTGATTTGGTAGCTACAGTTAGTGTGACTTCTTGGTTGGTTCTTATGTTCCTTAAGTCAGTTGAGGATAACATGAGGCTGCCATATGTTGTCATTAACACTAACTTACTTTTAAAATCCTAATTGACCCATCTTGTCCATTAGAAAGTAGTGAGATAACCGGCTTTGGTGAAGTCTGAAGTTAGTTGATACTCGATGTTACGCTCATTGAGATTCTAATCTTGGGGAGTTTTGGTTGGCAAGTTAGTTGCCATACTGAACAACAACCTTTGAGAAGAATTGGTGATGTTGAGATCCCTTAGAACTCGGTTACTATTGATAGGACATGATGAACTAACTAAACTTCAGTAGGGAGGGTACTTACCTATTGACTTCATGCAAGCCTTTAAATCTAAGGCTATTGTGTGACTTGTTTGTGTATGAACATAACATCATAACATCATAACATCATGACATCATAACATAGCATTTTCACTAACCATTTCCATGACCAAGGGATTTATCTTTGTTCTTTGTTTCATGTTATGGCTTCCGCTCGTAGGAACACTATCCACGTCAACTTTGTAAGGATACCTTCCAAGCTTAAGGAATTGGTCTCTAAAGTTCCCAAAAGCTCTCAAATCATCAAAAAGAATGGTCATCTACTTGATTTTGTTACTTCAGGGTTTAATGAAGAGATGATGAGTGTTTTGTTCGAGTTCTTTGACCTTAAACATCACTGCTTCACATTTCCCGATTATTAGTTGGTGCCCACAATGAAAGAATTCTCCAAGCTACTTGGTGTGCCTATTCTTAACCAGAAACTTTTCACAGGCTTAGAGAATGAGCCTAAACCAGAAATTATTGCAGCAGCCTTACATCTGAAGAAATCAGACAATGTATTGGAAACCAGAAGTGGGGCTAGTGGTATTCTTGCTAAAGCGTTGATAGAGAAAGCTCAGGTGTTCTTGGATTCTATGAGATACGATGTTTTTAAGGAGATATTAGCCTTATTAATTTATGGCTTGGTATTGTTCCCTAATCCAGACCAATTCATAGATGTGCACACAATCAACATATTTCTGACTCATAATTTTGTGCATATCTTGCTTGGAGATATCTTACACTCTCTTCACACTCGTACTACGAAGGCGCGAGGAACTCTGATTTGTTGTATACCTCTATTATCAAGGTGGTTTATTTCACACCTTCCTCGATATGTGATGAAGAATGAACAAGGTTTGAAGTGGTCTAAAAGGATAATGTCACTTTCTCATTCAGATATTCATTGGTGTTCCCGGTCTATGGAGAATATTACTATCATTGACCGTTTAGGAGAGTTCCCTAATGTACCACTCCTTGGCATAAGAGAGGGCATTACCTACAATCCTTCTTTAGCACTACGTCAGTTTAGTTATGCTCGAAGTAATGCTCCTCATGATATTATTATTCAAGAAAATATGTTTGATTATGACAACAATCTTCAAGGTTACCGTCAAAGATTTATACGAGCTTGGACCATGGTGAATAAGATCGACAATAATACTCTGAAACCAAAACACTCCATCCCTATGGAACCTTACCTCAGATGGGTGAAATCTCGTGCTTAGACTCTTATGATGCCATATCCTGTTGTTCTACCAGTAACTATTGAGCCAATTGTTGAAGGAGATGTTCCTTATACCATTCTTCATCCTGACATATCTATGGATCTGGAAGAGCTTCAAAAATCTTGGAATCAAATGAAGGATGAAAGGGATACTTTTGAGGCTCAGTTCCATGATTACAAAGAGAAAGTGTTGGAGCTAACAAGGCAATTTCACAAAGAGCGGAACCTCAATACATATCTCAACCCAAAGAGAAAGCGTCCATGGGAGAGTTGAGTCTCAAATGTTCTTATTTTCTTTGCAAATTTTTGTTTTCTTTCATTGTAAGCCCAAGGGGCAATTATATTTTAAACTTACTGATAAAAGTTTTATTTTTGTTTTCCTTTAAAAAATTTAAATCCTACGTGGTCTTTGAAAATATTGCATATGCATCTACATACCATACCATTGCATAACATGTTTCCGCGATAGGTTTCTTATCTTCTCGTTGTTTATTTCAGTGGAAATGACTCTCGAACAGACTGTCAAGGATCTCCAAACCCAAAATGCTCAATTTTAAGAAGTGATCCTGAATTTGTCCAAGGGGCAAAAAGAGTTGAAAGCCTTCCTCACTAAGGACGCAAAAAAGAAGAATCCTGAAGACAACAAGGGTAATCAGTTGGAACAATTGCAAGCTGAGATAGTAGAGATGAGAATCCAGATGAATGGACAGGTGTCTCTTATCCAAAACTTAGCCCAGGGGCAAGAAGAGCTGAGAGTCTTCGTTAATAAACTTCAAGGTAACAGAGTCGGGAATCTAATCATCATACAACCTCCGATGAAATAAGTTGACTTGGTTGAAAGGAAGATGAGGATAAGAGAATGAAAGAGACAGGCTACTACTGATAGTTTTGCAATTAAAGGAAGAAGGTCTTATAGGGTTAATCCGCCTCAACACACGGAATATAAAAGACAGTTTATCAAAATCAACACGCCAATGTCGCACACTTTGCAATGCTTGTTGGAGACGAAGCTAATTACCTTGAAAGACCGTCCTCTGAATCCCAATACTTCCTCTCCTGGCTATAATCCCAATGCAAGGTGTGCATATCACTCCAATTGTCCTGGACATGACACTAATAAATGTTGGGCATTGAGAAATAAGATTCAAGACCTGGTTGACGAGGGAATCCTCGAGGTTATGCCAGAAGATCAGATTGAATTCTCATATTATTCATCAAACATCGAATCTTCCAAACACCCGGAGTAACAAGTTTAGTGGAAGAGGCTTTAAGAACATTTGAATTTTCATTTGTAATTTCTTTTGTTGGCTTAAACACTTACTATTATGTCAGACTTTTGTTTTAACGATAATGCATTGCATATGTTTATCTTGAATTAATCCATTCGTTTCACTATATTTAAACTATGTTTCTTACTTCTATTTTGTGATATTCAAATCTTGTTAAAGTTGTAAGCTGTTAGAGGGAGGATGACGAAGACGATACTATAATTTCATATAATATGCTTTTGAACAGACTATGCTGACGATGTGCATGCATTGTTTCAATTCTTAAACAGTGGAGATATAAGGAAGTTAATCCCTAATCAACCCTTTTAAGCCTATGAAGTAGGAGTTTTCCTTCTCACTCAAATTAAAACCCTTAATCATAATCTGGGGCAGGGTAGTTCTTCAGTTAACTCAATTATGCTAGTTGTCCTTTTTGTAGACAACTAATGATGGTTCCCTGTAATCACTAAGTTCGACAGTCAATATCTAGCCAAAGAAAAGCTCACTAAGTCAAAACCTATGAAGGACACATAGTAAAAAAAAATGAGACATCACGCTGACTGTAATCTTGAAACAGACAGTTTAGGCAAAAGGAAGGGGTAACAAAGTCAAAAGAAAAAGAGGTCACAACAAATCCTCAACAACAAAAAAGATTACTGACTTTTCAAATAAACTGATGTTAGTGTTACAATTCCAAACTCCTTTGGAGCCTCAATGCATAAGTTAACCAAACATAGGACTGAAGAACATCACGAAAGATGGGTTGGGTACAAATAAAATTTGAACCTTTATACTTTGTTTCTTAAACCGTGAACCAAGCCACGTTACAACCCTTTAAAAGTCCTAACTGAAGCATGGTTAGTTCAAAAGCGTACTGCTACAAAAAGGTATCCTGACTCCTTTAGGGCTTATTATAAATCTTGAGTTAATATCACAGTTTTTACAAACATTGTTTTGCTAAAATAATTCTTTTTCAAAACATCAAGACAAACATAAGTGTTGCATTTTGAATATCATTGTTTGCATATAACTAAGTGTTTGATAGTAGAGAAGCTTACATGATGAACATTCAATAAACCAAAGTCCTCCTGTCAGACAAAGTTACTTCTAAGGCCCGACTCAGTTGGATCAAAGCCAATGTATACAAGGGGCATAATCACTATCTTCCAATCAAGGGGGCATGCCATGTTATTGTCCAATTCATCTGGGGCAATCAGGTCAAGATTCAACAATGCTTAAATAGCCAAGGGCAGATCTCCTCGTCTGAATTACCAGAGGTAACATTACCGAGTTCATGATGCCATGGGCATATTATTGTAGGGAAATATGTTTATTTGTCTTAAGGAAGATCTTTTCAAATACTTCCATTATGGGAAAAATCATCCTCAGCTAGGAGCAACACTCTCTTTTCAAATCTAATAAGATCAAATTTAGTTGAAAGCTCCTTAACCATTACCTAGGGCGTACACGATCCACCGCAGTCTGAAAGCACATTCCTCTAATTACATTGCCTTGATACCGGATTTCAGCAAACGCCATTGTGGAAATTAATTGTCTGTGTCAATAGTATCAGATGGTGTCAATATCATGTCTTCGGATTCAGTCATGATAATTTCTAGAAAATTACTCGGGGAAGTCAAGAATATCAGAAGTTCTGAATCCATTGGTTACTTTGATGAATATATGCTTTCAAATATGATTGATGTTTACCAAAATGCATAAAATTACAATAATAGAATTTACTAAAGACTCTTGGAGGTTGGAATCCCCAGCAAAGTTCATATCCAACAAATCTTTGCAGGTTCATCCCCAAAGAGTAATCTTTACGGATTTATTCCAGTGAAGTATTTCGGGTAGCCTTTTGTACTTCCAGCTCTACAAAGCCCCAGACAGATTTCTCTCAAACGTGATCCTCCGAAGAATTGATACTTGGTCGGATAAGTCTCTCAAGGGAATGTCTGTCTCTTTTATCCCCAATCAGGATATTCAGGAATCTAATCTTTCAATATAAAGTACAACGAACGGAAATCAAAAGATCCTAAGTACAATATTCAGAAAGAAGATAGGAACGATGTCTACATACTCCTCAACAATAAATCGGGATTTATTTTCCCCAACTAGCAGTTGTTACACGAAGCTACTAATGCGTTTCAACTACATAATTCAGAGATACATCATTTACATCATATCTTGCCATACACATCCATAACGCATACAATATTCTTATTTACATTAAGAACATCATGCCATGCATGCATACATCAAATAATATTGCATAAACTAACTTTTCCTTTTCAGGATAGTTCACAGTCAGATAAACATTACCAACTCCTTGAGACAGTTCAGAGACGATCTAAACGAAGATCTAGTGTTGATGCTTAGTGCAAGATGCTTTTATTTCCAAAGACAGTACGAAGACGATCTATACGAATATTTATTACTTAGTGCTGACATTTTCCTGAGACAGTTCAGAGACGATCTAAACGAAGATCTAGTGCTGATGCTTAGTACAAGATGTTTTTCTTTCCAGAGACAGTACGAAGACAATCTATACAAAGATCTAGTCTTGGTACTTAGTGCTAACATTTTCCTGAGACAATTTAGAGACAATCTAAACGAAGATCTAGTGCTCATGCTTAGTGCATAATGCTTTTCTTTCTAGAGATAGTACGGAGACAATCTATACGAAGATCTAGTCCTGGTACTTAAGTGCTGACATTTTCCTGAGACAGTTCAGAGACGATCTAAACGAATATCTAGTGCTGATACTTAGGGCATGATACTTTCTAGAAGCAATTCAGAGATAATCAAAACGAATATTTAATTCTGATGCATAATTCAAGAAATTGTCCTTGAGACAGTTCAGAGACGATCTACACGAAGATCTAGTGTTGATACTTAGTGCAAGATACTTTCCATAAGCAATTCAGAGATAATTGAAACAAAGATTTAGTTCTGATGCTTAATTCAAGATATTTTCCTAGAAACAGTTCAAAGACGATCGAGACAAAGATCTAGTGTTGATACTTAGTTCAAGGTATCTTCCCCCCCCCCCCCCAAAGACAATTCAGAGACGATCTAAACAAAGATATAATGTTGATACTTAGATTAGGAAATGTTACAGAAACAATTCAGAGATGGTCAAGATGAAGATCTAATTCTGATACTTAGTGCAGTAACAACATTCAGATAAAGTCGAACGTAGACATATTCTGATATTCCTACCCACAAATACTTTGGATGACATCTATAAGCCCATCTCTAGTTACTCTAAATGACATCTTTAAGCCCATTCAAGCAATATAATCAATCAACAATATTACTTTGCGCACCTGTGAGTGCAAATTTTTGGGCTTTAGTGTTCAATCCTCTTCCACCTTCAGGTCACGAATGATGTACATGCCAATCTAACTCCTCGGGTTTCAGAAAATTGAACGGGGGCAGTTGTTGTACCCCAAAATTTTCCCTCCCATATTCAGTACAATATGTCTCAAGAGGTCTACTAATGATCACAAGATTCTCAATTGCTCAAAGGAATTCCAGGTTTCATCAGACTAAGCTTCCTCCTAAGCAACATATCTTAAACTAGGGTTTTGAATTTATCAAGGCAAAGTGGACTTCCAAAGACTCAAGTGGACTTCATGACATCCCATATACTTCAAAGAATCCTCATGTCAAGTTTCAATACTTTCCCCCACAAGTTTGGTCAGTCAGGTGCTCAGATAATCAAAAATCAGTTAACTTGGTCAAAAAGTCAACTATGCTCAGCATACAGTCAAAATTCAAGATTTTTGGTCAACATCAATATTATGAAGTAATATTCATCATTTGATCAAGTTTTTATCATGATTCATCAAGGGAACCTCAGAATCGTCAAGAATCAAAAGTTACTAAATTAGGGTTTTATGGAGGAAAAGTCAAATGTACTTTGACCAATCATAACTTGCATATGCTTCATCAAATATTTCCCATATAAAGCTCATTTTGAAGGAAATTCAATTCCATACAACTTTGTGTCTCACAAGCCAAGTCCAAAAATGCTTCATTTGAGAGATATGAGCCAAGACATTACAGGTCCTTTTAAAAGTCAACAAAAGTCAACTTTTTCCAAAGCTCATAACATAAAAATTGAAGATCAAATGTACATGGGACCAAAAGGAGTAGTTATATGACACTCTAAGCTTTCTAAAAAGTCCTAGTACATGGGATAAATATTGAGGGATTTATGCATTGTTGAAGTTGGGCAATTTTGAGGAGGTGTATGAAGCAAAAATGACCAAAACTCAAGTTTCTTCCAAATGGGCCCATATTTTTCCAACCCAAACTCAATTATAAGATTATGCACGACCCATAGATCATAATATCTGATTTTTGATATTTATTTTATTTAAATTCAATTTTAATTAAGATAAATATTGAAAAATCAAATATTTGATCTTAGGTCTATTTTGGGATCAAATATTTGATGTTTATGATGATTGTAAGTGTCCAAATTTGTGCAAGACCAAAAGAGTATGATTTCATCTAATTTTTTGACCAAATTGGAAACATCTTTTCTTCACCCTCAAGTAACCTCTCAATCCATCACAAAAGCCCAAAATCTGACTTTAATTACACCCTCTATAAATACTTATCATCTCCACAAGTCAAGAGGACAATTTTTTTATCAAAGAGAGCATACAAAACTGCAAAAAACTCAAGAGTAAGTTGGATTCGGTTTTAGGATTGCACCCATTCTCAAGGAGGTTTGAAGGTTCAAGAACATTCCTTAGACTCTTATGAAGGCGTATCAATCATCACATTGCTCCAAAACCTCATAAAATGCCATAACTGAATTTTTTTCTTGTTTTTGTTCAATTTTTCGATTTCATATTTATACGCATGATACATCTAATCTCTTTGCATATTTTTGTGTTGTGAGCAAGCTATCTAGGCGATCAAATTGAAGTTTAGGGCACCACGGAGAACTAAATTGTTGGTTAATTTGTTGTAATCCGTTTCCGCCAATACTTTGAAGGCTGCAGTAGAGATAAGAATTCCAGTCTGACAGGTAAGTCAGGTAAGTGCTACTGTTTCGATTTACTCCGAATTTTTTCCAGAAGTTCAAAATAAAATCGAAGAACAATACTCTTTTAAAATATAATTCTATATTATTTTGACCCTCAAAATCGAAAATTCCTCTTTTTTCTATTTTATTTGATTTATTTTCTATTTCCATATTTTCAAAAAAATCTGAAAAAAATTGCACGCTCTTTATTTGATTTTATTAGATTTTTAGCATCGTTTTAATATTTTTCAGATTTTATTTTAATCGCTTTTCTTATTTTCCATTATTTTAAAATCTGCAGTGATTTTATCTGACTCTGTTTTACTTTTTTTTATTCTTCTAATAACATGATAAAAAACATATCCTCCTCTCATCTCAAAGACTCAATATTCTTCCGATCTTTTTGTTTCGATTATTTTACAATTTCTAAAGATAATGTAACTGCTAAAGCCTTGTAATAATTTAGGTTTATTTTCCTCACTTTACTTTTTCTGTCAGGATTTTTTATATTTATGTATCTCTCCCAAAGCCATGTAATAGTTTAAACTAGGGTTTTATTTTTCTTCACTATAAAATGTTATATGTATGCTTAATAGGATTGTATGGCAAGACTAAAACAAATCGTTAGCTAACCCTAATTCACAAGATAAAATATCTGAAATCAATATTCACACACGTAAGTCGATCGTTTTATGATTTCCATCTGCACCTCCTAGGGTTTCCTCTCTTAGTTGCCTTACAATAAACATGGTCAAGTCCCTCGAACATGGGGGTATCTTAGTAAAGTTGCCTACGAACAATATCATCAAGTCCCTTCAAGATAAAAGATCATAGTCCCTTCTAGTTGCCTACGAATAAATGATCTCGTCCCTCGATGACCCTACGAAAATGATGATAGTCCATTCGAATTACTAAGATACCCCTACCAGGTTGCCTTCTATGACCATACGATGACCCTACGCTCGTCCCTTTAAATATCCAAGGTTAAGACTACTTACTAATCAATAGTAAGGACGGTTCTACCCTTAAAGGAAAGAAATAACAAGAAAGATCTTACAAACTTATGGTAAGTAGTTCTTAAGTGCTTGCACACTTCTTTTTCAAAATACTCTTTACACCCCACTTTTTTTTCAAATACTTTTAAATTAAACACTTTATATACATCCATACAAGGATCATTACAAAGTTAAGGACTTCTGAAATATTTTCTAATCACACACTACACCATTTTTCAAACAAAAGTAAAGTGAACTAAGCAGTTAAGAGCCCATGGATAACCATGGATACAAAGGGTGCTAACACCTTCCCTTTGTATAACTTACCCCCCGAACTCAAATCTTTTTAAAAGGTCTTTCCTGTTCTTTTATTCCTTTTCTTTATTGGATAAAATAAAAGTCGGTGGCAACTCTTGCTTACCGCAACATAAATTAAAAGTCAGTTCTCCCACCGTGTTACACTTGGAGACCAAGAAAGTAGGTTAATTCACCTACCAAACTCATCTCAAACCCATATTGCATTTGTTTGACAAAATGTTGAACCATCTAATCTAACATCCCTCCAAATAAAATATCATCCACGTAGATTTAAGATATCATCATTTTTTTATCCTTCTCTTTGACAAAAAAAGTGTTTTATCAATGCCATCCTTCCTGTATCCATGATTGATGAGAAACTAAGTTAGCCTCTCATACCAAGCTCTTGGAACTTGTTTTAATCCATACAATGCCTTCTTTAAAATGAACACATGATTAGGAAAGTCGGGATCAACAAATCCTTTTGGTTGTTCAACATATACTTCTTCATTTAAGTATCCATTTAGAAAGGAATTTTAACATCCATTTGGAACAACTTAAACTTCAACAAACATGCCACTCCAAGTAACAATCTGACTGATTCCAATCAAGCTATAGGAGCAAGTGTTTCATCAAAATCCACCCTTTCAATTTAAGTGTATCCTTGAGCCACAAATCTAGCTTTGTTTCTGGTAATCACACCTAGTTCATCTGACTTGTTCTTATACATCCATCTTGTTCCATTAACATTTACCCCTTCAGGTCTTGGTACCAGATCCCAAACTTCTTTCCTTTTTAATTGTTCCAAATCATCTTGCATAGCATTGATCTAGAACTCATTAGTTAAGGCTTCCTTAACATGGCTGGGTTCAAATTTTGAGAGAAAGCAAGCATTTGACACAACTTCCTTTGATCTGGTAATAACTTCATCATTTAGATCTCCTATTATAAGCTCCTTAGGATGATCTTTTTGAATTCTGATGGGAGGTCCTTTGTCAACTAGCTCAGTCTTTATATGTTCAGGTTCAGCATTAGCACTTGAGTCTACAACCTCTTTAGGAACATCATTTATGGGAATAGATGTTCCAACATTCTCTCTGACATCAGCTTCTATAAGTGAGTAATCAATAACAACATTTATATATTCCATCATAACTTTTTTCCTGGAGTTGAACACTCTATGTGCTCTACTATTTGTAGAGTATCCCAGAAAAAATCCTTCATCACTTTTAGGAACCATTTGCCTTCTTTGCTCACGATCTGCCAAAATATAGCATTTACTTCCAAAAACATGAAAGTACCTCACAGTTGGCTTTCTCCCTTTCCAGAGTTCATACATATTAGCAAATATGCCAGATCTGATGGTCACTCTATTAAGGATATAACATTCAGTGTTCATGGCTTCACTCCAAAAATGATAAAGGAGTTTTTTGGCATGAAGCATGACCCTAGCACATTCTTGAATAGACTTATTTTTGCGCTCAACCGTACCATTTGTTTGAGGAGTGATGGGTGAAGAAAACTCATGACTAATTCCTTCAAAGGAACATAAATCATCAAACTTATGGTTTTCAAATTCCTTTCCATGGTCACTTCTAATTCTGACAATACCGCAATCTTTCTCTCTTTAAATCTTTTGACAAAGATCTTTGAAAACTTCAAACACCTCAGACTTTTCTTTGATAAAATTCACCCAGGTGAATCTTGAAGAGTCATCAACAACAACATAGGCATACCTCTTTCCTCTAAGACTTTCAACTTGCATAGGTCCCATCAAGTCCATATGGAGTAGCTCCAAATTTTTTGAAGTGGTCAGATGTTGGAGCTTCTTGTGTGACATCTTTGTTTGCTTCCCATTTTGGCATTCACCCTAGACTCTTCCTACATCAATTTTTAGATTTGGAACGCCTCTGTCTGCTCCATTTGATAAGACTTTCATCGTCTGTTTCAGATGAAGATGACCAAACTTATGATGCCACAACTTCACTTCATCTTATATTAACATCAAACATGTGGAAATTCTTTCTTGAGGAGCTCACAAGTAACAATTATCCTTAGATCTGACCCCCTTCATGATAACTTCATTCTTCTCATTTGTCACCAGACATTCAGATTTAGTAAAGTTAACTTTGATACCTTGGTTACATAGTTAAGTAATACTAATCAGATTTGCAGTCATCCCTTTGACAAACAACACATTATCAAGACTATGCAATCCAGCATAACCCAACTTTCCAACACAATTTATTTCACCTTTTGAATCATCTCCAAAAGTAACATAGTTGTGGAATGTGATTTAATATCCACCAACAATTTATTTACAACAGTCATGTGTTTAGAACAACCCTTATCAAAGTACCAATCCTCTCTAGCATAAGCTCTTAGAAAGGTGTGAGCTATGAGTGCAATTGTGCTATTTTTGGGAATCTACATCTTCTTTTCCTTAACAACGTCTTGTTTTCCTCTAGGTTGTGTAGCAGGTTTGGGATAATCATGTAATTTGTAGTAGGGTTTTATGTGAGAAACTTACCACAATGATGACATTTCCACCATTGGATCTTCCTTCTTGAATGATTCTTATAATGTATTTTTTGATGTTGGGACATTTGACTCGACACCCTTTGTTCATGTCTTCTCTTAGGTTGAACAAAGTTCAGTACATGCGCTTTTCCTTTCTTCCATACAACTTGATTATCATAAACAATACCTGTAACATCTCCAACATTTTTCCCAGTTTGATAGATTTCATCCAGTACATCATAACTACTATTAATCATTCTTATAGATTTGGTCATTGTTTCAAGTTTTGAGTTGAGCATACCAACTTCATCCTTTAGATCAGAGATGATAGCCAGATGCTTCACTCTTTCAGCCTAAAGTTGAATGATGAGTTTATGTTGATCTTCTCCAGTTGACATGCTTCTACACTTTTGAGGCATAACTCTTTGTATGAATCATCAAGTTCATCAAAAGTAAGTCCTTCACCATCTGATTCTTCATCAAAATCACACACTCCAGTAAAAGCAGAAACTTGTTTAGTAGATTCTCATTCACTCTCAGAGTCATCTTTTTACCATGATGCAGATAAGTTTTTCTTCAGTTTCTTGAGATACGTAGGACTCTCAGCTCTTATGTGTCCAAATCCTTTGCATTCATGACATTGGATACCTTTCCCTTGGTTGGTCTTTTCTTCAATTTTGGGTCTTATTCCATAATATTACCTTTTTTTGATGTCAGATGACTTGTTCTTGCATTTAACCTTGACATCCAGCTCTTTATCACTTGATTATATTGTTTTTCCAAGTAACACAACAACTTTAGATTAACCTTCCTTTGTATCCATATCACATTCATCTTTATTAGACAAAAATGATATGTATTTCTTCTTTTCAGTCTTATCACCTTTTATCCCTACTTCAAAGGTTTGAAAAAAATCCCATTGTAGACACCCTAAATTTGCCCTCTGGTTTTCTAGTTTTATTCTGGCTTTTCGTTTTGCATTCATACGCATTTTCACATTTTTTGCATACCATTTGCATATGGGCATAAGACATGGGATCGGTCCTTTCTGAGGAATTAGGGTTTATTTCCCCGATAAAGAATTTCAAGTCTGAAAACTATTCATTGATTCATTCGGCTCGTCACCATGGATTTCTGCCTCATCAGGGCTATTTCTCAGGCAATAAGCGCTCAAAGTCAAGTGGTGGTGTGATGAGTTTGTCAAGTTATCAAGTTGTGGTTTGCGAGAAGTGTTGGGCCAGCTTGTCTTTTTGTCTGTTCATCAGTGGTCCGTTTATGGATTTATTTTCCAAAAGGTTGATTCTGACAGATTTAAGGTGATTCAAGACTTATTCGGGCCACGAATTCAAAAGATGATTAACTCAGATGGTTGTTTGCTTCGGTTACAAATTGTTCAGTTGTTAGTGTGCTTCATTGCTTTTATCAAAGGTGTGTGGAGAAATGGACAAGTTGATTTTGAGATGAAATCGTGGATTATGGTCGTGAGAGCCATGTCCATATTTTCGATTATCTAAATATCCACTTCTTAAACCATTTTCATTACCCATTTTGTTTCGACTATCCAATAACCATTATCCATCGTTTATCACATCCTTTGTTTTTACTCATTGTCCATATTTCTAACCAATTTTTCTTTTCCATGTCCATTTCCTATAAACCCCGAATCACTATTCATTTATCATAAACCATATTCACTTTCAAAACCATATTTTTATCCATTTTTATTAATCTCTATCATTAATCCATTAAACCATCTTTCCAATTCTTTTTACTTCAATATTCAAAATTTTATATATATATATATATATATATATATATATATATATATATATATATATATATATATATATATATATATATATATATATATATATATATATATATATATATATATATTTTCTTCTTACCATTTTTGTGTCCACTAACAATACAAATAAGACCCATTCACAATAATTTCTCTTAGGCCCATTTACCACTAAAATCCCCATTTTTATTATTATCTTAAGTCATTATCCATCAACTACTTTTAGAGCCCATTGTTTTTCTATCATGATCTACCAGCAGTATATTAAAAAGAAAAAGAAAAGAAAATGAACAAGTTGTCAGCACATGAACCACCCTATTTCAATTTATCATATCCTTGCCACTCACAAACCATGGACCCCATTTTCTCTCACACAAAATTCCCCAGGATTCCAATACCCCACAAACGAATTATGTACAGCACATTTTGGGAGGCATTTTGGCTCAGCAGCACTTTTTTTTCATCCAAGAACGTACACACGCATCCAGCACACATCCAAAAATAACAGAAAACAAAAGTCACACCATACACACCACATTTCTTGATTTTTTTCTCCATAACGACGCATTTCACGCGGATACACACAGCAAAATCAACAAAAACTATTCTATTCATTCTTCAACAAACGATTTTTATACAAAAAAATGCAACAATAGCTGAAATCAAAGAAGTTTCACAAGGATTTCCTCTCAAACAATCAGCAACCGGCATAATATCCAACAACCTGCATTTCTTTCTTCAACCCAATAACCTGCTTCACTCACCTTCAACCTCAAATCAACTCTCCTCCACACACTGTCACAGCAAATTCCCCTTCACCGAAACCAACAATAACCACCTCCGTTCTATCTTCAACCCTCTGTCAGAACACTTCAAAACCTCCAAACAATCTCACAACCAACAAACTCACCACACAATCCTCAGCCTCACAACCTTCGTCATTCTTCTATCACCACAAACCAAATACTCCTCTTCAAACCTCTTCTGCAAACGCACCAAAACTTCACCATCCCTGTTTCAAACTGAACAAACAAACCATTTTCCGTCTTCTTCACCACCTCAAACTCTCCTGCAAACCTCAAGCAAACACAGTGCAAACCACATCACACAAACAACCACCGAACGCCTCCCTCTCACATCTCCAATTCTGTTCTCAGCAACAATTACAGTCCATCAATTTCCTTCACTGAGCCAACACGCAACAACTTCAACAAATCCATAACCTAACATCAACAGTCACCACCGATCTTTTTGAATATCAAAACCTTCAACAGCAACGAACACATTTCAGAAGAAGAAGAGTTAAGATGAAGAGATAGTGAGGATTTGAAACAATAGAGGAGATGAGCAAGAGCAAACCGTGACTAGGAGAGAGTCGATTCTCTTCGACGTCGGTGAACTACATGTATTGTTGTTGGGGAATCGTCTCAACAAGGAAGGGTTGGTGTCGTCGCCGAGAGCTTTAGATCGGGAACCACCACCGCTCATGAGCTGAGCTTGAAGTTTGAGTTTGTTTGATTCGAAACAGCGACGGACCTTGAATCGCCGCCAGCGATCTGAGACTTGACCGAAGGATACTCACACGGCGGAGCTTTTTTGTGCCGACGAAAGAAATTCATATTCGCGGCGTGGATTAACGATACGGTGGTATCTCGTTCGAAGAAAAAGATGAAGAATCGGATGAAGCTGAGTTGGGATTGAAGGGTTCCGAGGCCGCGATTCGCGATTTGATTTCTAAGCTTCGTTATCACAGGGTATTTTTGGAGAGGAAGAACGCAAGTGGTTTCTCGTGCCCTGTTTTGTTTACTAACTTGTTTTGTTACTGATTGTGTTGACTTCTCACAGGCTTTGGGCTCTTAAGCCACGCTAAGCCCATCCGAATCCCCTCTAAGCCTATGGAATTTCTTGCCAGCGCATCCCCATCCCGGCGACGAACCCTTCTCCCTTGTCCTCTGTTTTTTTTATATATTTTATTTTCATTTGAATTAGTTCTTTTCATCATTTTATATTTAATAGTTATTTAGTTTTTTTAACTAAACTCTAGTTTAGAATGTTATTAATTTCATGCTTAAGGTTAGCATAGTTTGGTTTAAGTAATTTTGTGAATAGAATTCTTAATATAATTTTGTTGGACTTAATATTTAATTTTAATATAACTTAGATTTAATTTTTCCCCAATTTATTTTGTTTAACTAACTAGTTTTTTTTATCTTGGTTCAAGTTTGGTTGGATGTTTTGTAGGAAGCCTGTTCGATATCGATGATGGGGGATTTAATTTAGTGATGACCTTGTGATTAATTGCTCCGGAAGGATGCGATCTATGGATACAATTCTGCTTAGACTTTGACTTTGCGTGGACCGGTTCCTGGTCCATTTTGGTTCCTCTTGGTTATAACTTTGGATGCTGGAAGCCTACTCGACATTTGTTTGAGATCCCGATAATATACAATTGCGCTTGATTGTGTGAATCTTCTTCTGAATACTTATTCTGGATTTCTTTTGCGCGTATTGAAGAAGCAACGGACTTTCTCCGTTAGGTAACACTGAGGCTTGATTTTCCTTATTGCATGCTGCTGCATCTGGAAGTCCTACTGGTGTAGGCTCTGTTTGTGCATTATTCATCTTATCTCCATATCGCATTTTCATCTCTTTATCTTATCTCCATATCGCATTTTCATCTCTTTATCTTATCTCCATATCGCATTCTCATCTCTTATCTTATTTCTTCTTCATCTAATTCTTCTTTCTCATCTTCTTCTTTTCGTTCTTAACTGGAGGTGTGCTTAAGCCATCATGGAGCTTCTCCTTTCATCCTTCTCTTTTTATTTCTTTTTTCTTTAGGATAGTAGACCTCACTAACCTAGGACCATCCGAGCATGTGAATATTAGGATTAGACTTTTCCCGTTAGCTTTTACCTTTATGATCCTTTTTGGTTCTTCTTCTCTTCTCATCTCATAACTTTTAAAAAACACTTTAATAACTTTGAAGTGATGCATTGATCCATAGCCTTATCCCATGAGGTATGCTTGTAGTCTTCCCATCTTGGGATAATACAAGTTTACCTTGTGATGCACAAGTCTGATCAAGGTATCTTCTTCATAAAAGAAAAGCATAAAAAAACACTTCTTCATGTAAATAACCAAAAGCACTTAATAATTAAGCAAGTTAGTGAGCCTAAGCCCTAATCTCTGGGTTCAAGTTTTGGGGATCTTCTCCTTACTTGAGTGTGCTTGTTCTATTATTCCATCTTGGAATGTAGTGACAAGTGCACATTCAATTGATGAGAGCTTGAGTTCACTTCCTTGTGACACACTCATAAAAGCTTCTAAAAAACACAAACAAACAATAAGCGTCTTTCCTTCGGGAATTCTTTTCTCATCTCCTTCGCTCCGTCCGCGAACTTGCTCCTACTTGTCATCTTGCAAGACGGTAACGCACTCGTCGTCCGAGCCTGCAACACCTGAGCAATGGCATAGGCAGTTCAAGCCTTAATTCACTAGCAATTTCCCTGCTACCCCTAGTTAGGGGAACTACGGCGTCTCTGATCCTCATTATCCTGATGAGGTACGTAGGCAGCGGGGTAGGGCCCGTTCGAGCACAATCTTTATTTTCCCTACATTTTTCCTCTGTGTTTCATATTCATTGCTTTTCTCAGTTTCTTTTCCAGTTCCAGTTTCTTTTCATTTTCATTTCTTTGCTGCAGTTTTCATATCCTCACCCTTTGAAACAGTTTCTTTGCAAGCGTGGATCCCGTCGGGTACGGCGGACGATCTGGGTGCTAATACCTTCCCAGGTCGTAACCGACTCCCGAACTCAGTATCTTTGGTTCGTAGGACCTGTGTCCTTCCTCTTTCTTTCTTCTGGTTTGTGCAGCATTACCATTCCCTTTCTTCGGGATAAAAATGCCTGGCTGGCGACTCTATTCTTTTTCCGCGCCACTTTCGCGTTTGTACCAGGATGGAAATCCGGGGAGCGACAGCTGGCGACTCTGCTGGGGATCGAACCCAGAATCTCTGGTTCCCCTGTGAGTCTCTCCTAGCGCTTGTGTGTTTCTGTTTCATTGGGTGATGTTTGTTTGCTGTGGCTTGTTGTATTTTATTGTTGTTTATTTACAGCTTTATTTACAGTTTTCAGTCTTTATTTACTGCATCATGTATATATACTGGACTGTCTGGACTGGTTTTCTTTGGTGGGATGGGTGTTACTTGTTCTTGAGAGATATGAGCCAAGTACCCGGCTCGAGTGCACCATAGGACTTAGAGTGGTTCCACTTTGGCCTCATGAGATCTTGTCATGGGGGTAGTAGTGAGTTCCACACCCAGGTTGCGATTGTCTTGGAAATGTCTTGATTTGGGGATCTTCCTCTCTCATTACATAACCCTGACAGTTATGTGCAGCTGGGGACCGATCATTGAGAACCTTGTGGAAACATCCCTCTTTAGTGATGACAGTGGCAACCCACATTTTGTGGCAAACCCATTCGCATCCGAGGGCCCACCTGGGGATCGCATAGGATGACCTTGTGTCCTGGACTCAGCTAAGGCCTCCCTGCGTAGTATATAATGCCAAACCGATTCCCTGATCTGGTCATGAGCCATTTCTCGGAAATGGTGAAAGTATTATTGCTATTCGGCTTTGAGAGTCCGTGATGTCTGACCCGGAGCCTACTACCAGTGAGATTGGGAGGGGTTTACAGGTTTGCAGGAACCATGACCTCAACATACCCTCATTGCCAGTGCAGTTCTATGTTTTGATCCGGTCACTATGATCCTGAAGTTCTTGACCTTTGGTTCTCGGCTACTATTTTGGGTTATTATACAGAGATCTTGTGGTTACAGACACTCGATTCTTGGTTCAGTATCCCAGATTCCAGGCAGTTTCCAGCTGTGATCCCATGTCTTTGCATCTTTTGCATTATCATTTTTGCATTTCGCATTTGCATCAGCATTGCGTTTCCTTCTTCCAGAGAGCTCATCCTTCCTCTTTTGTCCATGACCAGCCAGCTGATTTCCCGGTACTCAGTCTGAACAAGTGGTAACAGTTAGAAGATGACAGAGTGTGTGAAGCTAGACTGAGCAGTATCAAGAGTTGAAAGGGTCAGATTGAAAGCCGTCAGTAGCTATGTCAGAGAACAACCGTCAGAATGTTGAGTTTCCACCTGGTTTCACTTCGATGACCAATCCTTTGTATGGTCTTTCTCTTGATGAGGATCTTCCACAGGTGAACAACCTTACTCAAGCTCAGCCTGCACAGACCCCGATTGGAAATCAGAGTGTACATGAACCATCTGTTGTCCGAGGTGGACCGTCATCTTCTACCGATTCTACGGATTATCAGAGTTTTGCCTTCCCTATGCCAGACTTCCAAGGGGAAATCCCTCTTGTGAAAACCAAGGATCCACCAACTATTGATCCTGCTGAAAGGTTTCGTGTGTTGGACGAGCAACTCAAAGCCTTAGCGGATCCTGATGCCTTTGGTTTTGATGCTCTAAACCTATGTTTGGTGCCTGGTCTTGTCATTCCTCCAGATTTCAAGACTCCGAAGTTCGAGAAATACACTGGTGTCAGTTGCCCGAAGCGTCATTTGGTGATGTTTTGCAGAAAAATGACTTCTCATGCATGCAATGATAAGCTGATGATTCACTGTTTTCAGGACAGTTTAAGTGGGGCATCTTTAAGTTGGTACATGGATTTGGAAAGCAGTCATATCCGATCTTGGAATGATTTATCCAGAGCTTTCGTAAAGCAATACCAGTACAATGTGGACGTGGCGCCCAGTCGCACGCACTTGCAGAGCCTATCTCAGAGGAGTGGTGAATCTTTCAGAGAATATGCACAACGGTGGAGAGAATTGGCAGCCCAAGTGCAACCACCACTTTCAGACAGAGAATTAGTGGACCTGTTCGTGGGCACGTTGCAAGGAACGTACTTGGAAAGAATGAGTAGCATTTGGACATCAAGCTTCTCTGATTTGATAAAAGTTGGAGTACGCATCGAAAGCCTGCTCAAAAGTGGAAAGATCCAAGACTCTTCGAACATCCCAGCTAGTGAAGGTGAATCTATTGTTAGCTCCCAAGAGGAAGAACGGTATGACGCCAGTGCATTCATGGCCAATATCGAATATTCTAGACCAACATCTTCTCAGAGATCATCTATTCCTGTGTTTGGACACTCTTATGGGCATTCGGCAATGCTCAAAGCACCATATCAGAAACCTTGGACTCCTCCTCGTCCACATCTGCAAGCTCATGGTCGAAGACCTCAGAATCAACTTCAGAGCCAGCCTAGGCCTCGCAACAACCTGGAAAGAAGGAACGCTCCTCTTCATCCAGTCCCCATGGCGTACAGTGAACTATTGCCACATCTAGTTCAGAACTTTTTGGTGGTTCCTAAGCTTCTTAAGCCGTTGTCAGAGCCGTACCCTCCAGGGTACAATCCTCATGAGCAGTGTGGGTATCATGGTGGATCAATGGGGCATTCAACTGAAGATTGTAAAGCTTTTCAATCCAAAGTACAACAGTTGATCAATAAGGGCTACATATCCTTTCCAGAAGGAAGCTTGGTTGTGCACGTACACCTCTCGCCTGGTTGGGTTCGAGGGCTTCAGAGAAGCGTCTCCTGATTCAGTGGCTCGGACAAAATGTCATCAGAGTTGGTGATCATTGTATCCTTTTATCATTTGCATTTGTAGTTTCTTTCCTGTTAGCAGCTACTTGTCTTTTAAGCATTGTTATTTTGAATGGTAATGTTAATGTAGTGATCTTGCACTTTTTGAATCAATTATGTCGCATTCGCTCATTTTTATTTACTTGCATTGAAAAAAAAAACAAAAAAAATTGCATCCATTTACCTCCCATTTATTTCAATGTTGTTTAGCAGGTTTGAGGGAGGATGATGACAACTGAATACCCATAATTGTTGAAGGTATGCTTTCAGGGTAGAACCTGCTGACGATGTACAGGCATTGCTTCAATTCCCAAACACCGGAGATATAAGGGAGATAGACCCTCGTCAAACCCTTTGAGCCTTGAAGTAGGAGTTTCTTTTCTAAACCGAAAAAAAACCCTTACATTTAACCCGGGGCAGGGTAGTGGTCAGTTAATTTGACCGAGCGTTCGAATTTCCAAAGGAGTGAGCATCCGAGGATCCATTACCTTTTCTTCAGTACACCTCAAGAGGTCAAGGGACGTGAACCACAATGGTTATCCCTCACCAACAAAGGAATGAGGCAGTCAACCCTTTCAGCAAGTCATGACAAGCCAGAGTCACACGATTTGTTCAAAAAAAATCATCAAAAAAAAAAAAAAGAAGAAGAAAAGAAATAAAGCCCGCTAAGTCGAAAAAAAAGAAAAAGTGAAAACAAATGACTTAGGCAAAAGTTAGGGCATCCCGCTGGACTTCAAAAATCGAAAAAAATTCTAAGAAAAAGGAATCAGTCCCGGCAAAAGTTAGGGAGTAAAAAAAATAATAATAATAGAGTTCCATAAGAACAAAGTCGTGTGACCAGACACAAAGTCAGAAGGGGTGACTGTTACTCCAAGAAACCTCATTGGTGCTTAAACCGTCAACGTCATTGGTTCCTCAATCATTACAAAACCCTTGTGAGAAGCGAGCGCTTAAGTCGAATTAGCTGAACATAGGACTGGAGAACACCAAGGAGAATGGGTGGGCACAAATAAACTTTGAGCCATAAATCTTTCCTTCTAAAACCGTGAACCAGACCACGTTATAACCCTTGAAAGTCCTAATTGAATCAGGTTCAATTCTGAAAGCATATTGCGACAAGGTTGCGGAAACTGACTCCTAACGATTTGTTAACTCAGCACTACGTTTGGACTAATCGTCCATTCGTCACACACTGTCACAGTATTAAAATAAATAAATTTTCAAAACTTGCATGTGCACTGCATTAAAATTACCATTTGTAAATGAACAGTTTTAATTGCAAGTCAGCCTGTGTCACCAGGGAAGTTCCTACAAAGAGCAATCATGAGGGAACTTGATCATTCAATAATGATGACTAGAATCAAGAGCATCTTGTTAGCCTATGAATCAGGGGCATGTTATACGTTCATTTCATTGACCAGAGAATCAGTCAGGGTAAAGCGAGTTCCCTAGGCTTCAGTTGATTAAGGAACATCATTCAAAGCCAGTTGATCAGAAGTGAATCTACCAAACAGGGGCAGGCCACCCGGAATTTTCTATTGACCAAGATTGAATTCTTCCAATGCTCAGTCAGATGGAGTCAAGTCGCTTCCATGCTCATACCGGGGCAGGACACTTCCAAGATCTTACCAAGTGTAACTCTCCTCGAGAGAACATCCAAGTCTGCCATGCCAGGAATGGGATAATCAGTGACAGTCTGTTCAGAGACTCACCTCCAGGGGCAATCTTTAGCTACACAAAGCAAGTATATCAGAAATTTCCAAGTTCAAGACGAGTATTGGGAAATCATGCTACCCACCATCGTCTTTGTCACCATTCTCAATCAGAAGCCTTGTCATAAGACCTTTCTTCCCATCCTTGGGAGCTTTTTCTAGCTGTTCATAAGCATTGCATAAATCATTTGCATATGTTATTCATGTCGCTCGAGCATATAGAGCATATGCATCATATTTGCATTGAGCATAACTCCCCACAAACATCAGATCTCACACCTAGGGCCTCGTAACCCCAAATTATCAACACTTTGAAGTCCAGTTCTCGTCTGGAAAACTGTTCAAAGTCCAGTTCTCGTCTGGCAAAACTTTTCATAGTCTAGTCCTCGTCGGGCAGACAAATTCAAAGTCCAGTTCTCGTCTGGCGAACCAACTTCAAGTACCAGTTCTCGTCTGGTAGGCGAATCTTTTAACCAGTTCTCGTCTGGTCACCTGTTCACTTAGTCTGTTGAACGCCAGTTCTCGTCTGGTAGTCATTCTTTTTCAGAGTCAATTCTCGTTTGACAATGAACCTAAGGATTCAGTTCTCGTCTGACGACTTATTCTTTGCCCATCAGTTCTCGTCTGTTGGCCTACCTTTAATAAACCAGTTCTCGTCTGGTAATTCACCTTCAAAAGTCCAATTGCTTGGCAACCAAAAAAAATAATACATCTATCAACCTGGCCCTAGTGCCCAACCATCCTTGTTTCATATCTTTGGTTATGAGCATACGTCTGCATTATACATCATTTGCATTGCATCTTCATACCGCATGGTTTCTGTTTTAGCTCTGATGTGGGGCAAGATTGTTGCAAGGTGCAGCCTAGAGCAATTATCTCAAGATCTTTTGAATTTCTGCGAGAGTTTGAAGACACTGGGGCAATTTTAAACGTCATGTCTTCTGTAAAATCCTCTGAAGACGATCTTTTCATAGACGGTGCAGTCTGAGGCAATTGGAAGAGTAAAGGGATGCTTGTGCATTCTTGATAATCAGTATGCAACTGTTGAGCTCAGAAGTTTGAAACACTGTGTTAATTCTCAGGGAATGTCTGGTATTTATTTTACCAGCAGGGCGTTGAAAGTTTATTTCTTCCCCGAGCATATGGATTTGCGTTCAGCCGACAAGGTTTCCTCATAAGGAGTTGGTGTTCTCATTCAGTCAAAGTCCAATTTTCATTGGCATATCTTCCCAACACAGTCATAGTACTATACTTGGGGCATATTGTGACTTATTTGATTCTCCAGCAAAGTCTTTCCTCAGCAGAGCATTGCCAAATATGTTTCTCCGTCAGTCCGGAAGGTTGACACATCCCCAGCTGAGGTAGTGCAGATGATATCCCCAGCAGAACTTCAAGGCTAATTGAATCGTTCTCATCCCCAAGCGGACTTATCTTTCCACAGTGAAGTTTTCCCAACAGGCAGCTGAAGGCCTTGTTTCCCCACAAAGTTAGAATTGTCAGAGCTCTCTCTCTCCAGCAAGGGTCCCAGCAAGAGTTATTTGACGAAGCATCTTCCCTATCTAAGTCTGAAGATGATCTTTCCCCACAGAGTTCATGTCTGATCTTCACTTCCGGCAGTGAAATATTTCCCTGCAAAATTGCCATACTGGTGGTCATTTGATGATACAGTCAGGTATATATCACCTCAGTCAGAGATGGGTAGTCAGACCTCTAGACTTATCTTCCCCTGCAGAGTTGTAACTCTCGATAGCCAATCAAGCATTTGTCTACCGCTCGTCTGTGTTTGTCAACACTCGTCTGTGTTATCCCTAAACAGAGTTTTCCCCAGCAGGGACATATTCATGCTTTATTGCTGCTCGTCTGCATCTCTCAACACCCGTCTGTGTTGGCCCGTTGGTATTGCTCATTTTCTGTCCCCAGCAGTGGTTTGTGATGACCTTGATATTTCTCGTCTGCAATTCTCAACACTCGTCTGTGTTGTGATATCTCATTTGTTGTTGCTCGTCTGCAACCTCCCAACACTCGTCTGTGTTTGGTATTGGATCCTTTGCTGCACTCGTCTGTGCTCGCATCTTTATTTGATGCTCATCCTCTTTCAGCACTCGTCCGTGCCTTTTCCTCAGCAGATTCCTCTTTATTTGAGGTATTCCCCAACACTCGTCCGTGCTAGCATCTTTATTTGATGACCGTCCGCAGCTCTCGGCACTCGTCCGTGCTTATTAGTCTTTGAAGTTTTTTCCCCAGCGAAGTTGCCTGTACTCGTCTGTGCGCGCATCTTCATTTGGTGCTCGTCCGCATCCCTGCAGCACTCGTCCGTGCATTTTTCGATTCCTCTTTATTTGAGGCATATCCCCAAGAAAGTCGCCAGTACTCGTCCGTACTCGCATCTTTATTTGATGCTCGACCGCATCTCTTAGCACTCGTACGTGCTTGTTACTCCTTTGAAGATTGCTCGTCCGTATCATTATTAGAAGCACTCGTCCGTGTTTCTTGGATCATCGTCCGGTACTCGTCCGTATCGTCGACTTATGACACTCGTCTGTGTTTCTTTGATGATCATTCCGATGCTCATCCGCATTGAAGAGGTTGAAAATCCTGACGGTGGGATTAAAACGTCAAAACAATTACCGGAACCTGCGTAAGGGTTATCCGAAGAAGACTCGTCCGTCTTATTCCACTTATCTGCGTAAGGATTCGTGAAGAGGATTCGTCTATCCTAGTTGCATGTCTATCCCACGGACTTATATGCATTTCCGGAACCTGCGTAAGGGTTATCCGAAGAAGACTCGTTCGTCTTATTCCACTTATCTGCGTAAGGATTAGGGAAGGAGATTCGTCTATCTCAAGTTACTTTGAAGATTCTTAAGGGCTCGTCCGCTTTATGCACCTGGCGTCACAGGTCATTCGAAGACTCGTCCGTCTCATGATTCATCAGAACCTTTGGTTTCGTGGGCAGGAGCTCGCCTGCTCATCTCTCAGCTCAGTCGAAACGTCATTGGATCGAGTTTATTTCCCATTTCTTGTTTTCTGCATCAGAGCGCAAATTTCCATTCTTCTTGGGTATTCAACCACAGTTTATCTTGAACGGCCGAAAGCGGAAGCAATCGTCCTTTTCAGATCAACAGCTGATTGAATAGGGGCAGCTGTAGACACCCTAAATTTGCCCTCTGGTTTTCTAGTTTTATTCTGGCTTTTCGTTTTGCATTCATACGCATTTTCACATTTTTTGCATACCATTTGCATATGGGCATAAGACATGGGATCGGTCCTTTCTGAGGAATTAGGGTTTATTTCCCCGATAAAGAATTTCAAGTCTGAAAACTATTCATTGATTCATTCGGCTCGTCACCATGGATTTCTGCCTCATCAGGGCTATTTCTCAGGCAATAAGCGCTCAAAGTCAAGTGGTGGTGTGATGAGTTTGTCAAGTTATCAAGTTGTGGTTTGCGAGAAGTGTTGGGCCAGCTTGTCTTTTTGTCTGTTCATCAGTGGTCCGTCTATGGATTTATTTTCCAAAAGGTTGATTCTGACAGATTTAAGGTGATTCAAGACTTATTCGGGCCACGAATTCAAAAGATGATTAACTCAGATGGTTGTTTGCTTCGGTTACAAATTGTTCAGTTGTTAGTGTGCTTCATTGCTTTTATCAGAGGTGTGTGGAGAAATGGACAAGTTGATTTTGAGATGAAATCGTGGATTATGGTCGTGAGAGCCATGTCCATATTTTCGATTATCTAAATATCCACTTCTTAAACCATTTTCATTACCCATTTTGTTTCGACTATCCAATAACCATTATCCATCGTTTATCACATCCTTTGTTTTTACTCATTGTCCATATTTCTAACCAATTTTTCTTTTCCATGTCCATTTCCTATAAACCCCGAATCACTATTCATTTATCATAAACCATATTCACTTTCAAAACCATATTTTTATCCATTTTTATTAATCTCTATCATTAATCCATTAAACCATCTTTCCAATTCTTTTTACTTCAATATTCAAAATTATATATATATATATATATATATATATATATATATATATATATATATATATATATATATATATATATATATATTTTCTTCTTACCATTTTTGTGTCCACTAACAATACAAATAAGACCCATTCACAATAATTTCTCTTAGGCCCATTTACCACTAAAATCCCCATTTTTATTATTATCTTAAGTCATTATCCATCAACTACTTTTAGAGCCCATTGTTTTTCTATCATGATCTACCAGCAGTATATTAAAAAGAAAAAGAAAAGAAAATGAACAAGTTGTCAGCACATGAACCACCCTATTTCAATTTATCATATCCTTGCCACTCACAAACCATGGACCCCATTTTCTCTCACACAAAATTCCCCAGGATTCCAATACCCCACAAACGAATTATGTACAGCACATTTTGGGAGGCATTTTGGCTCAGCAGCACTTTTTTTTCATCCAAGAACGTACACACGCATCCAGCACACATCCAAAAATAACAGAAAACAAAAGTCACACCATACACACCACATTTCTTGATTTTTTTCTCCATAACGACGCATTTCACGCGGATACACACAGCAAAATCAACAAAAACTATTCTATTCATTCTTCAACAAACGATTTTTATACAAAAAAATGCAACAATAGCTGAAATCAAAGAAGTTTCACAAGGATTTCCTCTCAAACAATCAGCAACCGGCATAATATCCAACAACCTGCATTTCTTTCTTCAACCCAATAACCTGCTTCACTCACCTTCAACCTCAAATCAACTCTCCTCCACACACTGTCACAGCAAATTCCCCTTCACCGAAACCAACAATAACCACCTCCGTTCTATCTTCAACCCTCTGTCAGAACACTTCAAAACCTCCAAACAATCTCACAACCAACAAACTCACCACACAATCCTCAGCCTCACAACCTTCGTCATTCTTCTATCACCACAAACCAAATACTCCTCTTCAAACCTCTTCTGCAAACGCACCAAAACTTCACCATCCCTGTTTCAAACTGAACAAACAAACCATTTTCCGTCTTCTTCACCACCTCAAACTCTCCTGCAAACCTCAAGCAAACACAGTGCAAACCACATCACACAAACAACCACCGAACGCCTCCCTCTCACATCTCCAATTCTGTTCTCAGCAACAATTACAGTCCATCAATTTCCTTCACTGAGCCAACACGCAACAACTTCAACAAATCCATAACCTAACATCAACAGTCACCACCGATCTTTTTGAATATCAAAACCTTCAACAGCAACGAACACATTTCAGAAGAAGAAGAGTTAAGATGAAGAGATAGTGAGGATTTGAAACAATAGAGGAGATGAGCAAGAGCAAACCGTGACTAGGAGAGAGTCGATTCTCTTCGACGTCGGTGAACTACATGTATTGTTGTTGGGGAATCGTCTCAACAAGGAAGGGTTGGTGTCTTCGCCGAGAGCTTTAGATCGGGAACCACCACCGCTCATGAGCTGAGCTTGAAGTTTGAGTTTGTTTGATTCGAAACAGCGACGGACCTTGAATCGCCGCCAGCGATCTGAGACTTGACCGAAGGATACTCACACGGCGGAGCTTTTTTGTGCCGACGAAAGAAATTCATATTCGCGGCGTGGATTAACGATACGGTGGTATCTCGTTCGAAGAAAAAGATGAAGAATCGGATGAAGCTGAGTTGGGATTGAAGGGTTCCGAGGCCGCGATTCGCGATTTGATTTCTAAGCTTCGTTATCACAGGGTATTTTTGGAGAGGAAGAACGCAAGTGGTTTCTCGTGCCCTGTTTTGTTTACTAACTTGTTTTGTTACTGATTGTGTTGACTTCTCACAGGCTTTGGGCTCTTAAGCCACGCTAAGCCCATCCGAATCCCCTCTAAGCCTATGGAATTTCTTGCCAGCGCATCCCCATCCCGGCGACGAACCCTTCTCCCTTGTCCTCTGTTTTTTTTATATATTTTATTTTCATTTGAATTAGTTCTTTTCATCATTTTATATTTAATAGTTATTTAGTTTTTTTAACTAAACTCTAGTTTAGAATGTTATTAATTTCATGCTTAAGGTTAGCATAGTTTGGTTTAAGTAATTTTGTGAATAGAATTCTTAATATAATTTTGTTGGACTTAATATTTAATTTTAATATAACTTAGATTTAATTTTTCCCCAATTTATTTTGTTTAACTAACTAGTTTTTTTTATCTTGGTTCAAGTTTGGTTGGATGTTTTGTAGGAAGCCTGTTCGATATCGATGATGGGGGATTTAATTTAGTGATGACCTTGTGATTAATTGCTCCGGAAGGATGCGATCTATGGATACAATTCTGCTTAGACTTTGACTTTGCGTGGACCGGTTCCTGGTCCATTTTGGTTCCTCTTGGTTATAACTTTGGATGCTGGAAGCCTACTCGACATTTGTTTGAGATCCCGATAATATACAATTGCGCTTGATTGTGTGAATCTTCTTCTGAATACTTATTCTGGATTTCTTTTGCGCGTATTGAAGAAGCAACGGACTTTCTCCGTTAGGTAACACTGAGGCTTGATTTTCCTTATTGCATGCTGCTGCATCTGGAAGTCCTACTGGTGTAGGCTCTGTTTGTGCATTATTCATCTTATCTCCATATCGCATTTTCATCTCTTTATCTTATCTCCATATCGCATTTTCATCTCTTTATCTTATCTCCATATCGCATTCTCATCTCTTATCTTATTTCTTCTTCATCTAATTCTTCTTTCTCATCTTCTTCTTTTCGTTCTTAACTGGAGGTGTGCTTAAGCCATCATGGAGCTTCTCCTTTCATCCTTCTCTTTTTCTTTCTTTTTTCTTTAGGATAGTAGACCTCACTAACCTAGGACCATCCGAGCATGTGAATATTAGGATTAGACTTTTCCCGTTAGCTTTTACCTTTATGATCCTTTTTGGTTCTTCTTCTCTTCTCATCTCATAACTTTTAAAAAACACTTTAATATCTTTGAAGTGATGCATTGATCCATAGCCTTATCCCATGAGGTATGCTTGTAGTCTTCCCATCTTGGGATAATACAAGTTTACCTTGTGATGCACAAGTCTGATCAAGGTATCTTCTTCATAAAAGAAAAGCATAAAAAACACTTCTTCATGTAAATAACCAAAAGCACTTAATAATTAAGCAAGTTAGTGAGCCTAAGCCCTAATCTCTGGGTTCAAGTTTTGGGGATCTTCTCCTTACTTGAGTGTGCTTGTTCTATTATTCCATCTTGGAATGTAGTGACAAGTGCACATTCCATTGATGAGAGCTTGAGTTCACTTCCTTGTGACACACTCATAAAAGCTTCTAAAAAACACAAACAAACAATAAGCGTCTTTCCTTCGGGAATTCTTTTCTCATCTCCTTCGCTCCGTCCGCGAACTTGCTCCTACTTGTCATCTTGCAAGATGGTAACGCACTCGTCGTCCGAGCCTGCAACACCTGAGCAATGGCATAGGCAGTTCAAGCCTTAATTCACTAGCAATTTCCCTGCTACCCCTAGTTAGGGGAACTACGGTGTCTCTGATCCTCATTATCCTGATGAGGTACGTAGGCAGCGGGGTAGGGCCCGTTTGAGCACAATCTTTATTTTCCCTACATTTTTCCTCTGTGTTTCATATTCATTGCTTTTCTCAGTTTCTTTTCCAGTTCCGGTTTCTTTTCATTTTCATTTCTTTGCTGCAGTTTTCATATCCTCACCCTTTGAAACAGTTTCTTTGCAAGCGTGGATCCCGTTGGGTACGGCGGACGATCTGGGTGCTAATACCTTCCCAGGTCGTAACCGACTCCCGAACTCAGTATCTTTGGTTCGTAGGACCTGTGTCCTTCCTCTTTCTTTCTTCTGGTTTGTGCAGCATTACCATTCCCTTTCTTCGGGATAAAAATGCCTGGCTAGCGACTCTATTCTTTTTTCGCGCCACTTTCGCGTTTGTACCAGGATGGAAATCCGGGGAGCGACACCCATGAGTTCATCAACTTTCATATTGTTTAAGTTTTGTGCTTCTTCAATGGCAGTTACCTTCATGTCAAATCTCTTTGGAAGAGACCTTATAATTTTTTTGACCAACTTAGCATCAAACATCTTTTCCTCCAAGAGACTTGAGGCATTGGCTATCTCAATAATATTCATGTTATAATCATGAATGCTCTCATCCTTCTGCATTTTCAAGTTCTCAAACTTGGTGGTAAGAAGTTGAAGTCTTGACATCTTCACCCTAGAGGTTCCTTCATGAGAAGTCTTCAAAATCTCCCAAGCATCTTTGGCAACAGTATAATTATTTATCAATCTGAAGATGTTTCTGTCAATTCCATTAAATGGTGCATTCAATGCTTTAGAATTTCCTTGAGATAGCTTGTCATATTCATCATCCTAGTCTTCTTCAACCTTCACCACATCAGTAATCTTACCATTCTTATCTCTAACCATTGGTGGATCTCATCCCTTGACCACAGACTTCCAAACCTTACCATCCATGGATTTAATAAAGGCCGGCATACGAGCCTTCCAATAATCAAAACCAAACTTCTTAGCTTAATAAAGGCCAACATACGAGCCATGCATGTATCCCAATCTTCTTAGCTTACTACAACAATCCAAACTAAACTTCAACCCTACACCCAAAGTAGTTTATATATCTTATTTTCCCTTAACCTCCAAATGATCCCTTAATGATGGTAAGCAACCACACCTTTGGATTTTAGACATTGGTGCCACTAACCATATTACTTTCAATCTCACAATTGTTTTACATATACTTCCATTAAGCCAAATTTTGTTTCTTTACCAATTAGTTCCAAAATTATAACTAGCATATCATAGATTATTATGATCTCACCTACCCTTACCTTGCATAATCTCTTATATATAACATATTTCATGTTAACCCTATTTTCATCACTAACTAGCTAATTCTAATGACTGTTATATTCAATTCACCTCACTCTTGTGAAATTTTGAACACTTGTATTAAGAGAGTGATTTGTATATATAAGCTTCAAAAAGGATTATATGTGATTAAAATTCCAATTATATGTTTGATCATTCTGTTTATACTTATATTTCTAATTAAGATTCCATCTTTAGGAATTATATGTTAGGCCACACTTCTAACACTAGCTTGCATGCCATTTTAAAATTATTTTCCTTTCTATCTAGTTAAAATACTTGGTCACCTTGTGATGCATGCCCTTATGTTAAACAAAAGAATTTTCTTTTTCACTATAGTAATACTTCTTTCTCTACTCCTTTTGATTTCTTGCATGGTGAGTTATAGGTAGGGGTGTTCACGATTTGGTTAAGATCGGTTTTGAAGCAAAATATCACCCGATCCAAATATAAATTTACTTGCGGTTTGGTTCGGTTTTGGATGATTGGTTAAAAAAATTTGATCTGATCCGATCCAATTTCATGCGGTTTAATTTGAATCGGTTTTTTGGATATTCAAATTATAAATTATAACTTTTATTAATATTCTAAAAATACTAATAAATAGTAAGTTTGATATAATATATAATATACTATATCAAAAGTTAATATTACAAAATAAAAAATAAATAAAATAAATAGATTAAATCAAACTAATAAATAGTATTTGAAAAATAAGTATCATCCAAGATTAAATTAACACAACATGTATACTAATAAAAAATAAATAAGTAAGCAATATATATACATGCGGTTTGATTTGGTTTTGATCGGTTTTGAAAAATCAATCTGAAATTCAATCCAAACCGACCGATTCTTACAAAATGACATCCAAATACATCCAAGAAAATCGGGTTTTTTTCCGGTTTTCGATTTTTTTGGATTTCCTTTCGATTTTTATTTGGATTGGTCTGGATTTGAACACCTCTAGTTATGGGGGGCTCTTTCTATTGTTTCTCTATTATGCCATAAATACTTTCTCACTTTAGTTGATCAATTTAGCAAGTTAACTTGGATAATATTTCATAAAACCAAATATGATACCAAAAGGAATTCTTTATGGATTCGTTTATTCAATTCAAAAGGAATAATTCACCAAAGGTCTTGTGTAGAGACTCCCCAACAAAATGGTGTGGTGGAGAGAATACACCAAGATATTCTCAACATAGCTAGATCTTTCTCTTTACATTCTAACCTTATTTTTTCTATGTGTAATTTTAGCACTCAACATGATTTCCACATCTTAACATACAACCTAACTCTTTCCTTTAATACAAAAGTCCATATGAACTTATATACAAAAAGTCACTTTCCATTGTCCACCTGAAATATCATTGGTTATTTATGTTATGTAGCCACTTTACAAATACATAAAATCAAATTGGTGTAGCCCACTTTACAACCCCCATCTCTCTCTCTCTCTCTCTCTCTCTCTCTATATATATATATATATATATATATATATATATATATATATATATATATATATATATATATATATATATATATATATATATATATATATATATATATATATATATATGAATACTCTTCTTCTCATCTTGATCTCCACTTAAATCTGAATCAAAGTGGCCATGTACTTCTGCATCTATACTAATATTATTTCTCCTTGGCATCAATACACCATGATCAATTGTACCTTATATGTATCTCAACACTCTCCTGACTGATGTGAAATGACGTTCTAGTGGCTTCTCCATGAACCTTCTCAATAACCCAACATTTTGGCATGGTGTTGCATAAATTCCTTAAGGATCCAATAATTTGCTTGTACCTTGTTGAAATTACAAACTCATCATTTGTATCCTTTATCAATTTTGTTCCAGTCTCCAATGGTGTGACAGTTGCATTACAATTACTCATCTTGAACCTTTGCAAGATATTTTGGGCATACTTCTTTTGGTGCAAGAACAATCATTATCTTGTGTGTTTAAACTTCATCCCTAAGAAATATGACCAGTTCATTATGTCGTACATTTCAAGTTCTTACATCAATTTTGACTTGGCCTCTTATTTTTGCTTCATCTGCACCCGTAATCAGCAAGTCATCCATATACAAGCATATAATGACTCGATCGAGCTTACTTGCATTGTTGTTATACACTTCATATTCTGAGACACATTTTGTGAAACCTGACTCGATAAGAAAGTTATTTATTCTCTTATTCTAATCCCTTGGGGCTTGCTTCAAACAATATAGGGTCTCCCTCAATCTGTACAGATCCTGGTGGTTGACTGACACGTACCTCATCTTTTAATGGTCCATTAAGAAATATTGACTTTACATCAAATTGATGTATATTAAATTCTTTATATGTTGCGGTCGACACAATAATTTTGATGGTTTACAGCCCTGCAACAGGTGCATAGATTTTGTCGAAGTCAATACTAGGTTTTACAGAAAACCACTTGCCACCAATTTTACCTTCTGCTTGGAAATTTTGTTGTTTTGCCTTATTTTCAAATTGTAGACCCACTTCACATCAATTGGATTCTTGATTGACTTTTCTACAAACCCACAAGTCTTATCTTTGAATCATTTATGGCTTTATCCAAATAAATTGGTTTTGATTCAACCATCATCATCACTTCTTCTATTAAGTCACCATCTACATTGATTGCTTGATATAGAAATCTCTTATATCCAGCTAGCCTTGTAGACTCAGCTCTCATTCTAGTCGATCTTCTAACATTTTTCTTAAGTGGTTCTTCATTTTGAGTGGTTGTGGCTTCATTTTGTTGGTTTTCTTTAAGTACAATTATGATTGTATCTATATCCTATCGACCTGACCCTTGATGCCAATTCCACCATTTTCTCTCACCCACTGGAACATCTATATTGATGACTATTTTATCATCATTTGGTGAATGCAACTTGTATGCATCAGTCGACTGATAACCTTTGAGCACCATAGCTTGACTTGAAATCTAACTTCTTCCTCAATTGAAAGCGTGTACACATAATACAAAAAAAAATTATATCGAGACATGATGTAAGTAAGATAAATAATGGAATTGATCATACCTCGATATGTGATTTTCTCAACAGATTTTCCTCCCTTATCTTTATCTAGACTACACAAGGTTATCATGGGACAGGAGAAAAAAATTTATTTTCCCATAATGAATCTTTTTAACACATCTTTACAATAATTAGCTTGAATGATTAATATGCCTTCCTTTGATTGTTAAATTTTCAAGTCGAGAAAGTATTGAATCACCCTCATCATCGACATTTCAAATTTTGTTTGCATCATATCAGAAAAAACCTTTCAAAGAGACTCATTAGTAGCACCGAATGTAATATCATCAACATATATTTACATAAGTAAAATGGCATGCTCATATTTTTTTAATGAAAAGTGTTGTATCAACCTTTCCTCTTTGAAAATTATTTTCAAGCAAAAACTTGTTCAAAAGATCATATCAAACTCAAGAGGCTTGTTTTAAACTATAAATAATATTTTTCAACTTGAAGACATGAATATGAGAAAAAAAAATTTGGAATTTAGAAGTTTGATCAATATACATTTCCTCTTGGATGTAACCATTTCCATTTAAGAACGATTCATTACATCCATTTGGAACAATTTAAACTATATAAAAAAGTTATAAGCATTCTTATAACTTCTAATTTGGCTACAGGAGCTTATGCTTCCTCAAAATTTATAGCTTATTGTTGGTTGTACCCTTTCGCGACAAATCTTTAATTATTTCTTAAAACAATGTCATTTTCATCAAGTATGTTGTCAAACACTCATTTAGACTCCATCACTAGATTAGTCTTAGGTCTAGAAACAACTTCGCAAATATTGTTTCTCAAATTAATTTAAATCTTCTGACATAGATTCCATAGTGTTATAAGTCGTCCATAAGGCCTAAGACGAAAATCCCAATAGTAAAGTAGAGATAATAAACCATATAGAAGATGTTGACCTTTATTCTCTCTGAGGCAGACAATTCCGCCTTCATGAGCTCTACAGATCGTCTAGATCAATATGACAACTGACCACGATCTACGCCTCACTCCATGCTTTCTGTTGAGAACCCTCCCTATTTTTTAATAAGAAACTCACATTATTTATCATGTTTTCAAATCCATTCTCACTCTCTCATCCCTTATCATTCTCTTTCTGACTTTGGCGTTAGAGTTCTAACCTTGAAGATCAACCCCATATCCACTATGTCGGAAGCTCATGTCCACCGTATCAAGCATTACTATATCATTCACCGAACAATTCTAGTTCCACATAGAACATATAACAATAATTAAATGTTCATCAATTAGAGCTTCATTGACGTCCCTTTGCTAAATTTGGGAAACAAAAGACATGAAATTACATACTAGGTTAAGGGAGTGTCGAGTGGTTACCCTTTTAAGAATATCCTCTATTACGTTGTGGATTGCATGATCTCTTGTTCTTCTTCTTTCCTTGGGTAGATCTTTATTGTCTTTACTTATTCTTCGACTTGGTCACTTTATATCCAAATTGATCTTTGTCCTTATTTTGATTTTGGTTTTTGTCTTGACTTTTCTATGAATATTGGTCTTCTAAGAGATATTTATTCAAAATACCTACACAATAAAAAATTTATACCTCTATCAATTTGGGGTTAGCTTCATAAAAGGTAACATGGAATGATTCTTCTATAGTCAGAGTTCATTTATTAAAGATTATAAAAACTTTACTAGAAGTGAAATATCCTAAGAATAGACCTTTATTAGCTTTAGCGGAGAATTTACCAAGGTTATCTTTCTTATTATTAAGGATAAAACACTTGCATTCGAAAACATAGAGGTGCATAATATTAGACTTCCTTCATTTATATAATTCGTAACGCGTTAGCTTTATAATTCATTGGGCTTCCTTTGTATAATTTGTAGGACGACAATTTTAGAATTTGTATTATCAAGACACAATTCATCACATAAACACTTAGGAAGGTTGGTTTCATTTATATTTTCGATAGTTGTTCAAGAGATCTATTTTTCCATTTTACTACTTTTTTTGAGTTCCTAGAACAGAGAATTGTGTTATGTGGTTTTTGAAATCTTTTTAGATAAAGGTTGATTTTAAAGCTGATTATTTTTTTAAAAAAAATAAGATGAAGCAAGAATTCCCCGCAAAAGATAAATAAAAAATATATAAATGAGATAGAAATTTCACATCATATGAATTTGATATCATCTATACAAATTTAAATATAAAATAATATAATAAAGGGATGGAGTGTTTAGAAAATAGTATTTATATTTGACACTTTCATACAAATTAAAAAATATGATAAATAAAAGAAAATAATAATTTTATAAAATTATTATTATCAATTATTGAAATGTTTAATTATCAATGTAAAGTTTATAATAAATAAAAGAGAAAATATTAATTTTATAAAATCATTCCTTATCAGTTATTTATATACTCTAAATATTATAAATATAAAGTAAAATAATAATAAATTAAAAATATTGATTAGATTTTCAATTAATAATTAAAATTAAAATCACAAAAAAACAAAAAATATCACTAATTTAAGAACATATAATTTTTTAAATATAACAGTTATTTAATTAGAGAGAATATTAAAAAGTGCCGTTAACATTATTATTTTTTAATAATATTAAAATAAAGTGATAAAAAGATTTGGAGAATTTTCCAATTCCTCTCAATTAAGGGGAAGGCTTTGTAGAAATATACATAAAGCTTTACCTCTATTTGTAGAAATAAAATAAAGCTTGTTTAAGATAGTGTAATTGTAGACAATGAGAAGATGTTTATGTTTAATGCATTTACTAATGTAATTTGAACACAAGAAGATGTTACATTGACAATACAACTAAATGTAATTTGAAGTTACATATAACTAAAAAGATGAAGTCTTATTAATTTATTTGTTTGTAATCTAAGTGAGTTTTGATTTACTCTCTCTTTTGTAATAAAAATAAAAATAAAAATTAAATAAAATAAAAATTAAAAAAATCCACATAAATTTTTAAAAATAAATATATTAAAATATAGCCAATTAGACCTATTGTATCGACAAAAAAGAAAATATTCATTATCAAGTTATGATCTAAAAGGCCAAAGCAAAGGAATCTCAAAAGAGGGATTATATATATATATATATATATATATATATATATATATATATATATATATATATATATATATATATATATATAAACCAAAAATCGCTCGTAGGATATCGCACATTTAATCCTTTTTTCTTTAATAATTTGTTGGTTTAAATTCAATTTTGCTTCCTCTTCTTTTATGTTTCTAAATTTTTAATCACCGTAAAAAACCAGGTCTTAGGTCCATTGTTTTGAATATTTTTGAAATTTTTTAGTCCCCTCTCATATTTGGTTATGTAACAAATTCATTTATGACGTGGAAAAAGAAATGTTGACCAATTTTGGAAAAACTTTGATCACGTCATTTAAAAACATATTAATTCAAACATTATAAATACAATATAAAGACCATATGGTTGGTGTTCTTCCCCATTTGCACCCAGGAAATCCTAAAAAAACGTGATGTTCTTATCCTTCTCCAGAAAACCATATTTTGTATCAATCTTCACGATCCAGTGCTCAACGACCATGTCCCACTATTAAACATCAAGTAATTGTAGTATTTTTCGCTCCAATCATGTTGAATGCAAGTGTGGTCTTCCTTCTCCATTAATGATGGTGTGGTCGGATTTGAATCCAAGTCGTCGTTTTTTTTAATGTGGAATGTTCAAGGTATTAGTTTGATTTGTAATGTCCATGAATAATGTTATTTTGAAATTTCCAGATAATCTCTCATTTTTCTTCTCTATTTCTAGAATTAGGGATACAAGAGATGTAGTCACTTCATCCTGTACGATGAAGAAATGTCTCAACAAGTCAAGGAAGTAATATCATCAATGTACCTAAAATTAAACCAAGAAAAGGTCAAGTTGAATGAAGTCATTATCAGAGAGGATCAACTGAAGTTGAAGATCAAGTTCTTGAAGATGGTGAACAAGTTTATCGTGGAAATGACATTAGTGTTGTTAATTGGATTGGTTTTATCAAATGTAATAAATTAGTTGATTAGGTTAGGTTGTTTATGTTAGGTTTATTTGTGTAATGTAATGTTTTGTTAATGTTGTATGAACTGCAATGCAATGTAATTGACTATGTTAAGTTGAATGAAATTTGTTGTTGTTGAATATTGAGTGCAATGTTAAGATTGTTTTTATGACATGCCTGTAATTGTTGAATATGACAAACTTATAATTACTGTTATGACAGACATGTAATTGTTTTTGAACATAATGTGTAATGCTAAGATTGCAATGTGCAGACCTATTATGACAGTTTGTATTATGATCAAGACAGATACGTAATGTTAAGTTGAGTGCAATGTGCAATGTTAAGTTGAGTGCATTGTTAACATGTTTAAACCTTGAACAAAACATAATGAAATACAATTTGTAATTTGCATAATAAACCTGTAATGTAGGTGAAATTTCAAGACTCAAAATATCATTGACGTTTCATAAACTTGTTCATGACAGTTACAACTTTGTTCATGACAAACCAAAATACATAAACATTACAACTTCTTGACATATCAAACTACTAAAACAAAACATAATTCATATTCGTGAGTAACTGGAGGTCCTTGTGAGCAAGATCCAACTTCTTGGGTAGGCTGTGTTGCACTCATTAACTTCTTTTTCTTGCCATTTCCCTTTTGCTTCTTGGTCTTATTAGCTCCCTTTGGCATGACCATATCTACTGCCCTTTTTTCCTTTACATGTTCTTTTGTTATGTCCCATGAATCCACATTTTTGACATGTAACAGATGCAAGCTTCCTTGACAGAACATGTGGATTTTTTGGTTCATCATTGGTCTTGTTCTTCATATTCTTGGGATGTCCAATTGCCCTTCTCGTCACTAGTGTTATGCTCAACATTCAAATCTATTATCTCACAACCATTAGCATTTTAATAAGTTGCAACACATCAACATCACAGTTAAGTGTTTGAAGGTCACAACTAAAGCTAAATATAGGATTCCAATACCAAATACACTTAATGTCTCTATATCCTTCTTTTTTTAATCAATTCTATCAATTTAAAATACGACAAGTAGTCAACATCCCAATTCCAGTTCATTTATGAAATTAATCTAGCAACGTACAATTTCACAGGGGTGTCAACGAAGTAGCATCTATGATGAAATCTAAATATATTTATTTTTAGACTTGGATGACCTAGAATAGATAATTAATACAAGTCAGAATGAGACCGAGACCATAAGAGATACTTTACAAACCTTAAAACATTATGGAACCATAAGCCATATATGACAAGGAACACAAACCCTAAAATAAAATGGGACCACCACGTTATGACAAAAGAACGCAAACCCTAAAATGAAATGGGACCACCACGTACAAAAAGAAATACAGACATTGATGTTTATATCATAGGGGACATAATAATACATATCCGAGACAGAACTTCGCCTCTTCATTGTTTTCCCTGTTACTTGAGGAATTTTGTCTATTGTTGCTCCTAAATCTTGATGAAGCATGGTAACAAAGAACAATTAAGGTTTTTTTTTTTTTTTTTAATGAATGGAAGGAGAATTAGAATTAGAGTTCTTCAAAATTAAGGAAAAACGCATTTTTGGACTAAGGTTCTTGAGTAACCGGGGAAAACACGTTTGAGAAATGAAATGAAACATGTTTCTAAGGTTCTTCATTAGGGAGAGGATGTTCTTATAACATAATATACTTGAATAATAATTATTGTTTAATTTTAATTATTTTCTAAAATGTTTAATATAAATCAAATATAAACTGGTTATAAAAACAACACACTTAAAATCTGATTTTTTTTAAGGGGAATTAAAAAAATAAAATAAAAAATAGAAAAAAATAAATAAAAAAAAGAAAAGATCAAATGCAATTTTGATTTTTTTTTATGTGCTTTTAGACTTTCATTGCTAGAACTCTTCTTCTTTTGTCGGTTCCCGTTGCATCACTTATATATATATAAACTATCATTCCTGTTTCGCTTTTTCATTTCTTTTTCTGAGTCACCTCCCTTCCTAAACTCTTAAACTGGTCCTTAAAATCATTTGCTCCTTTTTCCTCCTAGCTTCGAAACAAATCTCTCCACAAATCCACCTAAGGGACTTTTTTATAACTATTCTACCTGGAGTCCATTTTTGTCCTCAACTCAGACCCACCAGTTATCCCTACACAGATCTCAAGCAAGAAATTGAGCAATACACAATGCATAACTGCTCTATTATAGAGCTGCTGCTACCTTAAGATATAAACACAGATGGTGTCATTTCACTAAATACGCCAGCAACATTGACATAGAGAGCACTGGAATAATAAAAAAATAACAACTCTTTTTAAAGTCATGCATTCAAATAAAATTATACAGGTACCTTTCACCACCCATATTGCAAGCTATTGCAAAATGACTTCTATTTGGCAATAGCATTGCCGCTAAAAAAAGCTAGGATAAGAAACGGAACAAAATAGGTCTGTGCATGCTGTATCCGTTTCCACTCGACTGTATGCTATTATCACAAAATCTCTAAAACCAACATTGAAAAAAACAAGATAGAGCAATGAATATTCCGCAATTAAACCCCTCTACCAAACGCTCAACGCGTAATTGCTCTAGCCTAAAGCCTGTATCATAGATAAAAATACCAATGGTGACAAACAACTAGAAGAAGCCAGCAATGGAAGAGTATCGACAAAATTAGCTGATAGTTTCAGCGGCAGTCTTCTCCTGAATAGCCTTGTAGCATTGGAGACTGCAAAGAGGAAGCTTGGTTTTTGAATCCCGGTATTTATATGGATTTGTACATGATGGACCAGCACACTTCTCGCGAGGTGGAGGATAACTGAAACAATATTCAATAATATATCATTAGCAGAGAAGGAACTTTTTGATGTGTTTTTTCAGACAAACTTAACATCTAATCAGTCTGCATCATGGTCAAAATCAGGGAATCAGCTTAGCAAAGGCACTGATTTTTTTAATGAACAGCACGATTCTTAAATCAACTTTTTTCTCTTCTAATTTTATTTGCCAAACATATTAAAAAGAATTCTCAAGAAGACAGTCAAACAGGTTCCAACATCAAATTAGCAAAAGCGCAATACATGCAAGGGTATCTAACTTCTGCTCATTGATTCTTGACAAAATCATGGAAGACAGATTAACAGGTCACATTCATCAAATTAGCATAGCTTGATACCTGATGGGCTTAGAGCTTAATAACGGAGGGATCCCCATTTCATCAGGAAAAGTCAATGTTGTTCCAGTAGGACTCATCACATATCTGATGGTATTTGATGCAAGTTTTTCTGCGTTGGCTGCCTTCTCCTGCAAAGAACAATTTTGTAAGAACTGAAAGCTAACAAAGAAAAACAGAATGTAGGAAATTCATTTAACGCTGCTAAACCTGTGCCAGTTCTTCTTGGCGCTTCTTTATTTTATCCTCTCGCTTTTTTCTGCTGGAGTCTTGACCAAGTATTTTTCTGATAGCTTCAGCCTAGAAAACAAATTTAAATGTATATGCCTTCCAATGTAAAATTGAACATAATGAGAGAAAAAAAAAATGTAGTTTAGAAAGAACAAAAACAAACCTCAGATTCCCTAGCAGCTTTCTCAACTTGCATTTTACGCCTATTGGCAGCCTCAGTTTTCTTTGATAGCAGCTCCTCTTCCGTAGGCTTCTCTTTTTGCTCTGTAGTCAAGCAACATGGTTAACGATTCTGGTATAAAATTGATAAAAGAAAATAGTACAATTAATACTCACTTCTAGGTGGGGCGGGAGGTAATCCGTTGGGAAATTCAATTAAACTCGCATTAGATGTAGAGGTATCTTTGCTTGATTGAAGGGCCCGTTGACGCGTTGTAAGAGTCATTTCCCTCTTAGTGTCCATCAATACATCAACAGATTCTTTCCTCTGCTTTTTCTTTTTCTTATCCTCAAGCTCTCCATCAGACCCTGACTCCTCTTCACCCTCATAATCTGTATCTTCAAGCATTTTATCAGATCTAGACCTTTTCTTTCCATCCTTGCCTGACCTTGTTGAGGCAGTATTTTCCATATTAGAGACGCTAGAGAGTTTTCGATGTTTCTTGCTTAATTCTTCTTCATCTCTGTAGACTGCAGAAACTTTTGAAATTTTCAACTTTTCCAAGTACCGAATCTCATCATCAGCATCATCGTCATCACCGAATTCCCCATCCAAGACACGTCTCTTGGGTACTCTCTTGCTCTTACGAACAGGTTCAGACTTGTCTGCTTGCTTGCTAGACGTGTTCTTTCCGGATATCTTCCCCATCAAAGATTCCTCCTTCCCAAGACCAAAACCACCCCTTTTGAAATCCTTCCACGGAAGGCCTTGGAGGCCGCGCCTCTTATCAGAGGGAGAAATATTATCGTCTGAATTACTCTGTAATAACGTAATTTGATGAATGCAATCAAACGAGCTTATAGGTTAAAAAAGAAAACGGAAACTATTCGATAGATATATACACAAGAATCAAGACCAAATATATTTTCCATAAAAGTAAAATCTAAATACCCCTACCATTCTCAGAGACACGTCAGATGCAATATGCCTCGATATTCTCGCGAAACGAAATGACATTTGATAAGAAGCCAACTTAATGAATAGTTGTGAAACACCAAATAGTATGGCCAATATCCGTATAAAAAATCAACGGTAAACTAAGCTTTTAGACAGAGGTTGTTAATATAGTAAATCCCCCCTCATGTAAAAGCTCTTTGGGCTAGAAGCATGTGATCAATGTGCATGCCTACTCTATATTGTGTTACTTACATTTAAATGAAGAATTGTGACAACTCAGATCAAATTTGTAACTACTTGGCCATTGAGCTATGATAATATGTCAAGGACCAAATCTCCTAATATATGCTATGTTTACATTGAAAACAGAATTACCTGTTGCTTTTGGCGCGGTCTGGAGGCATCCGATAAACGAGAGCTTTTTGAAGTTGATCCACTTCCAGAAGCACTATTGGAAGCAGAGTTAGCTTGTATAGTACGCGTCACACCACCAACCTTGAGTTTAACCTTCTTAACCCTATTCTCATTCCCTAATCCATCCTGAGAAACACCAAACTGACCCAAACTATTACCCTCAGGATTCCTCCCACCATAAACATCTGCATTTTTCGACTCTGAATCAAAGCCATCCTTGAATTTACTGCTCGAGCCTTTCCAATTAGCCGGAGCAAGAACACCTTCACTACTCCGTCTATTGGGTAAACCACTACGTCCAATAGCCGGCGAGGGCTGAGTAACACAATGGTTGAGATTAAATTCTTTTCTCTTGGAACCAGTATTAACATAACCATCATTTTCATCACTAGACGGCTTGTCAGGATCCTCCGAAGGAGGTGTTGACGACGAAGGAGTCAAATCACGATCTTCAGGATCAAGAACAGGCTGCGAGTCCGGGCGCGGCCTACGTGAAGTTTGGCTTCTCTTCCTCCTCACAGCATTGCTGATACCATCAAACCGGGTAGATCCTAAATCTTCCATCAAAATCTATTCTTTTATTTAAACTATTCAATTATGAAACCTTTTTACATCAGAATCAGATTCTTTACAAAAATTTCACACAATCAAATGTATACATGAATGAATTACCATAAATAACTTGTTATTATACACAACAATTTTACAGATTCCTAGTAATCCTTCAATCAAGTACTACTGAAGAAAAAAATTCACCAACAGTAATATTTTAACCTAAGTTGTCAATCGCAGCGGTTTAGCGTATAATTGGGGAATCACGGTGAGGTGTGGATATCTGATGCAACGTAATTCTCTGGAATTGAGGCCGTGAATTGTATCTGTGAAAATTTGGAAGAAAAAAATGAAGGAAAACCTGGAGGAGTTTTTCAGAGTTTGTGGCGGCAGCGACCAACTCCGTCTCCGTTTACCGGCCAGTTGAGTTCAGTTCGACACATCAACTTGTTTATGATGGTACAAGCTGACGAGTTTCATTTGCTTTGATGTTTTAATCGTTAAAATGCTTTTATTATTATTATTATTTTTTGTAGTGAATCATGGGCGGGCCTCTTCAAAATAGACCGGGCTTGGACTAGAAAATTGTCGAGGATTCTACTTGTCACCCGGCACTTATTCCTGACACCCTCATATGGAATGAAAAGATAAAATTACTCTTGAAATAAATAATTCGGTCATTTCTACATTTTCGATTCTGAAGCACATTTTTCAAAAGTTCAAGGTGATACTGGGAATTTCATTTTGCTTGAATTTACAAGTAAGTGGCACCGTAAATTGAAAAAAAGTCTTGTATATATTACCGAGAATTTCATAATTCCCAGTATTATTTACCTGAAATTCCAATATTTCGGTGATAAATACCGAGAATGTTGAAATTTCTGGTAATTTCAACAGATTTATTTTGATGTTTACAGGAAATTTCAGAATTTCCAGAAGGTTTTTGTTCCGAACTGGGCCTCCGGACTGTATTGGGCCACGACCCATAGGTTGAGCAGAGGTCCATATGCTCGGGCGGGTATATCTGGTAGACGGACAGGGCGCTTAATGGCCGGGCACAGATCCTAGATGTCGGGCACACATTTAGAACGGGCAAAGAACATGTCAGCCAGTTCATTTGTCACGTTACCCAACTGTCCCCCATTATCTCCTGAAAGATAGGGGCAGTTGAACCAAGGACCAGACCCCTTAACTAGGTCTTCACGTTTCTCACGCGTTCCTTTCCAGCTCTTCCTTGGGCCTAGCTGATCCAGCCCAAGGAAGGACCTTGGCCCAGCGCTAGAGGCTCTCTATAAATACCCTCTTTCACTAAAGGGTCAGGTATTCTGAATTCATTCTTCTAACTTACCTATTTGTCGTACCTCTATTAACTTTGGCATCAGAGCGCCTTGCAGGTACACCCCCTCCATTCCATCCACTTGCTGTTGCACCCCGTTGCTGGAAGGCCCTCCTGATCAGGTAAGATCAGTTTTTATATCGAAAATTTCAACTTTTGTTTATTTTTTTTGTCACAGGAGTGACCCACGCTGAGGGTCCAATATTATGGCAACAAGATGAAGGATTTCCTGAAGATTTCGATGCCTGAGCAGGTCAGGAAGATTGTCCAGGACTTCGATCTATATGATTTCGCTCATTGCTCACTCATCATGCTGGATGCCATATTGCTTAGTGCATTTGTCGAGAGGTGTCACAATGAGACATCATCATTTCATCTTGCATTCGGAGAGATGAATGTGACTTTGAATGATGTCGTGCCTTGTTCCATCTCCCTATCGACAGGAAATTATGGAAGGCTCCAATTCTTAACATGACCACTACCTATCAGATTATGTCACATGATTTGAGTTTGACTGAGGCAGAGGTGCTCAAGGAGTCTGGAGATACTAGAGGTTGTCACCTTCGTATGCACTAGCTTTAGAGGATTTATGATCAGATTGTAGTTGTTGGAAGATATTAGGTTACCGTTAGGGCGTATATGTTACATGTAGTAGCATGTACTCTCTTTGCGGACAAGTCTGGTACATATATCGATGCCCGGTATTTGTGCCTCTTTAACAACCTCAAGGAGAACAATTGGGCATGAGGGTGAGTAGTGTTGACCCAGTTGTATGCAGTGCTTGGAATGGTGACGGTGTTTGAGACCAGACAGCTTATTGGGTACCTGAGTTTGTTACAGGTATATTTTATTGCACGTTCTTGCTTGCGTATTTATTTGTTACATATAATGTTATGTCTAATTTATTATTCTTTGTTATCTCAGTGTTAGATATACGAATATTTCCCTACCATATGTGACAAGAGGGTGCGTCATTGTGTGGTAGGGGACCCATGGGGCGAAGAGGTGGAAAGGAAAAACAGTCACACACTGGAGATATAGTTGAGTATAGGAGGAGACTAAATATGCTGACCATTGATTACCTCATATGGACACCCTACGATGCTCATAGAGTCCAACGTGAGTTCAATGGGTCGTCCTTATATTCAGGATATGTGAGGTGGAAGACATTGGTTGCTAGACATATGCCCGAGAGATGTCTGCGACAATATGGCTACGTTCAGACTATACCACCAACAGTTCCAGATACATCGTCTGCCCATATTGATTGGTGGTTTCAGAGTCACTTCCTCAGCTCCGGCCGTGCCATCAGAGCTCGAGTTGTACCTGTGCAGCACCCTGCGTAGTGTGAGGATGGCTACTTAGAATAGTACCTCACTATATCACATCCACACATCACTTCACTGCTAGTTGAGGATAGACCTTCTGATGACAAGGTACATGGTGATGACGCGCCACCGTCACCTCCTCCTCCTTCAATACATCACCCCGAGGACCAGCAATGTTTCCAGATGATTGTAGTGATTACAAATGAGCTTATGGGTTTGGTAAACCCAAATGGTGACATTTCTGCTGGATTATATCGGATTGCACACATAGCCCGTGAAAGGCCTATTTAGATATATTTTATATTATTTGTATTATATGTATATTACTCATACATCTTTCTTATATCATTATATTATTCAGATATCTTCCTTACATTGCAGTGATCTTCCTTAAACACCTTAAACGTACAACACTTAAAATTACAATATGATTAATAAATAAGCAAAACCTAAACACTACCATACGTTTTAGGACATTTTAGCATCTCCATTATGTCGTCAACGGATCTTGACAGCTTCACATCAAATTCGCTCAGACCCTTTGTTAGCGTACGACGAAAGGATCTACACATTTCCTTCACGTCTTTGTCAGTCTTCAACTCAATAAGGTTGTATTTCACCCAACCGTTTGTATCCTCCCAATCTTCATAAACTCAATCTTTCTCACCTTTCTATTATCTCCATCAGACAACAATTCATTCAACTTCAACGTCAGGGTTGCAAAAGAGGTTGAGAAGCTCCATTGAAGTAAACTTCAACCTTAATTAAAAAATAAGGAAGAGGCATTTTTTCAAATGTTTATCAATATAAGCGGACCCCTATTTATACAACTATGAATATATGGACCATACAAAATGTCAGTGCAATCACAACCGCACAAAACTGTCAGCAAAATCATGATCGTCCAAAAAAATCCCAAAAATACAACTACCGGAAATTTCATATATCGTGAAATTTCTGGTATCAACACGGAAATTTAATATTTGGGCATCTTTTGTAACGCACCAGATATTTTGAAATTTCCGGTATACCGGAAATTTCAAATGTACTACAGAAATTTTTTTTAGCTTACCGGAGATTTGATCCAGAAATTTTTTGTTATTTTCACACAAGGTCAGTTTTGCCATTATGAAAAATGGGGGGTGGCAGGTATAAGTGAGCGTGGCAAGTAGAATCCTCGAAATTGTCGAATCCCATATTTTCACATATTTTTATAAGACTAATTCTTAACGCACCCAATATGTTACTAATGTACCACATGAATTACCAAGAATGCTCCCCGATTTTGAAGATCCATCTTCGAACTCACTTCAACACACACTCAACAAATGTCATTCTAAGTTACACCCCTTTTTTGTTTACTTTATTCTGGAGATGCATCTCTGAAATATTTCTGTAGTTACATTTTTGTAACACATACAAATCATTAGCAGAGCCAAAACCATGTAATTTTCCAAAAATAAATTCACATTCATATCATAAAATAAGCATTACATAGATGATTTCAACATAAAATACAAGATTACACTTCAATATACATGTGGATGCTTCAACATCTTCGTAATATCTTCGACTGATCTTGAAACCGTCGCTTCCAACTCAAGGGGAACTTTTGTTTAAAAAAAAATACATATTCTACATAGACCTTATATTCGTTTGCATCTTGAGCTCAAATTTTTTAAACTCAATCTTCCCTCTGTTGTCAATTGATAGTGAACGGTACTTGAGTTTCACAATCTTTCAATTATCTTCGTAAGGTATGAGATGATGTATTTCGTCTTTGATATCTTTGAGGGAGATGGAACCAGTGAGCTTAAAAGTTCACTCGGGTGTAGAGTTAAAGAATGAGACATTTATGACATACCAGTTGATGTTTATTTGTGACATTTGAGATATTTTTAGTTTGTGTGAAATCTAACGTAAGAGCACCTTAATTTATAGAAGCCATAGATAAATATGGACCACTCAATAACTGACATATTGATTTCAGAGATATATCTTCGGAACCTCACCCTATTATCTTGTTTCGGGGATGCATCTTTGAAACTTAAAACAGAACCTACTTTTTCATTTAGAAGTGAACAAATGTTGTTATGGGGAACATCAAAAATGCATTATGAAAAAATATGAACAAATGGTGAATATATATCATTTCATTTATATTGAGACACAATTACATACACTTATTTGTCTTGTTAAACAAGAAATTAATACGAATTGAAACATATGTCGCAAGCTAAATCTATGAGTGCTACCCATTTGACTTTTTTGTATTTATCTTTTTCAATGTTGTTCAATTTCTCGAATTCTTGCATCATTTCCATCAAATGATTCGGCCAAGTCTCGACTTACTTGGTTGAATGAGTCATCCACTCTGGTGATGCAAGTGGTATGGGGCATCCCGGTTTCAAGTACTGTGTCAAACCCAATTTTAACACAGTACTCTAGCAGTCCCCGTTTATTCACGGTTAATGTCTCAAATTCTCTACTTATTTTCATCAAACTCTTCAGATATTCATCATCGATTCAAAACTCAAACAACCTATCAATATCTAAAACCTAAATCAATTATAATAACAATGATTACACATCCCTTACCTGAGATTATAGTCTTCTATTAAGTCATATACGCGTTCTTCTGATCCTCCCCTGATTTCCTTAATTCCCTAACTCTTGATTTTTTTCCCTCTACCTCTTATCCAATGCAATGTACCCAAAAAAATATGAAAACTCCCAACTTATTTGTGTAACCCTTGTAACTTTGAATGCTAGCAGTAGTGAGTGAACGGTTACAGAGATCTCTGATTATCATTTGACTCATGATAAGGTAAGGAAGGTTATTGTAACATCTCAAAGGGACAGTTATGTTAGTCTTGGATATTATGTTTTTAATGTGGTTGAAGGACTGCAAAATAAAAGAAGAAAAACCTTCAGGGAGATATTTGAAAACAGGTGGAGTCAAGGGTGGTTGAAAAATCATACTTGTAGGCTTGTTAAATTACCTAGGCACAAAAGGGTAATTGGAAACAAGTGGATGCAAGTGGTGAGATCAAGATTTAAAGGTTGCTTGAATTTGATCAAAGTTATTGATTAAAGTTTCAACTTGGTAGAGATCAACAATGTTGTTGATTGTTAAATTGGTATCAACACAGTTTAAAGTCAAGGTGGATATTATTGTAAACGTTCCTTAAAACCTTTGTTGATGAAGAGAAAGAAAACATATTTTGGAGATTTCATTTACCGTGAAAATCAAAAAATTTAAAAAGTCGGACGAAAAGTAGAAAAAAAAAGAAAAAAAAATGTTTATACGGATGAATAGTGTTGTCCGTATGGTGAATAATGTTTTCGGGTTTTCAGGCTTATTTCAGTTCGGTCCATGGATCCATGTATAATACAATTCTGATTTTGAGCTTTCTTTATTGGGTATTTGCTATTATAAATATGTATCTATTATATTTTTGGTGTGGGACAATCTTAGGGTTTACCAACAAGAGAGAGCAAAGGTTTAAAGGTATTAGGTTTCAGCACAAAGAAAACCTTGGATTACACCTTGGTTTTGAGTGATTCATAAATTGAGAGTTGGAGAGGTTGTAAAACACTTGAGTAGAAAATAGGGTTGTTCTTGGGTGCCTTCAGGATTATTCTTGGGAACCTGAAGGCATAAGCTATTTTCTTGTAACTCATTTGTAATCTCTTATAACAACTTTTTGAGTATAGTGAATTGAAGAGTTGTTCTCTCCCCCAGAGTAGATTGTTTGATCTAACTGGGTAAACAAACCTTCATATTGTTCTTGCCTTATTCTGTTATATTATTTATGTATGAATTATTATTATTGTTGTAGACCATTTATTTTGGTTGTTATTGTTCTTTGCCCGACAAATTGATATTTGATTTTGTTGTAATTCACAACAAGATTCACAACAATTATAAAAGGTATACATAAAATAATATAAATAGGACAACATCAACATCTTCATAACAACATCAATAAAACACATACATCAATCAATAATTAACTCATTCACATGCAATGCCACTTATTAAGAAATGCAACGTCATTGGAACATGTATGTGGTACCAATCAAAAGAAATGGACATTGGGCCATTAACCCTCCACAAGGAAGCACAACACAATCACTTCAATCCACATAATAGGATTGAAGCCAACATCTGATCAAAGTCTCAATATAGTATGCCATGAATGCATGATGCAACAATATCTTCATCATTATCAATATAAGTCATCAAGTTTGCATCATCATTCATGTAATCATTCATAATAACATCCTTCACATAATCATCAACACATTATCACCAACACATATTTATCAAGACATAATTGTCATCATATAATCATCAACACATAATAATCAACACATAATTATCAACACATAATCGTCATCACCAAATCACTATCACACACACACATATATATATATATATATATATATATATATATATATATATATATATATATATATATATATATATATATATATATATATATATATATATATATATATATATATATATATGAACATGCACATCATTAAAACATCATCATAGCGTGATCAATAACATTATAAGAGCATCATCAATAACATCACAGTAGCATCATAGTGACAACACGCAAGTTTCATCATTTATAACAAAACATCATTAGCAAAACATACAATTACCCACCTTCCAACATCAATGATATCATCTAAGTTATTTTCAGCAACATGAAACTATTATTAAATGAAATTACATTATGCGAATCAGACTCCTGATTCTCAAGTTATGAATTTATGAAGTTTCTAAACAACACCGACACTGACACTATGAAGCCTCATTAAACACTACTTAATTTTAATTCCAGGACTTGAAATCATATTTACAAGAAATTATAATGTATTAGCTTTCCACGGTTTTGAACGGCGCGTCAAACGGACACCCAAAGCTCAAGTTATGAATTTTCCAAGTTTTTCAAAAACAGCTTGTTTCAGTGGTAACCGGTTAACCATTAGTTGGTAACCGATTAACCAGGCCCAAACGCCTAGAAATGTGAAATTTTAACGTGTTAAGCATTTGCTGTTAACCGATTAACAGCGAGACAGAAGCAGATTCTGTTGTTTTTCACACCAAAACTTATTTTTAAGTTGTTTCAAACCCAACTGTTCATTACATATCATTTACACTATAATTCAACACGAAAATCATCTTTCAAAGTTACAAAAATCTCAAATATTATTCCCCGAAAATGCACATAACTCAGTTCCGACTCTGACACACAACCACACACAACAATGCAAGAACCATCATCACCTATTCATTCAAATGCATGATTTTAATAACAAATTATACAATTCACCATTCAATCATACGAATTTCATCATATTCATCACAATTGCATCATAATCATCAAATTCATCATAAACTCCCATAAACCCTCAAAACCCCAAATCACATGCATATAATCTAAACTCTATATCAATTATAATGAAAAGTAATACTCCTCATACCTTAGATCCTTAGTTTGATCTTCCTCCTTGAATTCTACAACAAATCCTTTGAGCCCTAGCCTCTTCCAACTTTCCTCTCAGAGTCGTTCTCCAAAACACGATCGTTAAGAATAATCTTCTTTACTTCTATTTCTCTTATACCAAACTTGCCCTTAGGACCCCTAATAAAACTTTCTCAACTTTGTCATTGCTTAACTCCTTAAAAATGACCACTTTACCCATATTATTTGTACTCTTCTTATTTTAAATAAGGGGTTAAATATGTTTTGAGTCCCTATAAATATCTCATTTTTTATTTTTAGTTCCTATTAAAAAAATAATATATTATAATCCCTATAAAATTATTATGCATGTAGTTTTAGTCTCTCCTGTTAAACTAATGTGTATTTTTAAATGATTATTTTGTAAACATCTTTAGAATGCTATAAAAAGTTTCTAAAATAAAAAGAACTCAAAATTTGATTTCTAAGTCGAGGTTTTTATTACTTTTATCATTATATTTTGAAATTTAAAAAATTCATATTTAATTCTTCTCATTTTAAAAAATTCTAAAATTTTAGTAAAGAAATATTTTATAGTATTCTAAACATGGATGACAAAATTTATTCAAAAATTTAAAAGTTTAAGGGTAATTAAACAGTTTTCAAAATTTTAGAAAACAATAGGGACTAAAATTGCATTCATACAAAATTTATAGAGACTAAAATATATTATTTTTTTAACAGGGACTAAAAATGAAATTTGAGATATTTATAGGGATCAAAAACATATTTAACTCTTTAAATAATAATAATCTAAATAATGCAATCTATATTATTATTATCATAATTTCACACAAGGTGTCCTATAATTCACAATAATTATAAATAATTAATTAAACAATTAATTATGAAATTTGGGGTGTAACATGAATTAGCATTGGTGTGTCTCATTGATGTTATTATTTTGGTCATGTGTAACTATGTGTCTTTTATATATGAGTTGACAGTGTTTTCTTGACATTTTGTCTCAAGATCAGTTGTGTGGAATAATATGTCGATTAGGTTCCTTTTGTTTAAATTATCACTTGGTAAAAGTAATAATAAATCATGCTAGCTCAACCTATGTTGTATTTTCAATTATGACAGATACTTTAAATCATACTAGATATTGACACTATATTTTTAACACTTTATATTTTATAGAGGGCACTAATAATCCATATTTTTTTTATTAATAAAAGATCTAAAATGTTGTAAAACTTAATAAATAAAATTTAAGTTTATTTTTAATTATTTTTATATAATATTTAAATAAATTTTATCTTAAAAATATGATTGAAATAGTTTATAAAGTCACGCGGGGCACAACCCGTTAGATTCCACACAAAAAAATTAGTATATATATTGCCTTTCAATGATGTGACACGGAAAACAATCAGTTAGATTTCATTTTTTCAATATAATATTAAAAGATTTATGAAATGACACGAGACGTAATAAATTAGATTCAAATAAGAAATCATGAATAAATGTTGCTCTCAATAATAAAAGTCTAAAATCTTGATTATTATGTATTTCAATCTTTTCAATTAGTTAGATCCAAACAAAAAAAAAAAACATGCACAAATATTGTTCTTCATGTGCTTTTGAATATAATTCAACTATCAATATGTCTAATACTATATATCATACTTTTTCTCATACTCGTGCGGACACACGAGTCTTCTACTTGTTGTTATAAAAAAACATAATAACACTTTTAGTCCTCACGTTTTGACCAACTCACGAAATTGGTCATTGTATTTTAAAAATGAACAAAACACTCCCTTAACTATAATTTTGGTAGCAAATTTAATCCTACCCCCATTTCTCCCCTCCAAAAATGTTGATGTGTCAATATTTTAAGTGGTGTGTCAATAAAGGGCTTGCGTGGCTATGCATATGTGGAAATTGAATTTCATATTCATTTAAGAAGATTTTAAAGTCATACAAAATTCATTTTGTGTTTTGCTTCATCTTCTTCGTTTGTTCCTCAGAGTGAGCTTCATCTTCTTGTGTCCGTCTTCTCATCCTTCGTCCATGGCAGAGAAAGATAAATCAAAATATTGCTTCAGGTATGTATATGGTCTTATCAATTAGGTTTTTTTTTGCTTGATTTGTATTCTGTTGTGTAGAGTTCTCATCATTTGATTTTGTCATTGTTGTTGTGATATGCATAGGCTAAGTGATGAACATAAGTTGAGGTTCCGTATTAATCATGGGGGTAGGGCTTGGTTTTTAGAAATATGCACACTTAAGGAATTATGCTGAGGAGATTAGAAGGTTAAATCCTAATAACACTGTAATAATCAAATGTGGGACATCTGAAGTAGGGTATGTTTTTAAAGGATCTATATTTTCCTTGAAGCTTGTAAGGCTACATTTGCTCACACATGCAGACCCTTAATTGGGATGCTTACTTCTTGAAAGGTGATCATGGTGGTCAACTCATGGCAGCTATTTGCAAGGATGGGAACAACCAGATGATACCTATTGCATATGTTGTGGTGGAATTTGAAACAAGAGATTCTTGGAAGTGGTTTGTTGACCTATTGTTAGAAGATCTTAACCAACTTATCCCTAGACATTATTCATTTATATCTGACAAACAAAAGGTATGTATTTATGTAATTATGCACATTTGTAATTAAACATTTATGTAGTTATGCATTTTTGTAGTTATGTATTTGTCTTGTATATGAATGGACTTGTCGAGGTGATTAAAGGACTAGGTGGGATGATGGAACATAGGTTGTGTGTTAAACATTTGTATGTGAATTGGAAGAAAAGGTTCCCAAGAGCTGTTATGAAGGAGATGTTGTGGAAAGCAGCAAGAGCTACTACTATGCCAGATTGGAACAATGCAATGCAAATTGAAAGACATGAATCCTGATGCATACAATGCAAAGTGCAAAGTGCAATGGTGACATACGTCATAAGACCAGGCTATAATTGAAAAATACAAGACTCTGGCCAATTTCAAATATTGAATACATCAATCCTCCAGTAATGAGAAGGAAACCAAGAAGACCAAAAAAACTAAGGAACAAGTCCAATGATGATCAAATAAATGTTGCCAAGACAGTTGAAGACAGTTAAGTGCAAAAAATTGTCACAAGTATGGACATAACTCTAGGACTTGTAAAGGGAAAAATGTTGCTGACAGGCAGATTCCTAAGGGAGGAAACAAGCAGAAATCAAATGCAAATGGAACATCTGGTGTTGGACAGAAAAATAAGAAGCAGAAATCACATGCTAAGAAAGTTGAGGTTGTTGTGTCTCAGGGATCACAAGCTCCACAACCATCTCAAAAGTAGACTTCCCTTAGGCAAGGCTTGATGCTTATTTTGATGTAATGACTTAGGCTTTATGCATATTTTGATGTAATGACTTAGGGTTTATGTAATGGCTTGTTGTTATGGATGTAATGACATATGGTTGATGCATATTTTGATGTAATGACTTAGGCTTAATGCTTGATTGGTAATGACAATTATGCCTATTTGGTTTAATCAACATTAATATCTCATACGTCAATTGTTTTTGTGACTGGTTCAACATGACAGTTTTAAGATTCATTTTAGTTCAACATGACTAGTTCAACATAACACATTAAAAATCATAGACCATTTGGTTCAACAATTCAATTTTATTTATATCATAAATTCAAGATTACATTAAACATAACCCCATAAAATATTTTTCACCTAAACATAATCCCATAACATAAACATTAGACATCTCCTTAACATTAAGTCTTCACTTAAATAGTACATTAACATTCAGCTTCTAAATACATTCAAGCTTTCAACATAATAATATAGCTCAAGCCCAAAATGACCACAACAGCTAAAACAATTAATCCTTGCCAAAACTTTATCTTCTTTTTCAAATCCTCATATTGTTTGAGCTTCAAATTATCCTTCTTCTTAACTTCATCAATTCTCTTCATTAATGACAAAATCACCTCCTTTGCACGCACCGACCTTTCTTCATCGTACCAATTGAAGAAGTTACATCCATTTTGTCCCTGCAACTAAAGAACATACACTCAAATTCAGTGTTTTTCCAATTCAAAAATAAACTTCCAATTACTGTATAATCTATATTTTACCTTGTATAGCCCACATCCATTAAACCTCCGCCAGGATTCTCCTTTGTCCATGAAGTGTTGAGTGGTGAATGAAGGTCACAAAAGCAACGCACTTATCTTCTTTGTGATGCACATTTGCTGCTGGGAATAGAATATGGATATGACATCTTTGGGTAAAATGGAAGCAAAGAAGACAAGTGGGAATTTAGGGTTTTTTTGGGGATGGTGATGAAGAACACTAAGAAGTCGGGGATGGTGATGAAGAACATTGAAAATTTGGGGATGGTGATGAGAGAGATGAGAGATTGGAGATCTTATACTTTTATTTTTGTTTTCAATTTCTCAAATAATAAACTAATTATATTAAATTATTTATTATTTAATATAATGACATGGAAGTGCCACATAATCAACGTTTTTGCCACATCACTTAAAATTTCCACACATCAATATTTTTAGAGAGGAAAATGGATGGTAGGACTAAATTTGCTTTCAACATAATAATATAGAGAATGTTTTGTTTATCAAAAGTATTATTATACCTTATAAAAGGAAAAACGTAAGTAAGTGAAAGAAGAGATTTTTTTCTCAAAATTTGGAACTGCCCACTCCTATGTTGACACGTTGCAGAGACAAAGTTTAAGAAAAACACCAATATTCCATTTCTTCTTCCTCACGTAATTTTCTACAGTAATAACAATTTGAAAAAAGTTCATACACAAAAACTATCCTCTCACAATCTCTTTCTCTAAAAAATCATGTCATGGTAGCAACTCCTCTCCTCTCTCTCTCACACTCAAAAGGAAACAAATCCATTACAAAGTTTGTTCTAAGAATCAAAGTTAGTGCGAATTCTCCACAAGATAAAATTGCATCAATCCTTAAACCTTGATTGAATTAACAAAACAAGTATCTATATCACCTTGAATTGCACAAGATTCTTCTTTTCCCAATAACAAAACATAGGCTTACAATACTCCTCATCATCTTCCTCACAAATCCACAACCTCTTCCTTGTTCTAGTTATACCAACATATAGTTGCTTCAGTTCAGAACACAACACATTATGCTTTGAATCAACAAAACTTTGTCGCCAACTTGAATCCAACATACCCTTTTCCTTCATGCACTCGTAAATTATCCCCCATCTCCTTTTCATTGGAGAAGAACCAAAGAACTTATACAATAACACATCCTACAAATATTCCAAAAACTATCGTTACAACTTACAAATATAAACAATAACAATATAACAGGTCAAAAATATCAAAATTACCTTAAACTCAAGCCCCTTACACTCTAAAATGGTTAAAACTCTAGCTTCTTCTCCAACAAGTTGCATCACTTCTTCCTTATTTGAATCATCTCTTACCAAGATAACTTGTTCTTCACTAAACCTTCCATTGTTCTCACCAAAAATCCTTAGAATTGGATTTTCTCCATTCCTTGATTGTACAACAATTGGAGGTTCGCCATATATCAAACTAGTTTCGACCTTCAACATGTCGATAGAATTTGGAAAGAAATGATATAAAAGTTCAATGATACTTTGAGACAATTTCAGTACCTCAGCATGAGTAGAGAAGTTCTGACTCAACATGAAAATATCAGATATACATTTCCCTTTCTCTTTCTTTTTATTTTGAAATCCACTTTTAGATTCTAACATGAAGTTCTTGTAAAAGAGAGATCTTACATCTTGGAATCTAAAATCAATACCTCTCCCAACTGTTTGGGCTGTATCGCCACAGAAAAGAAAACCCTCTTCAACATTTCTACAAATGTGTTTGAATAGCGCTATTTGAGCCATTGTAAGATCTTGCACTTCATCAATAAACACATAGTTCATTACATCACCTCTATAACCATTCATCTTCAGTCTATGATGGAGATCAATTACAATATCAGACACATCGAATTCTCCCTTTTTCATCTTCATTTTTTCATAGTTCTGAAAGATATCGTATATCATGTTTCTTGTTTCAATGCTCAAACTACTCGATCTCTCAGATAAAGTACAATAGTCATTGCGACTCAACTTGCCTATCACAGCTTCTTTTACGCCTCCTTTTATGTGTGACATAATCTCAGTGAACACAAGATAAGAATCCAATTGTTTTACCAGTTGAGACTTGAAATGAGGCCAGTATAATGAATCAAACCTTTCAAAGTTCACTTCCTTCTTTTGATGCTTAATGTAAGAATTACCCAAAGTCGCATCAAGCATCCGCAAAAATTTGCCAAATGATATCACAAGAGGGTATAAGCTAGATGAAAGATCAGAAAAGGAATCTGCTGCATCATCAATATCTTCATCAAAACTCTCACCTAGGGACCTGTATGCAAATAAACTAAATTACAAGAAAACAAAAATTTTGCTTCATAAGAAAAATCATGAGTATGGTAGAGAAGCCGTAATACCTTTTAAAACAAGAAACATTGTGTTTTATCTCTTGACACAGTCCAGGGCTCAACGTCACAAATAACTGCCGTAATACCGGTCTATTAAGCTGCACAGCATTCTCATTAGACGAATTTGCATTGTCAATGGGACCATAAACACTTTCAACAGCAGCATGGTGCAGTTTCTCATTTTGAATCATCTTTGTGGAAAGAACAGTTGTTTTTCCTGTGCCAGATCGACCGAGTACAAATGTACTCTTAGGGAAGGTAACTATTTTACGTTGTTCATATGTTAACGCAAACGGAAGATCCACTTCAATAGCATCACGGCCATTATGTGTGTAATCTGATGAAATGCTGCAAAACTTCATCAACAAAGTACTCTCTTCAATCATGTTTTGAGCAGCAATATTTGGATCTTCCGAAACAACTAAATCAGCCTCCTTAGTATCATCAGTACCAACAATCTTTAGTTTCTTGATATTTGCACTTCCGGGCCAGCTCAAAGGAAACTCTATTTTTCTGTTAACAAAGAAAGAAGAGTTAAAGCTAAGCAATATAGTCATAGTTAAGACCTCTGCAACCGAAAATTAGTTGCAATTAAGGCCGCATTTACCGCACCGTGTGCAATTTTATTGTATATGCAAAAAAATGAGCTCACCCATCAAATCCTCTCTCTTTGCAGCAAACAATATATTCCTCTGTGTATCTTTTGAATTCACTGTCAAGGCGCTTAACAGATCGTGCAATCTCTTCTACTGATACTAGGTCCCATATCTTGAGAACCTGAATGTAGCGCCTTGAATCCTTCACAATCTCTACTGAACAAATAATGTACCTATTTTCAACCTTAAAATGTTTCAGAATCTTTGAAGAACCTTCACAAAGGAATTCAACTCTACGCCCCCTTGGTCTCCACCCATTCGCAATTCTTTCCAAAACATTTACAACTGAGATTTTACAATGCTGTGGGTGCACTTTTATGAATGATCTACGAAATTTTTCACTGAAATGAACCTGCAGAAGTGGAGAAGTTTATTCAGTCAACAACTAATAAAAAAAAAAGGATTAAGTCTATAGCAGCATCAAAATATATACCTTCCATAATGTATTTCTGAAAACAACACTATCTGTATCAAGCAAATCAAGTAATTGGTCTAACTCTTTTAAGGAATCCGAGATAGCCTTAGCCATTTCGGAGTCTTGATCTGCATGAAAGAACGATCCACGTTTCTTCGAATCAAAAATCAAACTCTTCCAGACATTCTCATCCCTTGCAAGAGCCCTTTCATTCCCCAAAATCCATAAACAATGCCTAGCAATGATTAAAAAAACAGAAGCTTTTCAATTAACATATAACATTCCTTTAAAAAAATAAAAATCATAGGAAAATTAAGAGTGTAAGAACTACCTAGCCCTTGTAAGAGCTACATTTGTCCTTTGTGGAGACGAAACAAACTGTAGAGATGTCCGGTGATTGGTTCTTACAGTTGATAATATAATAATATCTCGTTCACCGCCTTGGAAACCATCGATTGAATTCACATTCACCCTGAATCCATCGGCGTGGCGAATATCATTACACTTTTCAAGTTTCTCTTGGATCTTGAGGACTTGTCCAGCATATGGAGAAACTATTCCAATGGAGAGTTTCTCCTTTTTAGGAATCCATGCTGAAATGAATAAAAAATTTCAGTCATCTAACACTTTTTACTCTGTCAAATTGTGTGCAATAGCATCAAAATGGACAAACCTTTGTGCAAATTCTTAAGTATCGTCATAACAACAGCGACTTCAGCCATGTTCTTATAACTTCTTCCATCGTCGTCATACTCTTCCCTTCCCCCCACTACATTTATAAAAGAATAGGGACCAAACATTGGCCCGGGAAGATATTGCTTTGTGTAGTTTCTTTTAACATTCGGCGCATCATGAATTTTGCTACTATAGAAATATGAATTTGGAAATAAGCTTATATCAGGATGCATCCTATGTTGCATGTTGAGAAGATTTTTCGGGCTACCCAATAAGCTCAACCTCTCGAATAAGCTTCTGCCAAAACCAGCTTCAATGCAAACCTTACAAAAAGAGCAATCACAAATAAGAACTTAAAGTTGATTAAAGATGAAGAATTCATTAATAGAGAAATATGTTTTATTATATGCTTACATTACTTCGGACCATAGAAGGAAGCTGACACTCGTCACCGACAAGAATGGCGTGGCTTATTCCTGGTAGTTGTAAAGGTATGATGGATTCACACTCTTTAAGTTGCGCTGCTTCATCGATCACCAAAAGGTTCATTGGCTTCATAGAAACTGTGTGCAGCCTAAATGACGTAGCAGTTGTACAAAATATTATCGATGCATTTTCAAAACAAAAGTCTCTAACTGGTTTCTCCTTATTAAACTTGATTGAATCAAGTACATGAAGTGAATCTTTTGAAGTTTCTAAAGCGGATAAACATTCATTTCTCATCTCGAACACATGTTCTGCAGCATCATTCTTTAAATTCCAAAAATCCACTGAAATTTCCATATTAGAGAAAAGCTTTTCCAAATCTTCAGAAGCTAGATCCTCTCGAAACAGCATTTCTTGAAATGATTCAAGTTTCTCATATAAACACACCAAGTTCATATAGTTGTGTTCTAATAAGTGACACAGTGGTACATGATTGCATAAGCTAGAAATGCACTCTTTCAGTTGCAATGCTCTAAAATGAAATTTCTCTCTCAAAAACTCCAAAAATGACTTCAGCTTATGCCTTTCATTGTCCATTTTCTTCAACCGTATATCATTTTCGGTGAATATTTTATAATCGGAAGCACAATATTTGAGTAGATCAATCATTGAAGTTAGGCAACTCCTCCATCCCGTATGAGACGATAGCCATTTCAAAAGCTGTTGCATTCGGTTATCCAAAAATATATCTTCAACCTCATTGTTATCTACATCAAGCCGTTCATTATTTCCAAACAGCAGCAAGTCACTTGCAGAAGAGAAGAACTCACCATTTTTGCTACCAAGTGAGTCTCTTACTATCTGCAACACACGAGAAGCCACTTCCTTGATGGCAACATTCGTGGGAGCACATACGAGGATTCTAAATTTCATTTTCATTAGAATAAAAAAAAGGGTTCCTAAGGTTTTGGTCTTTCCGGTGCCAGGGGGACCCCAAATAAGCTTCACAGTAGAATTATGATTGCAACAAACGCCAGAAATGCAATCGCGAATTGCATGGTTTTGTGATTCATTAAGCTCAGATAATAGTCTTTGATATGAACAATCATCCCATATAGCATCAGATTGGGAGATGCAATCACAACTTCCTTCCACCTGTTTTCCATCATACATATATTCATCAATTATTTCAAACAATACACACACCGCACACGATATCAACATCGATGAAATGACAATAAATAGCATAAGTAGAAATCATGTCTCTTACCTCATCATCCCTGGCGCTCAAAATTTGTTTGAAAAGCTTCAAATTACCACGAGCCATGTGGAGACAAGTCCATGTTTTTCTATAAGAACCAACATTTGTCAGGAAAACAACAAAAAGAGATTCGTATTCCAACTCATCAAGATAAAGATCTTTTGAGGCCTTGACCTTAAAAGAAACAGAATCCATAGTTTCATTATCATCTGTTTTCACAATTGTCAGAAAACAAGACATTCTTCCATATCTTTGCAAATCATTGACTGATTCAGGTTTATAATCGGCCAAAAGCAAAACATCACCAGGTAAAGTTTTGTAAGGCTCTCTACCATGAACAAACCTCTTTTCCCATCCATCTATTTTCAAGCTATACATTTTATATGTTTCATTACCATTTCTTTTATCAAAAGGTTTTGCCTCTTTAAGTCCAAGCACGTTGGCGTAAGGTGCTTGGTAAATAAGTTCTATACTCGAGCATAATGTTGCTCGAGTTTCTTCCAGCAATGGATATTTGTATGATCCAAGATAACAACTAGTCGAACGAAACGACAATGCAATCTTGTCAACCTGAATGCATTAAAATAGATAAGGATGGAGGGAGTAATAAAAGTAGATAAAATGCAGGAAAGTGTGAAGAACCAACCTGATTCTTGTATAAATCTTCATCAATAATATCTTCAATAGACCAAGAAAAAACAATATCCATAAAGCCATAATCATTGTAAAGTATTTTCTTCTTGGTTGAGCCTTCTCTTTCCATTGTTGTGCATATAGTGAGAAAGTAACAGTGAAAATATTGTAGATTATCAAGAGTTTAGTTCTCACGGCCTATGTATAATAACATTGTTGCCTTTACGTATTTTTTTGTGTGGGAAAATGTAGATGACTGTTTAACTTCCTTAACTTCAATGATTAGTTAGAGGGAAATTATTATCTCTAAGAAAGTAAATGCATGTGTCCAAGTTACCGAAAGATTAAGAGACAGATCAATGAACAAGAGTTGATATTTTATTTTATTGTTTGGATATTTTATGTACAAGTGGAATAAATTATTTATCTTGTTCAAATATGAGAGTAAATAAAATGGTAGTAAATGATACAATAGATATAACTCTCTATTTCAAAAATGGCCACCAAATCCTTCTTAATCCAAGTTTATTTTTTCTTAAGTACATGGTTATTTCGTACTAAACACAATTTTTTAGTTTATCTATGCAAAACTGAAAAGCCTTGTTCAAACTTTCAATGGCATTTTTTATTTTTACTCTACTCCATACTAAGGTGACAATTAAATCCATTAAAAAATTATTCATTCAATCCATCCACTAAAAATATTTATCAAATCCATCTATTATATGAAAAATTGGTTAATGGATTTGATGCAATCCGTCCAATATATTTTAAAGATCCAATAAATTATTTCAATTATTTATTTTAAATTTTTTAGAACAGTTTTTAAAAAATAATAAAAATCATTTGTTATCATTAGGGGTGAAAATAGGCTGGGCCAAGCTAGGCTTTGCAAAGCCTAAGTCTGGCCTGCCAAAAATACTGAAGTCTAAGTCTGACCTGTAGCCTGTCATCATAGACTTTTTAAGACCTGGTTAGTCTGTTAGCCTATATAAAAGCCTATTATTTTAGACATATCTAAATAAATAATTAAAATAATGTTTAATTAAATTTGTTTGCATTGACTTATTTTAACTTATTTATTAACATAAGTTTTGTGAGACAATTTGTTTAAGATAACTTATGAAAATAATTTATAACATTGTTCATAAAGTGTTTTCATCTTATTTTCATAAACTCTCTAAGATAATCAATTTTTATTTATGTATTTTAGTTCAAAGTACAAAACATAACATAATGATAATAAGAAAATTATTTATATTTATTTAGATAGGTCGTCCTATTAGGTTTATAAGGCTTTTCTCATGGTCTGAGGCTTGACCTTTTTAACTAAATAGGCTTATAAAAAAGCCTAGACCTTTTCTATTTAAGAAAAAAACTTGACCTGACCTGAGCTTGTGTAGGCCTAGGCCGTAGGCCCAGACCGTAGGCCCCTGTTATCGGTCTGGCCTACTTCCACTCCTAGTTATCATAAAATTCAAATATTTATTTTTTGTTTTGTAAATTTTAAAAAAAATTGTGAAATTTTAGAAATGAAATTAATTAAATATACAAATTATTATTATGGATGGATGAATAAACATACATTAAAAGTCTCTTAATGGATGGATTGAATTGAATATTTTGTAAGAAGTTTTAGTGGATTGTTAATGGATTATTGTGATCCGTCCATTAACAATACAATCTATATTCATCTAATTCATCCATTTTACAACCCCTATAACATACATAGAGTATTCAAAGAACACATTGGAGCTTGGAGCGACACATATTATTTTAATCTTTTGAAAAAATTAAAAAAAAAATTAATCACTTTTTATTAGATTAAAAAAGAAGTGCATTTTAGTGTTTTATATCTAAAAAATTTGACTTTCTTTGCAATACTTCTAAACTTGATCAAACTCAAATGTTCATGTGAACAATATATCTTGATTTAAATCTTGTCAAGTGTTAATAATATGTTTATCTTTGACTCACACACCATTTATACCATGTTTAATTCATGATCTTTTGAAATAATCTTTGATCAAATGATCAATTAGAGTTTCTTTTTTTATTAAACTTTTCAAAACTTTTTGAATAATATATGAGTCTCTAATAGTGTAAGAATATGTTTGGTAAGACATAAAAAAGAGTTTTTAGTTAAGGCGATAAGAAACTGTTGGTCGAAAATAAAAAGGATTTGATCACACTGAGGTGGAAGAAAATTCTTGGTTGAAAATTAAAAGGATTTGATTGCGTGAAGGTAGGAGAAAAGTTATTTGTTTGTTGTAGATATGTTTAGGAGGAAAACGAGTATCTGAACTAACAAGTTATGCAACTTGTGTCTAAATGCTTTGCATTAGAGGGATATACATTCAACTAATCTTTTTTAATCAATTTTTTGTTTGGAAAATATCTTAGAGGAATCAAGTCATAATTCCTTAAAGGAAGACAAGCATTCAATCAACAAAGTTATACGACTTGTGTTCGAGCACTTGGGATCAAAGGGATATACATCCAATTGACCCTCTTTAATCCGATAAAATAACGAACTCGAAACAACGTTTGGTAATTAAAAATTTTGAAAAAAAAAACACTTGAACAAGCAAGCTATATAGTTTTTGTATGAATGTTTGGGGGCTCAAAGGGACATACGTCCAATTGATTCTATTTCATCCGATTTTATATTGAAAAAAGAGAATAAAGACGATTTATTCGAGTTCAAAATCACTAATACGTCTAACCTAAAGTTTCTTAAAGATCGCGACTAAGCAAAAAGAAATGCGAGGTAACAACATATAGATCAAATCTTAAATCGGTAAGGTTGAGTCGGGGTTCGACAACTAAACTTAATGTACACTCAAAGCAATAACTTATTTGTATTTTGGTTGTTCTATGGCAAGCTAAAGAAGAAGAAAATTTGAAGGAGGCTATGTACGTGAGTGAAAGGCAGAGACAAAATTCTCTCTTTTTGCTTCCTTCGTTTACAGACCATCACAATTAGTGTATTTGATTCAAGAATTGAAATTATATTTTTCTCGGAAATATGACTTTGGAAATACAATAATCTCATGTTTGTCTCAAATTTTTATAATTTATTTATGGATACTTTTTATTTATGAGAATATTATTTGCATATAATTTTTGTAATATATATAAAAGGTGAACATTCTCAGGGAAATAAACTCAACTTTCTCTAACTTTTCACTACTACTGACATGTTATTATTATTTTTTTAAATTAAATGAATATATAATCATTCCTAGAAAATTTATTTTTTATCCAAACACATAAATGAAAATATTATTCTTAGGAATAATAATCTAACAAATATCAAGAATATTTTTCTATTTAAAACAAACACACCCTTAATATTTTCTTCCAATTCCAAAATTATGTTTTGGTGTATGGTGCAGTGAGGATAGTAGAAAGGTAGTGGAGGAGTAGTGGGAACTTTGAAAATTTTATCGAATTACACAACTTTTTAAACTTTATTTCTTAAAGGCTAACTATCCTATTTTTTAAATTAATTCTCAGTCTATTCCATTTTAAAAATATATATAAAAAATTAAAGGGAAGTCACCAATAAAATTGACGCTTCCTATATTATTTTTAAAAAATTTAGTTACCTACGGATTTATTTACGAATTTATCTACAAATATAGGTAAATCCGCAAGTAAATCTGCAGGTAATATCAAATCTGCAGGAAAATCCACATGTAATTGGATTTACCTGCGAATTCATTTTTTTGTTATGGAAAGTGGGATAGATTGGAAATTAATTTAAAAAGTGGATTATTTGAAGAATTTTTTTGAAAAAATTGAATATTTGAGTAAAAGTTTCGGGAAATTTTAATGATTGTGAAATGAATTTTTTCAGACTAATTTGTACTATCTCTGTCTTTTGTGTGAAATTGGTGAAGGAATGAAAAATAGTTTAATTAAAGTAATAAAAATAATGATATTGATTAAAAAATTAACTTGTTTTTTTTTTTATCTTTTTAGTTACAAAATCATATTTAAAATAAATGGATGTTTTTGCATTTTTTAAATTAAAAGAAAAGTAATAAAAATGATAAATTTAATTAATTAAAATCGTGATACATATTTTTTTATAAATTTCGCTCAATTTATGGTAAAAAAAAAAGAACAAATTTCATAATTTATTTGTTTTGAGATTTTTAACTAAAAAAAATGTAAAAGATAAAAAATAAAAGAATTATACTCATTCTTTTTTTTAAAATTATTAATTGTCCGGATAAAATTGAGGTTGCCTATATTTAATTATATTTAACAAGAGAATTTGAATGAGGGGTTTTAGGACTTACATAATTTTTTAAATATATTTTAAATTATTATTGTATTATGAAAATTATAAATATAGTAATGATTAACCTTCTTTTATTATTTTATATAAAATTATTCTTTTAAAAAATATTAACTATTTTTTAATATTTTTTTAAAAATTTATTTTCAGAAACCATCTCCTCTCCTCTCCTCTCCTATCCTATCCTCCTCTCCTCTCCAAACTTTTAAATAAAACTTTAGGGTGTTTTTTTCAATTTCAAAATTTTGTTTTTGTGTATGGTGTAGTGAGGACAGTGAAAGATTTTTTTTATAAGCAAGATATATTAAACTCTTTGAATAAAGGGTTCTCAAACCTGCTTACAAAAAGAAGCATTAAACCAAAAAACGCAAAATCAAAGAAAATTACACCCCAGATGAACCTTACATCAAGTAAAATAAAAGGAATTTACTAAACTCATATAAAAGTTACAATTGACCTGAGTAAACTTCTCGGTAAATGACCACCTCCAAACCAAAATTTTGATGTTCCAAACCAAATCAATCACATTCTAAAGGTCATTTCTAAAAATTATACAATTCCTCAAACTCCAAATAGACCAAGATGTTGCCAACCAAAAGCACAATTCCATCCCTTTCTTCACCCTATTTCGCTTACAAAAGGCAAACCACCTCAAAAAACTATCTTTCATATCTATGGAAGAATAATCCTCGAAACCAATCAAATCTGTTATTTCCTTCCAAACCAACAAAGAAACCGGACACCACAAAATAATATGATATATCGATTCGGAAAAATTAAGACAAAAACACGATCCAAATTCTCATCCGCAAAAGAGAAACCTCTAACAAAAAGAGAATCCTTTGTAGGGATCCTTTTAAGAAAACACCTCCAACCAAAAGCCTAATTTTAATAGGCACTATCAACTTTCAAATCAACGCAAAAACCTCGTCAAGTTTATTAATGGGGCCAAGAGGAGTACCAGACTTACATAACGTCGAATAGAAGTTTCTTACCGAAAAAATGTCGTCTGCTTTCAACGCTCACCAGACCGAGCAAGAAGCCTCTGAAAGCATCCCAAATTGTTGCAGTTGGCTATGCATCGCTGCCTACTCCAAGGAAATAACTCCAGCTGCTGTTTCGGGGCAGCCCAAGTCTCCCCACGACAACCCCCCCGGCAACCTCCCATGGAGTTTTTTTTTTAATATTTATTTTCCTGATAAAATTGGGATGCAACATAAAGATACTAATATGTTTTTTGCTTTCTTATCATGAATAATTTTCTTTTTATCATCATTCCATGTATTTTCAGGTTTTGGTTAACTTATACCATTTACAAGTAGAGTTGGAATGTATGGACCATTTTGACTGATTTCTATATTTTTGTCCCTTGTGATTCTTGAAACATTTGCATTCTAATTTTAAAAAAAATCGTAATGCTCATTGGTGATATAAGAGTATATGTTTCACTTGTATATTGATCATATTTTTACAGAGATTTGCATCAGTATATTAAGCTATAATACATGATGATAATTAAATAGAATTAGCTAGAGTGATGCCTAAACTATAGCTACTGTTTGTTAACTACTTGACAGGATCAAATGCTAATAATAACCCATAGCTCTCATTTAATTATTTGATGACCAATTCAAATTATTTCTTTCATTTGTCCATTACGCCCCCTCAAGATGAAGGTTCCATCAACGACCTTTATCTTGGACATGAGTTCAGTGAACTTGGTTGTGGGAAGTGGTTTAGTGAGTAAATTTGCCAGTTGATCCTTGGTAGACACATGTGTTACGATGAGCTTGTTAGTTTGAACCTGTTCTCTGACAAAATGATAATCTAATGATATATGTTTCATTCTTGAGTGAAGTACAGGATTGGAACAAAGGTATGTGGCACCCACATTGTCACACAATAGTCGTGGAGGGTCATGTATGGGTATTCTTAGTTCATGCAGTAAGTTTTGGAGCCACATGATCTCAGTGGTAGCGGTAGCAACTGCACGATATTCAGCCTCAGTAGATGACCGTGCTACAGTTCTTTGTTTTCTTGAGAGCCACGAAATTGGGTTGCCTCCGAAGAAAATGATATAAGCTGAGGTAGATGTGCGATCATCATTGTTCCCACCCCAATCTGCATCAGAGTATGCTAACAAGTTGTTTGCAGCAGTTTTGTGTAGCATGAGACCATGATTAATGGTTTGTTTGATGTATCGAAGTATGCGTTTTAAGTGTTGTAGGTGAAGGGAATTTTGTTTATGCATAAATTGGGACAATTTATTGATGCAGTATGATAAGTATGGATGAGTAAGATTAAGATACTGAAGTCCTCCAATAATTCTACGAAACTCCGTGGCATCGGTGGATGATGTACCATCGTGAAGTTGTAGCACTGCTGTGGAGGAAAGTGGTGTGGGAGATGGTTTCGCCCCCTCCATGTCAAACTTTTGTAAGAGGTCACGAATGTACCGGTGTTGAGAAAGAAAAATTCCAGAGCTTGTTGGTATGATTTCAATACCCAAAAAGTAGTGAGGTTGTCCCATATTTTTCAACGAAAATCGTTGAGATAGTGCCTTTATGAAGTTTTGAAGGAATGTAGAGTTGTTACCAGTGAGCAGCAAGTCATCTACATAGACTAAAAAGTAAGCCTTGGTATCACCCGAGTGATAAATGAACAAGGATGGATCACTTTTGCTTGTTTGAAATCCATATGCAATAATAAATTCCTTCAGAGAATCATGCCATGCTCTTGGTGCTTGCCGTAGGCCATGGATGGCCTTGTGAAGTTTACAAACATAGTTGGGATGTGTTGCATCTTTCATACCTGACGGTTGGTCCATGAAGACCTCTTCTATAAGAGCTCCTTGTAAGAACGCATTGTTCACATCTAGTTGGTGCATTGACCACTGATGAGAGATTGCTAAGGTAAGAATAATCTTAATTGTTTGTGGGCGAACAACTGGTGTGAATGTCTCCTTGAAGTCAATGCCAGGACATTGTGTGAAACCCTTGGCAACAAGACGTGCCTTGTAGCGAGCAATGGAACCATCACTATTTCTCTTGATACGAAATAACCATCTACATTCAACAATGTTTTGCCCTTCCTTAGGTGGTACAAGTGAGAATGTGCCATTGCCTGACGCCAATGGGCATGTTTCATTGCCTCACGGATGTTTGAAGGTTCCAAATTCTCAGGTAGAGGGTGTTTTGATGCAGTATACATCCTTTTTGGCTTGAATATATTATTTTTCGACCTTGTGATGATTTGGTTTGTTTCAGTAGTAGGGGCTGTAGAGGTATTAGGAGTGACAATAGGTGTAGTAACAAGAGTAGGTGGATGAGTATCATTACCTGACATTGTATTTGAAACCAAGAGATCCTCCTCTTCATGGGGCATAGTGTGTGACTCAAGTGGTGGTTGTTGAAGGATAGGTATGATGATATGAGGGGGTTGTGGTATGTTGGGTATGCTTAGAGATGGTGGTGGTGTAGATTTGACAAGTTGGTTGTATGGAAAAATGTGGTCAAAAAATTTGACATGCCTAGAGGTGTATATTTTGTGATTTGTTGGGTCAAGACATAAATAACTGTATTGGGATTCTGCATATCCTAAGAATATGCAAGGTTGAGATCGGGGTTGAAGTTTATTTGAGACATAAGGTCGCAACCAAGGAAAACAAAGGCATCCAAAAGAATGAAGATGTGATTTTGTTGGGCTTTTCTTGTGTAAGACTTGATATGGTGATTTCATGTTGAGGATAGGAGTTGGTAACCTATTGATTAGGTACACTGTTGTCTTGAATGCAAAGGACCAGTATTCGGGAGGTAGATTTGACATATGTAGTAAGGCTCTTCCAGTTTCAACTACATGTCTGTGTCTCCTTTCAGCTGGAGCATTGAGTCCAGGTGTATGTGGTGATGTGGTGAAATGAGATATGCCATGTGTGTGGAGAAATGATTTTAGTTTGATGAATTCTCCTCCATTATCAGAGTGCAATGAAATGATTTTTTCTTTGAAGTAGTTTTCAGCAAGATTTTTGAATGTGGGAAATACATTAGAGACATCAGATTTATTTCTTAATGGATAGAGCCATACATATTTGGTGAAGTGATCAACAAGAAGTAAATAATAGGAGAAACCATCTAAAGACTTGATGTGGGATAGACCCCATACATCAGTATATATAAGTTCTAATGGTTTTTGTGTTTTGATACTGGAAATGGAAAAAGGTAATTTGTGACTCTTAACACTATTACATGATAGACAAGGTTGTTGGTGGCTCTTTATTTTGTGAGATGGTAGGAGATGTCTCAGTATGCGATCAGATGGATGCCCCAATATGTGATGCCATGGTGGAGAAGTGTGTGTGGTTGTGACAAATGCCTGTGGTAATGATGATGGATGGGGCATGTGGTAGAGTTCATTGCTATGCTGCCCTTTTAGAAGAGGTTCTCTTGTCTTCAAATCCTTTATCAAGAAATGATCAGAAAAAAATTCAATGGAAATTGGATTAGTGTGACATAGAGATGAAACAGACAATAGTTTTTGAGTAATTTTAGGCACATGTAAAACATTTGAAAGATGAAATGATTGAGAAGGAGTTTGTAAAATAATTTTACCAATGTTAGAGATGGTGTGTCAAGATCCATCACCAACCAGAAGCTGATCTGAACCTGTGTAAGGTTGAGACAAGTGCAGGTTATCCAACTCATTTGTTATATGATGAGAAGCCCCTGAGTCTAGGATCCAATCTGCTGCACCAGAAGGCATGCCCCTAGTATGAAGAGCAGTAGGTGGTTGATGCTTTTGAGGGTAGCCATGCAATTTGTAGCAGACCTTGGCAGTATGGCCTGGTTTGTCACAAAATTGACACACTACACGCCTTAAGAATCCCGGTGATGTTGATCTGGACATTGTGTTATTATGGTACTGTTTTGGTGTTTTGTTGTAGAATTGTTTTCCTTTGTGTGCAGTGTTTGCAGTGGCAATGAGAGGAGTTTCTTGCACAGGTGTATCCCTCTTTAAATAACTTTCAAAATCAGAAGGGAGATCGTGAAGATCATCAAATCCGATAGGATTTTCTCTAGTTCTTAGAGAAGCTATTACTTCACGATATTCAGCTCCAAGACCATTCAAAGTGTGGATGACAAGGTCGACATCGTCCACCGGAGAGTTGATGATGGCTAATTCATCAGATAAGGCCTTGATGCCATGAAGGTATTCAGAAATAGATTGTGATCCTTTTGTGAATCGAGAGAGTCTCTCTTTTAAGTGCATAATTCTTGCACGAGTTTCGCTTGCAAACATCTTGGTGAGAATGTCCCAAGCTTGTTTTGAGGTTTTGACATTCCCCAACATGGTAATAATGCTTGGATCAACAGATGATATGATGGCATGCAGGATTAGTTGATCCTGTCTTTTCCAGCGTTTGTATGCTGGATCAGTTTGGGTTGGACTGGCAGTGGTGCCATCAACATAGCCAATGAGATCATACCCTACAAGGAGTGCATTGAATTGCACTTGCCAAGCAGGAAAATTGCTGCTGCTCAGTTTCACTGACGAGTGAGTGTTTAGGGCAATAACAGAATTGGTATTTGGTGTAATAGAAATTTCAGATGTTCTCGAGGAAGACATGGTGAGATTGTGGATCGGTTTTGCTGTAAAGCTAGTAAACTACTGATACCATATAAGAGTATATGTTTCACTTGTATATTGATCATATTTTTACAGAGATTTGCATCAGTATATTAAGCTATAATACATGATGATAATTAAATAGAATTAGCTAGAGTGATGCATAAACTATAGCTACTGTTTGTTAACTACTTAACAGGATCAAATGCTAATAATAACCCATAACTCTCATTTAATTATTTGATGACCAATTCAAATTATTTCTTTCATTTGTCCATTAGGTGAAACATGGTGTTCTATTGACACTACCCATTCTCCTAAGGATGCCTTTGCGAAAGTCGATTTTACCTGTATCTAGGAGTAAGTTACCTAACTCCCGCTCTTATGTCAATTGTAAGTATGCGAGGTAATCAAAGAGGGGTTTTTTTTCTCTTAATTTTATGAAAAGTAGGGATGGCAATGGATAAGGTATGGGTAAGGTACTATAGTACCTGTCCCCATACCCGCAGTTTATAAAAATCCCCATACCCGAGCCCATACCCGTGTGGGCATCAATATTTATACCCGTACTCATACCCTATGGGTACCTAAGTACTTGTATCCATACCCATTTCACGTTTCTAATAAAAATAATTGATCAACTATTATTTATCATGTAATTTTATGTTTTTAATAACACGAAAAAAAATCCAATAATGTTATTGTTGAATTAAGAAATAAACAAATATTTATATAAAAATGCATACAAGTTTAATAGTGGTGTATTTACTAAAATTGATAAATTAACTTTTATAAATAATTATAAAAATAAAAAATACATAAATATATATATTGTGTGGGTATGGGGCGGGCTGAGTACTAAGGTACCCGTGCCTATACCCGCTTATTATCTACTGGGGATGAGTCCAATTGTTATCCCTAATGAAAAATTTCTTATCTTTTAATTTTTCCAAAAATGAGTAGTTGATTGCAACTTTTATAAGAATAAAAGGTGCAGAAAATTAAAAACATAAAAGTAAAAGACACACAAGAATTATAATAGTTTCCTTGTCAACAAATGGTACATCTAGTCTCTCTATTTCTTACAGGATTATCCACTATATTTTAGATGTTTATACAAGTCTCTTACCAAGACTTCTTTATACCTTTTAAATACATACTCAAACACCAAACCCTATAGTGAACTTTGTATCACCCCAATTCAAAGAACCTTTTCACAATCACCAAATAATGTGGTGAAACAAGTCACACTTGATTTTGTAGATAAATGAAGAACTTGTGTTGGATATACAATAATTATATTAATTTTTAGATTGTCTTATTTCAAAATAACATATTCATTTTTCTCATCTCATTAAATTTTATTTTTATTCTATTCATTTTATTTTAAATATAGTACATTAATATAAACAATAATTTTTTAAATATATGACATAATTGCTCAGATTATGTTTTTTTTTATTTTTAAATCTGATCTATTAAAGTTCTCATAGTTTCAAACCATTTGAAAAATGAATATTTCTTATAAATGATATTTGAAGTGTGTAAATTGAGTATGTGAAAGTTGTTATTTTGTTTTAGATGTTAAACCATCATTCATACACACTTAAAAAGCTCCATGAATGATTCAATATATTTGAAAAAATTCCATGAAGCATTGTCAATCAAAAAGTGATCATTGTATATTGAAAAAACACATTGGATCAGCTACCACATTCTGTAATCGACTACCACTTTCCAACGTTCTAATATATTCAAAAAATAATCACATTGGTATTCGACTACCACTACCACTTTTCTGACAACACTAAAAACAACTTTTTAAGGCAAAACTTCCATGGGGTTTTATGAGTTAACTTTGAAAACATCATTTCCTTCACATCAAATGCTCATTTGTGTTATATTTTGACTTTAATTAATGATAAGCCTTCATTTTGCATATCATGCATTTGCATGTTTGTATAATATAATAGATGTCAAGCCTTCATTTGTCTTCTTTTTTTACTCTAATATTTATGATAATATAATAACTAGATTTTTAATATACATAAAAAATAGATACTGTATTTTAATATTTTAGCTATAGTAAATTCAAATAATTAATTGATTAAATATTTAATATCTAATATTTACTGTATTTTAATAACTAAAATATAATAGTTTTTATGTTTTAATATTTTAGTTAAAGTATATTCAAATGATTAATTGATTAAATAAAAAATTAGTTGAATAAATATTCTAATTAGTTTATATATTAATAATGGAGGAACAATGGAGAGTAATGGTTTTGATTTTGAAAACGTGATTTGATTTAATCAAAATCTAGTTATTATATTAACTAAATAATAATTATTGTAATAGAGTATATTAGCTTATAGTATATTATCAATTTTTAAAGTCAGGGATAAAATAAATATTTAAAATAAATATATTATAAGATAAAATACTGTAAGATAATATACTGTAATAATTATTGTAATTAATGTATATTGATAATATTTACATTAAAATATAGTGAGTATTATATTTTATCAACTAATTAAAATATTTTATTCAACCAAATTTTTATTTAATCAATTAATTATTTAAATATACTATAGCTAAAATATTAAAATATAGTGACTATTATATTTTAGTTATTAAAATATAGTAAATATTAGATATTAAATATTTAATCAATTAATTATTTGAATTTACTATTGCTAAAATATTAAAATACAGTAACTATTTTTTATGTATATTAAAAATGTAGTTATTATATTATCATAAATATTAAAGTAAGAAAAGAAGGCGGCTTAACATTTATTGTAAAATGAAGACTTAAAATTAATTAATGTCAAAATATAATGAAATGAGCATTGTAGCCCAGTGTATAGGTGCTTAAGATGTGAAGGAAAGGGGATGGGTTTAATTCTCAATTGTAGCAATTTTTTTGAATGTTTAGCAAATTTTCTAAATTTAACAACAAAACAATAAAAAAAATACCACATGCACGTAATTTAAAAAATAAATAATAATAAAAAATTTCAAATAAGCCTGCCACGTAATAAAAAATAAAAAAAATATTACCACGTCACATATTCTTTCAAATGTTTGGAAAAAATTTTCAACTTTTTTTTCCGTATATTTTTATTCTTTCAAAAAACGCATATATAGCAGGGAAAAATTGATATTAACCCTAAGATAAATAATAATATATTAAAGATAAAGACAACTTTAACTTTGTTCAGTATTATTAGTGGTTCCTTCAACAAAACTTGAGATATAACACTTTAATAATGTTCATTCAATCCCATAAGAAATTGAATGATTTTATTCTCTTTCTTGAACATTCTTGAATTAGGGATAGTCGTACACACATACATGCATTTGAATGAGTACACGCCTGAAATGATCAAGTTCTTCCCACATGACTTGTTGGAAATGTCTTTATAGAGTCGTAACATGAACTCAGTCACCATATAATTGCCTTTCTTTGAGATTTTTCAATGCACACCATGCTTTTGCTACTTGTGACTTCATTCAATTGATCAACCACGACTGAACAAGATTTTTGTATGCATTTCTCCCATGTTACAAAATTGATCATCTTCCTTGAATAGGAATCAAACCATTCATGAATCAAAATTTGTTTTTGGCTGCAAGAACATGCTACATCCAATTCGCCCATCCATAGTAATTGTTGTTGGAATTAAATCATTTTATTAATCATACATACATGTTTAACGTATTATGTTATACACTTTAGTGCGAAATAAAATAGATAATACAAACATGTATATAATTACTAGATCTACGACATGTTAGTATATGAGGGAGGAGATTACAGGAATATCTGTATCTATTGAGAAAAACTTTGTTGACGGTAATCCTGAAATTTAGAAAGTGTAGAGACGAGACAAGTGACTGACACTTGTTGACTTGTGGATCTTCTTCAACCGGTACTCCTAATGCCTTGAACACTCTTCAGATGGGGAGAAGTACGGTATATTGGGGACCATAGTCTATATATAGTGTGATGACCAATTAGGGTTCCCATTATTCCCAAATGGGCAATCTTGACATCCACTCATATTTGAGCTCATATCCAATTATTTAATTTATTAATTAATTAAATAATTCCTAAATAAAATCTAAATAGCCTTTTAACCTTATTTGATCACATAATTTATTCGAGGCACTTTATTTGATAAAATATCTAATATAATTAAATATATATTTGACCACATAAAATTATTGGAATAATATTAAATCCCTAAAATATTTCAACAATCTCCCACTTGGCCAATATATCTTAATAATTATATCATGATTCTTTAAGCGCGCATCTGAATGTTATTTATCTTTAGATTTTAACTTTACAATCTGCTCTACCTCATACATCAACAATGAGACCATCACGACTATCGTCACTAATGTATAACGTGACAGGACCCCGATGACCACCATATCAACTTACTTGATAACATAGATCAATATAACATAGATCAATATGGATGAGTGACATGTAAATTTCATGTAACGTGATCTCTGAATCATGCCTATTTCCAATTGGTCCAACTGGATTCTTTATTGAGATCAAACTGAAGTTTACAAATTCAATATTTGCACAAACGATACAGAAATGGTTATAACAATAATTACCTCATAAACTTTATTTCTGCATATAATCTTAATATAAAGTCTGTATTGATATCAAAACAATATTATAAAATGTAAAGAATGAGTGACTCCCACTAATCAAGAATAACTTTCTTAATTTAATTGAGAGAAAGAACAATAATATTTGTATGTGGGTCCAAATTTGTTATATAAATAACAACTATATGAATTGAGTTAAAAATCAATTCTTTCCCACTCAATTTTGTTCTTTGACCAGATCTCCCCCAAAATCAATATTCTCAAGAAACATTATAATATATGTCTCAAAATATTCTTTAAATTAAGACTAAAGTTTATATTTCTCAAACTTTTCAACAGTTATAAATCGTCACAAGTCATGATTGAATTAACTATAATAATATTTGAATTTAAAAGACAAACTGAATCCATCATTTAAAAATAAAAATTGAATCCATCATTTAAAAAAAGAAATTAAATCCATCATTTAAAAAAAATCATATTAAAGCAAAAATTTATTCATTCACCAAATTGTCTTTTAAATACAAATTTAAACTTATAATGACAATCTTAAATAGTTACAAAAATAAATAAAAATATATATAAATCTTCATCAAATTTGTCCCCTTTAAATTGATGTATCTTATTATTCTTTATTTTCCCTTATCATTTGAGGTATTTATAAAATGAACATTATTTTATTTTCTCTTGCTTCATTTTTTCGTTACTGCACACTTTATGAAATTATTCTATTAAAAAATAATTTCTAACTTTAATAGTTATAAACTTAATTGTGCAAAGAGAATACCATATGCTAAATTTTCGACAAAGTCTCCTAATTGACGAAACTATAGTGCTTTAGCAAGATTAAATAATTTCATAGTATGCTTCTGATATTTTCTTTGCTTAATAATCTTAATGAAAAATCATCACTCTAATGAGAGTTTGTGTTTCGCTTTATTGCTTTAGAAGCACTAGAATTTAAGCAAAGATAATATGATAAAATTTATGTCATCTTAAATAACACATCTAATGTCTACGGATTACAAAACTTTAAGATCATAGACATTTGTAATTTGGAGTGTACTCACTTTTTGAACTTGAGTCTCACTTTAAATATATTAATTGTGAGAGAATTTGAGTTGTCTATATCCAAGAACATAATGTTCATATTTTATTCCTAAAAGTTATAACTTTTGAGAATCAAAATATAACTTATTTTGTAGATACATAAATTATATTAGTTTATAGATTACCATAAAAAAATGTACTCACCAAAAATACCTAGTGCATCATTCATGTCAAGTCTTTAGACAACAACATCAATTACTAGTGATATTTTGTTACAATGATAAAACATTGACAATTAATATTGATAAACAATAAATTTTTACAATCGCCACATGTTTACGTGTGAGTGCAATCAAATAAACATTTGAAAGATTTACACTCATACAACATCGATATGGGAATAAGATTATTATATAAACATTCATCTTTACTTATAAATTAAAAGACTCAAGATATCAAACATACCATTAATTCTCAATCTTTGATTGCAAGAATTAACTGTAAACGGTACTCTCACGCAATGATCAAACATTAGTAATAAGTCCGGTCTGATAATGGATGTCTTTGACATCAATTATTACCCATATGGATAAAATTAATAATTACTACATATTTACCCTCAAGGTATGCTGTGCACCATGTTGTTTCAATGACATTTTAATAAATTCAATATAATTACTACATATTTACCCTCAAGGTATGCTGTGCACCATGTTGTTTCAATGACATTTTAATAAATTCAATGGAAAAAGTCTTAAATTTACAAGATATCACCCACAAATGTAGGTCGTATTCATTTAAGATGTCATTTAATAATAATAATATTTCGTTAAAATCCTTAGTGTGAGAATAAATTCTCAATAAAACATAATTTTTATGAATTTATATAAATTGCATAATTAAAAAATTGTATAAAACTTAATAACAATAAACTCAAATAACATAATCATGCTAAATGCATAACTTCAAATCAGGTAAATATTAAATATTTATAGATCTCAAATAAATGTCAAACAAATTCACATATACACCAAATAATTCTTTAAATAAATCATTTTAGAATCAACAAAAATCACTTATCCAAAGTATCCAAAGTTTAAAGAACCAAATAATATATAATAACTAAATATATATTAGACAAATTAGTATTTATCTTATCTCTCAAAAATCTAAATTGATGTGCATATTTTATGTGAATCAAATTGAAAGATAAAACAATGATTAAAACAAAATCAAATAAAAAGATTTTATATTTTTTCTTTCTTTCTCTAATTCAAAACCAAGAATTAAATCAGCAAAATAAGTTTTAAATTTAATGTTTATCTTTTACAAATAATTGACATGAATACATATTTCTAAACATATTATCTATAGCTATAAATAAATTGTTGAGAATTAAAATTCTTTAAAGGAAAATAGATTTTAGGATTCTCAATCATCAATCATAATCATATAGGTGATTAAAAATATATTTAACATAATATATATTAAATAACATATCTCCCAAAGAAAACCAAAACTTTTACGAATATTTTTCTTCCAAAAAATATTCAAATTTTAATTTTCAAACAAATCTTTATCATATAGTTTTCAAATAGATCCTTACATATTATAGTTTTCAAATCACAAATATAATTTCAAATACGATCACTAAAACAAATATCATTTAAATATATATTATAACCAAATTTATTTTAAAAGATTCACACAAAATATGGAAGATCCTGGATCCATATAAATCTTTTGAAAATAAATATAACACACAAACCATAAAATTAAAGTAAATGTAACAAAAAAAATTATTGAATTTTTTATATTAAAACTTCATGCCTCTTAAAACATATATATGAATATTATAAAAAACAAACTTTGAATTTCAAATATATGTTTCATGATCTAAAATAAATAAACATTGATGGTCAGAGGACAAATCTCAATAAACTAAACATGAAGAGAAGAGAGGTAAATAAATAAATAAACATTGAATTAATGGCTTGTGGATCTTCCTCAAACGGTACTCCTAATGCTTTGAACACTCTTCAAATAGAGAGAAGCTTGTGTACGGTATATTGGGGATCATATCATATATATATATATATATATATATATATATATATATATATATATATATATATATATATATATATATATATATATATATATATATATATATATATATATATATATATATATATATATATATATATATATATATATTGATGGCCAATTAGAGTTCCATTATTTCCAAATGGACCATCTTGACATTCACTCATATTTGAGTCCATATCAAATTATTTAATTTATTAATTAATTAAATAATTCCTAAATAAAATCTAAATAGCATTTTAACTTTATTTGATCACATAATTTATTCAAGACACTTTATTTGATAAAATAACTAATATAATTAAATATATATTTGGCCACATAAAATTATTAGAATAATATTAAATCCCTAAAATATTCCAACAATTGTTATCTCCAATTCCTCGATATAGAATTCTCCAATGAATGAATATAATACGTATACACTACAACTTACAGCTATTGTTGTTATTATTGTTGTTATTTCTTGTCATCACAAAAACACAAAGAAGAATTAGATATACATTCTTATATTCAATTGAAACACAAAGAAGAACTAGATTGAAATCTAGATTGAAATGCATCCTATGATACCATATGGTGTTTCTCATTATCAAGTAATAGAAAAAATAATAAATGAGGAAAAATTAATTCTCATTACTTGTGAGGAAAAAAATACATTCTTATATTCAATTGAAACTAGGAAAGTAAATTATATAAGTTTCATAACTATTTTAACCACAGTAATAAACTTTATACAAGTTTCATCCATTGTATCTGGAAGATGAATCAGGACAAAATATTCTCAACAACTTTTGGTGAAAATGTATTGGTTATATCTCTGATGACTTCACTGTTCAATACAGTGCTCTTTTGTTTGGTCTTCAAATAGCTAAACCCCTTTTATATAAATCCTTTTTATATAAGAACATTCGAGTGGAAGGTCTTCAAATAGCTAAACCCTTTTAGATAAATCCTTTTTATATAAGAACATTCGGGTGGAAGGTGTTTAAGAAATGATAGAACTTATGTATACCTTATATGTAGACTGTATTTATAATTAGTTCTTATTTACTAAAAAAACTAATCTTAACTAACCTCTCCTTTAGCTTATATGTAGACTGTATTTATAATTAGTTCTTATTTACTAAAAAAATCTAATCTTAACTAACCTCTCCTTTAGCAAGGTACTCATTATATTTATTATGGTGTAAATTCTAGAAAGATACTTCTTATATATACATTATGATAAAACTGTAGTATTCCAGTTCTTTCTAACTCTAACTTTCTTTGTGTTAGTAGCAGTGAAAATATTATAAAACAAAATCACACACTTTATAATTCTTTTTTTTAAATTGAAAAAATTGTTGATTTATAAATATTTATAATTTGTTTAAATTAATATATTATAAGAAATATTAAAAAAAATGTTGATAATAATTAAGTCCTAAATCAATAGTTTACACACATCTAACTCAATTAGCCAAATCAATAGTTCATGAATTGAATGCTAACTTTATAAAAGGAAATTAATTAATCAAATTTAATTAAAATAGTTGGTTTGATTTTTCCTTTCTTCTAACACTTATTAAAAAATGGGTATATAATAAAATATAATTATACAATATTTATTTTTATAAATTCTATTAAATATAAAGTGTTTATAAAATATTTTTTTATATAATTATTATAACTATTTTTATTAATATTGATGCATATTGATCATGTTGTCATCACAAAAGCACAAAGAGGAGCTAGATTGAACCACTCTCTATGATACCATTTCAGTGTTTTTTTATCTCCATGTGAGATTCATTACTAAACAATGGAGAAAATAATTAAATGAGCAAAAAATTAATACTTATTACTTGTGAAGAGGAAGATAGATATTTATAGTTAGACAAATTGCAAAAATACTTTGACAACAATGTCTAACTTTCTTACTAATTTTAACTTAACTTTTAGCAATGAATAACTTATTGAGTAAATTACTTATTATGTTTCATCTGTTGTTAAATTTCAAATGTGTTGAGTATAAGACACTTCTTATAAATATATTTAGCTAAAACTATAATATTTCATGTTTTATTTAACTTCTAATTTGTTTGTACTAAGAGTGCGAAAAATATTAGAAAATAAAATCACACTAAATCAATTATTTGATGTTCTATCTAACTCCAATTTTGTATCAATTATTTGATGTTCTACCTAACTTCAACTTTATTTGTGCTATGAGTGTGAAAAATATTAGAAAATAAAAATGGTTGGTCACGAGGAGGAGCATAGTAACACAAGTAAGAGATATCATATATTCATTCAAAACTTTAATTTTAAGGTGATACATGAATATGTGATGTCTCTTTACTTGTGTATTGCTTTTAATCGAATATTAATATTTCTCCTACTATCCCAATAAAAATCACACCAAACTAATAATTTTTTTTTTAAATTGTTGATCTATAATTATCTATGACTTCTCGACCCTTAGTACATTATGAAGATATTTTTTTTTACAATAATTAAATCTTAAACCAACAATTTTTGCACATTTAATTCAATTAATTAAATCAATGGTTCACGAATTGAATATATATATATATATATATATATATATATATATATATATATATATATATATATATATATATATATATATATATATATATATATATATATATATATATATATATATATATATATATATATATATATATATATATATATATATATATAATCAAATTTAATTAAACCTAGAAATAGACAAATTTAGAATAAAACATAATTATTTAAAACTATCATACAAATTAAAAAATAAGCATTTTTATAAATTCTGTTAAATACTTTGTTAATAAAATAATTATATATAAAATTTTAAGTTATTATAACTACTTTTATTAATGTCAATGTAATAGTTGGTAAAATTTCAACGCAAATCCCATTAAATTTAAATTCGAATCTTGCTAGTCTAAACTTTAGTGTATTAGAAATATATTTTTATTAATAAAAAGTTATTGACCACAACATCTTGTTGAAGCTTCGTCCTGACTTTGTATGAGAGTTATCGCACATTCCTTAATTTTGTTGTCCATTATTACGAAATCGATAGAGCTCACTTATCAACCTTAATAATTCACTCTTATCCATCACAATTTTTTGTTAATATTTAAATATCACTACTAAAAATAAGATATTTGGTTAAATGCTTTTACATCAGACATTTATTATAACTGATGTAAAAAATAACGCGGTGGCAGTTTTGTAAATAATAAAAGAAATTTTTATAAGGGATTTTACATCGGGTATTGGTTAAAACCGATATAAAACATAACGCGGTGACAGTATTGTAAATAATAAAAAAATTCATATAAAGCCTTTTACATCGATTTTGCTAAAAACCGATTTAAAAAACCATATAAAAAAATTCAAAAATTGTTTCAGGACCTATTACATCGGTCTATTGAATAACCGATGTAAAAAACCATATAAAAACTGTTTCAGGACCTATTACATCGGTTTAATGAATACGCGATGTAAAAAACCGTATAAAAACTGTTTCAAAAATTGTTTCAAAAAAATTTTAAAAATTGTTTCAGGACCTATTACATCGGTTTAATGAATAACCGATTTAAGAACCTTATAAAAAAATTAAAAAATTGGTTAGATATATTACATCGGTTCTTGGAATAACCGATTTAAAAACTATATTAAAAAAAATTCAAAAATTTACTAAGGGATATTACATCGGTTTATGCAATAACCGATTTAAAAAACTATATTAAAAAAAAAATTCAAAAAATTACTAAGGGCTATTACATTGATTTATTTAATAACCGATTTAAAAACCATATTAAAAAAATTAAAAACCCTAAACACAAAACATAACCTCATTTATTGTACATCTTCCAAACTCTCCACCTCCCACCTCCCCCGACGCCGCCGAACACCTCTCCACCGCCCCCGACGCTGCCGCTGCCGCCGCCTCTCCACCTCTCCACCTCCCTCGACGCCGCCGACCCACCCACCTCTCCACCGCAACCCACGATGCCGACCCACCTCTCCACCGCCCCCGACATTGTGCACAAAACCCACCGTCCCTGACGACGCTGCGCACGGCACCCACCACCCCTGACGACGCTGCGACGAAACCCTCCACCGTACACGACGCGGCGCACTAAACCCTCCACCGTATACGACGCTAACGGTGCACCAAACTAAGGTTTGCTATTGTTACTACCTTGTTACTATTATAATTTGTTTTTCTTGAACAATGAGATTGAATTTTGTTGTTTGAAGGTGTACTGCTATTAAGATTGGTTACTATTGTTACTGTTATAATTTGTTTTTCAATATATATATATATATATATATATATATATATATATATATATATATATATATATATATATATATATATATATATATATATATATATATATATATATATATAGTTTTATATTTGTTTTTAGCCATGTTTATTTTATACATGTTGTGATGCTATTGTTTCTCGTAGAATTTGTGTGTCGACGAGAACTTCTGCATCGTCACCCGTGAGTCATCCGACCGGTTACACGATATTGCGGGTTTTTTTTTAATTTTTTATAACTTCTCACTTCATCTTTATGCATGTCACATGTTTGCACGTAGAGACTTTTGCATTCTTTCTAATGTCCAAGAGAGCGACTATTGTAGGCGTCTAAATGATTTAACTGATCTGTATGCATTAATTTCGGAACATAGGTATGAATCGTAGTTGGATAAAAGTTAATCGATTAAGTGATGAGTACGAACATGGAGTGAAAGAATTTCTACAGTTTGCTGAAAGCAATGCTAAAAAAAATCTTCATCCTCCTAAAAGTAATGGTGAAAAAAGTGTTGATGTGTTTTTTCTTTGTCCATGTTTTCGTTGTGCAAATCGCGAACCAAAACTTAATAAGAAGGCAATCATGAATCATCTAATTTTTCATGGGATTTGTCAAAGTTATACACAATGGATATGGCACGGTGAGGTAGTAGAAAAGTCAAATGTGTCCCAAAAAGATAATATTGGTGTAGAAATGGATGATGATCGCCTGGAAGACATGATGCGTGATATTGGACAAGATTCGTTTAAAAAGGCACATACATATGATACTTTATGCAGTGTCAATGATAAACATTTGTACCCGGGATGCACTAATTTTACACGTTTGTCAGCCGTGTTAAAATTGTTTAATTTGAAGGCAAATAATGGGTGGACTGACAAAAGTTTTACCGAATTGCTTGAATTGTTGACACAGATGCTTCCAGAAGGTAACGTAATGCCAAATCGTTATTACGAGGCAAAAAAGATATTATGTCCAATGGGTTTGGAGTATGAAAAGATACATGCATGCCCTAATGATTGCATATTATACAGAAAAGAGTATGTAAACTATAATCATTGTCCGAAGTGCAAGGCGTCATGCTACAAAAAGAAAGATGGTGTTTCTAGTGATGATGAGGTTATCAAAAAGGGTCCTCCCGCGAAAGTGGTATGGTACCTACCAATAATTCTAAGGTTTAAGAGACTCTTCTCAAATGAAAATGACGCAAAGAATCTTAGATGGCATGCCGAAGAAAGAAAATGTGATGGACAAATTCGTCATGTAGCTGATTCTTTGCAGTGGAAGAAAATAGATTCTTTGTTTCCAAATTTTGGAAAAGAGTCGAGAAACCTTAGACTTGGACTTTCTACTGATGGAATGAATCCGTTTGGTAATCTAAGTACTAATCATTCTTCTTGGCATGTTCTCCTGATGATTTACAACCTATCTCCTAGGTTGTGCATGAAGCGTAAATATATTATGTTATCCATGATGATTTCGGGCCCAAAACAACCGGGAAATGACATAGATGTTTATCTAAGTCCATTGATTGATGATTTAAGAGTATTGTGGGAGGAAGGGGTGGATGTTTTTGATGCGTATTCTGGTGAACAGTTCAATTTGCATGCCATGTTGTTTTGCACCATCAACGATTTTCCGGCGTATGGTAATTTGTCTTGTTATAAAGTTAAAGGGCATAATGCATGCCCTATATGTGAAGAAGACACAAGTTACCTCCAACTTGAAAAAGGAAAGAAGACTGTTTATCTAGGGCATCGAAAATTTCTAGCTCGTTATCATCCATATCATAGATTGCGGAAAGCTTTCAATGGGGAACAAGAGCATGGTCAAGCTCCAAAGCCCTTAACTGGAAAGGAAGTTTATCAACGACAACAGGGCATTAATGTTGTCTTTGGAAAGTACAAAAAGAAATCAACTATGAAAAATTTATGGAAAAAGAGGTCAGTTTTCTTCGATCTTCCATATTGGTCTAGTCTTGATGTAAGACATTGTATTGATGTGATGCACGTGGAGAAAAATGTATGTGATAGTTTACTCGGAACACTTCTCAACATTCATGGCAAAACAAAAGATGGTTATAATGCTCGTGTGAATTTGGGTTTGATGGGTATACGAGAAGAGTTAACTCCATAACATATAGGCAACAAGATATATTTGCCTCCTGCCTGATACACTTTGTCTAAAAAAGAGAAAACAAGTTTTTGTGAGTGTTTACAAAGTATTAAAGTTCCGCATGGTTACTCATCAAATGTCAAGAGGCTTGTATATGTTAAAGATCTCAAATTAATTAGCTTAAAATCTCATGATTGTCATGTCTTAATGCAACAACTACTACCAGTGGCTATTCGTGGGATATTGCCTAACAATGTTAGGAAGACTATAACCAGGTTGTGCTTATTTTTCAATGCAATTTGTTATAAATCCATTGATCCATCAAAGTTAGATGATTTGGAAAATGAGGCTGCAATTATCTTGTGCCAATTAGAGATGTATTTTCCTCCTTCATTTTTCGACATTATGGTTCACTTGATTGTTCATATAGTAAGGGAGATTAGATTATGTGGTCCAATTTTTTTACGATGGATGTATCCAACAGAACGATACATGAAGATCCTAAAAGGTTATACAAAAAATCCACACTAGTCGGAAGCATCGATTGTTGAGAGGTACATTGCAGAAGAGGCAATTGAGTTTTGTTCAAACTATTTGTCAGAAGTGGATGTTGTAGGGGTTCCTAAGTCTCGTCATGATGGAAGATGTGAGGGTGTGGGTACACAAGGTTTAAATGTCAAGAGCTTAAGTATTGATGTGGTTGTTCAAGCTCATTTGTATATTTTGAATAACATGGATGAAGTTCAACCTTACTTATCTGCTCACAAAAGCATCATAAAGAAAAAGCACCCCAAGATGAATGAAAGATGGTTGTTAAAAAAGCACAATAAAAGTTTCTCTGAGTGGTTTAAAGAGAAAATTTCTAATGATGATAGTGCATCTAATACAATTAAGTGGTTGTCCTATGAGCCGAAATGTAACATAATAACTTGGAGTGGATATGATATTAATAAAACTTGCTTTTATACAAAGTCAAAGGATGACCATAGTACCACACAAAATAGTGGGGTGATGATTGTGGCCGAGTCCATGCACTTCTCTAGTGCTAAAGATAAAAACCCGGTTATGGCATCTACACCCTACTTTAGGGTGATTGAAGAGATTTGGGAAGTTGATTATGTTGTGTTTAAAGTTCCTGTATTTAAATGCAAATGGATTGATATCAATAGTGGTGTAAGAATTGATGAATTTGGAATTACATTGGTTTATCTTAGCAAGTTAGCTTATGCGGACGGACCTTTCATTATGGCGTCTCAAGCAAAACAAGTGTTTTATGTCACAGATCCTTCTGATAAAAGGTGGTCGGTGGTTATACAAGGAAAGGTGCATGATAGTGATGAAAATCAAGATGCCAACCTTGATATTTCCGAAACTCCTCCTTTCTCAATAAATGTGCCCACCTTCATTGAAGAAAATGAAGAGGATGATGTGCATGCTATTCGCACAGATCATGGAGAAAGGATATGGGAGGACTAGTAAGTTATTTATTTATTTATTTTGTGCTTGCTTTGATGTCTAATTGTTTATATTTTGTGCTTAATTTGATGTCTAATTGTTTATATTTTTTGCTTAATTTGATGTCTAATTATTTTTATTTTATGTGAACAGATACATGGCTGATTCAACAGACAACCCTTCTTCATCTAGTGACCCTAAAAAAATAGAGTTAGAGGTCCCACTTTGATGACACAAATTGACAAAGTTCATCAAATGGGTGAAAAGATAAAGGTGGAGTTTGATCCAAGAACCCATGAATGTACGAGTGTTGGTAAAAATGCTTCAAATCTTAGGAGTTACATAACGTCTCTTGCTCGACAGAGATGTAGTATTTTGAAAGATGAGTGGAAAAACGTAGATAATGACATAAAAGAGGCTATTTGGATTGTTGTTTTAATTTGATGTCTAATTATGTTTTATAATCATATGCTAATAACATATGCTATATATTATATGTGTAGGCTCATTTCACTATTCCAGAACCTCATGATGCAAAAAAGGATGCATTGAAGAAAGAATGGATTAAATATGCTGGAGAGCGATTGAGAGGTTTTAAGACGCAACTCACAAGTGAATATATTAGAAAGCCCAGAGATGGTCTCGCTCCTGCATATATCAGATATCCTTATATTAAAGAAAAAGTATGGAAAGAATTTCTGAAGTCTCGAGATACATCTGAATTTAAGGTTAGTATGAGTTATAAAATTTTTATAACTTTTTATTATGTTTAGTCTGCTTAATAACATTTTTATTATGTTTAGTATGATTAGTAACTTTTTCAGTTTATAATAGGAAAAAAGTCAAAAGGGTGCAGAAAATGTGGCTAAGAATGCATACCCACATGTATTATCTCGTGGAGGGTATCGCTTGCTTGAGGAGAAAATGATAAATGAAAAGAGATCATTGAGAGATGATTCTACTTTAGAGGTTATGGGTATCCCATCTCCACCTTCACGCCATGAGTTATGGAAGAGAGCACGACAAAAGAAAGGGGGAAAATACACATCACATGCTACACAAGTTGTTGCAGAGAAAATTGTAAGTAAAATTACGAAAATTCTTCAAGTATCATTATAATTGTGTTTGATAAAAACTATTGACAAAGTTGTGGTGCATTTGTAGGATTCTCTAGTTGAAGAAGTTGAAAAGGGTGCATTTGTTCCGGATGGGCGTCACGATATCTTAACAGCAGTCATTGGAACATCTGAGCATGGAGGCCATGTTCGTGGTGTTGGAAAACACCATAAACAAAACACTTTCTTTGGAAGATCACGTCAAAGACAAGATATCAATGTAACAGAACAATTTGCACAGTTGTAATCTCAATTGGAAGCAAAAGTTAGAGCAGATTTAGCGCAACAGTGGGTTGAAGAGCGTAAGGCAATGCAACAATATTTCATGGAGACACTTAAGTCTATGGGTATCTCCCAAAGCACATCAAATAATAAATGCATTGAATAAAGGGAAATTGTGGATGGAAGCGGAAAAAGAAGCTGTTCAGTTGTAAAAGTAAGCAAAATGGAAGAGGAAGACAGTGTTGAGAGATTAGTAAAAATGCTTCTGAAAAGGAGTGACACACAAATGAACTACTTTGAATTAGAATTAAGTCATTGTGTGAATGTCTCAAATTTTTATATGTCAGCGAAATGTATCAGAGAGTTGTTGATGGGACAACATTGGCTTGACGTTTCTACTTTGCAAGTATGGTCCACGTAAGTATATTTTCATTTTTATTACTGTCAAATATTTTAATATGTTATAACTCTTGTCACTTTGATTCTAATGTTTATGTTATAATTATTAAGGTATATTCATTGTATGTGTATTGATACATCACAATCAGAAGTATATGGGATATTAGACCCTGCTGTGTGTTCGTATGTTGATAATGTGGCAAAAACTGAAGCAAGAGTTAGAAAATACATACAAGATAAGTTACGTGATCACGAAGAGAAAGTGTGTCACTTGCTACCATTTATTCATCGGTATGTTTGTATGAAATTCTATTTTATAACTTTGGTTGCATAGATATTTCAATTTTGTTAATATGAAATTCTGACTTTTGTACTTCAACACGCACGTACAGAAATCATTGGCAATTAATAGTCATTTGTCCAAAAGACAATACAGTGGTCGTCTTCTGTTCACTTCATCGGGAACTTAATCAAACCATGACGAAACTTGTTACACAATAAGTTTATATTTTATGTTCACTACATCCTATATACATAATTTGTTACAAAAGTAATTCCATATTTTATGTGGCTTTATATGGTTTTTTTCCCTTCTAAATTAGTGCTTTAGGGGTTCATCAAACGGCACATTGCATTAGAAGAAAGCCTACATGGCTTCGACCCAAAGTAAGTGGTGTAAATTATAATTATAAATTTAATTTTATCATATAAGTATTCACTAATAATGTCATATATTCATTTGTAGACAAGGAAACAAAATAACTCTGATGATTGTGGGTACTATGTGATGAAAAATATGTTGGATATTGTCTCTGCAAAGATAACCGATAATTGGATGACGGTAATAAAAATAACTTTACTTTGTTATTTACTTTGCATTTTGCAACTTAATGTGAATTTTCAAAAATAACTCTATATTGTTATTTATGTGTTGTAGGTATTTAATGACCCAACAGAATTAACAGAAAATGATTTGTATGATTTGCGACTCCGTTGGCAACATGTTTCTTTGAGTTATATAAAATTTAAGCTTTATCTGGTAAGATATATAGAATTGTCTGATTTGATCCTATTGACTTTGGTGTTGTCTGTTGGTTAATTGGTGTTATTATTTGTTTTTAGGAAATTTGATTTTGGTGTTTTCTACCGAAGTTACAACTCATATTCTTGTGGATTGTAAGTTGGTATTCAAGTGGGGGAAAATGACTTATGAATGGTTGAATGTGTATTTTTTGTTGTTGTTGTAGTAGTAGTAAATTTTAGTAAAAACCTCCTTATAATTTAGTACATTTGGAAGAAAATATGTGTATACTAGATATTTGGTGTAATGAATATTGGTGAGAAATATAAGAAAATAGCGACCAAAATGTGGTCTATGTGAAAAATAACGACATAATTATTATCTATGTGAAAAATAACGACATAATTATTATCTGTGTGATGTATGAAAAATTAGGTACCCAAAAAATTACAGAAATTGCTAAAAAATAGTCATATTATATAAAATTACTACAGTACATTTTACATCGGGCAAATGGATAAACCGATGTAAAATGTTTATATGGCATACTTTTTACATCGGGCGAATGGATAAACCGATGTAAAATGTTTATATGGCATATTTTTTACATCGGGCCAACACTCAACCGATGTAAAAACCCCACCTGTGGCGCATATTTTAAAAAAATTTACATACTTTTTACATCGGGCCAACACCCAACCGATGAAAAAACCCTACCTGGTGCTTATTTTAAATTTTTTTACACACTTTTTACATTGGGTTTAAGAAAGAACCGATTTAAAAACCACACCTTTTACATCGGTTTTGTGGTACAACCGATGTAAAAACTACCTTTTACATAAAAAAATTATATATTTTTTTCACATCAGACTTAAAAATTAACCGATGTGATTGACATATTTTTTACATCAGTCCTAAAACCGATGTAAAATGTCTTTGATTTATTACATCGCCTGCCTTTACATCGGACTCAGAACCGATGTAAAAAGTCATTTTCGTCCGATGTAAAAAGTCATTTCTGCACTAGTGTATTTTTTAAAATTATAATTAATATTGAATTAATTAAATAATATTAATATATGTAAATATTTTAAAAGTAGTATACGATTGTTTTAAAAATTATTCTAAGAAAATTAATCAGTTTTCTTAAAAGAGTATGTATTATTAAATTCATTTTCAAATTATTTATTAGAATTATTTAATAAAAAATACATTGATAGTTAATAAGAAAAAATAAATAATAACAAAGTGTAACCTTAAATTAATATAATCTTAAGAAAATAATCAATATTTACGAATCGAATTAAAAAAGAAGCAAAGTGAAAAATAGAAAAGAATAATTTTTTCACTCAAATCCCATGCTGCCACATGTCATTATCTAACAGGTTGTATCAAAACCAACCCAACTACTTTAATACCATCTCTCATTACACTTGCATTTTTGGTGGTTAAAGTGAAACTTTTTTCATTTCTATCATATGAAAACAAAAGGAGTCATAAAGAAACACACAAGCTGCAAAATATATAATGGGTTCTTCCTCATTCCATTTCTTCTCCTCTTCTAATATTTCTTTGAAATTTTGCTTATCAATAATCTAATAATATATACTCATACACACTATAATCCAAATTTCTTAAGTTGTCACTAATAATAGATCAAAAGTGAAGCATTTTAAATTATGTAAATAGGTAGGATCCTTACCTATAGAATCAAAATTTGTCAACCAAAATTAAGTTTCATACAACTTTTCATAGTTTGATTAGTAAGTTAGTTTTATTTTTATTTCAATGTAGGATACTTTCTGTTTGTTATTTAAACTTGTTATAATATGGAATTTTTAGATCACCTTAGTTTACTCCTTGAGATTTGCATTTGTAGTTTACATAACCTTAGTTTCTTAATATGGATTTTTATTTTAATCTTTTAGATTCCTTTTATTGCCATATATTGGAAGAGGAGTGTTTAAGCTTATTGAAAGACCTTGAGCAACCTGAAGCTGGTGATGATGATAATTGGAATAAGAATAACAAGACACGTACTCTAAAATGGTACAAGGTATGTTATGATTCATTTTTCTGCTTTTTACTATGTTACTATATTGTTTGAAAGACCTTGATGATATTGATTCCAAATTCAACTTGTATTTCACACCGGGTGAAGCTGGGTTAACGAAAATTTGTTTGTTTCAGCTTTAAAAAAATAAATTTTTTCTTTGTATTTATAAAAATAGATTTTATAAAATTGTTTTTCAAAATATTATAAATTTTTGTATATTCATTTTTTTTTAAATGAAAGACTAATTTTGACATCCTATAACATAAACATATATTATTGAAGATCAAAAGATAGTCGAAATCGTAATTTTTTCAAAAAATTGTATCTTAAAAATGATTTTTATGAAAATCTATTTGAAATAAGCTTCAAAATTAAGTGATTTTTTGAAATTTTGATATCCAAAAAAAATTTCAGTAAAATGAAGAAATATCTAAAATTGTATTTTAAAAATAACTATTCGAACCAAATTTTCATTTGAAGCATTTAGTAAAAGTTTTTTTATAGATATTTTTTACACAAAAATTATGTTATATTATAAAAATCATTTTTAATAAAAAGTCAAAACAAACGGGTCCAAAATCCAAATCATAAATTAATGGATAGCACTTTCACTGAGGTTGGTTTGTAGGAGATTGTAAGAAGGTTTGAGTGAAGTTCTGTGCAAAGTAGATTATGTCTATTGGAGATCATCAGGTATGCTCTTAGACCTCTCAATAAGGAAAATTGATTATTTAACTATTTTGTTTTAAGTGGCAATTATTATATTATAAGAGTGATTTGTGGGAAATTAATATACTATTTAGGAGAAGTTGTTGCAAATTTGCCTAATTCCCAAGGTAGAATTTTACTAAACATTGAAAAAATTTTGAAACAAATCTTGATGAATAAAAACTAATCTTTTTGATTGATTACTCCTCTTGTTCTTCACTCTTCACTTGAATAAATAAACCAGTTTTGGTTGTAAGATTATAACATTGCATAATGATAATTGAAAGAAGAAAAGAAAATTGAATTTTGTAAGAAAAAAAGTTTTAGGGTTTAACGAGAGAAAGAAGAAGAACTTGTGAAATTCTGTAGAGTTTCTCTCAGCTCTAAAATGTTACAAACTGCAATTATTCACTTTCAAGTTACAATAAGTAATAAGGTACGTTCCTATTTAAAGGTTGAATTTGCTTGCACACCAAATAAACCCTAACTAACCTAACTAACCTAACTAACTCAGCTAACCCAAAAATAAATAAAGCTCGTGTATGATCACATCCCTGTTGATCACTACTTGTTTGTTCATTGGGTCTAATAACTTGTATCCTCTAGTCGAATGATATCGTATTAGGATCATTTGACTCAAATTGTCTTCAAGCTTTCTTCTCAAGTGATCTGCCACATGTCTATGTGTTATATATCCAAACAACTTCAGATAACTCAAGTTAGGCTTGACACCATACCAACATTCTTCTGGCATGATTTCTTCTTGCCTTTTCAGCTGACATCTGTCGACGCAACTTTTCCACATAATTCTTTGGGTAGATGCTTGCCTTTCAACAGACCTCTCACCATATTCATGATGGTTTTGTTCTTCCTTTTTGTAGTTCCATTCTGTTGTGGATTGTAGGATGGCACCACCTCATGCATAATCCATTCTTTCTCACATAATGTATCAAAGTATTTCGACACATATTCTCCACCACCATCAGTCCTCAGAATCTTGAGCTTTCGACCACTTTATCTTTCAACCATGTATTTAAACTTGGCAAATACCTCGACCACTTCACTTTTCTTCTTGACCAGGTAAGTCCACAATTTTCGATTGAAATCATATATGAATATGACAAAGTATTTGTTACCTCCAATCGAATCCACCTGGATAGGACCACATACATCAGAGTATATGATTTCGAGAATTGCCTTCGACTTACTTCATGCATCCTTGCTTAAGTTGTTCTTGTGTTGCTTCACTTGCACACATTCTTCACACACATCATTTGGAATGTTGATTTTTGGTAACCTTGAAACCATATTTCTTATTTTCAGATCTCTGATGTCTTTGAAATTGAGATGGCCTAGTTTGTAGTGTCATATCCATTTGTCCCTGCTATTTGAAGTTGCAAAGAACTTATGCTCCATCACATTAAGTTCAATCCTAAAGGTTCTATTTTGAGACATAGATGCCTTCAAGATAAACCTTCCACCTGAGTCGAGAACTCTCATCATCTTGTTTTCAATCAGCACTTTGTAGTTCTTTTCGACCAACTTCCATATGTTGAGCAAATTACTCTTCATGTCTGGTATGTACAATACATTGGAAATTACTAACCTTTTACCATCTTTCCTTATAATAAAAAAATCATCAATACCTTTAGCTACTAGAGTATTGTCATTTTCAATTTTTACCATGTTCTTAATTGAGGGTTTTATATTGACAAACTAATCCTTCCTACCAGTCATGTATGATGAACATCTTGAGTCCAAATACCATTGCTCCTGGAATCTTTCTTCATCTCTTGTTGTGTCCATCAACAACATCTCTTCTTCTTCGTGCTTTACAAACTCTACATCACTTTCTTGATTCTTTTTTTTAAAATACAATCACCAGAGTAATGACCATACTTTTGACAATTTAAACATTGAATGTGATTTTGTCAGATTTCCGACCACCATATCTTCCTCTACCTACAACACCACCTCTTTGGTTGTTTTGGTATGAGGAATTTCTCTAATTTGACCAACCTCCTTCTTGTTATCTTTGACCAATCAAATTATTGTATCTTCATCTTCCTTTATTGTCGAACCACTTCCTTTTGCCTTTATTTTCTCTTGTTCATTGCGGTTGAAAAACCATATCACTCTTCTACTTTCCTACAACTCTTGCAATAATTATTTGTTCATGAGATTCAAGTGCCCCTTGAAGCTCTTCCTTTATCAATTTTAAAAAATATTTCGACTCTTCTATGGATACTACCACATGGTCGTACTTTGGAGCCAATGACCTCAAGATCTTTGCAACAAATGATCTTAATGTCAACACTTCTCCACATACCTTGATTTAATTCACTAGTTTTGTAACCCTAGAGAAAATATTTGTTATGATTTCATTATCCTCCATCTGAAGCAATTCATACATTCTTTTATGAGTTTATAACCTCACCTCTTTCACCTTTTTTGTGCCTCCAAATGATTTCTACAATACCTCTCATGCTTCTTTTGACGATTCTACATCACTGAACTTTTTGAAATTATTTGGATCAAAATATTGATGAATTATAAAGATAGCTTTATAATCTTTCTTCTTCAATTCTCTGCGTGCAACCTTTTTTTCCAGCTGTCGCATTTTCCAGGAAGCGGTGTTACTCCTTCATTCAAAAGATCCCAAGGATCTTGACAATAGAAAACAACATTCATTTGTTTACACCGGTTCTCATAATTCGGGCCCTTCAGAATTGAAAGACTTATTGGAAAAATGTTTGTTCGAATAATTCATCCCCATCGTGTCTTTCTTCCCACAAATCACTCAGTCAGTACTAGATACCAAATGTTGAAAATTCGCCTAATTCCCAATGTGGAATTTCACCAAATCTTGGAGAATTTCGAAATAAATCTTGATGAAGAAGAATCAATCTTTTTGATTAAGTACTCATATTCTTCTTCTTCACTCTTCACTCGAGTGATCAATCAACTTTGGTTGCAAGATTATAACTTTGCACAATGATAATTGAAATAAGAAAAGAAAAGTTAATTTCGGAAGAAAAATAAGTTTTAGGGTTTAACGAGAGAAAGAAGAAAAATAACTTGTGAAATTCTGTAGAGTTTCTTTCTACTCTGAAACTTTGAAAACTTCAATTATTCACTTTTAAGTTACAATCAATAATAGGGTACTTTCATATTTATAGGTTAAGTTTGCTTGCACACCAAGCAAACCTTAACTAACCTAATAAACTCAGCTAACCAAAACAAATAAAGCTAATTCAACATTTCGACATCTAATCTAATTCGACACGCATAGGCATTTCGACATATTCATGCCTCTGTCGAACAACCTGCTTTGACACAAGGAAGTACAATTCAACATAAGTAACCTTTTATTAGTGTTTAGAAAAATAGGAAATTGCTTTATGTTTTGACAATAAACCAAAGCCTTTGTTTTGTGTACACTCTTCTATAGTGAGTCACTTACTTTAAGGTCACAAAATTACAATGACCAATAAACGAAGAAAAATGACGAGGAACACATGTTAAAGCTTTTGATGAATCACCAACCACACGTTATTTTAGGAGCAACCAACTTGTCATGTACTCTCTTGAAGTAAGATATATATAAGGTTATATCTTGGTTTCTAAGTTTACATCTATATTTTGATAGATTTGTGAAGCAATTCCCGTACCTTCATCCCTATTACATTTTGTTCCCTTTAATCTACTAGGACATGTTTATTTTAATTTATTTTTTCATAAAATGTGCCTTATTTCCTCCCCAAAAAAAAGACTTTTTGCGTTAGCAAGAATTAGTGTAAATTTATTTGATGAAAAAAATCAATACATGTTTACTTTTTGTTGGGTAACATGTGATAGTTACTGTTAAGGTGTAGAAAATGGCAAGGTCGAGGTTTTCTATGTCATAATTATCATTATTTTTTATGGAGACTTACCATTTTCTATTCATTATTGATTAGATCATGGAAAGATACAATCATTCCATGGCTACTCGTTTAATAATAATACTTACTCATCAAAAGTTCATGACAAAATTAAAAAAAATTGAAAGACATTTTGAGGTTAAAAAAGGGTTCTCCCGAGCAAATCATAACTTATTGTTTTTTCCATTTCAAGGAATTATCTTTGAAATCATATTGACACATTTATAGTTAATATATATATAAAGCTTAAAGAAACTGATTTTGAAGGTGTTTTTCCACTATTATAAACTAAATATATTTTTTTTTAAGAATGTAAGAATTTGTTTTTCTATTATATAAACTAAATATCATTTATAATATTGTAAATAGTTGGATTATTACTGGTAGTTAATGTTTAGAGTAACTGTTATGTATTATAAAATGTACAAATTAATTTTTATACACGCATGAATAAAGAGATAAAACCCAGAATTCTAATAGTAGTTGATCTTGAAAAAATATTTCATGTTTAAAAAGTATTTCTTAATTAGTGATTTTTTAAATTAAAAATCTAAAAGGTTACTCTCATCAATAAATTTATTAATGATATGATACAACTTATATCGAGATAAAATATGGATTGAGACCAAACTAACAAAAACAAAAACAAAAAATAAAATATGCGTTGAATAAAGATTGGGGATTGTTTCTCCCGCTCAAAGTGGTGGAGAATCATCTATGAAAACTCAAAAATACTCCTCAAATATGAAATGTTTTTTAGTATTTCATTTATACAACATTTTTTGTAAGAGAGTCATATCTTCATTTTATATTAAAAAAATGTAAGAGTATATTTTTAAACAAATTCAGAAGTAGAGCTTTTAATGCAACAAAATAATGGATTAGAGAAGGTGCTAGTCAAACCGGTGAAATGATCGTGGGGTCATTGAACATAAGAGGAAGGGGTAACCATTCCAAGAGAAAGAGGACCAGTGGCCTAATTAAAAATGCCATAATTGATATATTTTTTTGTCTAGAGTCCAAGATGAAGTTGGTGGATTTCAACATTTGTAGGAGTCTTTGGGGATGGAGTGACGTTGGCTGGTCTTTCGCAAAGGCTAATGGGTTCTCAGGAGGGTTGATAACTTTGTGGAATGTTCATTCAGTTGAGCCTTTATGTTCTTTTAGAGGTGAGGGTTTCTTGGGGTTGAAGTTGCTTTGGAAGGATTCAGTTTATTATGTGGTCAACATCTACTCTGGTTGCTCGATGGTGGCTAAAAGAAAGTTGTGGGCCGATTTGAGAGCTAAAATCAAAATGGACTGATGGTATTTGGTTGCTTGGTGGTGATTTCAACGCCACTGCAGCAGAGTCTGAAAGAAAGGGAGTGTGCAGTGGTTCTAGAAAGAGGGATAATTTGTAATTTTCCGAGTTTATTAAGAGCTTTGGGTTGGTGGATCTTCCCGTTTCGGGATATCAGTTTACTTGGTTTAGCGGAGACGGCAAAGCTATGGGTCGTTTGGATAGGTTTTTGGTGGATTATTCCTTTGTTAGTAAATGGGGTATGATCGGTCAGTGCATAGGCAAAAGGGATTTAAGCGATCATTGTCAAATTTGGCTAAAGATTGTTGGTTTAGATTGGGGACCCTAAATCGTTTAGGACTTTCGACAGTTGGTTCGACCATCCGGATTTTCTTAATTTTATGGAGGGTAAGTGGAAGAACTATAATATTGTAGGAAGGAGCGATTTCGTAATTAAGAAAAAATTTAGAATGCTTAGAGGGGACTTAAGGGCTTGGAGCAAATTGGTGTTTGGTTGGTATGATTTTAAGGTGGAGGAAGGGGTGGAGGAACCCGCGGCGGAGACCGCCGTCATCTCCAACAGCGCCACCTCAGAATAAAAAACACTCTACACCCCCTTTTTAGATTTTCACCCTCGTTCCAACTCCAACATTCATTCGCTCAAAACCCAACCAAATAACAAGATCGACACCATCATAAACGAAACACAACAACCCACAACTCAATCCAAACATGAAAAGAGCAATAAAGGCAAGCACAAATTCAACATTAAAACAAAGAAAAATCAGATTAATATGATTCAACAACAATAGCATATTGAAATGATTCAAGAGCAAAGTCAAAGTTCTAAGACAACTACCTAACAAAGTCCCTCCGTTGGGTGAAGACATTGAGATTTAACAAATATATATATATATATATATATATATATATATATATATATATATATATATATATATATATATATATATATATATATATATATATATATAATGTTCAGATAGTTTTGTTGGGTACATTGGATCCTGAATCCGATCGATAATATTATTATTGTTATTATTATTAATATTATTATTATTATTAGGAAATGTTAATGAATGTTTTATAGATATGTTTTAAGGGTATAAAAAAAGAAAGTATTTTTTTGAAAATGTGTATTTAATATGTTAGAAATTGAAACAGTTAACTTTTTTTTAAAGAATAATTTTTTTTATTTGGAACTCTTCAAGAATGTCTTTGATGCACTTAGGGTTGATTTCAGATCGGGCCGGTTCAGATATCTAGGGTCCCGAGAGTTGGACTGAAACCCTAATTGGGTAAATCGGGACCAGACCATAACAATGATGGTCATTTTTTTGGACCGAAACTGATCCAGTACGTTCAAGTAAATCGAGACCGGACTAGATTATAATTTATTTTTTGGATCAAAATCGATCTGATATGTTCAGGTACCCGGACCACCCAAATTATAAGAAACAACTACCGATTTTTTACATTAGTTTTTTTAATTTAGAATAACTTAGCATTACATTTAAATTTACAATACATTTTTCAACAAAACTACATAATAATTTGCATTTCAAGTTGATCAAACAAAATTCATCATAGGCACAAATAAATCATAAGTTCACAGTAGACTTCATCATAATCTTGTTCAAACATAAGTTATGAACAAGATGTTTTCAAAAAACTACAAAATAACTTTACATTTTTTAATAATGCCTCAGAACAATCTCATCATTGACATTGCAATTACATATCTTCAAGTTGTTGTTGTCGAAGAAGCGACACTCGAATCCTCACCAAAATGATATGTTAAAGGTTCATCTTGTGGTTCAACAAGCTACAAATGTAAAAGCATAAGTACCACAAATGTGAAAAGCATAAGCAATATTCATATTAAATTAAAATAGACAATAAGCAAAAGTTACTTACAATACTAGCAATGCAACCCTTCTTAATTTCATACATCTCCTTCACCAAATCACCCACACAAAGTACCATTTCAACTGTCTCAGTTTTCATAGATGATCGTTTCAGATCAATAATCCTTTTACCAGCACTAAAAGTTGCTTCTGAAGCAATAGTAGTAACTGAAACAGTTAGGATATCCTTTGCCAATTTACTAAGAATAGAATACTTGGCTTCATTCCCCATCGTCATACCTCAATTTTAACCCTTAATCGCTGAATCAATACAAATATCATGACATCTACATCATCTGCATAACATAACATGCATTCTATCTCACATAGCCCTTAAAATATCATTCGGAATAATTTCTCGAATTTACAGACAGACTGGTCAAACTAATTTTCAATTGTACCTAAAATCAATGAACGAAAAATGTCAAATTTAAATTTGTAAATGTCAGTAATATTAATCTGTGGTTCACGTGGTTTAACCTGACGTGCTAAATGTATTTTTACGACTATTTTTCGGTCACGCGTTGATCGGTCTGAGCAGTTTAACCGGTCATAATTTTATTTTAAAATCTGATCAAACGCTGTATTTTTTCGAGTTGTTTATTTTGCGCAATCGTTAATATGCATTCATTTTAGTTTTTCAGACACTTTGATACCCGGCTTTTTATCCATTTTAAACCGTTTTGTTTCAATTTTTGTAGTTAAAATAATTATTTTAAATTTAAATAGTTTAAATTTATTTAATTTATTTTACGTTTCAATACTTTCCTTTAAAAAAAATAACACAAAATATTTAACTCTTTAATTTTCTTGTCTACAAAATTAGAAAAAAAAATTATTATTATTATTGATTGTATTTCTTTTCATATAATAGACCTTAGTACTATAAATGTGCATAACATTGCATACCTAGGAGGCACAGGTAAAAACGGTGCCCTCCCCATTTTTTTTTTCCTGAATCCCTCTTCTTCAAAAAAAAATTCCTGGTTTTTCTATTGTCATTAAAGCACTTCATAGCCCATATTTTCATCTTAACTTTTACTTATCTGACATACATTAACATATAACTAAAATAATTAGTATTAAATTTTATTCGATCAAATCAAATCACGTTTTTTTAGATATAAGTCTCTCATTTTCCTTTTAATTTTCAGAAAATATACTTGCATTCACTTTTCTAACTCAGTCATCATTTAAGTATCTCTTCTTGATCTTTTTTTGTCTTTCATCTCATCTCTTTAAACTTCTTAATTTCTTTCACAAGCATTTCAGTTGTTTCAATTGAAGATTTTTATACTATTTCATTTAAGTTATGGTTGTTGTATTTTTATGAGATTGTTATTTTAAAGGATTTTCATGGAAAGTTTTAAGAGCTTTAATATCTTCTAAATTTTTCTTCCCTTAAGAATTTAAAACTGTTTTATTTTTCTTCTAAGAGTTTAAAACTGGTTTTTTGTTCTTCTGAGAGTTTAAAACTGTTTTTTTTTCATGTAAGAGTTCAAAGTGTACACTGATTTCAACCCGATGAAACCACCCAACCAAACCGAAAATCGATTAAACCATAAACTAACATAACCGGATAGTAAAACAAACGGAAATGGTCTCTGTTTTTTCAACCATAGTTTTCTCCGGATGAATAATTTTCAGAATAATGCACTGTGCTGCCATTGTTTTCACTATTATTATCCAAAATACTACATTTTTACCAATATATTCCAATATTGCAATCTTTTCAAACAAGCAAAAATTTTAAATGGTCTTTGCCGCCCATTGAATGGACGGGATTGTATAAATTTTTCTTGTACCGCCCTTTGAATGGGCGGCAGTGTGTATCCGCAATTTTTTTCAATTTTTTATTTTATTTTATTTTTTTAATATGAAAAATGATTAATAAATAATTTAAAATATTAATATAAAATAATAATAATAATATTAATATAAAATAATAATAATATTAATATTAAAGAAATAATAATTATGAATAATAGTAATATTAATATAAATATTAAATTATAATAATTTTAATATAAATAATAATAATATTAATATAAAGATTAAATAATACATTAATTTTTTTCTATCCCCTATTTGGACCCGGTTGACGATGTCGCTGATGAGTTCCACAGCCGGGAGGACGTCCTATTCGGGTAGTCCTTCTTAAACCAGGTTGTTCGACGTTTGTTGGTTGAGTAGAAGGTCCCGCTTCATCCGGAGGATTAATAAAATTCGCTAGCATATCATCACTAAAGTCGTCATGTATCGGCGCCGCATTGCCATAATCTAGTCGTGTTCCCTCGTTACTCCAAGTTGGTTGGTTAGTAGGTGGTATTGAGGTATTCATGTAGGGGATGTATGGATGTTTGTCTTATGATGAATTAAAGGTGAAAGTTTGTGATGGATTAAATGACATTTGTGGTTGGGGTGTTTGATAATTGTGTTCTTGTGGGGTAGATTGAGGTGTTGGGTAATTGTGTTCTTGTGGGGTAGGTTGAAAGAATGAATGTTGTTGTGTGTATGATGAGGAGTGAGTAAAATTGAGGTTTTGTTGGGTGTTGTAGGGGGTTGGGTTAAATGATGGGTATGGTTGATTGTAAGGGTGTTAACTTCGGTATAAGGTTGTTGTGTGGGTTATTGGTTGATATTAAATGTTTGTTGAGAGGAAAATGGGTGTTGTTGGTTGGTAATAAATGTTTGTTGGGAGGAAAATGGGTGTTGTTGGTTGACATTCAATGCATGTTGGATATGAGGGTCAAATAAGTCTCTGTTTACCTATAGATACACATTGGTAACAGATCTATACCAATTAATGTATTCCCTACTGAGTTTACATTCAGTATCCATGACATTTCCTTGTATGATGGTGCGGTGACGATTTATCCATTCTTGACGTTCTTCTATGTTGTGGTCTTTCCAATCTTCGTAAGCTCATTATTGATTTACTTTGGTGTTGTGGTATTTTTTCATCCATGTCGGTGGACCAGGAATTTCTTGTTGTATCCCAAATTGAAGTTTAAGATCCAATTGATGCATTTCAACATAAGTGAAACAAAATATATATGTTGTTGCACTCCAAATATGACTTTCGGTTGGGTCCACATCCACGAGTCCAAGATATGGTCTCCATATAAACTGCGACGAAGTTGAAAAAATGGATTAGAGCAATAAAAATATTAAATAGAGATAATAAAAATATTTTAATATTAAAATGTATAATTCTTAGAGATAATACATCATTGGGCTCAAAATGATCGAAGAATGCCCGATATCCAACAGTACAATGATGAGTTTTTTTTTTCTTTTCATAATTTATCCCATAAGCAGACCACCTAAAAAATAATTAGAGTTTAAATATTAGAGCAATAAAAATATTAAATAAAAAAATAAATAGAGTTAAAATATTAGAGCATTAAAAATATTAAATAGAAAAATAAATAGAGTTTAAATATACATACTTTGTTGCATACAGAAAATGGAATGGATTTTTGTTGATTGGTGTTAGTCTAGGCATTCTGGACCAACCCCAAGCTTGAAGTAACACTCCACATCCAACAAAATTGTGAGCGTCCTTCAAAGCGTATCAACACAAATATTTGTATAGATGTGCTAAAGTTGTTGTGCCCCAACTATAGCTATTTATTTGATCGAAATCTTCTAGTAACAGTAAAAATTGAAGATGTATAGTGTTACCGTTAGTATCAGGAAATAAAAAACAAGTAAAAAGTAACATAATATATATTATTGCTTTCATTATTTTTAGTTCCTCGGGGGAGTCTTCGTCTAATTGGATAAAATTATATTGGTCCCTTAGAACTACTATTCTCAAAGATTGTTTCGTCTCTCAGAAGGTTCCATCGTAATCCCTAATAGTTCCTCAACCAGTTGGTATGACACATATGTGCAATCAACAACGGCTGAGCCATTCACACGCAACCCTAATAACATGTGGACATCCTCCAAAGTCGGGGCGCATTCACCAGTTGGAAAATAGAATGTCTAGGTTTCTGGTCTCCATCTCTCACACAGGGTGAGACATAATTTTTTATCAACTCCATACGAATCAATAGTAATGACGTGACCGAAACTAGCTTGAATCAAATATGGACAGATATGTTCATCAACTGTGCTGTACTTGTGTGTACGTGGTTTGAATTTTCTTTCATCCTACGAATAAAACATGCATAATATATAATGTAACATATAAAAATTTAATGTAATAAAATATAATTAAATAAAATGTAATTAAATAACCCTTACATATTCTGCAATATTTGAAAGTGTTCCTCGATGTTTTTCTCCGAGTGTTAGCAGAGGCACAGGCAGAGCCATTGTTTAGAATAAGGGTGATTAAGAGTGATAGAGATGAAATTGTAATAGAGATGTGTTGTTATATATGAATTTGTAATAGAGATGTGTTGATATTTATAGAATTTGTAATTGATATATGTAATAAATATTTTGGTATAGGTGGTTGAAGTGTGATTAAATTGTATTAGTTGGTTGATATGTGTAGGTGTAAGAAAGTAAGTTTGCATGGCATTTACGTGGATGTAAGTCTGCATGCAACAAATTTAAATGCGTTGACCACCGCACTATGGATGGGCGGCATAGTGTATTTGTTATAAATACGTGTCAACCTACCGCATTTGGATGGCCGGTAGAGTTTAAAGGTGTCTGACACTTTGCAGCATGCCGCATATTGAATGGGCTGCAGAGTTTAAGTTGTCTGACGATTTGCAGACTATCGCACAACCAATGGGCGGCAGAGACTTAAAGCTGTCTGAATATTTGACCAACAAATTTATGTGTAAAATATCACAAAAAATTTCTATAAAACTATCACATTATCTTGAAATTTATACACCAACTCAAAAATTCAAAACATTCAAACCATTAAAAAATGGCTCAAAGAGAAAATTATATTGTTAGTGCACATTACAATGGTAGTGTGGTTGTATCTGATGAGGTCAGTTATAGCTTCAAAAATACTGAAATTTGCCGTTTCAATATTAATAGAAGATCAACATTTCAACATTTTAAAGAGCGATTGGTTATAAAGATGGGAGCAGGTTCTATTTCTCAAATTACTTACAGAAATGTTGTCCATTTTGGGAACAATAATTTTAAATTTGTTCCACTGAAAGTTTGTGACGATGAAGATGTTGAATCCATGTTTTCGAATCATGAATGTTATGGATTTCCATCTATTGAGGTATATATATCAAATTTGAACAATGTCAACTAACCCAACAGTCACAGGTTATCAATGAATCTGAAAGAGATGCACTAGCAATAATACCATATGAAGATGTTGAGGAAGAAGATGTTGAAGAAGAGACCGAGGCACATGTAGATGACTTGTACGCAACTATACTCTCTAACATTATATCTTTGTCAATTATATTATTAACTTAAACTTTTTTTTTATATATATATATAGGATATGCTTTAAACCAACCAACGTTTCAGTATTACCAGAATGAAATAGCTATGGCAAATGGTGATGCTTTAAGGTGGGTAAATAATATTCCTGTTGAAAATGGACAAGAGCATTTGACGGGGGTCGACGTTGGGGTCACATGACAACCAACCTTGTTGAGTCACTGAATGGAGTCTTCAAAGGCACCTGCAATTTACCGATTACAACATTGGTTAGTGCAACATATTATAGATTGGGTACAAAATTTATTGAGACGGGTGCAAAGTGGAGTGCAGTATTGAATTCAGGACAAATATTTACAGACAACTGTGTAAAGGTTATGAAAGAAGAAACGGTGAAATCCAGCACACATCAAGTCATCATTTTTTACTACAATAACAATACTTTTAGTGTGCGGAAAACAATGGATCACGGTGAAGGAAAACCTATGGGTCATTACAGGGTGAACCTAATAGAAGGGTGGTGTGATTGCAGAAAGTTTCAGGCATACCGTGTCCCTTGTTCACATGTTATCGCTGCATGTTCAAGTGCTCGCAACGACGCCTACACACTTTTGTCAGGCGTTTACAAGGTTTCAAACCTATTTGGAGTATACATCACAAGTTTTCCGGTGCTCCCGTACAATGACTATTGGCCAGTTTACGAGGGAGATCAAATTTTCCATAATCCAAGAATGCGAAGGAACAAGAAAGGTCGCCCATTCAACACACGTATTAGAACAGAAATGGATACCGTTGACAAGCTGGAGAAAAAAGGTTCCAGGTGTTGTCAAATTGGTCACAACCGAACTAAGTGTCCAAATGTCGGAACTAGTAATAGTTAGTGTTTTATGTTGTTATCATGTATCACTTTCATATTGCAATCAAGTCTCTCAATTTTCTTAATCATTAATCATTGAGATTTAAATATATTTAACCACAACAAAGTTACAAAACAACCCAAATACATTTAACATTAATTCAACAACACAACACAAACATAACAACACAACACAAACATCTGACATCAAAAATAAAAATTAAACTAGAACACACGAACACAACATTTAATACAACATTTCTAGCTTATTACAACAAGCCGCTTGATTTCATTGATTCCAAACATCATTTCTCTCGCTTCCTTGTCGGTCTTGATTCGCACCCACCCACGACGAAAATCATATCTCTCAACACTTCTGATTTTCTCCCATTCTTCAACTTCTGCTTCTAACTAACATTTCAGATCCCTCATCAGTTGATCTAAACTACATATATTCCAGAAGAGCATATTCAATACCGGTTTCTCTCTCGAAAAAATGACTTTGCCCCAACGACGATAATAATGCATCTTAACTGATATTTTTCTCTACAAAATCGATTTTTCTCTGCAGAAAAATGGACTACATAACACCACTATTTATATTAGATCTGAACTGAGATTTAATAATATAATATTAAAAGGTGTCGTCCATTGAATGGGCGACACTGTACTTAAATAATATAATATTAAAAGGTGTCGCTCATTGAATGGACGTCACTGTACTTAAATAATATAATATTAAAAGGTGTCGCCCATTGAATGAACGACATTGTACTTAAATAATAAAATAATAAAAATGTATCGTCCGCTGTATTTAAATATAAAATATAAAATGATAAAATTATTTATTAACTAAAATTAAAATTTAATAACTTAAATTAATATTTATTAATTAATTATTTAACAATTAATATTATTATTAAATAATCAATATAATTAATTTATATTATTTAATAACTAAAATAATCTTATTTAAAATAAATTAATAATATTCTATATTAATTTTTAAATATTAATTATTAATTTATATTATTATTTATTAATTTTTAATTATTTTAACAATTAATAAATATAAATTATAGAAAATTAAAAAAAAATTGTCAACACTACCGCCCATTGGAAGGACGACACATTTTAAATTTGGTCACAACTGTCCATTGAATGAGCGGCAGAGGTCATTTAAATAAAAAAATTGTTTGAATAGATGGCATATTGGTATATTGGTGCAAAAAGGTGACATAATGGATATTAACTCTTAATATAGTGGCAGGTGGAAAACAAATTCGAATTTTTCAATCTGAAACCAATCCTAATTGACTGTTGTCCTGTCCTAATTCTAATTAACTAAGGATACACTTTGTTTTTTAATGTCTTAATAATTTAGGATTGATGTAATTCACGTTACTGTTGATGTGACGGTTTTCCTCAGTCTCTCTCTTAGACCAACTACATCGGCACTTCTTTAAATTGGTTCGCCAGCGTGGCATGACTTTTTTCAATGAAATTGCAATTTTCAAGTTGCCAGATTGGAGCAACATAGCATATTGAGAAACCTAGGAAAATCTGAAGAGCTAGTTTCAACGATAATGTTTTCTATTTTTTAATTCAAATAATTAATATAAAACAAATTGTTGAAGAAAGCTTCAACGATTATTTTTAATATAATACAAAACTCTCAACGGTAACTTTTAACAGTTATTATTATTATTATTATTTTTTAATTTTATTATAAATATAGTTTCTATCCACAAAAAATTATAAACACAAACTTTCTCTTATTTTTATTCTCAAATGGATCCTAATCATTTTCATTATCAACAAGCTTTCTTCAATTACATGCAAAATTATCAAAATCCTAATCCTCAAAATTCTCAAATTCCATCGGTACCAACAAACCCCACCATATTTCTTCCGTTACCAAACAATCCAAATATGTATCTTATACCTCAAATGAATTCTAATAGTATGGAATTCTCAACTTAAGTTCCACCATTTTCTACTCAAGTTGGTACTGAAAAAGAAGAAAGAGTTATCGTTAAAAAAAATCTCGAGAGCAATTTACAGGGGATGATGATATACTACTTATCCAATCATGACTCAATGTTTCAAAGGATCCAATTGTGGGAGTTGAACAAAAGGATGAGAGTTTTTGGTTAAGAATTGCTGCTAGTTATAACCAATATCATGGGCAATCACGAGAAAAGTTAGGGAGACAATTAAAATGTCTTTGGCATCAAATAAATGGCATGGTTCAAAAATTTGTTGGGTGTTACAAAAATGCAGTTAAAGGAAAGAAAAGTGGAACATCGGAGATCGATATCATGGTAGATGCACATGATATTTTTGCTCAGGATCAAGGTACAACATTCAATCTTGAGTACATATGGCGATTGTTAAAAGATGAAGCTAAATGGCACATCGTCGGAGAATTGATTTCAAAAATAACTGTAGATGTTTAGAATTGGCAGAATTTTTGACCAACAAGAAATATTGAATTCAGTTCAGAATGTCCTATCAGATGTTGGGACATTATCAAACAGAGTATAAGAACTTATTTCAGGATGTCACACCAGATGTTGGGACATTGTGTAAATGATTTAAGTTCAGTTTTTCAGGATGTCCCAACAGATGTTGAGACATCTCAAACCTGCTACCAGAATTAATTAATGACTAACTGATCTGAGATATTTAAGGAAAGTTATCTGGAATTAATTATGGATGGATAAAAACAGAACAAGGCGCATCTGTAGGAAGTTTTATTATGAGGCTTCAGCATAATCAGAAGAACTAAATCACCTAGAATCTAGGAAGTAACAAACCCTAATTCAAGGTGGAAGCTGCATGTGTTTTAGGACTGGATTAACCTACAGAAGGCCCAAATTACAAACACCTATTTAATCAACAGAAACTCACAGAATTGAGTATGAATTCCAGAAGACCAAATTGGGTGTTTATTGTTTTAATAGCAGGTTGTTTTTAATTGTACCACTTTATGAGCTTTTAAGCAAAAGTGCATTTGTGACTTGATTGAAACTGTGAAGTAAGATCAAGCTGTTTTGTTTGAAGTATGACTTCAATTTTATTAAACTTGTAAACAAGATCACTGTGTGATTGAGGGGGAGTGAGTTGGTACTCATATCTAAGTAGTGTCTTAGGTAGAAATTGCATTGGGTAGTTATTAAGTGAAAGATTAAACAGGTTGGTTTAAGTCTAGAATTAATATTACTTATAGTGGATTTCCTCCTGGCTTGGTAGCCTCCAGATGTAAGTGTGGTTATACACTGAACTGGGTTAACAAACTACTGTGTTGTTTAATTTTCTTGCATTTTAAGTTTTGGTTAAATCTGTCAAGTGTTGGAACATCTCATAGGACATCTCATACCTGATCACAGAATTTCAATAACAAAGACTTCTGCTAGTAGGGCATCTTCGGAGAATCCAGATACAACTTCAAGTTATGAGTTTAACTCATCCTCACCAATGGAGCGTTCAATGGGACAAAAAGCAGCAAAAAGGAAGGGTAAGGAAATTCCAAATGCAACACAAGATGCAAAGAATAAAAGAGCAATAGCAATGGAAAGACTTGCAAAATCTAAGGAGGACGAGTTAGAATTAAGGGTGGTGCAAATAATGATGAAAGACATTTCTACTATGAGCGATAGTCAACGAGATATTCATGAAAAATATACTAATAAGATGAAAAAAAATATGGAATGTAGTTAGTATCACTTATGTAAAATGGCCATTAGTACCACTTTAATTTGTCAACACCTATGTAAAATGGTCATTAGTACCACTTTAATTTGTCAACACCTATGTAAAATGGTCATTAGTACCACTTTAATTTATAATAAATATAATATTATTCAAACTAGTCGGTATTCAAACTAGCCCTTATTCAAACCATTATATATACTACCACTTATGCCATTGTTTTCTCATTCTCATATTTACCACATATCTCTCATTTTTCTCTCATTCTTTACTAACTACAATGAATTCAGACAATTCAGATAATTACGATCAAGAATTTTAGGTGTTGGTTGAAGAAGAATTTATGGACGACAGTGATGAAGAACAACAACTTCATAATTTTGGGAGTTCCTCTAGGTGAAAGAGAAGAACAAATATATATCAAGGTCATGAAGAAGGGCACAATCGATTATTCAATGACTACTTCTTAGAAAACCCATTATACACAGATGCTCAATTTTGAAGAAGGTTTAGAATGCATAGGTATGTATTTCTTCGAATTGTAGATGCCCTTGGCAATTATGATGAATATTTTCAAATGAGGGTCGATACAACTGGTAAAATGGGTCTTTCACCATTGTAGAAATGTATAACTAATATTTGTATGTTGGCGTATGGGTCTCCTGCTGACCTTGTAGACGAATATGTTTGAATCGGTGAAAGCACTTCAATTGAGTGCTTACAAAGATTTGTTAAGGGCATGAATGTTGTATTTGGGGTTGAGTATTTGAGAAAATCTAACAACACTGATGTTGAACATCTTTTATAAATGGGAGAGTCACGTGGCTTTCCAGGTATGTTGGGTTCTATTGATTGTATGCATTGGGTATGGAAAATTTGTCCTGTTGCATGGAAGGGACTGTTTTGTTGAGGTTGATCATGGTAAGCCCACAATCATGCTTGAAGCAGTGGCATCGCAAGACTTATGGATTTGGCATGCTTTCTTTGGTATTGCAGGTTCAAACAATTACATTAATGTGCTAAACCAATCCAACGTGTTTAACGATATTTTGGAAGGACATGCTCCTAATGTGCAATATACAATCAATGGGACACCATATAATATGAGATATTATTTAGCAGGTGGTATATATCCTGAGTGGGCTACATTTGTTAAGACCATTTCAATGCCACATGGAGAAAAGAAAAAAATTATTTGCTCAACATCAAGAATCGGCTAGAAAAGATGTGGAGCGGACATTTGGAGTGCTCTTCAATATTGATTTGCAATTATACGTGGCCCAGCGCGTGCTTGACACATGGACACCATTAAGCATACTATATATGCATGTATCATATTGTACAACATGATTGTGGAAGACGAATGACATACATATGGAGGTAATTTTGATTACTCTTATGATAATGTGGATATCAACAACTCAACAACTGAAACATTTAGCGGTCCTCATCCAAATCTTGCAACAAGACTACAAGGAAGAGCAAGTATTTGTGAAAAACAAGTCTATCGCCAACTTCAAGGAGATCTAATCGAGTATATTTGGGAACATTTTAGACATGAAGATGATGAAATTTAAGTTTGATTAATTATGTGATGTTATTTATTTTTATTGTTTTTAATTATATATCATGTATTTGAGATTAATTTTCATTATCATTTTAGATTATAAGTTTAATTTGAATTTTATTTATTTTATATCAATTTTAACTTAAATATTTAAAATTATTATTTTAATTAATTTAAAATTTAATATAAATAATATATTAATATATAAAGTAAAGTTGTGGGACCAAATATGAGTTCTTTAGAGTTGCACCATTGGAGTGAAAAACTGAATGAGTTGCTTCAAGCTGACGTGACTTAATAGGTCCCACAAAGAACCCAAAAATGGGTTCACGGTTGGAGATGCTCTTATTAGTTTGTTTGTTTGTTTGAGTATCATACTTTTTTTAAGAAGAATTAAGTTTACTTTAATAATGAAATTATATTATATGATTATATTCAATTGATAGGAATGGTTTATATTTTGTTAGAATTGATATATTTATTAAATAAACTTTATTTCCTTTATGGTTGTGATGTATATTTAGCCCGATTATGCTATGCTTGGGCTAGACTGTGACACCATGATTAGCATAATGATGTGATTTTGTAAATAAATTTGTTGTTACTATTTAATTGCATTGGTTTTTTAATCGGATTTGTAATCCGTGCATTCGACAATCCAATGTTGTTATGCCATCAATTTCTATACATCAATTTGGTATTTTTGTCGTGTTATGATCTTGTGTATGACGTTTCATTTGTTGTCGATACGCACAAACCTACTTTGAACACATTACCTAAGGTTTTGCTTTCACCGCTTAATTTCATTCTGCTTTGCACGTTTATGAATTATGAGACCATTCTCTTGTGCACTCACACTCATTTGTTTATGTTGATTGGGCTTGATTTAATTGCTTTACCATTCTTACCCCCATTTGAGAAAATGTAACCCGCTCCCATAACATGTAATAATTTTTACCGCTTTCTCTTATTTGATTTTCGTTTAGGTAATTGTTTTTTAATTTAAAGAATAAACTCAATCAACATTTCAAAAAAATAATAAAATAATAAAAATAAGATCCTTGGTTCAACGCCAAGTGAGTTCTCTACACGCTTTATCCATACCTTCCCTATAAGACGAGCGCTTTTAGCCTCACCTCCGACCTTGTATTTACACTTGCATACAATGCACTTTACTAGCACTTAAAAACAAATTGACTTAATTAAATTGGTTCAATTATGCGCTTGTTTTTCACCCCAACATTCTTGATCCATATATCAAGCCATAACCTAATTTTGTAAGTCGTTTACCATGTGCTTTGCCATCTACTTTATTTTACTTTGTTGTTCCATTTACTTTGCAAATAGAAACCTTTGCCTTAGTCTTATAACCTTGCACACTTTATTTATCTTTTATTGCTTTTTATTTTGTTGAAAATCCAAGGGAAAAGGTTCTACGGTCCTCAACATGATCAACTCCAGGTCGGAAAACTTATGCCATGATACGATTACTCGCCATGACACCAGTAATCCGAGAGAGCCTAACTGAGTGGTGATTATCGAATTGATATTACATTGGACTACTCTGCCGCGTATCTCTTCAAATATCTTCGTCTTATCATAAATTCACTCGGATCCGAGTACATGACCCATCTCACTCACAGAGGATCACCAAACCAAAACAGAACAAGCAATAACAAACAAGTCAAACCAAAGCAATAAATAAATCAAATTAGGTCGAACCCGCTTAGAGATTACTCCCCAGCAGAGTCACCATTTTCTATAATGGGAAAATCATGAGTGTAAGCTATCAATTAACTTAACTCGAGGTAAACAGAGTTGCCATCGTGTTTTTTTTTATTTCATAAAGGAAAAGGAAAAAATAGAAAATAAATCCTAATGAATCTAAAAGCAAAAAGCTAAAGAAACAAGCAAAGAAAGGGTAAGGGAGTAGGTTACAAAATGGGAAGGTTTTAAGCACCCAAAATGTCAGTGGTACTCCATGGGAGCCCTTTGAAAAATTTATTGCTTTTGGTTTGAAAATGGTTTGTTTAAATGAGAATGGGGATGAGAAAAGAATTAATTTTTAATGTTTTCGTGTTTGGAGAAGTTTACCACCTCATGCCTACGTACCCAAAATGTGAAATGTAAGATCAAAACCCCGTAGTTCATGATACAAATAGTGAAAATTGGTTGGTTTTGATTGATTTTATTAAGTGAAGACAATTTGTCATTTTCAAATTGATAGTCTCACAAATCTACCATGAGAATGAAGGCATGGACTCATACATAATTATGGGGAGTGCACCAACTCGGATAAAATCGACGAGTAAGCCACTAAACCCCCACGAATGACAAGAGGCTCAATTACATCAAACTACAACCATGGAGATTGAGAGACTTGCACCCAACTAAAGAAGAATGGCTCATAGTCTAAACTTGCAAAGAAAACAAAACAAAAGACACAAAGGCACATAATCACTTGAATGAGTTTGGTTCTTTTTTATTTTTGAATTGAAGTCAAAATGATTAAGTTCATTAACATTTATTTAAGAAAAGAAGAAGTAAAAAGCCACTTGACAAAAAGTCAAGGTTTTTATTTAATAAAGAGGTGAAGGTTTTTAAAACAAGAATCATTTGAAAAGGAGAGGAAGTTTTGAAAATTGAAAAAAGGGAGGAGATAAAGAGGCTATCCTAATAAGAAAAGAAAAGAGATAAAGGAGGAAAGATCTAACTAAAACTTGATGATAATTCCAAGCATAAGCCTAAGAGTTCCATACTTAAAAGCATAAGCTAGCAAATGACCAAATAAAGGCTAAAGTACCAACTCCATGATGATCAAAGCAAAGGGAAGGTGTCCTAGAATCTAAGTCCAACACTCCAATTCCAACGCTAAGGATAATAACCATAGTTCAAAATCAAGATCACAAGTTTTTTAGAGGTTTAATACTTTATTAATATTTTTTGTGTCTGAATGAACAAAGGAATAAACACAAGGATATAAACATAAACATAAATATGATAATGAATGATAAAATATAATAAGAGCATAATAAAAGTAAAGGAGATAAGAGAGCACGAAAGAAATTAAAGAGGATAAGGTGCAAGAGGGAAATTAAGATAATAATAATAATATATACATAATAGTGGTATGGTGAACTTAATCATCCACAACCAAAAGAGTAACCAAGCACTTAGTGCTAAAATCTAAAAGGCAACTGATTCCACTTAGTATCTTACACTATGGTGATTAACCGATGTGATTAGACCCAAATTCGATGAAACTTGAAAGAAGATTGGGATACCCAAAGCAACTACCTATTAAGCTTCAAAAGTCATGGATCTAACGCAAATGATTAACCACCTTGGGATGACGCGACCAACACGGGGTCTGGTCAACGAAAGTGCAAGAATCCAATTGAATTTTTATTCCGAAGTAGGGACACATTTAGGTCTATATTAAGTAATCTCCGAGTAATTTACTGAGTAATTATCCTATAAATGAGGCCGGCCAAAACCAATTAAGCTTAACAATATTAGTGTTAATACATGTGAGATAAACCATATGTAAATCGCCATCCAAACACAATTCCGCACAAAAATAAAGATGAATACCAAATTGAGCTACACTTATGGTATTGTTTCATCTTTAAGTTCAATCACTCATTTTGATGGATTCAAGATGCGAAAATATATCACTAATTCAAAGCACCTAAAGTGAATTAAATAATTCACTTATAGATCGATTTGAACTTATGAACATTAACTCCTCTAACCTACACCCAAAGTCCATTGAATTTAAAGAGAAATCAGTCCCAAAAATGTATCTCAAGGTAAAAATAAGAATAGAGGAGAAAGGGGGGGGGGATGGGGCAAAACAGTCCTAAAAACAAGCCAAAATATGCCACTTACTCACTGTTAATCGGTTAACCGGTTAACACATTTAAAATTTGAATTTTGTGCAAGTTTTGCATTGGTTAACCAGTTAACCAATTTGCACTGCAAATGGTTAATCGGTTAACACTGAACCAGAGGCAAAAAATTGGCCAAAATTCAGCATGATCCTCTCTTAAAACAATTTTCAAACACCTTATGATCATGAACTGAATTGGTACGAATTTAAAAGTGTAAAAATAGTGAGATCACTGCAATCAAACAATAATTTATGATCCAAAGTATCAACAACCAATAGCACCAAAGATCTATATCTTGAATGATGGTGATGAAGGTGTAACAATTGAGGACGATGAATTACCAAGAACAAACTTCAAATTACTCCACTAGAAAGCTTGATCTACTAAAATTGATGAAGAAAAATGAAAAGGATGAAGGTTAGCTCAAAGTTATTCAAGAATTCAATGCAAATTCTTGATAACTTTCAAAAGAAGAAAATAAGCTTTGGCGAATTTTGTGGTTTGAGAAGATATTTTGCAAGAGATTTTTTGGCTATCAAAAGCTTGAAAAATAAATGAAATGAAACCTCTATTTAAAGACATAAGGTATGGGAATTTTGTGGAATAGAGCTTGCTTTGAAAAATAAAAAATAGGCCTGGAATTCAAATTTGGAGGGAAATTCATAAAAGAGTAGTGATTAGTGAAGCTATATGGTGGCAAATGATCAAGGTGATGTAGAGGAATAAAAGTGGAGTGGATCTAGAATATTCCAAGGGAGATCAAGGGATAGTGTTGTACCCCAAAAGTTTCCCTCACATATTTGTGACAAATTGATTTAAAAGGTCTCCACACACTCATGGGAATCTCAAAAGTTCAAGGCAACTCAAAGAATGATCACACATACATTCCTCCTAAAGAAGGGTCCTCTAATTAGGGTTTTGCTTTCTTCAAAGGAAATGAGATTTCCAAGGACTCAAATGTGTGTCATGGTGTCTCATATGTTTCAAAGAATCCTCATGCCAAGTTTCAAGCCTTACTTCACAAGTTTGGTCAATCAAATGCTCAGATGATCAACAGTCGATTGTGTTGGATAAAAAGCCAATTGTGGTCAACATACAGTTAAACTTCAAGATTTTTGGTCAACATTAAGATTTTGAAGTAAGAACCATCATTTGATCAAGGGTTGATCATGATTCATCAAAGAAATCTCAAAATCATCCAAAGTTAAAAGTTACTAAATTAGGATTTTCTTAAGGGGAAGTCAACTGAACTTTGACCAATCATAACTTTCACATACTTCATCATAAATTTCTCATCCAAATCTTATTTTGAAGGAAATTCAATTCTCGACAACTTTGCGTCTCTAAGGTGAAGACCAAAAAATACTTTATTTGAGAGATATAAGCCAAAATATTACAGGTCATTTTGAAAGTCAACAAAAACACATTTTTCTTTTCCAAAAAGGCTTCAAATGAAAATTGTTCTACATGAAAGTTGTAGGAAACATCTTGAGGTTCCTAAAAAGTACAATATTGCCTCCATATAATGAAATAAAGCAAGTTATGGATTGCACAAGTTGGATAATTTTGAAAAATGACATAAAATGTCAATTGCACAAGTTTGGATCTTTGGACTATATGACACATATTTTTGGGTTTAGACATGTCCATGACTTTATTAAGGACCTCTAAGACCATTTTGGAATTTTTGTGGCTTTTATTTATTTTATTTCTGATTTTTATTCACTAAAATTAAAAATAAATTAAATAAAATGCCAAAATAAGCGGAGGAGGGCACATGTGACTTCTAGAAATCCAAAATTCACTCATGGAAAGAATCATATCATTCATGCAATATATCAAAGGAGTAAAGAGTGATTTTTCAAATAAGGAAGGTTGTGAACACTACTTGAATACAAGGTCAAATCTCTTGATCCAAAACCCAACAACTATGACCTAATTCATCCTCTATATAAATCTCACTTGTTGCTCGTGCTAAGACCACGAAATCCTTGTCTCCACAAACCCTAAAATATTTTCAAATTTCATTCAAAAAAAATTTTGATCTAAAAGAACTACGATGTTTCTTTTGCTTTTTACTTATTCCATGGAGGACTAAACTGTTGGTTAATTTGTTGTAATCAGTTTCCGCCGACACTTTGAGGGATGCAGTAGTGATAAGAATTCTAGCCTGTCGGGTAAGTTTGGAAGTGATACTGTTTTTATTTACTCCGAATTTTTTCCAGAAGTTCAGAAAAAAATCGAAGAAAAATACTCTTTTAGAATAGAATTCTAAAAGATTTTGACCCTCATAATTGCAAATTCCTCTTTTTTCTATTTGATTTGATTTATTTTCTATTTCAATATTCTCAAAAAAATCTGAAAAAAATTGTGCGCTCTTTATTTGATTTTATTAGATTTTTAGCATTGTTTTAATATTTTTTTAAATTTTATTTTAATAGTTTTTCTTATTTTCCATTATTTTAAAATATGCAGTGATTTTATTTGATTCTTTTTATTTTTTTTATTCTTCTAATATTATATATAAAAAATAAAAATATTCACCATAATTAAAAAAAATATATCCTCCTCTCATCTTAAAGACTCAATATTTATCTGATTTTTTTGTTTCGATTATTTTATGATTTCTAGAAAATGCATAGGTGTCAAAAAGACTTTAATTTATTCTTTCCACAATTTCTGTTTACTTATGTAACTGCCTATGGAATATAATAGTCTAATTAGGATTACTTTCTGCACTCCTCAATTATGTAACTCTCCCAAGGCCTTGTAATAGTCTAGGGTTTTATTTTCCGCATTTTTACTTTCCACACCTATAAACTGCCTAGATGTATGACTAATAGGATTGTATGATAAGACTAAAAATAACTTAGAAAATTGTAAATCCAAGATAAAATAACTGAAAATGACACACCTTGCACACTTGCACCTTTAGGATAGTTTCTCTCGTTGTCTTACGAATAATGGTCAAGTCCCTCGAACGTAGAGGTGTCTAAGCAAAGTTGCCAAAATAAATATCATCATAGTCCCTTTGATATAAAGATCATAGTCCCTCGATGACCTTTTTAGTTGCCTACAAATAAGTGATCTAGTCCCCCGATGACCCTACAAAAAATGATGATAGTCCCTTCGAGTTGCTAAGATACCCTTACAAGGTTGCCTTCTATGACCATACAATGATCCTACGCCCGTCTCTTACATCCAAAGATAAGACTACTTACTAACTAATAGTAAGGACAATCCTATCTCTAAGGAAAGAGGAGAATAACATGAATGACCTTGAGTAGGTAGGATCCCTTAACTGCTTGCTCACAATTTTAAAAAAAAAACACTCTTTACACCTCACACTTTCAAAACATCTTTAAAAAAACCACTTCGTATACATTCATATAAGAATCATTACAAAGTTGGATTTTTTTTCCCAAAACACACCACCACTATTTTCAAACAAAAAACAAAGTGAGCTAAGCAGTTAAGAGCCCATGGATAACCATGGATACAAAGGGTGCTAACATCTTCCCTTTGTATAACCTACCCCCCAAACTCAAAATCTAAACTAAGGTCTTTCCTGTTCTTTTCCACCTTTCCTATTTGGGTAAAAGAAAAGTCGGTGACGAATCTTACTATCCGCAACATTGTTTTTGTGAAAACAAAAACGATAAAGTAAGTTCTCCCATCGCATTACAAAAATGGTGAATCTGTTGGGGATAAAATATTTAAAGAGGGGACACCTTAGAGTTTTATCTCACTTTACTATTTGTTTGTTTGACTTATATTCTTTACTTTTAAGGGTTTTATCTTGAGGCTACTGTGTGAAAGATCCTACACCCGGATCTAGTGATACCTTAGGTAAGTGACAATTGATCATGGAAACTGCTTGACATGTACCAAACCAGTTGAAATTATGGTCACAATCCTTAGAACCCTAATTGAATCATCTTTGGCCATTAGTAAAGTAGCTAGGTATCTAGATTTGGATTTAGACCGAAGACTGGTTGATACCCGAAGCTACACTCATTGAGATATGACTTTAAGGATGTTTTGGTCGGCCACTTGAGTGTCGCACCAAAATAAAGCCTTCGAGAAAGATCTGGGATATTGAGATCCCTAGAACCCGATTACTATTCTAGGACATGATGAACCAATTAAACCTCGGTGGTGGAGGGTACTTACCTATGGACTTCATGCAAGTCTTTAAACATGAGACTCTTGTGTGACTTGTTTGTGTTTTCCACTCGCTTATTTTGAACATGACATCATAACATCATATCATTTCACTAACCATTTCAAGGACCTAGGGATTTATATTTGTTCTTTGTCGCAAGTCATGGAAACCCAAGATTTCATCCTAGTCAACTTTGTAAAGGTTCCTTCCTAGCTCAAAGAATTGGTCTCAATGATTCCCGAGAATTCTGAATTCACCAAAAGGCATGGTTATCTACCCAGATTGGTTACCGCAGGTTTTGAAGAAGATATGATTAGATTCCTATTCCAATTAATTGATCATAAGCATCATTGTTTCACTTTCCCAGATTATCATTTGGGACCTACACTAGAGGAATTTTCTTAGATACTTGATCTACCCACCCTTGATGAGCTACCTTTTTCAAGTTTAGAGAATGTTCCAAAGCCTGAAGTTATTGCAACAACCTTACATATGAAAAAGTCAGATATTGTGTCTAATTGAGTATCAAAGAGTGGAGTCAAAGGTCTTCTTGCTAAGTTATTGATTGAGAAAGCTCATTTATTCCTTGATGCTATGAGTTACTATGCTTTTGAGGATGTCTTGGCTCAAGTGATATATGGATTGGTGTTATTCTCTAACCCAGATCAATTCATAGATGTGAATGCAATCAATATATTTCTGTCTCGCAACCCAGTGCCTACTTTGTTGGGAGATATTATGCACTCACTCCACACGCATACTACTAAAAGACAAGGAATTCTCATGTGTTGCATACCTCTGTTATCCAAGTGGTTCAATACTTATCTTCACATACCAGTGTTGAAGAATGATCAAAGGATTCCTTGGTCTCGAAGGATAATGTCACTCTCTCATACAAACATTTACTGGTGTGCCCGATCTCAGGATGACTTTACTATTATTGATCATTGTGGGGAATTCCCTAATGTGTCACTCCTTGGCGTTAGGGGAGGCATCACTTACAATCCTTTATTAGCTTTGCACCAGTTCTTTTTCGCTTGATGGAAAGGTCCTCATGATATGATTATTCAGGGCATTATGTTTAACTATAAAGATGATTCTCGAAGTTACCGACAAAAATTTATACGCGTATGAGAAAAGGTGTATAAAATTGAAACTCAAGCAATGGGACCAAATAACTTTATTCCTTTGGATCCTTACCACATGTGGGTGTGATCTCGTGCTCAAAGTCTTATGATGCCATATCCTTCTATTCTCCCAGTGATTTTAGAGCCTGGTAATGAGGAAGACGTTCCTTATACCATTCTCCATCCAGACATTCCTACCAATCTCGAAGAGCTGCAGAAATCCTGGATCCAATTGAAGTAAGAAAAGGGTACTTTTGAGACTCAATACTATGCTAGTGAAAATAAGGTTTTGGAACTAACAAAGCAAATTCATGAAGAACGGAATCTTAACGCCTATCTCAACACAAAGAGGAAGCGTCCATGGGAGACTTGAGACCTTGGAATCTTAGTTTTGCAATTTAATTCTTGTTTTTCCCTTTATTGTAAACTTAAGAGGCAATTATAATTTAAACTTACTAATAAGAATGTTTTGTTTCTGTTTCCTCTTTTGACAAATTTAAATCCTATAAGGTACTTGAAAACATTGCATTGAGCATGTACTTGAACCCCATGGTATAGGGTTCGATTCCCACGGAAGGCAAAAACTCTACTAGTGAAGGGAGTAGAGAAGATCTTGAGGTGGCAGTGCCGGGATTGCCTTGCGAGGGTCCCGGGCTGTTACAACGAACGTCTGTCACTAAAAGCTAACTGGACGGCTGAAGGTTGAAGAAGATGCTTGGCACCATCTGGGAATTCAAATATTTGTTTTAATATTTTATTGTATTGTTTATGTTATATATCAACAAACGCTTGGTGGCCCAGTGGTCAGAACGTACGCGTGTGGAGAGAATGTCCTGAGTTCAAACCTGGGTGAGACCATTCTTTTTCTCATTATTCAACAAGTTTACTATATAATTATTTGTTGATGTTTATGTTCAGACACGCCCCATGTGGATTATTGGCAAGGCATTTGGTTTGGTGAGAGTAAGGATGCAGGTTCGAATCTGACTGGGACCAAAAATTTTGGTTATTTCTATTTTCTCAACAAATTTCATATATTATTGGCCAAAGGTGATATCATATCACCAGCGCATGCTGACCTGATTGGTTTTGTGCTATGATTTGGAGGTAAGGGACCTGGGTTCAATTCCCAGGTCTTATCTTTTTGGTTATTTTCTCATTTTTTTAATATTTTCTTATTTTCCTTTTTTATAATTAAATGATTATTAATTAATTTATTAAATCTAAAATTAATAATGTTTTCTTATATATAACTAAACTTTATATTTTCTTAATACTTATTTTAATTAATTTTATATTCCTAATATTATTTTTGTACATAACGTTTTTTTATTATATATATATTGTAAATAAAAGCTAATTTATTTTAATTATGTTAAAAAACCCTAATTATTTTCTAAAACCTTAATTTTTTCACTAACCTTAAAAGTTTAACCTAATTTTTCCTAACCTAAAATATTTCTTTTATAATAACTTTTTTTTTATTTTGTAATATATTATACTCTTATTATTATTAAAACCTTTAAATTTATCTTATTTTTCTTATAAACCCTAAAATTCTAACTTATTTAATTTCTTTAAAAAAATTTAATTTCTCTTTTTATTTCCTCATTATTATTTTCTTTATTTTCTTTTTCTAATATTTATTTATTGCTTTATTATTATTATTTCTCTATTTATTTGCTTTATTATTATTATTATTATTATTATCATTATTCATTATTATTATATTGTAACTATCACAAAGCCATGTAATAATTCTAGATTTATTTTCCGTCTTTATTTTATTATAAATATTTTATTGTGTGGTTAGTAAATAGGGTGCGGAAACTTACTTGTAATTAATTTAATTTCGATAACTAATTTAAAAAGATAAATATTTGAAAATAAACACTCACACACGTAAGTCGATCTTTGATCGCCATCTTGCACTTCAGGGTATTCCTCTTGGTTGTCTTTAAATGGTCAAGTCCCTCGAATATATGGATGTCTTAAGCAAAGTCCCTTCAAGTATAAATCATCATAGTCCCTACAGTTTAAAAGATCAAGTCCCTTCGAGGTTGCCTACGGAATAATGATCTTGTCCCTTCGAATAAATGATGATAGTCCCTACGAATTTCTAAAGACACCCCTTAAGTTGCTTTCTATGACCATACAATGACCTTACGCTTGTCCCTTAAACAAATCCAAGGTAATGACTACCTATTCCTTAATAATAGGGACAATCTTACCCTTGAAAGAACATATAAGAACATGAATGACTTAGTCTAGGTTAGGTACCTCTTAGTTACTTGCTCATATCTTAAAATTACTTTTTACACCTCACTTTGTTAAATATTTTTCAAAACAAGGCTTTGTATACATCCATACGAGGATCATTACAAAGCACTTAGAAAAATTTCTAATCACACACTACACTTTTCAAAAAAAAAACAATTGAAGTGAGCTAAGTAACTAAGAGCCCATGGATAACCATGGATATAAAGGGTGCTAACAATTTCCCTTTATATAACCTACCCCCTGAACTCAGTCTTTTAAAATAGGTCTTTCCTGTTCTTTTATGTCCTTTCCACTTGGATAAAATAAAAGTCGATGGCGACTCTTGATATCCGCAACATGACTAAAAATTCAGTTCTCCCACCGTGTTACACATACCATATCATTGCATGACAGGTTGTCAAAGACAAAATTCTTACTTTCTCGCTGTTTATTTCAATAAAGAAATGGATCTCGAGCAGACTGTGACAGATCTCTAGACCCAGAATGCTCAATTTCAAGGAGTGATCCTGAATTTATCCAAGGGGCAAGAAGAGTTGAAAGCCCTCCTCACTAAGGACATGAAAAAGAAGAATCCTGAAGACAACAAAGATGATCAGTTGGAACAACTGTAAGCCGAGATGGCGGAGATGAGAATCCAGATGAATGGTCAGGTGGCTCTTATCCAAAACTTAGCCCAGGGGCAAGAAGAGCTGAGAGTCTTTGTTAATAAACTTCAAGACAACGGAGTCGGGGATCTAATCATTAGTCAACCTTCAGTGAAACAAGCTGACTTGGTTGAAAGGAAGATGAGGATAAGAGAAGGAAAAAGATAGGTTACTACTGATAATCTTTCAAATAAAGGAAGAAGGTCTTATAGGGTTAATTCGCCTCAACACAAGGAACATAAAAGACAGTTTACCAAAATCAACACGCCAATGTCGCAAACTTTGCAATGCCTGTTGGAGATGAATTTGTTTGCGTTAAGGGAACCTCCTCAGAGACCCATTACTTCCTCTCCTCGCTACGATCCTAATGTACGGTTTGCATACCATTACAATAGTCTTGGACATGACACTAATAACTATTAGGCATTGAATAATAAGATTCAAGACCTGATTGACGAAGGAGTCCTCGGGGTTACGCCAGAAGACCATATTAAATTATTCTATCATCCATCAAACATCGAAGCTGTCAGACATCCGAAGTGACAAGTTTAGAGGAGGAGGCTTTGAGAACATTTGAATTTTCATTTGTAATTTCTTTTGTTGGCTTAAACACTTACCATTATGTCAAACGTTTGTTTTCACGTTAATATGTTGCATATGTTTGTTTTCAATTAATCCATTCGCTTCACTATATTTAAACTATGCTTCTTACCTCTCTTTTGTGATATTTAACTCTTGTTAAAGCTGTAAGCCTTTAGAGGGAGGATGAAAAAGACGATACCATAATTTCATACAATATGCTTTTGAACAAACTATGCTAACGATGTGCAGGAATTATTTCGATTCCTAAACAATGGAGATATAAGGAAGTTAATCCTTATTCAACCCTTTTGAGCCTATGAAGTATGAGTTTTCATTCTCACGCAAATTAAAACCCTTAATCCTAACCTAGGGAAGGGTAGTTCCTCGGTTAACTCAGTTATTCCAGTTGTCATTTTTGTACACAAATAATGATGGTTCCCTCTAATCACTAAGTTTGACAATCAATATCTAGCAAAAGAAAAGCTCACTAAGTCAAAACCTATGAAGGAAACTTAGTAAAAATTGAGACATCCCGCTGACTGTAATCTTGAAACAAATAGTTCATGAAAAAGGAATGGATAACAAAGTCAAAAGAAAAAGAAGTCACTACAAATCCTCAACAAAAAAAAAGATGATTGGCTTTTCAAATAAACTTCTGGTTTTTGAACCATCGCAAATGTCAGTGATACAATTCCAAAATTCCTTTGGAGCCTCAATGCATAAGTTAACTGAACATAGAACTGAAGAACATCATGAAGGATGGGTTGGGTATAAATAAAATTTGAGACTTTATCCTTTTTTTCTTAAACCGTGAACCAGACCACGTTACAACCCTTTAAAAGTCCTAACTGAAGCATGGTAGTTCAAAAGCGTACTACTACAAAAAGGTATCATGACTCCTTTAGAGCTTATTATAAATATTGAGTTAATATCATAGTTTTTACAAACATTGTTTTTCTAAAATAATTCTTTTTCAAAACTTCAAGAAAAACATAAGCTTTTCATTTTGAATATCATTGTTTGCATATAACTAAGTGTTTGACATCAGAGAAGCTTAAATGATGAACATTCAATGAACCAAAGTCCTCCCGACAAACAAAGTTGCTTCCTAGGCTTGACTCAATTGGATCAAAGCCAGTGTATACAAGGGGCATGGTCACTATCTTCCAATCAAGGGGCATGCCATGTTATTGTCTAATTCATCTGGGGTAGTTAGGTCAAGATTCAAAGATGCTTAATAGCCAGGGGTAGGTCTCCTCATCTGAATTTCCAGAGGTAACATTATCAAGTTCACAATGCCAGGGGAATATTATTATGGGGAATCTCGTTTATTTATCTTGAGGCAGCTCTTTTCAAATACTTCCATTCAGGGACAAATCATCCTCAGCTAGGGGCAACACTCTCTTTTCAAATCTAATCATATCAAATTCAGTTGCAAGCTCTTTAACCATTACTCGGGGCGTACACGATCTACCACAAATCTGAAAACAAATTCCTCTCATTAGATTTCCTTGATATCGGGTTTCAGCAAAATACATTGTGGAAATTAATTGTCTGTGCCAATAGTACCAGATGGTGTCAATATCATGTCTTCAGATTCAGTCATGATAATTCCTAGAAAATTACTTGGGAAGTCGAGAATATCAAAAGTTCTGAATCCATTGGTTATTTTGAAGGAATATATGCTTTTAAATATGATTGATGTTTACCAAAAAAAATTACAATAATAGCCTTTACTAAGGACTCTTGGAGGTTGGAATCCCCAGCAGAGACCACGTCCAACAGATCTCCACAGGCTCATCCCCACAGAGTAATCTTTACATAGTTGTTCCAACAAATCATTTCAAGCAGTCTGTTCCCCAACAGAGATTGTATTTCCAACACTACAAAGCCCCGGGAATATTTTATTCTCCAACAAAATTCAATTAAGCATGTTATCCCTCAGAAGGGTTGACACCTGGTCAGATAGTACATCAGAGGAATGTCCATCTCTTTTATCCTCAGACAGGGTATTTAGGAACTTAATCCTTCGATAAAAAGCATGACGGACGATCGAATATCCTCGACTGTGATTTGAAGTAATGTCTTCATCATCCCCAACAATGAACATGGATCTATTTTCCCTAGCTAGAAGTTGTTACATAAAGCTACTAATGTGCTTCAACTACATATTTTGTCCATACATCATCTACAACATATCATGAGATATGCATCCACAACGCACACAACATTCTCATTTATGTTAAGAACATCGTCTTGCAATGCATTACATACATCATGACACTGCATAGAACTAACCTTGTTTTTCAGGTTAATTCCCTAGCAGACGAATGTCATCAACAACTTATTCTTGGGATGCTATAAACCCCCAGGATCACATCTACCAACGTCTTGGGCTGCTATAAATCCCTAAGACTGCATTTGTCTCTATCTTGGGCTACTATAAACCCCCAGGACTACATTTACCCATATCTTTGGCTGCTATAAACTCCTAGGATCACATATACCAACGTCTTGGCTTCTATAAACCCCTAAGACTGCATTTGTCTCTATCTTGGGCTTCTATAAACCCTTCGGGATTACTTACCGATATCTTGGGCTGCTATAAACCCCCAGGATCACATCTACTAACATCTTGGACTGCTATAAACCCCTAAGAATGCATTTATCGATATCTTGGGTTGCTATAAAACCCCAATATTATATTTACCGATATCTTAGGCTACTATAAACCTCCAGGATTACATTTACCAATATCTTGGGCTGCTATAAATCCCCAGGATTACATCTATCTCAATCTTGGGCTGGTATAAACCCCCAAGATTATATCTACCTCTATCTTGGCCTTCTATAAACCCCTGGATATCCATTACTACGGATGGCATCTTTAAGCACATCTCCGATAAATAATTTGTCAACTTACTGGATGGCATCTTTAAGCCCATCTCCGACAACGTTCAGTCGACTCATCAAATGGCATCTTTAAGTCCATCCAAGCAATACAGTCAACCAATAGTGCAAATTTCTGGGCACTTATATGTTCAATTATCTTCCACATTCAGATCACGATTGACACGCTTACCAATTTAAATCCTCAGGTCTAAGAAGATTAAATAGGGGTAGCTGTTGTACCCCAAAATTTTCCCTCACATATTTGAGACAAATTAATTCAAAATGTCTCCTCACACTCACGGGAATCTCAAAATTTCAAGGCAACTCAAAGAATGATCACACATACACTCCTCCTAAACAAGGGTCCTCCAATTAGGGTTTTGCTTTCTTCAAAGGAAATGGGATTTCCAAGGCCTCAAATGGGTGTCATGGTGTCTCATATGTTTCAAAGAATCCTCATGCCATGTTTCAAGCCTTACGTCACAAGTTTGGTCAATCAAATGCTTAGATGATCAATGTAGCGGTAAAATCGTGAGTGTAAGCTATTGATTAACTTAACTCGATGTACACAGAGTCACCACCGCGCTTTTGTTTATTTCCGAAAGGAAAAAGGTAAAAGAACGAATAAAAACCTAAGAGTCTAAAAGCAAAAGCTAAAAGAAACAAACAGAGAATGGGTAAGGGGAATGGTTACGAACCGGGAAGGTTTTAGGCACCCGACTCGTCCGTGGTACTCCACGGGAGCCCTTTGAAATATTTATTGCTTTTTTGGTCTGAAATTGGTTTGCTTGAAAAGATGGAAGAGATGAGGAGAAGAATATTTTTTAATGATTTTGTGTTTGATAAGGTTTTAATGCCTTATGCCTACGTACCCACAAAGTGCAATGCGAGATCAAAACCTCGTAGTTCGTGGTGCAAAATTTGAAAAGAAACAAATGAGTTATATTGATTTTAAAAATGTAGAGATAAGTCGTCATCCTTTAGCGAATAATTCCGCTAGAAAAGATGAATCATATCTAAACATGTGAAAAGGAAAGGTACACAAAGCACAAAAACAATTGAGTGGGTTTGCATTTTTTAAAGTATGTAGGAAAATGGTTTTGATATATTTACATGGATTAACATTTGTTTAAGGAAATAAAATGAAAAGTTTAAAATCGCTTGACCGAAGTCAAGGTTTGTTTATGAAAGCGTTTGAAGTTTAAAAAACAAGAAGGTTTTTGAAATAGGGAGAAGTTTTGAAAATTAAAGAATGGGGAGGAGATGAAGGGACTAGTCCTAATGCTTGAATTAAAAGTTAAGAAAAGAGTTTACCAAACCATAACATGCACAAATCTTCAAAGTTCGGAATTCTCTCTTCAAAGGCTAATGAAATAATCTTGAGGCCGAGGTTTCTAACCCATTCCAACTTGAGCAAGGGGGAAGATCTTAAGGTCTAAGTCCATTCTCCAAAAGCTTGGGGATAGTAACCATTAGTCCAAAATTAGAAGTCACAAGTATTTTAAGTGTTCAATCCTTTATTAGTGTTTTGATATCCAAATGGAAAAAATAAATAAAAAAACAAGCAACAATATGAATATAAACAAATGATATATAATATAATATGATAAGCATAATAAAGAGATAAAGGAGCAAGAGATTAAAATAAAAAGATAAGGTGCGAGAGATTAAATTTAAACAGATTATTATATTCACAATATTATAATATTTACAATATAAGTGGTATGATGAACTTAATCAAACACAACCACAACAAGGAATAATAAAATCGAGGCAACCGGATCCAAATGGATCTTCATTCGAATTGGGACAACTTTAGGTCTATGTTAAGCAATCGCCGAGTAATTTACGAAGTAATTACCCTACAAATGAGGCCGGCCACCACTAATTAAAGTGGAAAATATTCGTGTTAATACATGTTAGAGAAACGATATAATGAATCGTTCTCCGAAAACATGCCACACTAAAAGAAAAAGGAAGGTCTAATCTTAATCGAGATTTTCGTTGAATTTCATCGAAAAGCAACCTATCACGGTCTCAAAGTATGGAGAATGATCCAAATGATCATTCATCCATAGATTTGAAATAATGAAGGTTAAACTTAATCGGAAATCAACAATCTACGAATCGGAGATTGTCATCGACCAAAATAAAGAAAAGATGAAGAACAATGGATCTAAAAGTAGATCCATAAAAAGTAATTAAAATATTTTTTTAAAATTCTCTTTTGAAAATCCATTTCTAAACTCTTTTCTTAAACTCTTTTTCCAAATTGTTTTCCTAAAAAAACATTTCCTCTAATTCTCTTTAAATCAAAATATTTGAAACTCCACTCTAAAGAAAATAAAAGTTAAATAATATAAAAGAAATTAAGAAAACAAAAGAGGGGGAGGGGAAGAAAGATCCACGGGTAGGTTGAAGGATAGTAAACTGATCCATGAACATGGCCCAAACTCCATTCATTCTTATTTTCCTTTTTCTTTTATCAAAAATACAAAAACTGAATTAATAAATAAATAAAAAACGAAAACACAAAAAAAAGCCAAAGCTCTTCCTCTTCTTCACGGCGCAAGACCAAAAACAGGGGAAAGAAATTCCCAATCCTCACCTTCAAAATCAAGAGAAATCCAGAAAGCTTCTTCTCTTCTCCTTCCGCGAAACTGATTTCACTTTCCTCTCTCGATTTCCTTCTTCCTCTCAATTTGCGAAAACTTTCTTCCCGATTCAAACCTTCACGAACTTCGCGAATTCTCTCCTCTCTCGGCTTCTCTCACTCAATTCGGATCTCTTTGATTTTTTTTGTTTGAAAATTGGAAAGAGGAAAAGAAAAGGGTTTAGGGATTTGAAGTTGATTGAGGGAATGAATTTGGGGATGAAGATATGATTAGGGATTTGAAGCTTGAAAGGATTTTGGCAGAGTTTTTCTTGCTATTGAAGCTTGAATTTGTGAAGGAGGAGTGGGATGTATTTATAGGAGAAGAGAGCTTGAAGAAGATTGTCGTTTTGAGGTGTTTCAAACGCGTTTTTGAATTTGCGTTTTCAGGTGTTGTGCTCGTGTCTTCGGTGTGTGAGCTGCGTGACGCAGATTGTGAAGCTTTAGCTTGAATTGTTTTGGAGTCTTGGCTTATGAGTTGTTGCTGACGCGGGATGGGTGTTTGAACTTGTGACGTACGGCTTGCGGATTGAGGCAGCTGAAATTTGTGCTTGAGGCTTGAGTTTTGTTGTTGTTTGGCTTACGGCGATGACTTGAAGTCAGTTGCGTGTTGCTGTGTTGGCTTGGCTGGGAACTTGGGCCTGCGGGATGCGACGTAAAGGCTTGGCCTTGAGGCCTTGGCTGGGAGTTGATGGCTGAGGCTTATTTCGGTGAGAGCTTGGCTTTTGCTGGAAATTGTAGGTGTGGTCCAGGGCATGATAGGCTTGAGAAGCTTGTTGTTGGCTTGAAGTTGTTGTACGAGAAAGGCTGGAAAGTACTTTCGTGTGGGGCCTGGTAATGTGCAAGTTGGCTGCGGCAAGAATTTGGGCTTACGAATTGTTTTTGTCATGCTGTGCCTTGGGAAGCTGCAAGGCTTGTTGAATGGGCGTGTTGCGGATTGGCTGGCAATGAGGCTTGAGGCAATACGGGAAAAGGCCTTACGGATTGGCAAGTGATGTTGGAAAGGCTTGTGGGCCTTGGAATAAATTTCACTTATTATTATTTTTTTTAATCAACATTTTGTATAAAGATGACAACATAAATGGGCTTATGATAATTTTGGTTTTTGATAAAAAAAAATGAAATGGAATAAAAAAAGGTTATGTAATAAAAAGAAAATGATTTAGGAAATCAATAAAAGAATGGATATTTATCATTAATTTCATGGAAGTTGGAAAAAAAATGAAAAAAGGATTTCTATTAGTTATCGGGTAAAAATGGGAATAAATGGATAATCGACTAAATCAGGCATGAATATGGATTATTTTGGTTAAAAAAAATGGATTATGGTTGGAAAAGGAAAAAACAGATGAACATGTGGATGTGATAATGGAAATAATGAATACTTTGTGAAAATGGGTAAAAATCGAAAAAAATGGAAATTTGAAAGGTGAATTTAGTATGGAAATAAAAAAAATGATTAAACGGTATGGATCGGATAATGGATGGAATTTGGTTTTCAAGCCCACAACAAATCTCGATTTTCTTGCACCAGCTCCTGGTGAAAGATGAACACAGCCAACACAGATCCAACTGAATATTTCGCAACTTAAGCCAACTGATAAAATGGACACAGCCAACCAAAGCACCACTGAATAATTGAATAACTAGCAACTCAAGCCACAACTATCATTTGAAAATTGTCTGATTATTTCCCTGATAAACTGAATTCATACTAAGGAAAATAAATCCTCAGATGAATCACTGGTGAACTGATGAACAAACCAAAACTTCGCACAAAAAACATAGTCACACAAACCAACTTGTACTTTGAAAACGCATTGCCTGATGAATGAACTACTGGCACACACAACTGGCAGTCGAAACAGTCTTTTGATAGTTTGACCAATAGTAGGTCAAACATCCACTTGAAATCGAATTGTAACTGAACAAACGCATCTGAATTGAAATCATTGCCCTGTCTATGAAATCCTGCAACACATAGAAGAAGAAGAACACTGCAACATATTTTTGGTATTTTTTTTAGAAGTCAGTAAATATAAACAAATATAAAGAAGTAAAAATAAAGGTGATCCCCTGCGAAGCATAGACCCTACATCTGAGGCGAAACTCGAAACCAGTGCGATCTTGTTTGCATGCAAAATGCAAATGATATGTGAAGAAATCTTAGGGCAAAAATTAGGGTGTTACAGCTGCCCCTATTTAAGTTTCTTCAATCCGGAGATATGAAGATTGACATCTTCGTCTCTACAAGATGGGAGAGACTTAAATACAGAATACCCAATTTTTGTCCTAAGAGAACAAATGATATGATATGAATATGATATGCAAACCCAAGATCTCTGTGGGGAAAATATGACCACCAGAGAAAAGCAAAAACTTGGGGACACAGAAGAAAATCCCGCTGGGGAAACACCAGACAACCAAAGAGTTACCAGGAAAATAAATCACTGGATAACAGACTCCACTTGGGAAAAGATATGATATAATCAGGGAACAAAATTTAAACAGGGAAAGATAAACACCCTGCCAGGAACTATCAATCGAACAAAGTATTCGAATCCAAAAATGGAGAAATACTGAGTTGGAAAAGAAATCATCAACTACCTGTTTACTGGGTAGGAAATATAACAGACTCGACTATCGATTTACTGGGTAGGAGAAAAATACTGAGGGATAACCTCAATTACCTTTTTACTGGGTAAGATATTCTCGACCACCTGATTTACTGGGTAGAGCAAACAAAGAACTCGATTATCGATTTACTGGATAGGAGTGAAATACAGAGGAATAACCTCAATTACCTTTTTACTGGGTAAGAAAAAAACGAACTCGACTATCGATTTACCGGATAGGAGCATGATCGTCTGCCTGATTTACTGGGTAGGAACTCAATCAAATGGAAACAACTTCTATTACCTTTTTACTGGGTAAGAGGAAATATCGGATTCTATCACCTTTTTACTGGGTAAGAGGAAAATATTTCGACTACCGGATTTACTGGGTAGAACAATTTTCGACTACCTGATTTACTGGGTAGGATTTTAAGCAAAGGAAAACAAACTCTATTACCTTTTTACTGGGTAAGAGGAAGAAATCTCGACTACCTGATTTACTGGGTAGGAGTACAAGCAAAAGAACTTGATCAATTTGGTAATATCACCCACTATCGATTACTGATAGCTTAAATCCAAAGTAATATACTCAAGCTGGAGAAGATGTTGCCCACTATCAAACAATGATAGCTTAAATCCAAAGTAATATATATCCACAAAAGGGGACCAAAGTTCAATCCAAGAACAAATTGGAGAGAAACGGTCAAACAAGACTCATCCCGAGGAGGAAATATCTCAACTGGGGAAAATTCCATCCAGATAATAAACTGGGGAGGAAACTGAATCAACATCATCCACGAGAAACAAACTCAGTGGGGAATTATAAAGGATTAACTCTTTCTGCTTAATGGTCGACACTCTAAACTTGAGAGGAAGGCGACACACACACTCTGTGGGGAAAGTCCACACCAAAGAGCAGAGAACAATGATAAACGCAAGAATGCAAGCAAATAATGCTATGCTTATGCGTATGAATATGCTGACAAAACAGACATAAAGATAAGAAAAAGGTGACATGAACACCACAACAACCAGATACTCGGCTAATCCCAAGGCAACAATGCAGGGATACAACTGGAGATTCAACTTGAAATCTGCAGGGGAATATCATAAGCCATCAAAGGAATAAAATCCTACTACAAGGCTCAAAACATGAAGAGACAACGTCTGCTAGGAACATCATCTTGCTGAGGAAAGGTAATAATCTGCTGAGGATGGAAAAATTCTTGATAAAAATCAAAATTCACGAGGAATAACTGTCATACCACTCCTGCTCCATTTGGGGATAGAGTGCAAGACCTGCTAAAAATCACATAGGAACCCGCGGGAAATCAACACATGCAGACCTACTGGGGATCCATATATGGATATCAGAAGTTAACATCATAGCCAAAATGCAGTCACAAGGGATTTTAAATCAATACCCACCACTGGGTAAAAGAAAACCTCTAAACTGACTGCTGTATCAATACTTCTATATTCAAGGATGCAAACAATCAAACTGAGGAACAAGAGCTCAGTCGGGGATTCCCAATGCTTCTCAATTCAAAGATAACATGCTGAGGAAGATATCAAAACTCAGCTAGGGATTATCTTAAAAACCTCCCTTCCAACAACTCTTCTGGGGAATACATATAATCTTCATTCATGCTTATTGTTGGGGAACAAAACATCATTAACATCAACCTGTCAAGACTATCCAGGAACTTTGCATGGACACAACCGAATCAAACCCTGCTTTGGGAGAGACGAGTTACAGACATCCAGACTTTACCCTTCTTGGAATCACTATTGATATCCTTTCTTTGTTCATATATCAAAAGAAAAAATGTTTTTAAAATCTTCAAAGATTAAATTTATTAAATTTGTTTCAAAAATCATCATTAACAATAAATTGAAATTTTGTAAACAGAAACAATATAAAGAATTACAAACAATTGGATAAAAGCTCAAATTCATTGATAGAATGGTAGTCAGCAAATGGCATGACTCCATGGATCATTACAAGTTTGAAAAATGGTAAATACATGGAAAAGGGCTACATTGAGATACAATGATCACTATTCTCCCTATCAACTTTGAACTCCACTGTGTCTGAAACATCAGTCAAGGATGAGTGAGTAAGAATCTTTGATGAATAATTCTTCTGAGGGATAGAATCCGAAATCCTCGGTTGCTACAAGTGATTCAGTCTGTCGACGCAGTTACTTGCCATGATCCCTAACTTTTGCCTAGATTTCCCTTTCGGGTTTTCAATCTACCAGGATAATTATTTTCTGTTTTTGTCTCTAATTTTTGCCTGGACCGCCCTTTCGAGTTTTCAATCCACCGAGACGCTCATTTTTGCCTAAGCCGCCCTTTCGGGTTTTCAACTTAGCGAGCTGTTCTTTTTTTTTTTTTTAGGCGAAGTATTTCTTGACTGCATCCGCATTCACAGGGCGAGTGATCTCCTCACCATCCATAGTTGCAAGAATTAATGAACCGCCAGAGAAGGCTTTCTTAACAACATATGGGCCATCATAGTTCGGAGTCCACTTGCCCCGAGAATCTTTAAGGAAAGACTGAATCTTTTTGAGCACGAGGTTGCCTTCTCTGAATACATGAGGTTTGACCTTCTTATCAAAAGCTTTCTTCATTCTTTGCTGGTACAACCGACCATGACACAAAGTTGTTATTCTCTTTTCTTCAATCAAATTCAACTGATCAAATCTACTTTGACACCATTCAGCCTCAGTCAACTTGGCTTCCATCAGAACTCTCATTGATGGGATCTCGACTTCGACGGGGAGCACTGCTTCTGTACCATAAACAAGTGAGAAAGGGTTTGCCCCTGTTGAAGTGCGGACAGATGTACGATACCCATGCAAAGCAAAAGGGAGCATCTCATGCCAGTCCTTGTACGTCACAACCATCTTCTGAATGATCTTCTTAATGTTCTTATTCGCAGCTTCAACAGCCCCATTCATCTTCGGTCTATAAGGAGAGGAATTATGGTGTTGAATCTTGAAATCTTCACAAAGCTCTTTCATCATTTTATTGTTCAAGTTCGAACCATTATCAGTAATGATTCTATTCGGAACACCATATCTGCAGATAATATTATTCTTGATAAACCGAACCACAACTTTCTTGGTCACATTAACATACGATGCCGCTTCAACCCATTTGGTGAAGTAGTCAATTGCCACGAGAATAAAACGATGTCCATTCGAAGCCTTGGGTTCAATCATGCCAATCATATCAATTACCCACATAGAGAAAGGCCATGGGGAAGAAATCACATTGAGATAAGCTGGTGGCACATGAATCTTATCAGCATACACCTGACACTTATGGCACTTTTTCACATACTTGCAACAATCAGATTCCATTGTCAGCCAATAGTAACCTGCTCTCAACATCTTTTTAGCCATTGCATGCCCATTGGCATGAGTGCCAAAAGATCCTTCATGAATTTCTTTCATCAACATGTCTGCTTCGTGTCTATCCACACATCTGAGCAAGACCATGTCAAAATTTCTCTTATAAAGCACATTTCCATTTAGGAAGAAATTGTCTGCCAATCTCCTCAAAGTCCTCTTATCTTTACCAGATGCCCCAAGCGGGTATTCTTGACTCTGGAGAAAACATTTAATATCGTGATACCAAGGCTTGTCATCATGGACCTCTTCGACTGCAAACACATGAGCTGGTCTTTCAAGTCGCATCACACTGATCATGGGAACATCATTCCACTGGTGCACTTTTATCATAGAAGCTATAGTTGCCAAAGCATCTGCCATCTGATTCTCATCACGAGGAATATAATGAAACTCAACTTTGGTGAAGAAAGTTGATATCTTCCTGGCATAATCTCTATAAGGGATCAAGTGGGGTTGATGAGTTACCCACGTGCCCTGAATCTGATTAATTACCAAGGCAGAATCTCCGTACACATCAAGATGTTTAATCCTCAAATCAATAGCTTCTTCAAGACCCATAATGCAGGCTTCATACTCAGCTTCATTGTTGGTACAAGGAAAAGTCAATCTCGCGGCAAAAGGAATATGTGAACCATGGGGAGTAATAATCATTTCCCCAATTCCTCTTCCACGTGCATTCACAGCACCATCAAAAACTAAACCCCATCGAGATCCAGGCTCCGGCCCTTCCTCAATCAAAGGTTCATCACAATCTTTCACTTTCAAGAACATCACATCTTCATCTGGAAAATCAAACTTGATTGGTTGGTAATCATCAATCGGTTGATGTGCCAAATAGTCAGCCAAGATACTACTTTTTATAGCTTTTTGAGTTCGGTACTCGATATCATATTCTGATAATAACATTTGCCAACGAGCAATCCTCCCAGTCAAAGCAGGATTTTCAAATATATACTTGATTGGATCCATTTTAGAGATCAACCAAGTTGTATGATTCATCATATACTGGCGAAGACGCTTTGCAGCCCAAGCTAAGGCACAACAAGTTTTTTCAAGCATGGAATACCGAGACTCACAATCAGTGAATTTTTTACTCAAGTAATAAATTGCATGTTCTTTTCTTCCAGATTCATCTTGTTGACCAAGCACACAACCCATGGAATCTTCCAACACAGTCAAATACATGATCATCGGTCTACCTTCCACCGGAGGAGACAAAATAGGAGGTTCAAGCATATATTCTTTAATACTTTCAAATGCTTTCTGACAATCATCTGTCCAGACACAACCTTTATCTTTTCGAAGCAGCCTGAAGATCGGAGCACATGTGGCAGTCATGTGAGAGATAAACCTCGAAATATAATTCAATCGGCCCAAGAATCCTCTTACTTGCTTTTCGGTTCTTGGAGCAGGCATTTCCTGAATAGCTTTTACTTTATCGGGATCAACTTCAATGCCTCTTTGGCTGACAATGAAACCTAGCAACTTTCCAGAACGTACACCAAAAGTGCATTTGTTCGGATTCAACCGGAGCTTATACTTCCTCAACCTCTGAAACAACTTCAGCAAATGTTCAACATGATCCTCTTCAGTCTTTGACTTGGCGATCATATCATCAACATATACTTCAATTTCTTTATGCATCATATCATGGAAAAGTGTGGTCATAGCTCTTTGGTACGTCGCACCAACATTCTTCAATCCAAAGGGCATCACTCTGTAGCAGCATGTTCCCCATGGTGTAATAAATGTGATCTTTTCCATGTCCTCAGGTGCCATCTTTATTTGATTATAACCAGAAAATCCGTCCATAAAAGAGAACACATCAAACTTAGCCGTATTATCTACCAACATATCAATGTGTGGCAATGGAAAATCATCTTTCGGACTGGCTTTGTTCAAATCTCTGTAGTCAACGCACATTCGGACTTTTCCGTCTTTCTTCGGAACAGGAACGATATTGGCCACCCATTCAGGATAAGTAGACGTCACAAGAAAACCGGCATCAATCTGCTTTTGAACCTCCTCTTTGATTTTTACTGCCATGTCTGGATGAGTTCTTCTGAGCTTCTGCTTTACAAGTGGACATTCAGGCTTCAACGGCAATCTATGCTCCACAATATCAGTATCAAGACTTGGCATGTCTTGATAAGACCAAGCAAATACATCAACATATTCTCTGAGAAGCTCTATAATCATCTTCTTAACATCAGGATCAAGCAATGCTCCAACTTTGACTTCTTTCTTTTCATCTTCAGAACCCAAATTGGCCATCTCTATAGACTCTCCATGAGGCTGAATAATCTTCTCCTCGTGCTCAAGCAACCGAGAAATTTCATCTGGAATCTCTTCATCATCCTCTTCCTCAGCTTCAAACACAGGGAATTCAAAGTTGGGAGAGGGCATAGGATCATTGTTTTCAATGGGTTTATCAATCAATCTGCACAATGATTTTATTTTTATTTTAGAGCATGAACAAAAGTGAAAACAATGTGCAGATAAACAATCATTATTATATTTTGGGTTTTTTATGTTACCATTTTTCAGAATAAAGCAAAAAGGAAAAACACACATATGGAAATAACAAAATAACATTTTATTGATGATGATAAAATTTGAAACAAAGCCCGACAAACATCACTTTCACCTTGGGCAGAGTGAAAGGATTTTTTGAAAGAAAATAAAAACAAATTACTTTGAAGAGTGAACGATAAAAGGAATATCAACAGCAATCCAGTTCTGGCAAATCTTTCCATGCGTAACGAAGTCAAGCATTTCTTCGTCTTCATCATCATCAATGTTGGCAGCAGCAGAATGATCGTTGATAAATCCAGCACTTCGGAAGCCTTCTTGAATAGTCTTTGGATCCTTGATAACTGCACCTGGCGCAAAGCCGATACCAAAACCTTCCTTGTTGTCGACAGCATCAATAATTCGCCCCCAACCATCAGACTGGCCAGCTTCCAACACTCGCATAGCATCTTTGAAAGAAGACATGGGCATGACATTCTTCTTAGCAACATTATCCACAACAGAAAGAGCTTGAAACGAAGTTCCTACCTCTTCCTCAGCATCGATATAAGAGAAAGAAGACAGATTACTCACAAGCATCGCCCTCTCACCTTCAATGGTCACCAATTTACCTTCTCTCACAAACTTCAACTTCTGATGAAGAGTGGATGTTACAGCTCCTGCCTCGTTGATCCATGGTCTTCCGAGGAGACAACTGTATGCGAGACGTATATCCATTACTTGAAAAGTAATCTTGAATATAAACGGTCCAATAAGAATAGGAAGATCCACCTCTCCAATCACTGTCTTCTTCGACCCATCAAACGCTTTCACTATAATCCCACTGTGCCTCATGGGAGCACCTTGAAATGCAAGCTTTGACAAAGTCGATTTTGGCATAACATTCAGAGACGAGCCGGTATCAACTAGCACCTTGGACATAACATCTTCTTGAAAATTTACCGAGATATGCAACGCCAAGTTATGATTCCTTCCTTCTTCAGGCAGATCGTCATCACAGAAGCTTAAATTGTTGCAAGATGTGATATTCACCACAATACTATCAAATTGATCAACAGTCACATCATGGTCAACATAAGCTTGATCCAGGATCTTCTGCAATGACTGCCTCTGAGCCTCAGAACTCATCAGGAGAGACAAAACTGATATCTTCGAGGGAGTCTGCAATAACTGCTCAGTGATGTTGTACTCACTCTTCTTTATCAACTTTAGCACCTCATCATCATTATTACCAGATTGGCCCGATTGGACAACAACATCCATAATCTGCTTACTTGCACTTGTATCTTCAGCTCTCTTCGGAGGATCTGAAGCATACACTCTACCACTTCGGGTAACCTTCGTCACATCAGCAATGCTAACTACAGACTTTGGAGTAGGAATAGGAACTTCTCTACCATTCTCTATCATCGTAGCATTATACCGATACAGAACAGCTTTATCAGACTCATATGGCATTGGACCAGGCACATTGATCACCAACGGAGTAACAGCAGTTTTGTGACTATCGAAAGAAATAACCACCCTCTCAGGAGCAACCCTCTCAGGAAGATTAAACTGAGGCATAATGACGTTCACTTCATTCTCATATTCATCTCTCTTTGCTGTCACTTCAATCAGTTTATCGTCCATCATCTTTTGAATATCCCTCTTAACAATCACGCAACCACGAGGATTCACCGAGCAAATACAACATCCAGCATAGTCGTGATCAATATCGTGATATTCACTTAGGAAAGCATGCATCTCAACCAAATATCTTCGGATATGACGGACTTCATAGATCTTGAACAACCCAGGACAACCATCAACCTTATTCACGGACGTATTACCATGCTTTGGCAACGGATTCTTCTGCACATTTGGGTTAACATCATTGAAATACAGAACATTGTTCCTCATCAACTTCTGTACTTCAAACTTCAATGGATAACAATTCTCAACATCATGCCCCGAGGCACCTTGATGAAAAGCACAACGAGCCTCTGGCTTATACCACCATGGAATAGTCTCTGGAACTGGAGGTGGAGGACGAGTTTGCACAAGATTCTTTGCAATCAAAGACGGAAGCAAGTCCGCATACGGCATCGGAATAGGATCAAAACTTGGCTTAGCCCGAGTTTGTTGATTACCACCCTGTTGCATAGAAGGTTGCTGATAGAGAGGTTGATACTTTGGAACTGCCGGCACAGTTGGAGCCACATTAATCATTGGTGTTACAGAAGCCACATTCTGTGAATGGTGATTCCCACGACTGTGAGGCCTTCTATAACTTTCACGGGATACCGCATTAGTCTCATTTTCTTTCTTTTTCCCGAAGTTGAACCTTCTAGAACTTGAACCATTACTATTCTATTGACTCAACCGTCCCTCACGGACACCTTCTTCTAAACGCATCCCCATGCTCACCATTTCAGTGAAATCGGAAGGAGCGCTTGCTATCATCCTCTCATAATAAAAAGAACCCAACGTCTTCAAGAAGATCTTCGTCATTTCTTTTTCTTCTAGCGGAGGAACAATCTGGGCTGCCAGCTCTCTCCATCTCTACGCATATTCTTTAAAAGTCTTTTTGTCCTTCTGGGACATAGCTCGAAGTTGATCTCTATCAGGCGCCATATCAACATTGTACTTGTACTGCCTCACAAAAGCTTCTCCCAAATCATTGAAGGTCTTGATTTGGCTATTATCCAAGCTCATATACCACCTCATGGGTGCACCGGTCAAACTGTCCTGGAAATAGTGAATTAGCAGCTTATCATTATCAGTCTGAGCAGACATCTTCCTTGCATACATCGTCAGATGGCTCAATGGACAAGTGTTGCCTTTGTACTTCTCAAACTCAAGCAGCTTGAATTTGTAAGGAACTTTAACATTTGGGACTAGACAAAGGTCATAAGCATCTTTTCCGAACAAATCCTTATGCTTCAAAGCTCTCATCTCTCTCTGGATCTCAACAAAGCGTCCCTGGAAGTCACCAAGTCTTTCAGCAACTCCAGCACCTTCACTGGGCTCAGCATGGTAAATCATTTCATCATGGTGCAGAATAGTCTGCACCACAGGCGGTACAGTAGTCACCACTGGAGGAAGAGTAGTCCACACTGGCGGTGGGAGAGTATTAAATGCAGCAGTCTCAGGTTGATAAGGAGGACGATAACCAGCAGGAAAAAAGTCAACTAGCATGCCCCAAGGTGTGCTAGCAGGTATACGATAGCGAGGAGAAATAACAGTCTCAACAGGAATGGATGCGGTAACAACCTCTGAGATGACAGTATTCTGAACAGGAGAAGGAGGTGGCTGATTCTGAGCAGCCACCAAATTTTCCATCATAGCAGACACTCTTTCCAAGCTTTCCCTCAGATAAGTAACCTCTTCGCGCAGCTCGCGATTCTCTTGTTGCAAAGTTTCCATCACTTTTCTCCGATTAGCTCGAGTATCAAAACGGTGAGTCAGCTTGACAGGAGAACTGAATGAAGACCAGAAAACAACATAAGATCCCTGAAGAACACTCAAAAATCAAGACAAAATGTGAGTATGATGCATGCTATGCGTATGCAAATGCAAATATTTCAAAGGATTATAAGTTAAATTGCAATATTCATAAAGAAACATTTTTTGAAATACTTAAAAACTCATTCTCATTAAGATCAAAGTGAGGATTACAAATGAAGTACAAACATCAATAATCCTAATACATAAGAGGAAAAGTAAACTAGGCCTATGGAATCATATCCGAAGAAGTCCCGAATCCTGGCTGATACTTCATGCGAATCCTCTTGATCTCATTCTTGTACCGCTCTTCCATATCTTCCTTATCCTTCACTAACTTGTCAATAATGGCCTTCCAAGCACCGGAAGTAGGAGGAATAGTAGATGGAGTACTAGAGGAAAATAAATCCTCTCTCGGCCTCTTCGTGACGCGCCTCTCAAGTAGCTCAATAAGACCATCCTTCTCCTTAAGTTGCTCCTGCATAGTAGTCCTCTCAAGTAACCAATCTTCTTTTTCTTTCTTCATCTTCTCTAACTCTTCTTGAAGAACCAACTTCTCATCAACGGAAGGTAGAAAAGAAGACAAAGGCAATATGGGAAACATAGGCTCCTCAGGTGGATAAGGCATCTTGAGCTTGGAAGCTCTAGATCGAACCCATTGAATATAACATTCGGAAGGAGGAAGGTGTTGTCTTCCCAACTGACCCCTCTCTTTCCTATGAACAGCATGCCAAGAGTGAGCAATCCTTTTCTTCATCTCTATGTGATCAGCACCATTAAGAAAGAAGAAACAGGATAAGGAAAGATTGTTTGGAACATCCTTCAAACAATAACCGAACTGTCGTCTAGCCAAAATGGGGTTGTAGCTAATTCCCCCACGTGTACCAAGAAGAGGTACATTAGGAAATTCTCCACAACTATCAATAAGAACTCCAGTGTCATAATGAGAACTATACCATGTCATGTCCTTATGAGAAAGCGACATCAACCTCTGAGACCATCTTCGATTCTCTCTATTGTCCTTGAAAACATCCGACTTCGGTGGTGCGAAATAAACCACCTATAAAGAAGAGGCACACAACATACAATCTCTCCATCACCTTTGGAGGTCCTATAGTGAAAATCATGATACATATCTCCAAGCAAAGTAGGAACCGGGTTCTTCTTCAAGAAGATCTGAATAGCATTCTCATCCACAATACCATCCAAGTTCGGAAACAAGACAATCCCATAAATAAGCAAAGCAAGAATAGCCTCAAATGCATCCTTATGACCCAAAGTAAGTGAAGTAGAAGCCTTTCCCATCAAGAACTTAGCATTAATACCACGAACACTCCCCTTTGGAAGAAACTTCCCATTAAGATCGGACTCCTTAAGAAAAAGTGCTTTGGCGATGACCTTGATAGTAAGCTCCTTCTCTAAACCAGTGAAAAGAAACTCCTTGTCTAGAATAGGCAAACCTAACCAACGAGAATACTCCTCCAAAGTCGGCACAAGCTGATAATCCGGAAAAGTGAAACAATGGTGCAACGGGTCATAAAACTGAGCTAAAGTAGGGAGAATCCCCTCAGGTACATCGGTATCAAACATATACAAAAGCTTCCCATCACATCTTCGGAACTCTTGGGTATCAACAACCAAAGCTCCTAGCTTTCTCAACTCTACAACATTAGGATTCTTGAAAGTGTACTTCTTTGTGTTCCTCCTTTCAAAAGTCAAAGCCATGGACATCTGAAATTTTGCAAAAGTCCCTTATAAGTCCTTTGAAATCTTACGAACAATGCTCATGAATGTATGATGGCATGTATGCAACAAACACAAACAAGATCACACAAGGCACACGAGCTTAGGTTCCGAGTCACGAGCATGAAGTCAAGGTAATAGAACACCAACCCACACAGGTAAGTACTAAGGTTTTGTCTTCATTGTACCTGCAGAAAACCAAAAGGGTGCTAACAGAGGTGCCCGGAGTTAACAACCATCTTTAAAATATCACCGGTACGTTGGATTACTCCCCAACCGATAACATTCTTAAAATAGACCTCGTCCGAGTGTAGTATCGCGTGACAACCGCCTTAGGTTTATACCCAGACAGCTTCCGCACTACGTTCCTAAATTGGCTTAGATGGGTTAAGGGTTCTAAGGTCCTCAGTATGATCAGCTCAAGGTCGGAAAATAATGCCACGTACGATTACTCTTCATGACATTGATAGTCCAAGAGAGCCTAACCGAGTGGAGATTATCAAATTGATATTGCTTTGGACAACTCCATCACATATCGCTTCGAATATCGCCGTCCTATCATAAGTTTCAACTCAGATCCGGGTTAGAATCTATCTCACACAGAGGATCACCAAAACCAAAACAGAATAACCAAATAACAAACAAATCAAACCAAAGCAGTAAATAAATCAAAGTAGGCTAAATCCGCTTAGAGATTACTCCCCAGCAGAGTCGCCACTTTTCTGTAGCGGTAAAATCGTGAGTGTAAGCTATTGATTAACTTAACTCGATGTACACAGAGTCGCCACCTCGCTTTTGTTTATTTCCGAAAGTAAAAAGGTAAAAGAACGAATAAAAACCTAAGAGTCTAAAAGCAAAAGCTAAAAGAAACAAACAGAGAATGGGTAAGGGGATTGGTTACGAACCGGGAAGGTTTTAGGCACCCGACTCGTCCGTGGTACTCCACGGGAGCCCTTTGAAATATTTATTGCTTTTTTGGTCTGAAATTGGTTTGCTTGAAAAGATGGAAGAGATGAGGAGAAGAATATTTTTTAATGATTTTGTGTTTGATAAGGTTTTAACGCCTTATGCCTACGTACCCACAAAGTGCAATGCGAGATCAAAACCTCGTAATTCGTGGTGCAAAATTTGAAAAGAAACAAATGAGTTATATTGATTTTAAAAATGTAGAGATAAGTCGTCATCCTTTAGCGAATAATTCCGCTAGAAAAGATGAATCATATCTAAACATGTGAAAAGGAAAGGTGCACAAAGCACAAAAACAATTGAGTGAGTTTGCATTTTTTAAAGTATGTAGGAAAATGGTTTTGATATATTTACATGGATTAACATTTGTTTAAGGAAATAAAATGAAAAGTTTAAAATCGCTTGACCGAAGTCAAGGTTTGTTTATGAAAGCGTTTGAAGTTTAAAAAAACAAGAAGGTTTTTGAAATAGGGAGAAGTTTTGAAAATTAAAGAATGGGGAGGAGATGAAGGGACTAGTCCTAATGCTTGAATTAAAAGTTAAGAAAAGAGTTTACCAAACCATAACATGCACAAATCTTCAAAGTTCAGAATTCTCTCTTCAAAGGCTAATGAAATAATCTTGAGGCCGAGGTTTCTAACCCATTCCAACTTGAGCAAGGAGGAAGATCTTAAGGTCTAAGTCCATTCTCCAAAAGCTTGGGATAGTAACCATTAGTCCAAAATTAGAAGTCACAAGTCTTTTAAGTGTTCAATCCTTTATTAGTGTTTTGATATCCAAATGGAAAAAATAAAAAAAAACAAGCAACAATATGAATATAAACAAATGATATATAATATAATATGATAAGCATAATAAAGAGATAAAGGAGCAAGAGATTAAAATAAAAGGATAAGGTGCGAGAGATTAAATTTAAACAGATTATTATATTCACAATATTATAATATTTACAATATAAGTGGTATGATGAACTTAATCAAACACAACCACAACAAGGAATAATAAAATCGAGGCAACCGGATCCAAGTGGATCTTCATTCGAATTGGGACAACTTTAGGTCTATGTTAAGCAATCGCCGAGTAATTTACGAAGTAATTACCCTACAAATGAGGCCGGCCACCACTAATTAAAGTGGAAAATATCCGTGTTAATACATGTTAGAGAAACGATATAATGAATCGTTCTCCGAAAACATGCCACACTAAAAGAAAAAGGAAGGTCTAATCTTAATCGAGATTTTCGTTGAATTTCATCGAAAAGCAACCTATCACAGTCTCAAAGTATGGAGAATGATCCAAATGATCATTCATCCATAGATTTGAAATAATGAAGGTTAAACTTAATCGAAAATCAACAATCTACGAATCGGAGATTGTCATCGACCAAAATAAAAAAAAGATGAAGAACAATGGATCTAAAAGTAGATCCATAAAAAGTAATTAAAATATTTTTTTAAAATTCTCTTTTGAAAATCCATTTCTAAACTCTTTTCTTAAACTCTTTTTCCAAATTGTTTTCCTAAAAAAACATTTCCTCTAATTCTCTTTAAATCAAAATATTTGAAACTTCACTCTAAAGAAAATAAAAGTTAAATAATATAAAAGAAATTAAGAAAACAAAAGAGGGGGAGGGGAAGAAAGATCCACGGGTAGGTTGAAGGATAGTAAACCGATCCATGAACATGGCCCAAACTCCATTCATTCTTATTTTCCTTTTTCTTTTATCAAAAATACAAAAACTGAATTAATAAATAAATAAATAACGAAAAACACAAAAAAGAGCCAAAGCTCTTCCTCTTCTTCACGGCGCAAGACCAAAAACAGGGGAAAGAAATTCCCAATCCTCACCTTCAAAATCAAGAGAAATCCAGAAAGCTTCTTCTCTTCTCCTTCCGCGAAACTGATTTCAATCTCCTCTCTCGATTTCCTTCTTCCTCTCAATTTGCAAAAACTTTCTTCCCGATTCAAACCTTCACGAACTTCGTGAATTCTCTCCTCTCTCGGCTTCTCTCACTCAATTCGGATCTCTTTGATTTTTTTTGTTTGAAAATTGGAAAGAGGAAAAGAAAAGGGTTTAGGGATTTGAAGTTGATTGATGGAATGAATTTGGGGATGAAGATATGATTAGGGATTTGAAGCTTGAAAGGATTTTGGCAGAGTTTTTCTTGCTATTGAAGCTTGAATTTGTGAAGGAGGAGTGGGTTGTATTTATAGGAGAAGAGAGCTTGAAGAAGATTTCCGTTTTGAGGTGTTTCAAACGCGTTTTTGAATTTGCGTTTTCAGGTGTTGTGCTTGTGTCTTCGGTGTGTGAGCTGTTGTTGCACCCCAAAATTTGCCCTCACAATTCAAGACTTTGTGTACTTCATGAAGGTTCACAAGGTTCACAAGATTCACAACACTTTCAAGACCTTCCATGAGGCTCATGAAGTCTACAAGTCACTTCATGAAGGTTCACAAGGTTCACAAGTTTCCCAATGCTTTCAAGACCTTTCATGATGTTCATGAAGTCTACAAGTCACTTCTTGAAGGTTCACAAGGTTCACAAGATTCACAATGTTTACGATATCTTTCATGAGGTTCATGAAGTCTACAAGTCACTTTATGAGGTTCACAAGGTTCACAAGGTTCACAATACCTCCCATGGGTATCACAAGACATTTTATGATGATTCACAAGGTTCACAATACCTCCCATGGGTATCACAAGACATTTTATGATGATTCACAAGGTTCACATGTTGGTGTAAGCCCTAGAGGCCAATACTTTTTGGTACTTGTATCGGATTATTCGTTTAATAATAAAAGGCATTTCTTTATTATGTTTGTCTTTCAGAATAATAAAGTCCCTAGAATAGTTAGTCTGTTTAATGAAATGTTAAGTGTGACTTAATCATGAGATCCCATTAAACATAAAGACATTATTCTTAAAATATCCGTAGTCAAGCTTTATTGCAAAGTGGGATAACATTAAAGCATTAAGACTATTATGAAGATAGACTGATGATCACATCTCATGGATCATGGATAAAGAGTTATCAAGTCTTGACATAGGTATAAATATTAGGAGTAATATTTATACCGGATTGACCCGCTATGAGAATACTACATAGTATGTTATGCAAAGTGTCATAAGTTATTCTCATGGTGATAATGGTGTATTACCACCCTTCGACCTGAAACCACTATGGACCCTAGATGTAGAGTCGGGTGCTTTATTGCTGATCAAACATTATCCGTAACTGGATGATCATAAAGACAGTTGATGGGCACTCCACGAAGCATGCTGAGGGACATGAGTGTCCTAGATGGAATTTGCCAATCCTGCATAACAGGAGAAATGTCTAAGGGCCCAATATTGAACTGGACAAGGATGACACAGTGTATGCCTTGTGTTCAATATAGACATAGGGGCAAAAGGGTAATTGTACAAACATATATTATCACGAAAAAGGTTTTGTCAGATCACATGACATTTTCGTGACTTGGGTAGCAGTGATGTGTTGCTAGATACCGCTCACTGTTTATTATGTTAAATATATAATTTAATATAATTACCAACGTTACGAAATCCTACAGGGTCACACACATAAGGACAGTTTGATGAGAGATAGAGAAATCAAAGGAACACCGTAAGGTACGGTGCACTTAAGTGAAAATAGAAATTCGGATAATATAATAATAATTATTGTTATTTTATAATGGTTATAAAATAATAATAAAATAAATATATTTATTATAATAATAGTTATTATAATAATATATAATATTATTATGGATCATGTGAATTGGGCTTTTAGCCCGCAGCCCACAAGAGAGTCTATAAAAGGAACCCTTGTGATGAAGCTTTCACTTGATGCAATTTCGTTTTTGATTCTCTTTTCTCACTCAAATAATTCTGTTCGTAAGCAGCTAGCACTGTGACCGGAAGCTGTTCGTGTGGACTGAGTAGAGGCGTTGCACTTCATCAACGCTTGTGATCGCTGCATCAAAGATCTGAATCGCCACAAAGAGGTAACGATTCTATCACTGACCATGCTCATTCGTAAGGATCACTAAAGGAAATTTTTGTTTTCCGCTGCGTTTAGATCGCAATTTTCCTTCAGTGGTATCAGAGCCACTTACGAAACCATGGATCTGATAGCTGTTAAATTTCCGTCTTTTCTGTATTTGATTCGATTAAAACACAGAATGAATTTAACAATAAACGATTAATTAAATTTGGCATCTGTTGTGTACGATTTGGATGATTGATGTTGATTATGCTTCAGAAACCGACATTAGTATGGTGAAGTTGTGCGATACATTGATCATCCATAGGTTACACAATTAGATCGATCACTTTTATATAAGATATAAGAAATTCTGATGCAAAGATGGTATATGGGATATACTGTTTTGATTTCATCCATTCAATCACATAAGGATTGTAATTCTTTTGAAAGATCATCATTTTCATTCGCTTCGGAATCCGACGTTAGTATGGTGAAGCAATGACATGTTGATCTATCATATTGAGTTATCAATCGAGTTGTGTTTGACGGCATGAAATTGTTGCATTAGGATTAATGGCAGTACAAGTGTTGTATTGCCGCAGACTTTTCCGGTTGGGGTTGTAAATGCACAAAAGTTGTGCAGGAAACGACGTGAAATACAATGAAGTGTTCATAAAATTTTTTGTCGGGGCGCTGCCCCTAACAACCCCGCAAGGAGGCGCTGCCCCCTTGACCCCCGTCCGCTGACCGGTCAGCGGAACCACCGTCCGCTGACCGGGCAGCGGAAACCCCGGCTAAGTCTGCAAAGTGTGATCAATCAGCCGAAATTTAATTTAGTTTATTTAATTATCGGAATTTTAAACTAATAATAAAAGTGTGTTTATTATTATTTATTTGTGGTGATCAGTTATGGCCTTAGTTTATCCTTTATTATTGTTTTGGGATTTTTAAATACGGCCTGCGTGTCGTGCCTCTCTCTCAGTCTCTTTATGTAACTTCTTTTCTCATCTCACTCCCTCGTATGTAAAACGAGTTTTCTTATATGTAATGTAATATTATGTTATGAAGAAAAAAGAAGTATTCAATATTAAAGGAGGATAACCTTGGAGATCATGCTTGGAGAAGCTTAGATCGTTATTAGGTTAGCTTAGGTTCTCTCATTGGCTTGAGAGAACAATTGCGTTAGGGGCCATAATTGTATCTTTTTATATGTATGTTGATGCATGTAATTGTATGTTGATGCATGTGAGAGACGTTTTGCATGTTAAGCCGGTGAGATCAAACTAATAACAAATTCCCTCAAAATTAAATATTAAGTTTATGCTTTCCAATTTTTAGCACTCATCAAGACTAGTATCGAGCATTGTAGGTTTCGCCTACGCGAGGTGCATGTTCTATATTAGTAAGGTGTGATGGGATAATTGTAATATCCAATTGCTAAAACAATGGGTCAAACTTAACTAAACAAATTATAATAAGATTATACATGTTTAGAAGCAAGAATTGGGAATGATTCATGTGATGGATCAGAATAAGGAGTTATTCACCCAATTGAAAATATTCGAGAGTTGTATGAGATACAATTGGAAGGAGTTCCTACCTAAATAACTTAGTTTTGTGTAATCAGCCTAACGCTGACTTAAAACAAAGTGAAACATGGATCTCGACCCACTAGAAAGTCTTCCAACGGGATTTTCCGAATCAAATGATGAGGGTCATTTGTTTTGAATAAAATAGTGGGAGCATATTTGATTAAAGGCCTAATTAAATATGTTGTTTTTAATGATACTTATATTTTCATATTTCTCTTGTAGATTACCATGACAACAAACACATTGAACAATATTTTGCGATCCATCCTAGATAAGGAAAAATTGTCTGGGACAAATTTCCTGGATTGGCACCGTAATCTGAGGATTGTCCTCAAGCACGATAAGAAGCTGTATGTCTTGGAGACACCAGTTCCTGAGGAGGAACCTCCTAGTTCTGCACCAAAGGCAGAAAGAGATGCTTATAAGAAGCATTTCGATGATGCCAATGAAACCGCTTGCCTCATGCTTGCTACCATGAACTCTGAGTTGCAAAAGCAACACGAGAACATGTCTGCGTTCGATATGATCGGACATCTGAAAATGCTTTATCAAGAGAAGGCAAGAAATGAGAGGTTTCAGGTTTCAAAGTCCCTTTTTAACAGCAAGTTAGCTGAGGGAGCCCCTGTAAGTCCCCATGTACTCAAGATGATTGGGTATGTGGAGAACCTTGACAGATTAGGGTTTCCCCTTGGAAAAGAACTTGCGATTGATCTGATCTTGCAATCGTTGCCAGAGAGCTTCAGTCAGTTTGTCCTGAATTTCAATATGAATGACTTGGACAAAAGTCTTCCAGAACTGCTAGGCATGTTGAGAACTGCTGAGCAGAATATGAAGACAAAAGGGAAATCCATTCTGATGGTCAGTAATGGAAAGAAACAGAACAAGAGGCCCATCAAACAGGGTGGTAGAGGGAAAGGCAAGGAAGTTGCCAAACCCAAACCCACTCCTCCTGTTTTGAAGCCTAGTGGAGGAATAGCAAAGGAGGGCACTTGCTTCCATTGCGGTAAGACCGGACATTGGAAGAGAAATTGCCCAAAGTACCTGGAAGATAAGAATAATGGAGTAGAGACTTCAAATTCAGGTATTTTTGTTATTGAAATTAATTTATCTACTTCTGCATCATGGGTATCAGATACTGGATGCGGTTCTCACATTTGTACTAATGTGCAGGGGCTAAAAAGGAGTAGAGATTTGGCAAAAGGTGAAGTTGACCTACGAGTTGGCAATGGAGCAAAGGTTGCTGCTTTAGCTGTAGGAACTTATGTTTTAACTTTACCTAGTGGTTTAATAATTCAGTTAGAGAACTGTTATTATGTACCTGCAATTAGCAGGAATATTATTTCCGTTTCTTGTTTGGACAAGTTTGGTTTTTCATTCATAATAAAGAAAAATTGTTGCTCCATTTATTTGAATGATATATTCTATGCTACTGCAAAAATGAATAATGGACTATATGTCCTTGATCTTGAAATGCCAATTTATAACATTAATACTAAAAGGTTGAAACCTAATGAGTTGAATCCAACTTACCTTTGGCACTGTCGATTAGGCCACATAAATGAGAAACGCATTTCCAAACTCCATAAAGATGGACTCTTGGACTCTTTTGATTATGAATCATATGAGACATGCAGATCTTGTTTAATTGGAAAGATGACAAAGTCCCCATTCACAGGAAAAGGTGAAAGGGCTAATGATCTTTTGGCACTCATACATACTGATGTATGTGGACCACTGAACATACCAGCCAGAGGAGGTTTTCAGTACTTCATCACTTTTACTGATGACTTCAGTAGATACGGATATGTGTATTTAATGAAACACAAATCTGAGTCCTTTGAAAAGTTCAAGGAATTCAAGAATGAAGTACAAAACCAACTAGGTAAGAATATTAAAGTTCTTCGATCAGATCGAGGCGGTGAATATTTAAGCCTAGAATTTGATGACCATCTAAAAGAGTATGGGATTCTATCCCAACTTACTCCTCCTGGAACACCACAATGGAATGGTGTATCTGAGAGAAGAAATCGAACCTTGTTAGACATGGTCCGATCGATGATGAGTCACGCCGATCTTCCAAACTCCTTTTGGGGACATGCATTATTAACAGCAGCTTACACACTTAACCGTGTTCCATCCAAAAAGGTTGATAAGACACCATATGAGATATGGAGTGGTAAGAAACCACATATGTCTTACATGAAGATTTGGGGTTGCGAAGTTTACGTTAAACGACAAATTTCAACCAAGCTTGATCCCAAATCTGACAAATGCTTATTTGTGGGGTATCCTAAAGAAACAAGAGGATATTACTTCTACAATCCTTCTGAGGGCAAAGTGTTTGTCGCTCGAACTGGAGTCTTTCTAGAAAGGGATTTTATTTCCAAAGGAAACAGTGGGAGGAAAATAGAGCTTGAAGAAATTCAAGAATCACAAAACATTGAAACACCTATGGAGGAACTAGAGCAGGAAACACAAGTAGTTGTGGAAGAGCAACCTGCTCAAGTAGAACAAGACCAGCGTAGGTCAAGCAGGATACGTCACCAACCTGAGAGATATGGATATCTCATAAGTGATCAGGGTGATGTATTACTCATGGATCAAGATGAGCCTGTGACCTACAAAGAGGCCATAACTGGTCCTGAGTCTGAGAAGTGGCTAGAAGCCATGAAATCTGAAATGGATTCCATGTACACAAACCAGGTTTGGACCTTGGTAGAACCTCCTATAGGAGTTAACCCTATAGGATGCAAGTGGGTCTTCAAGAAGAAGACTGACATGGATGGTAAGGTACATACCTATAAAGCAAGACTGGTTGCAAAAGGCTATAAACAAATTCATGGGGTTGACTATGATGAAACCTTTTCACCAGTTGCAATGCTTAAATCTGTTCGGATTTTACTTGCCATCGCTGCATATCATGATTATGAAATATGGCAGATGGATGTCAAAACTGCTTTCCTTAATGGGAATCTTCTTGAGGATGTGTACATGACACAACCTGAAGGATTTGACATACCACAAGATGCCCAAAAGATATGCAAGTTACAGCGATCAATCTATGGATTGAAGCAAGCTTCCAGAAGCTGGAATCTTCGTTTTGATGAAACCGTAAAACAATATGGATTCATCAAAAATGAAGATGAACCTTGTGTCTACAAGAAGGTTAGTGGGAGCATGATCGTGTTTCTGGTATTATATGTAGATGACATATTACTCATTGGAAACGATGTCCCTACCTTGCAACAAGTGAAGACTTGGTTAGGGAATTGTTTTTCTATGAAAGACCTAGGTGAAGCAGCCTATATATTAGGAATTAGGATCTATAGAGATAGATCACAAAAACTGCTTGGCCTAAGTCAGAGTACATACATAGATAAAGTGTTGAGACGCTTTAATATGCATGATTCCAAGAAAGGATTCATACCTATGCAACATGGTCTGTGTTTATCAAAAACACAATCCCCTTCAACTAAGGAAGAAAGGGATCGCATGAATAAGATTCCATATGCATCTGCAATAGGATCTATCATGTATGCCATGTTATGTACTCGACCAGATGTCTCGTATGCATTAAGTGCAACGAGTAGGTACCAATCTGATCCCGGTGATGCTCACTGGGTAGCTGTCAAGAATATCCTTAAGTACTTGAGAAGGACTAAGGATTCATTCTTGATATATGGAGGTCAGGAAGAGCTTGATGTAATTGGTTACACTGATGCTAGCTTCCAGACAGATAAGGATGATTTTAGATCACAATCTGGTTATGTGTTTTGTCTCAATGGTGGCGCTGTGAGCTGGAAAAGTTCAAAGCAAGAAACAGTTGCTGATTCTACAACTGAGGCCGAGTATATTGCTGCCTCAAATGCAGCAAAGGAAGCTGTTTGGATAAAGAAGTTCATTAGTGAACTTGGCATAGTCCCTAGCATTGTGGATCCCATTGGTTTATATTGTGATAACAATGGTGCTATCGCACAAGCTAAGGAGCCTAGATCTCACCAACGATCCAAACACATACTTAGGCGTTATCACCTCATTCGAGAGATAATCGATCGGGGAGATGTGAAGATATGCAGAGTACCTACACTTGACAATATCGCTGACCCATTAACAAAGCCTTTTGCGCAACAGAAGCATGATGGTCATACTAGATCTATGGGTATTAAGGGTATGCCTAATTGGCTCTAGTGCTAGTGGGAGATTGTTGGTGTAAGCCCTAGAGGCCAATACCTTTTGGTACTTGTATCGGATTATTCGTTTAATAATAAAAGGCATTTCTTTATTATGTTTGTCTTTCAGAATAATAAAGTCCCTAGAATAGTTAGTCTGTTTAATGAAATGTTAAGTGTGACTTAATCATGAGATCCCATTAAACATAAAGACATTATTCTTAAAATATCCGTAGTCAAGCTTTATTGCAAAGTGGGATAACATTAAAGCATTGAGACTATTATGAAGATAGACTGATGATCACATCTCATGGATCATGGATAAAGAGTTATCAAGTCTTGACATAGGTATAAATATTAGGAGTAATATTTATACCGGATTGACCCGCTATGAGAATACTACATAGTATGTTATGCAAAGTGTCATAAGTTATTCTCATGGTGATAATGGTGTATTACCACCCTTCGACCTGAAACCACTATGGACCCTAGATGTAGAGTCGGGTGCTTTATTGCTGATCAAACATTATCCGTAACTGGATGATCATAAAGACAGTTGATGGGCACTCCACGAAGCATGCTGAGGGACATGAGTGTCCTAGATGGAATTTGCCAATCCTGCATAACAGGAGAAATGTCTAAGGGCCCAATATTGAACTGGACAAGGATGACACAGTGTATGCCTTGTGTTCAATATAGACATAGGGGCAAAAGGGTAATTGTACAAACATATATTATCACGAAAAAGGTTTTGTCAGATCACATGACATTTTCGTGACTTGGGTAGCAGTGATGTGTTGCTAGATACCGCTCACTGTTTATTATGTTAAATATATAATTTAATATAATTACCAACGTTACGAAATCCTACAGGGTCACACACATAAGGACAGTTTGATGAGAGATAGAGAAATCAAAGGAACACCGTAAGGTACGGTGCACTTAAGTGAAAATAGAAATTCGGATAATATAATAATAATTATTGTTATTTTATAATGGTTATAAAATAATAATAAAATAAATATATTTATTATAATAATAGTTATTATAATAATATATAATATTATTATGGATCATGTGAATTGGGCTTTTAGCCCGCAGCCCACAAGAGAGTCTATAAAAGGAACCCTTGTGATGAAGCTTTCACTTGATGCAATTTCGTTTTTGATTCTCTTTTCTCACTCAAATAATTCTGTTCGTAAGCAGCTAGCACTGTGACCGGAAGCTGTTCGTGTGGACTGAGTAGAGGCGTTGCACTTCATCAACGCTTGTGATCGCTGCATCAAAGATCTGAATCGCCACAAAGAGGTAACGATTCTATCACTGACCATTCTCATTCTTAAGGATCACTAAAGGAAATTTTTGTTTTCCGCTGCGTTTAGATCGCAATTTTCCTTCATCACAAAGTTCACAATTGGTCAGAAGAGTTGACAATTCCCTCAGACAATGCACCTCCTAAGCAGTGCATCCAAAACTAGGGTTTTGACTTTAATCAGGCTAAATGAACTTCCAAGACTTCAAGTGAGCTTCATAACATCTTATATGTGTGTAAGAACCCCCATGACAAGTTTCAAGACTTTTCTCAAAAGTTTGCTCAGTCAGATGATCAGATAAGTCAAAATCAGTCAAAGGAGTTAAAAAGTCAAACTGAGGTCAACTGTGGTCAAACCAAAGTCAAACTTCATGATTTTTTGCCAACATCAAGTATATGAAGTAAAATTCATCATTTGATCAAGGTTTGATCATGATTCATTAAGGAGATTCCAGATCATCAAGAATCAGGAGTTTCTAAATTAGGGTTTCCTCAGTAAAAGTCAACTGAACTTTGACCAGCCATAACATTCACATGCTTCATCACCAAGTCTCCATCCAAAGCTCATTTTGAAGGAAATTGAATTCTCTACAACTTTGTGTCTCACAAGCCAATCCCAAAAATGCTTCAGTTGGAAGGTATGAGCTAAGACATTATAGGTCCTTTTGAAAGTCAACAAAAAGTCAACAACTTCAAAAGGGCATAACTTGAGAATGGTAAAAGATATGGACATGAAACCAGTGGGGTTGGTTATAGTACTCTTCAAGCTTTCCAAAATGTCCAAGAACACCCTCATAGCATTAAAATTGAAGGATATGTTCCCTTGCAAAGTTGGGAAATTTTGGGTTGGTTTATGATGAAAATGGGGGTCTAAAACCAATTTCTTCCAAATGGGCTTGCCAAATGATGACCCAATCCATACAATAACTTCATGCACGACCCAAACCATTAAAAATCAGATTTTTTATTATTTTATTTTTATTTATTTTTATTTAATTCATTAAAAATCATTTTAAATAAAAATAAAATATGAAAATGTAAGATTTGATTTGGATCAAGCTTCTAGAAAATCATAAATTTGATTTGAATTGAAGAGGAAAGAAATCATGAGGTTTAGCCAAAAATAGCAAGCATTCACACATGAATATTTGATTTTTAAGGCATGATCATTTTGAATCTTTTGATATCAAATTTTCCACACAACCATTCAATCTTTTTGACCTAATTCACTCTCCTATAAGTGCTTAACTCATTGCAATCACAAGGACACGGATTACACAGCCACAAGAGTAAGTTTCATACTTCAAAAATTCAAGCAAAACTCACATTCGGTTTTCAATTTACAGGGCATTTGAAGGTAAACCAAGGACATAGCTATGACTATTGGACATCACTGATCATGAATCATCACTCATATGCATCAAAACTATGCCATATTGTTCAAACCGAATCCACATTGTTCTTGAAAATATTTTTTTCGATTCCCATAATATTGATATCATTGTCTGAATTTGATTATATATTTGTGTTTGTGATGAAGTTTGGAGTGTTTCTGGAACAATCAATTCGATTTTAAGTGCAGGATGAAGAAATCACCATGATTAGGGTTTCATGGCCGTTTTAGGGTTCTTCAATTCATCCACTATAAATGAATTTTAAAGACATGGTTGAGTTGTATGGGCCTTGTAGAATGTAATGCAGTGATTAATTTCACAAAATTTTGTTGTTTTGTCCATGTTTGAGTTTCGTAGGTATTGCTGCAATTTGATATTCGCAGGAAAATTGGTAGGGAAATTCGCAGGTAAATGCGAAGGTTATGAGGAAGAAGATGAAGTAAACCCTGGCGCGAAATCTATATTCAAATTATTGTTTAAAAATAATATGATTTTGTTTCTGTTTATTTCACAAGCTTGATGCTTGTCCCAGTGGAAGAAGAGGCGCATATATTGTTGGAGGACCTGTGTTCGAGTCCTGGTCTCACTATTTTTTTTTGTTGTTATTTTTCCTGATATGTATTGGTTGTAATATATAATCAATTATGGTCATCATATTACCAGACGCGCTCACCTAGCTGGATTGGCAATGTATTTGTGTGAAACTTGAAAGGTCCTGGGTTCGATCCTCCCCCAGGCCTTTTGCTTTATTTTTCTGATTTTCCAGGTTTCAAAGCACAAAACCAATTAAACTCATTCCATTATCACACATGCGTGGCTGGCCTGGTGGTGGGTTTTGCTGCTGGTAAACAAAGCTTCCTGGGTTCAAATCCCAGCCAGGTAAGTTTCTCTTTTTTTTTTGTGATTTTTTCTATTTTTCTATTTGTTTAATCAATTTTGTTTAATTATTAAAAATCATATATATATAAATATAATTAAATAATGTTGTATATATATATATATATTCAATGTTCTTCAAAATTCTAGAATTCTTTTTCTTAATTCAAAAAAATTATTCTTTTTATTATGTATTTAAATTATAATATATATATATTTATTAAAATAATTTTGTATAATTAGATTATAAACCCTAAAAAAAATATTTTCTAAAACAAACCCTAATTTTGCAAACCCTAATTTATTCTTATGATTTAAATTTCTAATTTTTTTTTTTGTAAATATAATATTTAATATAATTAAATTTTGTAAATATGATTATAATCGAATTTTTTTTTTATATGTAATTGTTTCTATAATTTGTTCATAATCTAAATTTCATTTTTTTTAAAAAATATATATGTTTAAAAATAATTAAATTTATGCTAATATTGTAATTATAATTTTTATATGTTTATAATTAATTTAACTTTTATAAGTTGCATATAATTTTAAATTTTATAATTAAATTGTTCATATTTCCTTAATAATTTCTAATTTTTATTTATTATCTTATTTTGTTTATTTATTATTACTAATCCATTTATTTTTTAATTATGCTTATTATTATTATTTCACTAACCTTATTTATTTTTAATTATTATTACTAACTCCTATTATAATTATTATTGCTTATTTATTTTTATTTATATTTTGCTTATTTATTCTTGCTATTTATTTTTAATTGCTTATTATTATTATGTAAATGCTCCTAGATGTAATTTTTGTAAATATTTAAATTATTTAATTTGCTTGCTATGGTTAGTAAAATAGGGAGTGTACACATGTATTATATTTTAAAATTAAATTTAGATCATTTTAATTAAAAGATAAATTAAATTAAACACTCACACACGTAAGTCGAGTTTTAATCGCCATCTCACTTTCTAGGGTTACCTCTCAATGTTGCCTAATCATAAGGTCAAGTGGGGTGTATAAAGCAAAGTCCCTTAAAAGAAAAGTCATCAAGTCCCTTAAATGGTTGCCTTCATAAAAGATCTTGTCCCTTTCGAATAATGATGACAGTCCCTCCAAAAATGCTTAGTACACCCCACAGTTGCCTTCATTAAACAGATGTCCCTCACATCCAAGGTAATGACTACCTATTCCTTAATAATAGGGATAGTCTTACCATTTAAAGGATAAAGAACAGAAAGACTTAAAACTTTAGGGTAGGTTCCTCATAGTTGCTTGCTCACTTCATTTAAAAACTTTTCAAACACTTCACAATTTCAAACAATTTTCAAACACAAGTTTTTTACGCATCCGTACATGGATCATTATTAAACTCTTATGAAAATTTTTATTCACACACTTCACCTTTTCAAAAACAATTCAAAGTGAGCTAAGTAACTAAGAGCCCATGGATAACCATGGATGTAAAGGGTGCTAATACCTTCCCTTTACATAACCTACCCCCCGGACCCAAAAATCTTTTAAAAGGTCTTTCCTGTTCTTTTATGCCTTTCCTTTGGATAAAATAAAAGTCGGTGGCGACTCTTGCTATCCGCAACATAACTAAAGTCAGTTCTCCCACCGTGTTACAGAACTGGCGACTCTGCTGGGGATTTAATATTAAAGAGGGGTACCCTTAGGAAATTAGATCACTTTAAATTGTTTGCCTTGTTTGCTTTATACTTACTTGTTGGGCTTTATGTGTGAAAGATCCTAACCCGGATCTAGTGTACCTTAGATAAATGGCAATAGACCAAGGAAACTGTACGGCGTATACCGATATGGTTGATCTGGTGGCCATAGTTAGCGTGACTTCTTGGTTGGTGCTTATGTTCCTTAAGTCAAGTTGAGGATAATATGAGGCTGCCATATGTTGTCAATGCACTAACTAACTTTTAGAACCCTAGTCATCCCATCTTGGCCTTTAGAAAGTAGTGAGATAACCGGCTTTGGTGCAGACTGAAGTTGGTTGACACTCGATACTACGCTCATTGAGATCTTAAACTTGGAGGGTTTTGGTTGGCAAGTAAGTTGCCTTCTGAACAACCACCCTTGTGAAGGATCAATGATATTGAGATCCCTTAGAACCTGGTTACTTTTGTAGGACAGGATGAACCATCTAACTTCAGGGGAGGGTACTTACCTTTGAACCTCATGCAAGCCTTTAAACCTAGGGCTATGGTGTGACTTGTTTGTGTGTGCCACATGTTTGTGATTGAGCATAACATCATGACATCATCATGCATCATAAGCATAGCATTTTCACTAACCATTTCAAGGACCAAGGGATTTATCTTTGTTCTTTGTTGCAGGTCATGGCTACTGCTCGTAGAAACACCATCAGGATCAACTTTGTGGGCATATCTGCTAAGCTTAAAGAGTTGGCTTCTCAAGTGTCTGATCATTCCCAGTTCATCAAGAGATATGGTCACCTATTGGATCTAGTCACTTCAGGGTTCAATGAAGACATGATGAGTGTCCTATTTCAGTTCTTTGACCCTAAGCACCATTGCTTTACATTCCCTGATTATCAGCTGGTTCCAACCATGGAGGAGTTCTCTAAACTTCTGGGTATCCCTGTTCTCGATCAAAGACCCTTCACAGGTTTAGAGAAGGAGCTTAAACCAGAGGTTATTGTTGCAGCTCTACATCTGAAGAAGTCTGACATTGTTCTAGAAACGAGAAGTGGAGTCAAGGGTATTCTTGCTAAGGTATTAATGGATAAGGCTCAAATGTTCTTGAAGGCCATGAGCTATGATGCTTTTGAGGAGATCTTAGCCTTGCTGATTTATGGCTTAGTATTGTTCCCCAATCCTGATCAGTTCATAGACGTTCATGCCATCAATATTTTCCTGAGTCACAATCCAGTGCCTACATTGCTTGGAGATATCCTGCATTCTCTTCACACCCGTACTACAAGGGCAAGAGGAACTTTGATGTGCTGCATACCTTTGCTTTCTAGGTGGTTTATTTCTCACCTTCCTCGCTCAGTAATGAAGAATGAGCAAGGGTTCAGATGGTCCAAGAGGATCATGTCACTTTCTCACTCAGATATCCATTGGTGCTCCAGATCTATGGAGAATGTCACCATCATTGACTGTTGTGGGGAGTTCCCTAATGTGCCACTTCTAGGCATAAGAGGAGGCATCACCTACAACCCCTCTCTAGCTTTACGACAGTTTGGTTACGCCCGGAGTGATGGTCCACATGACATGTTGATTCAGGGCATTGTATTTGACTACGACAACGATCTTCAAGGGTACCGTCAGAGATTCATACGAGCCTGGGGAAAAGTAAACAGGGTTGACAGCAAGACACTGGAGCCTAAGTATACTATTCCTATGGAGGCTTATCTCAGATGGGTGTGATCTCGTGCTCAGACTCTCATGATGCCATATCCTGCTATCCTGCCAGTTACCATGGAACCTGTTGCTGAAGGAGACACTGCTTATACCATCCTTCACCCAGACATGCCTACTGACATGGAAGACTTACAGAGATCTTGGATCCAACTGAAGGAGCAAAGGGATACTTTCGAGGCTCATTACAAAGCAAGCCAAGAAAGAATCCTGGAACTAACAAAGCAACTTCATGAGGAACGGAATCTCAACTCATACCTCAACACAAAGAGGAAACGTCCATGGGAGACTTAAAACCCCATCTTTTGTACTTATTTCATTTTCACTTTTGTAAACCCAAGAGGCAAAACAAATTTACTACTAATAAAAGTTTACCTTCTTGTTTGTTTAAGCAAATTTAAATCCTGCGGTCCTTGAAAACATTGCATATGCATTCACATATCATTTCATTGCATCACAGGTTTATAATTGTACACAGGTTTCTCATATCTTCTCGCTGTTTATTTCAGCAATGGCTCTTGAACAATCAGTTAAGGATCTCCAGACACAAAATGCACAGTTCCAAGAGCTGATCTTGAACCTGTCCAAGGGGCAGGATGAATTGAAGGCACTGCTGGCCAAGAAGACTAAGAAGACTAGAAGGTCAGCTGGTTTGATCAACATGGGAAGAAGGTTCAAAGGTCTTGCCAAGACCAAAGAACCAGCTGAAGACTATGAATCTGAAGAGTCTGAAAAAGAGGGAGGAAGTCTCCACAACACTATGGGGGACTCTGATTCTGAGGCTAACTACTACCATGAGCCTAATGAAGACAAATTCAAGATGCTGGTGGATAGGATGGATGCTATGGAGTTGCAGAAATCATCTGGGCTGAATTTTGAGGATTTGAGCTTGATATCTGGGGTAGTCATACCCATTGGTTTCAAAGTTCCTACTTTTGTTGTCTATGATAGGGTCTCTTGTCCCAAGCTGCATCTGAGGTCTTATGTCAGAAGAATTCAACCTCACACTGCTGATAAGAAATTGTGGATCCTTTTTTTTCAAGAGAGCTTATCTGGAGCTCAATTGGAGTGGTATTATCAATTGGAGAGTGTCAACATCAGGGATTGGAATGATCTTGCTGAAGCTTTCTATAAGCAGTATCAATACAATGCTGACTTAGCCCCCACTCGCATGCAGCTTCAGAGCATGTCTATGGGTGCCAAAGAAAGTTTCAAAGAGTATGCTCAGAAGTGGAGAGATTTAGCTGGAAGAGTTCAACCCCCTTTGACTGACAGGGAATTGGTTGATATGTTCATCTGTACGCTGAATGGTCCGTTTTATAGTCATCTCATTGGAAGCTCATCATCTGGCTTCATTGAGTTGATCATGACAGGAGAGCGAGTAGAAAATGGTATAAAGAATGGCAAGATCCAAGTGGGTACTTCTTCATCAGGTGCTGCAAAGAAGCCTCCCACTGGGAAGAAAGAATCCAATGCTGTTTATGGTCAACCTGATCGAAATAGAAGGCATCAGTCTGTTAGTGCAGTTCATATTTCAAATCCAACTCCTGCAACAACAGAGCAACCACAGGGCAACCAACAGAGGGCTAGAAGGCAGTTCACGAAGATCAACATGTCAATGGCTCAGGCATTGCAACATTTGTTGAAGGCTGAACTTATTACTCTGAAAGAGGCTCCTCAGAATCCTAATGTTACCTCTCCCAGGTATAATCCCAATGCACGATGTGCATATCATTTAAACTGCCAGGGACATGATACTAACAACTGCTGGATCTTGAAGAACAAAATTCAAGATATGATTGATGCTGGAGAAATTGAGTTTGATCCTCCAGGTACTCCAAATGTGATTACTGCTCTCATGCCAAATCACGAGAAGACGGTCAATGCCATTGATTAAGATTTACATATCCATTCAGTTGCGGAGTTGACCACACCATTGTCTGTCATCAGGAAGAAGTTAGTGCAAGCTGGGTTCTTTCCGGGTTGTCGTGAAGATTGTATTTATTGTGAGTATAATCCAGATAAGTGTTGGAGGTTGAAGGACGGAATTCAACGTCTCATGAATAATTACACCATAGTGTTTGAAAGAAGACCATCTTCTGTGGAAAGTATGGTGGAGCATATTACTAGAGGTAAGAAGGTTGAAGAGGTTGATATGGTTGACAAAGTACCGGTAAGAATCACTTCAAAGAGACCTATTAAAATCACCCATCAGGGTCCAATCAAGATTACTGCTGAAGGCCCTGTGAAAGTTGTTGCTGAAGCCAGAGTTGCTCCTATGGTCATTACTACTCCTGGTCCTATTCCATATACGTCTGATAAAGCTGTGCCTTGGCACTATAGGTCTGATGTTTACATCCATGGTATTAAGCAAGAACCCTTAGCTGATGTTCCTGTTGATGTTGACAATATTGCTGGATCTAGCAAGATTACACGTAGTGGAAGAGTCTTCTCACCTCCAGTTACTTCCAAGAATGCAGTTACTCCTGCTGCTACCTCTACCACTGATGCTCGGGGCAAAGGTCCTGTTATTGAGCCTGTATCTACTGATATGCCAGCTGCTGATGATCTCTCTAAGCAGATGGAAGAAGTATTGAAAATCATTCGCAAGAGTGATTATGACATTGTTGATCAATTGGGGCATACTCCCTCAAAGATTTCTATGTTGTCCTTGTTATTATGTTCTGAGGCTCATGCCAAGTCCTTGATCAAGTTTCTGAAGACTGCTCATGTACCCAATGCCATTTCTGTTGACCAGTTTGAGAATTGTGTTGCCCACCTGACCTATGATAATGGGTTAGGGTTTTCTGATGCTGATTTGACCCCTGCCAAGAGGGATCATAACAGGGCCTTGCATATTTCAATTGAATGTAGGGGCACTACCCTGTCACATGTATTGATAGACAATGGTTCCTCTCTAAATGTGTTGCCCAAGGAAGTCCTGAACAAGCTGAGTCCTGAAGATGCTGTGCTGAAGCCCAGTAATATTGTGGTAAAGGCTTTTGATGGTTCTAGAAGAGTAGTGCATGGGGAAATTGATCTTCCAATCAAAGTTGGCTCCCAGATTTTTACTGCTACATTTTTTGTGATGGATATTCGTCCTTCGTACTCTTGTCTGCTTGGTCGTCTCTGGATCCATGGGGCAGGTGCTGTAACCTCTACATTACACCAAAAGTTGAGATATCCGGTGGAAGGAAAGGTTGTTACTGTCTATGGAGAAGAAGAATACTTTGTCAGCCATGTAAACACTTTCAAGTATCTGGAAATGGAAGGTGAATACATTGAAACTCCATGTCAGACATTTGAAGTGGTTCCCTGGATTGTTAATGATTATGTAGCTCCTCCTGTTGCGAAGAAAGTTCCTGTGGTCACCAGAAAACCTCCAACAATGGCAATGGCCTCCCTCAATGATGCTAGAGCTGTGGTGGATGAAGGTGATTGTACTATTTGGGGTCAGCTTCCTGATATCCCATACAAGTCTGACAAATTTGGTTTGGGTTTCACTGCAGAGTCCCAGAAGGCTGTTCGTCGTGCTCGTGCTGTTCGTATCACCAATCAAGGGGTTATGAAAGATCAGATCAATGCTGTGGGAGACTATGATGAAGACTACAACCTGGACGCTTGGATCTTTCCTACTGTGGGTGCTGGACTCAGTAATTGGAAAGCTGAAGATGTTATCCCTATCTCCTTTAGTCAGGAGTAAATACTATTACTGTGTTGTTACTTTTAAGTTTGTAATTTCTTGAACAATTGAACTCTTAAGCCATGTGCCTTACCCGGGGCACAATGGTGTGCTTGTTACGGGTTGTCATTTCATTTGCATACTTCATTCAATAAAATCAGTGGACGTTTCGTTTTCGTAAATATTGTGTTCCTTGTCTTTCTTTTTTCTTTTACTTTTGCTTTATCAGCTATGTGTTCTTACACACACCCACATCACTAAAATGCAGATCCTCATCCACTCTGGATCCTGTTGATAACAGTTCTACTATTGCCAATTATAATTTCGAGAATCCGATCTATCAAACTGAAGACGGAAATGAGGACGATTGTGAAGTACCTGTAGAGCTTGCTAGATTGTTACAACAAGAAGAGAAAGCCATACAGCCACATGAAGAGCCAGTCGAAGTTGTGAATTTGGGAACTGAAGAAAACAGGAAAGAGGTCAAGATAGGGGTTGACTTAGAGGACAGTGTCAAGAGCAGGTTGATTCAGATGTTACGTGACTATGTGGAGATCTTTGCTTGGTCTTATGAAGATATGTCAGGGTTGGATACAGACATTGTGGTTCACCGTTTACCAGTAAAAGAAGATTGTCGTCCAAAGAAACAGAAGGTTCGTCGTATGCGTCCTGAAATGTCAGAAAAGATCAAAGCAGAGGTAATGAAACAGTTCAATGCAGGGTTCTTAGCAGTGACTTCTTATCCTCAGTGGGTTGCAAATGTGGTGCCGGTTCCTAAGAAAGATGGTAAGGTACGTATGTGTGTGGACTACAGAGATTTGAACAAGGCTAGCCCCAAAGATGACTTTCCACTTCCTCATATTGATGTTCTGGTAGACAACACTGCTCAACATAAGGTATTCTCTTTTATGGATGGTTTCTCTGGTTATAATCAAATTAAGATGGCACCTGAAGATATGGAGAAGACAACATTTGTTACACAGTGGGGCACCTTTTGCTATAAGGTGATGCCATTTGGTTTGAAGAATGCAGGGGCAAGATATCAGCGTGCTATGGTGGCTTTGTTTCATGATATGATTCATCATGAGATAGAGGTATATGTGGATGATATGATAGCCAGATCCCAGAATGAAGAACAACATCTTGATCATCTGCACAAGTTGTTTGAGAGGTTGAAGAAATACAAGTTTAGATTGAACCCAAACAAGTGTACTTTTGGAGTTAGATCTGGTAAGCTCCTGGGTTTCATTGTCAGTGGAAAAGGTATTGAAGTGGATCCTGCAAAAGTGAAAGCTATACGAGAGATGCTAGCTCCCCGTACTGAAAAGGAAGTTAGAGGTTTCTTGGGACGATTGAACTACATTGCAAGATTTATTTCCCAATTAACTGCCATCTGTGAGCCAATCTTCAAGTTGTTGAAGAAAGATCAGGTGATGGAATGGAATGATGAGTGCCAGACTGCCTTTGATGAAATCAAGAGATACCTGCTAGAACCTCCAATTTTGATGCCACCAGTTGATGGAAGACCCTTGATTATGTACTTAACAGTGTTAGACAACTCAATGGGGTGTGTGTTGGGGCAACATGACGAGTCTGGTCGAAAAGAGCAGGCAATATACTACCTTAGCAAAAAGTTTACCGACTGTGAAACAAGATACTCACTGCTCGAGAAAACTTGCTGCGCTTTGGCATGGGCTGCTCGCCGAATAAGACAGTATATGTTGACTCATACTACCTTATTGATTTCGAAGATGGATCCAATCAAGTACATATTTGAGAAACCTGCTCTCTCCGGAAGAATTGCAAGATGGCAAATGATCTTGACAGAATATGACATACAGTATACTACTCAGAAGGCCATTAAGGGAAGTGTTGTAGCAGATCATTTGGCTCATCAAGCAGTAGATGATTACCAGTCAATGAGTTTTGAGTTCCCTGATGAAGACATTATGATTATTACCAAAGAACCTGGACAATATGACGGACCTGAACAAGGATCCCGATGGACTATGGTTTTTGATGGTGCTTCCAATGCACTTGGTAATGGTGTTGGTGTTGTGATTAGTTCCCCTGAAGGTTGTCATACCCCGATTACTGCCAGACTTTGTTTCTATTGTACCAATAACATGGCTGAGTATGAGGCATGTATCCTGGGTATTAAAGCTGCTATTGATATGAAGATTCAGTTCCTTGATGTGTATGGAGATTCAGCCCTGGTAGTAAGTCAGATTAAAGGAGATTGGGATACCAAGCATGATAAACTCATTCCTTACAGAGAGCATGTGTTGTCTTTGATCCCACATTTCAAAGAGATTACCTTTGGACATATTCCACGAAGAGAAAATCAATTGGCAGATGCATTAGCCACCATGGCATCTATGTTTGAGATCAGTTGGGATGATGAAGCTCCCAAGATTACTATTGATAGATTTGAAAAGCCTGCATACTGCAATGAGATTGACACTGAAGGGGCAGAGGAGAAGCCTTGGTTCTATGAAGTGAAAAGATATCTTGAGGCTCAGGAATTCCCTGAAGGGGCATCTGTCAAAGATAGGAAGTTTCTGAGAAGGTTTTCTGCTAAGTTCTTTTTGAGTAATGGCATTCTGTATAAGCACAATCATGATTTAACTTTGCTTCGTTGTGTGGATAAGAAGGAAGCAATTGAGATTATGGAAGATATGCATGATGGGATCTTTGGCACTCATTCTAGTGGACATACTATGGCAAAGAAGATTTTGAGAGCAGGTTACTATTGGTCTACCATGGAAGTTGATTGCTATCAACACTCCAGAACGTGTCACAAGTGTCAAATTTATGCTGATAAAGTACATATACCTCCATCACCATTGAATGTGTTGACTGCTCCTTGGCCCTTTGCCATGTGGGGCCTTGATATGATTGGTGAGATCAAGCCTACTGCTTCTAATGGGCATCGTTTCATCCTGGTTGCTATTGATTATTTCACGAAGTGGGTAGAGGCAGCTTCATTTGCATCTGTTACCAAGAATGTTGTGGCTCGATTCATTAAGAATAATCTCATATGTAGGTATGGCATCCCTGAAAGGATTATCACTGACAATGGCTCTAATCTGAACAACACTACGATTACTGATCTCTGCACGCAGTTCAAGATTAAGCATCACAACTCTTCTCCGTATCGTCCAAAGATGAATGGGGCAGTTGAAGCTGCTAATAAGAACATCAAGAAGATTGTACAGAAGATGACTGTTACCTACAAGGATTGGCATGAGATGTTACCATTTGCTCTTCATGGTTATCGTACTACAATACGTACTTCAACAGAGGCAACCCCATTCTCCTTAGTCTATGGTATGGAAGCAGTTCTGCCCATTGAAATTCAGATTCCCTCCTTAAGAATTATGAAGGATGCAGGCTTGGATGAAGATGAATGGATTCAGACTCGATTTGACCAGATAAATTTGATTGATGAGAAGAGGTTGGCAGCAGTTTGTCACGGCCAGATGTACCAGAAACGAATGATCAAAGCTTTTAACAAGAAGGTTAAGCCAAAGGTATATCAGGCTGGTGACTTGGTAATCAAGCGTATCATATTACCACAGGGTGATCCTAGGGGCAAGTGGACTCCGACATATGAAGGACCATTTGTAGTCAAGACAGTATTCTCAGGAGGTGCCATGATACTCACTACTATGGATGGTGAAGACTTCCCGCAGCCTGTGAACGCAGACATAGTTAAAAAATACTACGCATAAAAAGAGACCCGCTAGGTTGACAGGCCTAGGCAAAAATAAGGGCATCCGTGAAACCAAAAGGGTTTGGGCAAAAATTAGGGATATATATAAAAAGATGTACACCCGGCAAGTCGAAAACCTGAAAAGGCGGCTTGGGCAAAAAAGGGTATCCCGGTGGATTGAAAACCTGAAAGGGCAATCCAGGAAAAAGTTAGGGATTAAAGCGTATGACTATGTCTCGTTTGGATCACCCATGAAACTGCAACCAGTTGTGTTACTTACTCAAGTTCGAACAGATAAAGCTCAATCCAATCATTTCCGTCTCAACAGCAGAAGATGAGATACTTGAAGATAATGGCAATAGTAGAATTTAAACTCAATAGGATTATTTCCCACATAGCTGATTTTCCTTGTTTTGTAAAAAAAAAAACTTTATGACAAAATCCTCTTACTAGGGTTTATGTCTCCTTGTACAAACTTGCCCATGTATGGGTCACTTTTTGATATAAATAAATTCCATCTTTTGAATCCAGATTTACTTTTACCCTATTTACATAAGCGAAACGTCCATTGATTGTGTTTGAATGAATGTATGCTTTTGAATATGATTGATGTTTACCAAAAATGCATGTATGCTTTTTAATATGATTGATGTTTACCAGAAATGCATAAAATGCAGTAATAGTATTTACTAAGGACGAACGAGGGAAGGATTTCAACGAAGCTTCGCCGGTTCATCTTTACAAGACAGTTACAAACCCCTCAGTAGGACAAATCCATCTTCATGAAGTCTCATCTCCCCTGGAATTTATATCCATCTCTTTTATCCTCATACGGATATACGGGAATTTACTTTCCAATAAGGGTACGACGAACGAAGACGGGATGTTATATCTATCCTACTATCAAACGAAGACGGGAGGTTATGTATACCTTACTATCCCCAGCATACGGGAGGTTATCCATACCTTACTATCCCCAGCATACAGAAGGTCATGTATACCTCATTATCAAAACAAGACAGGAACGAGTTCCTCATATTCTTCAACAACGAATCGGGATTTATTTTCCCTGGCCAGCAGTTGTTATACGAAGATATCCAGACGCTTCCGGCAGTGTCATATCATACATACATCATTTACATCATACCATAACATACATATCCATAGATACATAGTGTAACACGGTGGGAGAACTGACTTTAAGTAATGTTGCGGATAGCAAGAGTCGCCACCGACTTTTATTTTATCCAAAGGAAAGGGTATAAAAGAACAGGAAAGACCTTAAGAGATATTTTTGGGTCCGGGGGGTAGGTTATGTAAAGGGAAGGTGTTAGCACCCTTTACATCCATGGTTATCCATGGGCTCTTAGTTACTTAGCTCACTTTTGAATTGTTTTTGAAAGTGTAGTGTGTGAATAGAAAAATTTCCAGGATAGTTGATAATGATCCATGTACGGATGCGTAAAAACTTGTTTTTGAAAATTTGTTTGAAATTGTGAAGAGTTTGAAAAGTTTTTGAAGTGAGCAAGTACATAAGAGGAACCTACCCTAAAGTTTTAAGTCTTTCTTGTTCTTTATCCTTTCATTGGTAAGACTATCCCTACTATTAAGGAGTAGGTAGTCATTACCTTGGATGTAAGGGACATGAGAGGGACATCTGTTTTTATGAAGGCAACTGTGGGGTGTAATAAGCATACTGGAGGGACTATCATCATTATTCAAAGGGACTCGATTCGTAAAGGCAACCATGAGGGACTTGATGATTTTTTACTTTAGGGACTTGCTTTATACACCCCACTTGACCTTATGATTTAGGCAACTTGAGGGATAGCCTTAGAAAGTGTAGACGGCGATTAAAATCGACTTACGTGTGTGAGTGTTTAATATTATTTATCTTATATTAAAATGAGCTAAATTAATTTTAAATAACATACATGTTTTGCACTCCCTAATTACTAACCATAGCAACAATTAAACATTTAAAATATTTACAAAATTACACCAAGGAAGCAATTACATAATTATAAGCAAAATAAAATAAATAGCAAAATATAAATATATAGCAAAATAAATATAATAAGCAAAAATAGTGAATAAGTAAATAAAATTGGGGTTAGTGATAAATAATAATATTTAAATAATAAGCAAAAAGTTAGTAATAATAAAATAAGAGAGGTTAGTAAAATATAATTAGTAAAATATTATAAGAACAAAATTAGAATAATAAACAAAAGTTAGATTATAAACGATTATTTAATAATATGAAAGAATATAGACAATTAAATGATTATGATAATATACAAATTATTAATTTAATTTTTTAATTGTTCAAAAGAAAATAATTTAAGTTATCAACATAGCATAAAATATATTTACATCTTATATGAGAAAAATAATTTATAATTATATTTACAAAATTTACATGAATCATATTGAATAAATATACATAATAATCATATTAAGAATTAGAAAATAAGATTATGTAAAAAAAAAATAGAATTAGGTTTTATAAATATTTTTAGGGTTTTGTTAGAAAAAGGTTTTAGGATTTAAATTATATACAAAATTTTATTTTAACTAACTATATAAAATTATTTTAACTAATATAAATTATACAAATAAAATTTGAATTGAGAAATCAAGAGTTTTAGATTTTTTTTAGAAAATAATATTAGGAATTAGAATACATAATAGATACATATTTTATAATATAGAAAATAATAATATAATTTTAATTATTTAAATTAATTAAATTAAAAGAAAGAAAAGAAAAGAATAAAAAAGAAAGAAAGAAAAAAAACCTGGTGGGGCTGGGATTTGAACCCAGTCCCCTATGGTTGACAACAACATGCATTCACCACTAGGCCATCCACGTGCAGGCAACAATGAAGGGAGGAGAATTTGTTTTATGCTTTGCCTGAAAAATCCAGAAAAATAGAGAAACAAAAAGGCCTGGGGTGGGATTCGTACCCAGGACCTTATGAATGTATACGCATATGCTTGACCGCCTGGCTGGGAGAGCCCTTCTGATTATTGAATGGCCAGAAACTATAATATATTCAATCTTCTTGTCATCCTGAAAAATAGCAAAAATAATGTACGAGACCAAGACTCGAACTCAGGTCTCATAGGTTATACGCGCGTTACTTCCACCACTGGACCAAACCTGTTTTGGTGATTAAACATGGAAACAATTTAATAAAATATTATAACTGATTTTCAAATTCCCAGCTGCGCGCCATCAGCTTCTTCTTCAACCTTGTGACATGCGAATTTTCCTGCGATAATTGCTGGGAGATTACCTGCGAAAAACGAACCCCAGCAAAACCTACGAAACACAATGGGCAACAAAAATGTACAATTTCACAAAATTGAAAGCATAAACATATTCCAGAGGTCCATTCAAGTCAAGCCATGATCTTAGAAGTCATTTATATTTTGTAAATCACGAAACCCCAATTCTTGGTTAAAACCCTAACCATGGTGAATTTCGTTTTAGGCCATGGAGCTTCACCAAATTATCCAGATTCCATCTATGATCATCAACAAACAAAGTTATATAAACAAATTTCAATAATATGCAGTGAATCATTGGAATCGAAAAAAATTTATTCAAGGTTAAAGCAAGCTCGGGTTGGCCAATATGGTGCACATGGGATGCATATGATTGAGGATTTCGCTTCATGGATGATCAGAGAACATGTCTATGTCCTTAGTTTACCTTCTAAAGCCTTGAATCTCCAAATCCGAATATGAGTTTGTGGAGGATTTTTGAGTTTTGAAACTTACCTTTGCCTGCTGGAATTCGTGTCCTAGGGTTTGCATTATGTTTGATACTTATATGTGAGTGAATTAGGTCAGAAAAACTCATTGGTTGTGTGGAGATTTGATCCAAAAAAGATTGAAAAAGATCATGGTGTAAAAGTCAAATATTTGTTCATGAAGACTTGCTATTCTTGTACCAATCTCATGATTCCCTTCCTCTTTAATTCCAATCACCAATTAAGACTTTCTAGAAGCATTATCCAAATAAAATCTTTAATTTTCATATTTTATTTTTATTTAAAATGATTTTTAATGATTTAAATCAAAATAAATAGAAATAAAAATAATAAAAATCAGATTTTAAATGGTTTGGGTCGTGCATGATGATATGGTATGGATTGGATCACAACTTGGGCAGCCCATTTGGAAAGAAGTGGTTTTAAACCTCCATTTTCAACATAAACCATCACAAAATTTCCCAACTTTGCAAGGGCACATCTCCCTCAATTTTAAAGGTATGAGGGTGTTCTTGGACTTTTTGGAAATCTTGAAGAGTCCTCTAAACAACCCCATTGGTTTCAGGTCCATATCATTCACCAATCTCAAGTTATGCCCTTTTGAAGTTGTTGACTTTTTGTTGACTTTTGAAATGACCTATAATGTTTTAGATCATATCTTCCAAATGAAGCATTTTTGGGCTTAACTTGCAACATCAAAGTTGTAGAGAATTCAATTTCCTTCAAAATGAGCTTTGGATGGAGACTTGGTGATGAAGTATGTGAATGTTATGGCTGGTCAAAGTTCAGTTGACTTTTACTGAGGAAACCCTAATTTAGAAACTCCTGATTATTGATGATCTGAAATCTCCTTGATGAATCATGATCAACCCTTGATCAAATGATGAATTTTACTTCATATACTTGATGTTGGCAAAAAATCATGAAGTTTGACTTTGGTTTGACCACAGTTGACCTCAGTTTGACTTTTTAACTGCATTGACTGATTTTGACTTATCTGATCATCTGACTGAGCAAACTTTTGAGAAAAGTCTTGAAACTTGTCATGGGGGTTCTTACACATATATGAGATGTTATGAAACTCACTTGAGGTATTGGAAGTCCATTTAGCCTGATTAAAGTCAAAACCCTAGTTTTGGATGCACTGCTTAGGAGGTGCATTGTCTGAGGGAATTGTCAACTCTTCTGACCAATTGTGACCTTTGTGAACCTTGTGAATCTTCATAAAGTGTCTTGTGATACTCATGGGAGGTATTGTGAAGCTTGTGAACCTTGTGAACCTCATGAAGTGGCTTTGTAGACCTCATGAATCTCAGGAAAGCTTTGTAATCATTGTGAAACTTGTGAACCTTGTGAACCTTCAAGAAGTGACTTGTAGACTTCATGAACCTCATGAAAGGTCTTGTACATGTTGAGAAACTTGTGAACCTTGTGAACCTTCAAGAAGTGACTTGTAGACTTCATGAACCTCATGAAAGGTATTGAAAGCATTGTGGGACTTGTGAACCTTGTGAACCTTCATAAAGTAACTTGTAGACTTCATGAACCTCATGAAAGGCCTTGTAAGTGTTGGGAAACTTGTGAACCTTGTGAACCTTCTTAGAACACAAAGTCTTGTATTGTGAGGGCAAATTTTGGGGTGCAACAGCTGCCCCTGTTCAATTTTCTGAAACCTGAGGGGTTAGATTGGTACATTTGCCAGTCGTGACCTGGAAGGTTGAAGGGGATTGAACACAAAAGCCCAAAAATTTGCACTCACTAGTGCATAGAGTGATATTGATGGTTGGTTGTATATGCTTGAGTGGGCTTAAAGATGACACTTGGAGGAAATTCTTGGAAGATAAAGCAGTCCAAAATATGGAGGTATAATGATAGCTGTCAGGAGGATGGAGCAATCCTGAGGTATTGATGATATGCTTTCAGGAGACTAGAGTAATCCTGATGTAATCAGCATGTCTTCAGGGGGGAATAAAGCAATCTTGATATATGAGAAGCTATCAGGAGGCTGGAGCTGTCCTGAGGTAACAATATAATTTCAAGAAGGTAGAGCAATCTTGGGAGATTGATGATATGCTTTCAGGAGACTGGAGTAATCCTGATGTAACAGCATGTCTTTAGGAGGATAGAGCAATCAATAATGATAACCCTAAAGCAGTCTTGAAGTAATAATATGATTTCAGGAGGATAGAGCAATCAATAATGATGACCCTAAAGCAGTCTTGAAGTAATGATTTCAGGAGGATAGAGCAATCAATAATGATAACTCTAAAGCAGTCTGGAAGTAATGATGATAGCTATCAAGAGGATGGAGCAATCTTGAGGTAATGATATGATTTCAGGAGGATGAAGCAATCCTGATGTAATAAAAGCTGTCAGGAGACTGGAGTAATCCTGAGGTAATAATATGATATGCTTTCAGGAGACTGGAGTAATCCTGATGTAACAGCATGTCTTCAGGAGGATTGAGCAGTCCTGATGAGATTATAAGCTTTCAGGAGGATAGAGCAGTCCTGATGACCATAAGTTTGTTTGTTGGATAATTTACCTGAAAACAAAGTAGCATTCTGTATGATAGTATTAGTTTATGCATTATGTATGCATGTATAATATGATGCACTTAAGTAATGTACTATATGTCTATGGATATGTATGCTATGGTATGATGTAAATGATGTATGTATGATATGATACTGCCGGAAGCGTCTGGATATCTTCGTATAACAACTGCTGGCCAGGGAAAATAAATCCCGATTCGTTGCTGAAGAATATATAACCCTCCGTCTGCTGGGGATAACAGGGTATAGATAACCTCCTGTATGCTGGGGACAGTAAGGTATGTATAACCTCCCGTATGCTGGGGATAGTAGGGTATATATAACCTTCGTCTTCGTTTGATAGTAGGATAAGTATAACATCCCGTCTTCGTTCGTCGTACTCTTATTGGAAAGTAATTTCCCGTATATCCGTATGAGGATAAAAGAGATGGATATAAATTCCAGGGGAGATGAGACTTTATGAAGATGGGTTTGCCCTACTGAGGGATTTGTAACTGTCTTGTAAGAGATGAACCAGCGAAGCTTCGTTGAAATCCTTCCCTCGTTCGTCCTTAGTAAATACTATTACCGCATTTTCATGCATTTCTGGTAAACATTAATCATATTAAAAGCATACATGCATTTTTGGTAAACATCAATCATATTCAAAAGCATACATACATTCAAACACAATCAACGGACGTTTCGCTTATGTAAATAGGGTAAAAGTAAATCTGGATTCAAAAGATGGAATTTATTTATGTCAAAAATGACCCATACACGGGTAAGTTTGTACAAGGAGACATAAACCCTAGTAAGAGGATTTTGTCATAAAGTTTTACAAAAGAAAATCAGCTATGTGGGAAAACAATCCTATTGAGTTTCAATTCTACTATTGCCATTCAAGTATCTCATCTTCTTGCTGTCGAGACGGAAACGATTGGATTGAGCTTTATCTGTTCGAGCTTGAGTAAGTAGTACAACTGGTTGCAGTTTCATGAGTGATCCAAACGAGACATAGTCATACGCTTTAATCCCTAACTTTTGCCTGGATTGCCCTTTCAGGTTTTCAATCCACCGGGATACCCTTTTTTGCCCAAGCCGCCTTTTCAGGTTTTCGACTTGCCGGGTGTACATCTTTTTATATATATCCCTAATTTTTGCCCAAACCCTTTTGGTTTGCCGGGATGCCCTTATTTTTGCCTAGGCCTGTCAACCTAGCGGGTCTCTTTTTTATGCGTAGTATTTTTTAACTATGTCTGCGTTTACAGGCTGTGGGAAGTCTTCACCATCCATTGTAGTCAATATCATGGCACCTCCTGATAACACTGTCTTGACTACAAATGGTCCTTCATATGTTGGAGTCCACTTGCCCCTAGGATCACCCTGTGGTAATATGATACGCTTGATTACCAAGTCACCAGCCTGATATACCTTTGGCTTAACCTTCTTGTTAAAAGCTTTGATCATTCGCTTCTGGTACATCTGGCCATGACAAACTGCTGCTAACCTCTTCTCATCAATCAAATTTATCTGGTCAAGTCGAGTCTGAATCCACTCATCTTCATCCAAGCCTGCATCCTTCATAATTCTCAAGGAGGGAATCTGAACTTCAATGGGCAGAACTGCTTCCATACCATAGACTAAGGAGAATGGGGTTGCCCCTGTTGAGGTACGTATTGTAGTACGATAACCATGAAGAGCAAATGGTAACATCTCATGCCAATCCTTGTAAGTAACAGTCATCTTCTGTACAATCTTCTTAATGTTCTTATTAGCAGCTTCAACTGCCCCATTCATCTTTGGATGATACGGAGAAGAGTTGTGATGCTTAATTTTGAACTGGGTGCAGAGATCAGTAATCATAGTGTTGTTCAGATTAGAGCCATTGTCAGTGATAATCCTTTCAGGGATGCCATACCTACATATGAGATTATTCTTAATGAACCGAGCCACAACATTCTTAGTAACAGATGCAAATGAAGCTGCCTCTACCCACTTCGTAAAGTAATCAATAGCAACCAGGATGAAACGATGCCCATTAGAAGCAGTAGGCTTGATCTCACCAATCATATCAATGCCCCACATGGCAAAGGGCCAAGGAGCAGTCAACACATTCAAGGGTGATGGAGGTACATGTACTTTATCAGCATAAATTTGACATTTGTGACAAGTTCTGGAGTGTTGATAGCAATCAACTTCCATGGTAGACCAATAGTAACCTGCTCTCAAAATCTTCTTTGCCATGGTATGACCACTAGAATGAGTGCCAAAGATCCCATCATGCATATCTTCCATAATCTCTGTTGCTTCCTTCTTATCCACACAACGAAGCAAAGTTGAATCATGATTGCGCTTGTACAAAATCCCATTACTCAAAAAGAACTTAGCAGAGAACCTTCTCAGAAACTTCCTATCTTTGACAGATGCCCCTTCAGGGAATTCCTGAGCTTCAAGATATCTTCTTACTTCATAGAACCAAGGTTTCCCCTCTGCCCCTTCTGTGTCAATCTCATTGCAGTATGCAGGCTTTTCAAATCTATCAATAGTAATCTTGGGAGCTTCATCATCCCAGCTGATCTCAAACATAGATGCCATGGTGGCCAATGCATCTGCCAACTGATTCTCTCTTCGTGGAATATGTCCAAAGGTAATCTCTTTGAAATGTGGGATCAAAGACAACACATGCTCTTTGTAAGGAATGAGATTATCATGCTTGGTATCCCAATCTCCTTTAATCTGACTCACTACCAGGGCTGAATCTGCATACACATCAAGGAACTGAATCTTCATCTCAATAGCAACTTTAATACCCATGATACATGCCTCATACTCAGCCATGTTATTGGTACAATAGAAACAAAGTCTGGCAGTAATCGGGGTATGACAACCTTCAGGGGAACTAATTACAATACCAACACCATTACCATGTGCATTAGAGGCACCATCAAAAACCATAGTCCATCGGGATCCTTGTTCAGGTCCGTCATATTGTCCAGGTTCTTTGGTAACAGTCATAATGTCTTCATCAGGGAACTCAAAACTCATTTACTGATAATCATCCACTGCTTGATGAGCCAAATGATCAGCAACAATACTTCCCTTAATGGCCTTCTGAGTAGTATACTGTATGTCATATTCTGTCAAGATCATTTGCCATCTTGCAATTCTTCCGGAGAGAGCAGGTTTCTCAAATATGTACTTGATTGGATCCATCTTCGAAATCAACAAGGTAGTATGGGTCAACATATACTGTCTTAGTCGGCGAGCAGCCCATGCCAAAGCGCAGCAAGTTTTCTCGAGCAGTGAGTATCTTGTTTCACAGTCGGTAAACTTTTTGCTAAGGTAGTATATTGCCTGCTCTTTTCGACCAGACTCGTCATGTTGCCCCAACACACACCCCATTGAGTTGTCTAACACTGTTAAGTACATAATCAAGGGTCTTCCATCAACTGGTGGCATCAAAATTGGAGGTTCTAACAGATATCTCTTGATTTCATCAAAGGCAGTCTGGCACTCATCATTCCATTCCATTACCTGATCTTTCTTCAACAACTTGAAGATTGGCTCACAGATGGCAGTTAATTGGGAGATAAATCTTGCAATGTAGTTCAATCGTCCCAAGAAACCTCTAACCTCCTTCTCAGTACGGGGAGCTGGCATATCTCGTATAGCTTTCACTTTTGCAGGATCCACTTCAATACCTTTTCCACTGACAATGAAACCCAGGAGCTTTCCAGATCTAACTCCAAAAGTACACTTGTTTGGATTCAATCTCAACTTGTATTTCTTCAACCTCTCAAACAACTTGTGCAGATGATCAAGATGTTGCTCTTCATTCTGAGATCTGGCTATCATATCATCCACATATACCTCTATCTCATGATGAATCATATCATGAAACAAAGCCACCATAGCACGCTGATATGTTGCCCCTGCATTCTTCAAACCAAATGGCATCACCTTATAGCAAAAGGTGCCCCACTGTGTCACAAATGTTGTCTTCTCCATATCTTCAGGTGCCATCTTGATTTGATTGTAACCAGAGAAACCATCCATAAAAGAGAATACCTTATGCTGAGCAGTGTTGTCTACCAGAATATCAATATGAGGAAGTGGAAAGTCATCTTTGGGGCTAGCCTTATTCAAATCTCTGTAGTCCACACACATACGCACCTTACCATCTTTCTTAGGAACTGGTACCACATTTGCAACCCACTGAGGATAAGAAGTTACTGCTAAGAACCCTGCATTGAACTGTTTCATTACCTCTGCCTTGATCTTTTCTGACATTTCAGGACGCATACGACGAACCTTCTGTTTCTTTGGACGACAATCTTCTTTCACTGGTAAACGGTGAACAACAATGTCTGTATCCAACCCTGGCATATCTTCATAAGACCAAGCAAAGATCTCCACATAGTCACGTAACATCTGAATCAACCTGCTCTTGACACTGTCCTCTAAATCAGCCCCTACCTTGACCTCTTTTCTGTTTTCTTCAGTTCTCAGATTCACAACTTCGACTGGCTCTTCATGTGGCTGTATAGCTTTCTCTTCCTGTTGTAACAACCTGGCAAGCTCTACAGGTATTTCACAATCGTCCTCATTTCCATCTTCAGTTTGATAGATCGGATTCTCGAAATCATAATTGGCAATAGTAGAACTGTTATCAACAGGATCCAGAGTGGATGAGGATCTGCATTTTTAGTGATGTGGGTGTGTGTAAGAACACATAGCTGATAAAGTAAAAATAAAAGCAAAGAAAGACAAGGAACACAATATTTACTAAAACGAAACGTCCACTGATTTTATTGAATGAAGTATGCAAATGAAATGACAGCCCGTAACAAGCACACCATTGTGCCCCGGGTAAGGCACAAGGCTTAAAGAGTTTTATTGTTCAGAAATTACAAACTTAAAAAAGCAACAACACAGTAATAGTATTTACTCCTGACTAAAGGAGATAGGGATAACATCTTCAGCTTTCCAATTATTGAGTCCAGCACCCACAGTAGGAAAAATCCATGCATCCAAGTTGTAGTCTTCATCTTGATCTCCCACAGCATTAATCACCCCTTGATTGGTGATACGAGCAGCACGAGCACGACGAACAGCCTTCTGGGACTCTGCAGTGAAACCCAAACCAAACTTGTCAGACTTGTATGGAATATCAGGAAGCTGACCCCAAATAGTACAACCACCTTCATCCACCACAGCTCTAGCATCATTGAGGGAGGCCATTGCCATTGTTGGAGGTTTTCTGGTGATCACAGGAACTTTCTTCACAGCAGGAGGAGCTACATAATCATTAACAACCCAGGGAACCACTTCAAATGTCTGACACGGAGTTTCGATGTATTCACCTTCCATTTCCAGATACTTGAAAGTATTTACATGGCTGACAAAGTACTCTTCTTATCCAAAGACAGTAACAACTTTTCCATTCACTGGATATCTCAACTTTTGGTGCAATGTAGAGGTCACAGCACCTGCCCCATGGATCCAGGGACGACCAAGCAGACAAGAGTACGAAGGACGAATATCCATCACATAAAACGTAGCAGTAAACACCTGAGAGCCAACTTTGATTGGAAGATCAATTTCCCCATGTACTACTCTTCTAGACCCATCAAAAGCCTTTACCACAATATTACTGGGCTTCAGCACAACATCTTCAGGACTCAGCTTGTTCAGGACTTCCTTAGGCAACACATTTAGAGAGGAACCATTGTCTATCAGCACATGTGACAGGGTAGTGCCCCTGCATTCAATTGAAATATGCAAGGCCCTGTTATGATCCCTCTTGGCAGGGGTCAAATCAGCATCAGAAAATCCTAACCCATTATCATAGGTCAGGTGGGCAACACAATTCTCAAACTGGTCAACAGAAATGGCATTGGGCACATGAGCAGACTTCAGAAACTTGATCAAGGACTTGGCATGAGCCTCAGAACACAGCAACAAGGACAAAATAGAAATCTTTGAGGGAGTATGCCCTAATTGATCCACAATGTCATAATCACTCTTGCGAATGATTTTCAATACTTCTTCCATCTGCTTAGAGAGATCATCAGCAGCTGGCACATCAATAGATACAGGCTCAATAACAGGACCCTTGCCCCGAGCATCAGTGGTGGAAGTAGCAGCAGGAGTAACTGCATCCTTAGAAGCAACTGGAGGAGAGAAAACTCTTCCACTACGAGTGATCTTGCTAGATCCAGCAATATTATCAATGTCAGCAGGCACATCAGGTAAAGGCTCTTGCTTAACACCATGAATGTAAACATCAGACCCATAGTGCCAAGGCACAGCTTTGTCAGATGTATAGGGAATAGGACCAGGAGTGGTAATAATTAGAGGAGCCACTCTGGCTTCAGCAACAACTTTCACAGGACCTTCAGCAGTAATCTTGATTGGGCCCTGATGAGTGATTTTAATGGGACCCTTTGAAGTGATCCTTATTGGTACTTTGTCAACCATATCAACCTCTTCAATCTTCTTACCCCGAGTCAGATGATCCACCATACTTTCTACAGATGCTGGTCTTCTTTCAAACACTATAGTATACTTATCCATGAGACGTTGAATTCCATCTCTCAATATGAAGCAACTATCCGGCTTATAGGTACAATACAAACAATCTTCACGACAACCTGGAAAAATCCCAGCTTGTACTAACCTCTTTTTGATAACAGACAATGGTGTGCTCAACTCCATTACTGAATAGACATGCAGGTCTTCATCAATGGCATTGACAGTCTTCTCGTGATTTGGCATTGGAGCTGTAATCACATTTGGAGTACCTGGTGGATCAAACTCAATTTCTCCAGCATCAATCATATCTTGAATTTTGTTCTTCAAGATCCAGCAGTTATTAGTATCATGACCTGGACAGTTTGAATGATATGCATATCGTGCATTGGGATTGTACCTGGGAGAGGTAACATTAGGATTCTGAGGAGCCTCTTTCAAAGTAATAAGTTCAGCCTTCAACAAATGTTGCAATGCCTGAGCCATTGACATGTTGATCTTCGTGAACTGTCTTCTAGCCCTCTGTTGGTTGCCCTGAGGCTGCTCTGTTGTTGCAGGAGTTGGATTTGAAATATGAACTGCACTAACAGACTGATGCCTCCTGTTACGATCAGGTTGACCATAAACAGCATTGGATTCTTTCTTCCCAGTGGGAGGCTTCTTTGCAGCACCTGATGAAGAAGTACCCACATGGATCTTGCCATTCTTTATACCATTCTCTACTCGCTCTCCTGTCATGATCAACTCAGTGAAGCCAGATGATGAGCTTCCAATGAGATGATTGTAAAACGGACCATTCAGCGTGCACATGAACATGTCAACCAATTCCCTATCAGTCAAAGGGGGTTGAACTCTTCCAGCTAAATCTCTCCATTTCTGAGCATACTCTTTAAAACTTTCTTTGGCACCCATAGACATGCTCTGAAGCTGCATGCGAGTGGGGGCTAAGTCAGCATTGTATTGATACTGCTTATAGAAAGCTTCAGCAAGATCATTCCAATCTCTGATGTTAACACTCTCCAACTGATAATACCACTCCAACTGAGCTCCAGATAAGCTCTCTTGAAAAAAGTGGATCCACAACTTCTTGTCAGCAGTGTGGGGTTGGATCCTTCTGACATAAGACCTCAAATGCAACTTGGGACAAGAGACCCCATCATACACAACAAAGGTAGGAACTTTGAAACCAATGGGTATCACAACCCCAGATATCAGACTCAAATCCTCAAAATCCAGCCCAGATGATTTCTGCAACTCCATAGCATCCATCCTATCCACCAGCATCTTGAATTTGTCTTCATTAGGCTCATGATAGTAATTAGCCTCAGAATCAGAGTCCCCCATAGTGTTGTGGAGACTGCCTCCCTCTTTCTCAGATTCCTCAGATTCATAGTCTTCAACCTGTTCCTTGGTCTTGACAGGACCCTTGAACCTTCTTCCCATGTTGAGCAACCCAGCAGACCTTCTAGTTTTCTTAGTCTTCTTGGCCAGCAGTGTCTTCAGTTCATCCTGCCCCTTGGATAGGTTCAAGATCAGCTCTTGGAACTGAGCATTCTGTGCCTGAAGATCCTTAACTGATTGTTCAAGAGCCATTGCTGAAATAAACAGCGAGAAGATAAGAAACCTGTGCACAATTATAAACCTGTGATGCAATGAAATGATATGTGAATGCATATGCAATGTTTTCAAGGACCGCAGGATTTAAATTTGCTTAAACAAACAAGAAAGTAACTTTTTATTAGTAATAACTTTGTTTTGCCTTTTAGGCTTACAAAAATGAAAATGGAATAAGTACAAAAGATGGGGTTTTAAGTCTCCCATGGACGTTTCCTCTTTGTGTTGAGGTATGAGTTGAGGTTTCGTTCCTCGTGAAGTTGCTTTGTTAGCTCTAGGATTCTTGCTTGGCTTGCTTTGTAATGAGCCTCGAAAGTATCCCTTTGCTCCTTCAGTTGGATCCAAGATCTCTGCAAGTCTTCCATATCAGTAGGCATGTCTGGGTGAAGGATGGTATAAGCTGTGTCTCCTTCAGCAACAGGTTCCATGGTAACTGGTAGGATGGCAGGATATGGCATCATGAGTGTCTGAGCACGAGATCGCACCCATCTGAGGTAAGCTTCCATAGGAATGGTATACTTAGGCTCCAGTGTCTTGCTGTCAACCCTGTTTACTTTTCCCCAGGCTCGTATGAATCTCTGACGGTAACCCTGAAGATCGTTGTCGTAATCAAACACAATGCTCTGAATCAACATGTCATGTGGACCATCACTTCGGGCGTAACCAAACTGTCGTAAAGCTAAAGATGGGTTGTAGGTGATGCCTCCTCTTATGCCTAGAAGTGGCACATTAGGAAACTCCCCACAACGGTCAATGATAGTAACGTTCTCCATGGATTTGGAGCACCAATGAATATCTGAGTGAGAAAGTGACATGATCCTCTTGGACCATCTGAACCCTTGCTCATTCTTCATTACTGAGCGAGGAAGGTGAGAAATAAACCACCTAGAAAGCAAAGGTATGCAGCACATCAAAGTTCCTCTTGCCCTTGTAGTACGGGTGTGAAGAGAGTGCAGTATGTCTCCAAGCAATGTAGGCACTGGATTGTGACTCAGGAAAATGTTGATGGCATGAACATCTATGAACTGATCTGGATTGGGGAACAACACTAAGCCATATATCAGCAAGGCTAAGATTTCCTCAAAAGCATCATAGCTCATGGCCTTCAAGAACATTTGAGCTTTATCCATTAATACCTTGGCAAGAATACCCTTAACTCCGCTTCTCGTTTCTAGAACAATGTCAGACTTCTTCAGATGTAGGGCTGCAGCAATAACCTCTGGTTTAAGTTCCTTCTCCAAGCTTGTGAAGGGTTTCTGATCAAGAACAGGTATACCCAGAAGTTTAGAGAACTCTTCCATGGTTGGAACCAGTTGATAGTCGGGGAATGTGAAGCAGTGGTGCTTAGGATCAAAGAACTGAAACAGAACACTCATCATGTCTTCATTGAACCCTGAGATGACTAGATCCAATAGGTGGCCATGCCTCTTGATGAACTGGGGATGATCAGACACTTGAGAAACCAACTCTTTAAGCTTAGCAGGTATGCCCACAAAGTTGATCCTGATAGTGTTTCTACGAGCTGAAGCCATGACCTGCGACAAAGAACAAAGATAAATCCTTTGGTCCTTGAAATGGTTAGGGAAAATGCTATGCTTATGATGCATGATGACGTCATGATGTTATGCTCAATCACAAACATGTGGCACACACAAACAAGTCACACAATTGCCCTAGGTTTAAAGGCTTGCATGAGGTTCAAAGGTAAGTACCCTCCCCTGAAGTTAGATGGTTCATCCTGTCCTATAAAGTAACCAGGTTCTAAGGGATCTCAATATCATTGATCCTTCACAAGGGTGGTTGATCAGAAGGCAACTTACTTGCCAACCAAAACCCTCCAAGTTTAAGATCTCAATGAGCGTAGTATCGAGTGTCAACCAACTTCAGTCTGCACCAAAGCCGGTTACCTCACTACTTTCTAAAGGCCAAGATGGGATAACTAGGGTTCTAAAAGTTAGTTAGTGCATTGACAACATATGGCAGCCTCATATTATCCTCAACTTGACTTAAGGAACATAAGCACCAACCAAGAAGTCGCACTAACTATGGCCACCAGATCAACCGTATCGATATACGTCGTACAGTTTCCTTGGTCTATTGCCATTTACCTAAGGTACACTAGATCCGGGTTAGGACCTTTCACACATAAGAGCATCCCAACAAGTAATATAAAACAAACAAGGCAAACAATTTAAAGTGACCTTAATTCCTAAGGGTACCCCTCTTAAATTTAGATCCCCAGCAGAGTCGCCAGTTCTGTAACACGGTGGGAGAACTGACTTTAAGTAATGTTGCGGATAGCAAGAGTCGCCACCGACTTTTATTTTATCCAAAGGAAAGGGTATAAAAGAACAGGAAAGACCTTAAGAGATATTTTTGGGTCCGGGGGGTAGGTTATGTAAAGGGAAGGTGTTAGCACCCTTTACATCCATGGTTATCCCTGGGCTCTTAGTTACTTAGCTCACTTTTGAATTGTTTTTGAAAGTGTAGTGTGTGAATAGAAAAATTTTCAGGATAGTTGATAATGATCCATGTACGGATGCGTAAAAACTTGTTTTTGAAAATTTGTTTGAAATTGTGAAGAGTTTGAAAAGTTTTTGAAGTGAGCAAGTACATAAGAGGAACCTACCCTAAAGTTTTAAGTCTTTCTTGTTCTTTATCCTTTCATTGGTAAGACTATCCCTACTATTAAGGAGTAGGTAGTCATTACCTTGGATGTAAGGGACATGAGAGGGACATCTGTTTTTATGAAGGCAACTGTGGGGTGTAATAAGCATACTGGAAGGACTATCATCATTATTCGAAGGGACTCGATTCGTAAAGGCAACCATGAGGGACTTGATGATTTTTTACTTTAGGGACTTGCTTTATACACCCCACTTGACCTTATGATTTAGGCAACTTGAGGGATAGCCTTAGAAAGTGTAGACGGCGATTAAAATCGACTTACGTGTGTGAGTGTTTAATATTATTTATCTTATATTAAAATGAGCTAAATTAATTTTAAATAACATACATGTTTTGCACTCCCTAATTACTAACCATAGCAACAATTAAACATTTAAAATATTTACAAAATTACACCAAGGAAGCAATTACATAATTATAAGCAAAATAAAATAAATAGCAAAATATAAATATATAGCAAAATAAATATAATAAGCAAAAATAGTGAATAAGTAAATAAAATTGGGGTTAGTGATAAATAATAATATTTAAATAATAAGCAAAAAGTTAGTAATAATAAAATAAGAGAGGTTAGTAAAATATAATTAGTAAAATATTATAAGAACAAAATTAGAATAATAAACAAAAGTTAGATTATAAACGATTATTTAATAATATGAAAGAATATAGACAATTAAATGATTATGATAATATACAAATTATTAATTTAATTTTTTAATTGTTCAAAAGAAAATAATTTAAGTTATCAACATAGCATAAAATATATTTACATCTTATATGAGAAAAATAATTTATAATTATATTTACAAAATTTACATGAATCATATTGAATAAATATACATAATAATCATATTAAGAATTAGAAAATAAGATTATGTAAAAAAAAAATAGAATTAGGTTTTATAAATATTTTTAGGGTTTTGTTAGAAAAAGGTTTTAGGATTTAAATTATATACAAAATTTTATTTTAACTAACTATATAAAATTATTTTAACTAATATAAATTATACAAATAAAATTTGAATTGAGAAATCAAGAGTTTTAGATTTTTTTTAGAAAATAATATTAGGAATTAGAATACATAATCGATACATATTTTATAATATAGAAAATAATAATATAATTTTAATTATTTAAATTAATTAAATTAAAAGAAAGAAAAGAAAAGAATAAAAAAGAAAGAAAGAAAAAAAACCTGTTGCGGCTGGGATTTGAACCCAGTCCCCTATGGTTGACAACAACATGCATTCACCACTGGGCCATCCACGTGCAGGCAACAATGAAGGGAGGAGAATTTGTTTTATGCTTTGCCTGAAAAATCCAGAAAAATAGAGAAACAAAAAGGCCTGGGGTGGGATTCGTACCCAGGACCTTATGAATGTATACGCATATGCTTGACCGCCTGGCTGGGAGAGCCCTTCTGATTATTGAATGGCCAGAAACTATAATATATTCAATCTTCTTGTCATCCTGAAAAATAGCAAAAATAATGTACGAGACCAAGACTCGAACTCAGGTCTCATAGGTTATACGCGCGTTACTTCCACCACTGGACCAAACCTGTTTTGGTGATTAAACATGGAAACAATTTAATAAAATATTATAAATGATTTTCAAATTCCCAGCTGCGCGCCATCAGCTTCTTCTTCAACCTTGTGACATGCGAATTTTCCTGCGATAATTGCTGGGAGATTACCTGCGAAAAACGAACCCCAGCAAAACCTACGAAACACAATGGGCAACAAAAATGTACAATTTCACAAAATTGAAAGCATAAACATATTCCAGAGGTCCATTCAAGTCAAGCCATGATCTTAGAAGTCATTTATATTTTGTAAATCACGAAACCCCAATTCTTGGTTAAAACCCTAACCATGGTGAATTTCGTTTTAGGCCATGGAGCTTCACCAAATTATCCAGATTCCATCTATGATCATCAACAAACAAAGTTATATAAACAAATTTCAATAATATGCAGTGAATCATTGGAATCGAAAAAAATTTATTCAAGGTTAAAGCAAGCTCGGGTTGGCCAATATGGTGCACATGGGATGCATATGATTGAGGATTTCGCTTCATGGATGATCAGAGAACATGTCTATGTCCTTAGTTTACCTTCTAAAGCCTTGAATCTCCAAATCCGAATATGAGTTTGTGGAGGATTTTTGAGTTTTGAAACTTACCTTTGCCTGCTGGAATTCGTGTCCTAGGGTTTGCATTATGTTTGATACTTATATGTGAGTGAATTAGGTCAGAAAAACTCATTGGTTGTGTGGAGATTTGATCCAAAAAAGATTGAAAAAGATCATGGTGTAAAAGTCAAATATTTGTTCATGAAGACTTGCTATTCTTGTACCAATCTCATGATTCCCTTCCTCTTTAATTCCAATCACCAATTAAGACTTTCTAGAAGCATTATCCAAATAAAATCTTTAATTTTCATATTTTATTTTTATTTAAAATGATTTTTAATGATTTAAATCAAAATAAATAGAAATAAAAATAATAAAAATCAGATTTTAAATGGTTTGGGTCGTGCATGATGATATGGTATGGATTGGATCACAACTTGGGCAGCCCATTTGGAAAGAAGTGGTTTTAAACCTCCATTTTCAACATAAACCATCACAAAATTTCCCAACTTTGCAAGGGAATATCTCCCTCAATTTTAAAGGTATGAGGGTGTTCTTGGACTTTTTGGAAAGCTTGAAGAGTCCTCTAAACAACCCCATTTGTTTCAGGTCCATATCATTCACCAATCTCAAGTTATGCCCTTTTGAAGTTGTTGACTTTTTGTTGACTTTTGAAATGACCTATAATGTTTTAGATCATATCTTCCAAATGAAGCATTTTTGGGCTTAACTTGAAACATCAAAGTTGTAGAGAATTCAATTTCCTTCAAAATGAGCTTTGGATGGAGACTTGGTGATGAAGTATGTGAAAGTTATGGCTGGTCAAAGTTCAGTTGACTTTTACTGAGGAAACCCTAATTTAGAAACTCCTGATTATTGATGATCTGAAATCTCCTTGATGAATCATGATCAACCCTTGATCAAATGATGAATTTTACTTCATATACTTGATGTTGGCAAAAAATCATGAAGTTTGACTTTGGTTTGACCACAGTTGACCTCAGTTTGACTTTTTAACTGCATTGACTGATTTTGACTTATCTGATCATCTGACTGAGCAAACTTTTGAGAAAAGTCTTGAAACTTGTCATGGGGGTTCTTACACACATATGAGATGTTATGAAACTCACTTGAGGTATTGGAAGTCCATTTAGCCTGATTAAAGTCAAAACCCTAGTTTTGGATGCACTGCTTAGGAGGTGCATTGTCTGAGGGAATTGTCAACTCTTCTGACCAATTGTGACCTTTGTGAACCTTGTGAATCTTCATAAAGTGTCTTGTGATACTCATGGGAGGTATTGTGAAGCTTGTGAACCTTGTGAACCTCATGAAGTGGCTTTGTAGACCTCATGAATCTCAGGAAAGCTTTGTAATCATTGTGAAACTTGTGAACCTTGTGAACCTTCAAGAAGTGACTTGTAGACTTCATGAACCTCATGAAAGGTCTTGTACATGTTGAGAAACTTGTGAACCTTGTGAACCTTCAAGAAGTGACTTGTAGACTTCATGAACCTCATGAAAGGTATTGAAAGCATTGTGGGACTTGTGAACCTTGTGAACCTTCATAAAGTAACTTGTAGACTTCATGAACCTCATGAAAGGCCTTGTAAGTGTTGGGAAACTTGTGAACCTTGTGAACCTTCTTAGAACACAAAGTCTTGTATTGTGAGGGCATATTTTGGGGTGCAACACATAGTACATTACCTAAGTGCATCATATCATACATGCATACATAATGCATAAACTAATATTATCATACAGAATGCTGCCTTGTTTTCAGGTTAATTATCCAACAAACAGATTTATGCTCATCAGGATTGCTTCATCCTCCTGACAGCTTTTTATTACATCAGGACTGCTTCATCCTCCTGAAAGCATATCACTACATCAGGATTGCTTCATCCTCCTGAAAGCATATTATCAATACATCAGGACTGCTTTATCCTCCTGAAAACTTATTATCTCTTAAGACTGCTTCATCCTCTTGAAAGCATATTACTACCTCAGGATTGCTTTATCCTCCTGACAGCTTATTACTACCTCAGGATTGCTTCATCCTCCTGACAGCTTTTTATTACATCAGGACTGCTTCATCCTCCTGAAAGCAACACTACATCAGGACTGCTTTATCCTCCTGAAAGCTTATTATCTCATCAGGAGTGCTTTATCCTCCTGAAAGCATACTATTACCTCAGGATTGCTTCATCCTCCTGATAGCTTATCACTACCTCAGGATTGCTTCATCCTCCTGAAAGATTATTATTACCTCGGGACTGCTTTATCCTCCTGACAGCTTATTTCCTCAGGATTGCTTTATCCTCCTGACAGCTTATTATTACTTCAGGATTGCTTTATCCTCCTGAAATCATATTGTCACCTCAGGGCTGCTTCATCCTCCTGATAGCTCATCATCACCTCAGGGCTGCTTCATCCTCCTGATAGCTATTATCAATATCTCAGGACTGCTTTATCCTCCTGACAACTTCATTACTTCAGGATTGCTTCATCATCCTGAAATCATATCCTTGCCTCAGGACTGCTCCATCCTCCTGACAGCTATCATTATACCTCCATATTTTGGACTGCTTTATCCTCCAAGAAATGTATCTGAAGAACTTTTCTCCAAGTGGCATCTTTAAGCCCACCCAAGCATATACAACCAACCATCAATTCCACTCTATGCACTGGTGAGTGCAAATTTTTGGGCTTTTGTGTTCAATCCCCTTCAACCTTCTAGGTCACGACTGGCAAATATACCAATCTAACCCCTCAGGTTTCAGAAAATTGAACAGGGGCAGCTGTTGCACCCCAAAATTTTCCCTCACAATTCAAGACTTTGTGTACTTCATGAAGGTTCACAAGGTTCACAAGATTCACAACACTTTCAAGACCTTCCATGAGGCTCATGAAGTCTACAAGTCACTTCATGAAGGTTCACAAGGTTCACAAGTTTCCCAATGCTTTCAAGACCTTTCATGATGTTCATGAAGTCTACAAGTCACTTCTTGAAGGTTCACAAGGTTCACAAGATTCACAATGTTTACGAGATCTTTCATGAGGTTCATGAAGTCTACAAGTCACTTTATGAGGTTCACAAGGTTCACAATACCTCCCATGGGTATCACAAGACATTTTATGATGATTCACAAGGTTCACAATACCTCCCATGGGTATCACAAGACATTTTATGATGATTCACAAGGTTCACAAAGTTCACAATTGGTCAGAAGAGTTGACAATTCCCTCAGACAATGCACCTCCTAAGCAGTGCATCCAAAACTAGGGTTTTGACTTTAATCAGGCTAAATGAACTTCCAAGACTTCAAGTGAGCTTCATAACATCTTATATGTGTGTAAGAACCCCCATGACAAGTTTCAAGACTTTTCTCAAAAGTTTGCTCAGTCAGATGATCAGATAAGTCAAAATCAGTCAAAGGAGTTAAAAAGTCAAACTGAGGTCAATTGTGGTCAAACCAAAGTCAAACTTCATGATTTTTTGACAACATCAAGTATATGAAGTAAAATTCATCATTTGATCAAGGGTTGATCATGATTCATCAAGGAGATTCCAGATCATCAAGAATCAGGAGTTTCTAAATTAGGGTTTCCTCAGTAAAAGTCAACTGAACTTTGACCAGCCATAACATTCACATGCTTCATCACCAAGTCTCCATCCAAAGCTAATTTTGAAGGAAATTGAATTCTCTACAACTTTGTGTCTCACAAGCCAATCCCAAAAATGCTTCAGTTGGAAGGTATGAGCTAAGACATTATAGGTCCTTTTGAAAGTCAACAAAAAGTCAACAACTTCAAAAGGGCATAACTTGAGAATGGTAAAAGATATGGACATGAAACCAGTGGGGTTGGTTATAGGACTCTTCAAGCTTTCCAAAATGTCCAATAACACCCTCATAGCATTAAAATTGAAGGATATGTGCCCTTGCAAAGTTGGGAAATTTTGGGTTGGTTTATGATGAAAATGGGGGTCTAAAACCAATTTCTTCCAAATGGGCTTGCCAAATGATGACCCAATCCATACAATAACTTCATGCACGACCCAAACCATTAAAAATCAGATTTTTTATTATTTTATTTTTATTTATTTTTATTTAATTCATTAAAAATCATTTTAAATAAAAATAAAATATGAAAATGTAAGATTTGATTTGGATCAAGCTTCTAGAAAATCATAAATTTGATTTGAATTGAAGAGGAAAGAAATCATGAGGTTTAGCCAAAAATAGCAAGCATTCACACATGAATATTTGATTTTTAAGGCATGATCATTTTGAATCTTTTGATATCAAATTTTCCACACAACCATTCAATCTTTTTGACCTAATTCACTCTCCTATAAGTGCTTAACTCATTGCAATCACAAGGACACGGATTACACAGCCACAAGAGTAAGTTTCATACTTCAAAAATTCAAGCAAAACTCACATTCGGTTTTCAATTTACAGGGCATTTGAAGGTAAACCAAGGACATAGCTATGACTATTGGACATCACTGATCATGAATCATCACTCATATGCATCAAAACTATGCCATATTGTTCAAACCGAATCCACATTGTTCTTGAAAATATTTTTTTCGATTCCCATAATATTGATATCATTGTCTGAATTTGATTATATATTTGTGTTTGTGATGAAGTTTGGAGTGTTTCTGGAACAATCAATTCGATTTTAAGTGCAGGATGAAGAAATCACCATGATTAGGGTTTCATGGCCGTTTTAGGGTTCTTCAATTCATCCACTATAAATGAATTTTAAAGACATGGTTGAGTTGTATGGACCTTGTAGAATGTAATGCAGTGATTAATTTCACAAAATTTTGTTGTTTTGTCCATGTTTGAGTTTCGTAGGTATTGCTGCAATTTGATATTCGCAGGAAAATTGGTAGGGAAATTCGCAGGTAAATGCGAAGGTTATGAGGAAGAAGATGAAGTAAACCCTGGCGCGAAATCTATATTCAAATTATTGTTTAAAAATAATATGATTTTGTTTCTGTTTATTTCACAAGCTTGATGCTTGTCCCAGTGGAAGAAGAGGCGCATATATTGTTGGAGGACCTGTGTTCGAGTCCTGGTCTCACCATTTTTTTTTGTTGTTATTTTTCCTGATATGTATTGGTTGTAATATATAATCAATTATGGTCATCATATTACCAGACGCGCTCACCTAGCTGGATTGGCAATGTATTTGTGTGAAACTTGAAAGGTCCTGGGTTCGATCCTCCCCCAGGCCTTTTGCTTTATTTTTCTGATTTTCCAGGTTTCAAAGCACAAAACCAATTAAACTCATTCCATTATCACACATGCGTGGCTGGCCTGGTGGTGGGTTTTGCTGCTGGTAAACAAAGCTTCCTGGGTTCAAATCCCAGCCAGGTAAGTTTCTCTTTTTTTTTTGTGATTTTTTCTATTTTTCTATTTGTTTAATCAATTTTGTTTAATTATTAAAAATCATATATATATATATAAATATAATTAAATAATGTTGTATATATATATATATATATATATATATATATATATATATATATATATATATATATATATATATATATATATATATATATATATATATTCAATGTTCTTCAAAATTCTAGAATTATTTTTCTTAATTCAAAAAAATTATTCTTTTTATTATGTATTTAAATTATAATATATATATATATATTTATTAAAATAATTTTGTATAATTAGATTATAAACCCTAAAAAAAATATTTTCTAAAACAAACCCTAATTTATTCTTATGATTTAAATTTCTAATTTTTTTTGTAAATATAATATTTAATATAATTAAATTTTGTAAATATGATTATAATCGAATTTTTTTTTATATGTAATTGTTTCTATAATTTGTTCATAATCTAAATTTCATTTTTTTAAAAAAATATATATGTTTAAAAATAATTAAATTTATGCTAATATTGTAATTATAATTTTTATATGTTTATAATTAATTTAACTTTTATAAGTTGCATATAATTTTAAATTTTATAATTAAATTGTTCATATTTCCTTAATAATTTCTAATTTTTATTTATTATCTTATTTTGTTTATTTATTATTACTAATCCATTTATTTTTTAATTATGCTTATTATTATTATTTCACTAACCTTATTTATTTTTAATTATTATTACTAACTCCTATTATAATTATTATTGCTTATTTATTTTTATTTATATTTTGCTTATTTATTCTTGCTATTTATTTTTAATTGCTTATTATTATTATGTAAATGCTCCTGGATGTAATTTTTGTAAATATTTAAATTATTTAATTTGCTTGCTATGGTTAGTAAAATAGGGAGTGTACACATGTATTATATTTTAAAATTAAATTTAGATCATTTTAATTAAAAGATAAATTAAATTAAACACTCACACACGTAAGTCGATTTTTAATCGCCATCTCACTTTCTAGGGTTACCTCTCAATGTTGCCTAATCATAAGGTCAAGTGGGGTGTATAAAGCAAAGTCCCTTAAAAGAAAAGTCATCAAGTCCCTTAAATGGTTGCCTTCATAAAAGATCTTGTCCCTTTCGAATAATGATGACAGTCCCTCCAAAAATGCTTAGTACACCCCACAGTTGCCTTCATTAAACAGATGTCCCTCATATGTCCCTCACATCCAAGGTAATGACTACCTATTCCTTAATAATAGGGATAGTCTTACCATTTAAAGGATAAAGAACAGAAAGACTTAAAACTTTAGGGTAGGTTCCTCATAGTTGCTTGCTCACTTCATTTAAAAACTTTTCAAACACTTCACAATTTCAAACAATTTTCAAACACAAGTTTTTTACGCATCCGTACATGGATCATTATTAAACTCTTATGAAAATTTTTATTCACACACTTCACCTTTTCAAAAACAATTCAAAGTGAGCTAAGTAACTAAGAGCCCATGGATAACCATGGATGTAAAGGGTGCTAATACCTTCCCTTTACATAACCTACCCCCCGGACCCAAAAATCTTTTAAAAGGTCTTTCCTGTTCTTTTATGCCTTTCCTTTGGATAAAATAAAAGTCGGTGGCGACTCTTGCTATCCGCAACATAACTAAAGTCAGTTCTCCCACCGTGTTACAGCTGCGTGACGCGGATTGTGAAGCTTTAGCTTGAATTGTTTTGGAGTCTTGGCTTATGAGTTGTTGCTGACGCGGTATGGGTGTTTGAACTTGTGACGTACGGCTTGCGGATTGAGGCAGCTGAAGTTTGTGCTTGAGGCTTGAGTTTTGTTGTTGTTTGGCTTACGGCGAAGACTTGAAGTCAGTTGCATGTTGCTGTGTTGGCTTGGCTAGGAACTTGGGCCTGCGGGATGCAGTTTAAAGGCTTGGCCTTGAGGCCTTGGCTGGGAGTTGATGGCTGAGGCTTATTTCGGTGAGAGCTTGGCTTTTGCTGGAAAGTGTAGGTGTGGGCCAGGGCATGATAGGCTTGAGAAGCTTGTTGTTGGCTTGAAGTTGCTGTACGGGAAAGGCTGGAAAGTACTTTCGTGTGGGGCCTGGTAATGTGCAAGTTGGTTGCGGCAAGAATTTGGGCTTACGAATTGTTTTTGTCATGCTGTGCCTTGGGAAGTTGCAAGGCTTGTTGAATGGGCGTGTTGCGGATTGGCTGGCAATGAGGCTTGAGGCAATACGGGAAAAGGCCTTACGGATTGGCAAGTGATGTTGGAAAGGCTTGTGGGCTTTGGAATAAATTTCACTTATTATTATTTTTTTTAATCAACATTTTGTATAAAGATGACAACATAAATGGGCTTATGATAATTTTGGTTTTTGATAAAAAAATGAAATGGAATAAAAAAGGTTATGTAATAAAAAGAAAATGATTAGGAAATCAATAAAAGAATGGATATTTATCATTAATTTCATGGAAGTTGGAAAAAAAATGAAAAAAGGATTTCTATGAGTTATCGGGTAAAAATGGGAATAAATGGATAATCGACTAAATCAGGCATGAATATGGATTATTTTGGTTAAAAAAAATGGATTATGGTTGGAAAAGGAAAAAATAGATGAACATGTGGATGTGATAATGGAAATAATGAATACTTTGTGAAAATGGGTAAAAATCGAAAAAAATGGAAATTTGAAAGGTGAATTTAGTATGGAAATAAAAAAAAAGATTAAACGGTATGGATCGGATAATGGATGGAATTCGGTTTTCAAGCCCACAACAAATCTCGATTTTCTTGCACCAGCTCCTGGTGAAAGATGAACACAGCCAACACAGATCCAACTGAATATTTCGCAACTTAAGCCAACTGATAAAATGGACACAGCCAACCAAAGCACCACTGAACAATTGAATAACTAGCAACTCAAGCCACAACTATCATTTGAAAATTGTCTGATTATTTCCCTGATAAACTGAATTCATACTGAGGAAAATAAATCCTCAGATGAATCACTGGTGAACTGATGAACAAACCAAAACTTCGCACAAAAAACATAGTCACACAAACCAACTTGTACTTTGAAAACGCATTGCCTGATGAATGAACTACTGGCACGCACAACTGGCAGTCGAAACAGTCTTTTGATAGTTTGACCAATAGTAGGTCAAACATCCATTTGAAATCGAATTGTAACTGAACAAACGCATCTGAATTGAAATCGTTGCCCTGTCTTTGAAATCCTGCAACACAGAGAAGAAGAAGAACACTGCAACATATTTTTGGTATTTTGGTTAGAAGTCAGTAAATATAAACAAATATAAAGAAGTAAAAATAAAGGTGATCCCCTGCGAAGCATAGACCCTACATCTGAGGCGAAACTCGAAACCAGTGCGATCTTGTTTGCATGCAAAATGCAAATGATATGTGAAGAAATCTTAGGGCAAAAATTAGGGTGTTACAATCAACAGTCAATTGTTTTGGATAAAAAGCCAATTGTGGTCAACATACAGTCAAATTTCAAGATTTTTGGTCAACATCAAGATTTTGAAGTAAGAACCATCATTTGATCAAGGGTTGATCATGATTCATCAAAAAAACCTCAAAATCATCAAAAGTCAAAAGTTACTAAATTAGGGTTTTCTTAAGGGGAAGTCAACTGAACTTTGACCAATCATAACTTTCACATACTTCATCATAAATTTCTCATCCAAATCTTATTTTGAAGGAAATTCAATTCTCGACAACTTTGCGTCTCTAAGGTGAAGACCAAAAAATACTTTATTTGAGAGATATAGGTCAAAATATTATAGGTTATTTTGAAAGTCAACAAAAACACATTTTTCTTTTCCAAAAATGTTTACAAAATGAAAAAAGGCTTCAAATGAAAATTGTTCTACATGAAAGTTATAGGAAACATCTTGAGGTTCCTAAAAAGTACAAGATTGCCTCCATATAATGAAAATAGAGCAACCTATGGATTGCACAAGTTGGATAATTTTGAGAAATGGCATGAAATGTCAATTGCACAAATTTGGATCTTTGGACTATATGGCACATATTTTTGGGTTTAGACATGTCCATGACTAAGGACCTCTAAGACTGTTTTGGAATTTTTCTGGCTTTTATTTCTTTTATTTATGATTTTTATTCACTAAAATTAAAAATAAATTAAATAAAATGCCAAAATAAGGGGAGGAGAGCGCATGTGACTTCTAGAAATCCAAAATCCGCTCATGGAAAGAATCATATCATTCATACAATATATCAAAGGATTAAAGAGTGATTTTTCAAATAAGGAAGGTTTTGAACACCACTTGAATACAAGGTCAAATCTCTTGATCCAAAACCCAAAAACTCTGACCTAATTCATCCTCTATATAAATCTCACTTGATGCTCATGCTAAGTCCACGAAATCCTTGCCTCCACAAACCCTAAAATATATTTAAATTTCATTAAAAAAAGCTTGATCTAAAAGAACTACGATGTTTATTTTGCTTTTTACTTATTCCATGGAGGACTAAACTGTTGGTTAATCTACTATAATCAGTTTCCGCTGACACTTTTAGGATTGCATTAGTGATAAGAATTACAGCCTGTCAGGTAAGTTTGGAAGTGCTACTGTTTCGATTTACCCTGAAAAAATTGTGCGCTCTTTATTTGACTTTATTAGTTTTTAGCATTGTTTAAATATTTTTTTAGATTTTATTTTAATAGCTTTTCTTATTTTCCCTTATTTTAAAATCTGCAGTGATTTTATTTGATTCTGTTTATTTTTTTTATTCTTCTAATAGTATATATATAAAAAAAATAAAAAATATTCTCCATAATAAATAAAAAATATCCCCCTTCCATCTCAAAGACTCAATATTCTTCCGATCTTTTCGTTTCGATTATTTTACGATTCTAGAAAATGTATATGTGCCAAAAAGACTTGTAATTTATTATTTCCACAATTTATTTTTACTTATGTAACTGCCTATGGAATGTAATAGTCTAATTAAGATTTTACTTTCAGCACTCCTCAATTATGTAACTCTCCCAAAGCCTTGTAATAGTCTGGGGTTTTATTTTCCGCAATTTTACTTTCCACAACTATAAACTGCTTAGATGTATGACTAATAGGATTGTATGATAAGACTAACAACATCTTAGAAAACTTTAAATCCAAGATAAAATAACTAAAAATGACACACCTTGCACACTTGCACCATTAGGGTAGCTTGTCTCGTTGCCTAACGAATAATGGTCAAGTCCCTCGAACGTAGAGGTGTCTTAATAAAGTTGCCTAAATAAATATCATCATAGTCCCTCGACGTCCCTTCGAGTTGCCTACGAATAAGTGATCTAGTTCCCCGATGACCCTACAAAAAATGATGATAGTGCAATCGAGTTGCTAAGATACCTTTACAAGGTTATCTTATATGACCATACGATGACCCTACGCCCGTCCCTTACATCCAAAGATAAGACTACTTACTAACTAATAGTAAGGACAATTCTATCTCTAAGGAAAAAGGAGAATAACATGAATGACCTTAAGTAGGTAGGATCCCTTAACTACTTATTCACAATTTCAAAACAAAAACTCTTTACATCTCACACTTTCAAAACATCTTTCAAAAAACCACTTTGTATACATTCATACGGGAATCATTACAACGTTGGGATTTTCTCCCAAAACACACCACCACTATTTTCAAACAAAAAACAAAGTGAGCTAAGCGTTAAGAGCCCATGTATAACCATGGATACAAAAGGTGCTAACATCTTCCTTTTGTATAACCTACCCCCCGAACTCAAAATCTAAACCAAGGTCTCTCCTATTCTTTTCCACCTTTCCTATTTGGATAAAAGAAAAGTCGGTGGCGACTCTTGCTATCCACAATATTGTTTTTGTGAAAACAAAAACGACAAAGTCAGTTCTCCCACCGTATTTCAGCTAGAATGTGCTGAAATTGAACAATTTATTCAAATTTCTCCTTGGTTAACCGGTTAACCATTTTACACTGCAAATGGTTAATCGGTTAACCAATTCAAAATTTGAATATTTTGTTCTATTTTGATTGCTTTGTTGTTTCAGCTTGATTATTTTACTTGTCGAAGATGGCATGGAAATAAACAGATGAATCTTGGAATTCCTTGAATAAATCAATTAATTTGGGAAATCCTTAATCAGATAAATTTGAATTTTTTTGCGGATCAACTTCGACTTTTTATTTGTGAAATCCATTCAAGCTTCAGGACTGCTATTTTTGGTATTTTTGACCTGTTCTTCCCCTGAAAATGTTAATAAAGGAAAAAAATATATTTTTGGATTTTAATTAATGGTTAGTAAACATAAACAAATAAAAGTACATAAAAGCAATGGTGATCCCCTGTGAGGCATAAACCCACAACCCAAAAGGACCGAGGAACCAATGCGTAATCTTGTTTGTATGCAAAATGATGCAAATGGAAACACAAACTTATGGGCAAAAATGAGGGTATTACACTATGATTACTTTGATATGGGTCAATTGGAGGGGTTGCCCATTCATCAGTAGTGGTATTTTGAGTAGTTGTTGTATTTTGAGTAGTGTTTGTCGCTCCTGGGATTTTCAACCTAGTACAAACGCGAAAGTGGTGCGGAAAATACAGAGTTGCCAGCCAGGCATTTTTATCCCGAATGAATGGGAAAGGTAATGTTGCACAAACCAAAGGAAAATAAAAGAACAAGGTCTTGCGAACCAAAGAGACTGGGTTTAGAAGTCGGTTACGAACTAGGAAGGTATTAGCACCCCAGATCATCTGTCGTACCCAACGGGACCCACGCTTGCTTGAATTGTTTCAAAGGGTAAGAATAAACTACTGTTGAACTAAAACTTCTACTGGAACTGGAAAAGAGAATGAAAAGGTACGGGAAAAATGTAGAGAAAATAAAGAATATGCTCGAATGGGCCCTACCCCACTTCCTACTTATCTCATAAGAAATGAGAATCAGAGTCGTCGTAGTACCCCTAACTAGGGAGGAAAACTGTTATTTGTGTTTTTTATGGCTTGAACTACCTATGCATATGCTCAGGTGTTGCAGGCTCGTCTAGCATGAGTGCATTTACCGTATTGCAAAGAGACAAGAAGAGGCAAGTTCTTTCGTTAAGAGTGAAGGATATGAGAAGAGAATTTCCGAAGGAAAGACGTTTATTGTTAGTTTGAATATTTTTAGAAGTCTTTTATTGAATTTGGCTTGGAGAATGTATCAAAGCCTCTTTCAATGGGATGTGTACTTCTTACATCATCCCGAAAAGGAATGGATAAGAAGTACACCTAGGTATGGAGGAAATCCCCAAACCTAGTTCCAAAGATTAAGGCCTAATCACACTAACCTAATTTTATTTATTAGGTGTTTTTTGTATATTTGATGAAGAAGTGTTTTTTAGCTTTTATTTGTGAGACATACTCATGCTAGGACTTATTCATCAAGATAGATACCCTACACCTCATCCCCATATGGAATGCATGCAAGTATCCCATGGAAAAGTCCCTTGGCACACGAGAAAGCTCAACCTTTATTAGGTGTTTTTGAGTTGTCAATAGATGAGAGAATAAGACTCAAGTTGAGAAAATGAAAAGACTAAGGGAAACTAAGACTCACCCTAAGTTATTTTTTTCAAAGGAGATCTTATGGTTAGTGAGGTTTTTTAATCCTAAAGAGAGGAGAATAACAAATTCTAACTCACTTCAAGGATTGAACATGAGATTAGAACTTCAAAGGGATGAAAAGAAAGTGAAGTGTCAAAGAAGAATAAGATGCCTATCGAAATCACAAGTTGAAAGCTTTAAAAGAGTAAGGAAGAAGGTAGAATGTAGGCGCACACCCACACTCGATATTTACCATTAGCTCCTGAAAAGGTTAGTAACATTAATAAAAAAGAAAACAAATAATGTGTCAAACATGTCCGAAAGTAATTGGTGTTCAAACTAGACTCAAACCTAAGCCTAAGGGTGTCTAAAGGCTAAGCAAAACCTAAAGTCAGCAGCTACAATAGCGCTTCAGCTCACAATCAGCTACCAAATGCAAACAATGTGCAAATAGCCTATTACAGCAACCAAACAACATGGAAACATGTGTAAAAAGTGCCAAAACAATGCAATACAACATACTTTTAACAACTTTTGTTTTAAAATACAACAATGAAAACACGACAGAATTACATAACTTTGAAAATGCAAATGCATGAGCAACAATACATGGATACACATCATACAACAACATCAATGGATGCAACATGATTAATATGAACATGAACATGAATGCAATCATTTCAATTATTTTACATCAATGGATTTTCACAAAAAAGTAGAATAAATGCATTTGTCGACAATGAAACTTTAATGCAAATAGGCAACAAAATGAATATGCATTACAATGAACTCTAAACTAAAGAAAACATTGAATATAAAATGTAATCAAACAAATAATCAAGAATGAATGCAAACATGTGAAATATGCGTTTTCAAGTAAGATGCAACATATTTGATTATGCACCAAAAGGTCTGAAACATGCATCGATCACAAATACAGTGCAAAACAGAACTTTAGATCAGCATTAACATGCTAATAATGAAGTTCAAACATGGTAACAACATTCACAATTCATCATGAGCACAAATTCATCATTATTCAAAAAAATGGAAGTACACAAACATGCATGTCGAAAGATGTCGAAACTACATGAACTAGCACCCAAACAGCTTCTAAAAACTCCCTAAAATGATGTACTAATGATCTATGATAATTAAAGATGGAATGAAATGCAAACATATATTAAAATGCACAAAAATCATCAAACTTCTCAGTGTTAATCGGTTAACAAATGTGTTAACCGGTTAACACTGCCAAATTCTGCAGAATTTTCCAAAATTGAAATGTTTTAATCGGTTAACCAATGTGTTAACCGATTAACACTGAACTAGAGTCAGTTTAAAATGTAGAAAAAATCACTTCTAGCTACCGGTTTATTTCCAAGGTTCCTAATTCAGTTACTATCAAGTGAGCTCGAAATTAACACCTAAATGCATCGATACGACACTAACCGGAACCACAAACACATCAAGACATCCAATTAATCAACGCATTGCAAATCGATCAAAACGTAAAGAACGCATAAGTCAATAAAGTGCAAAATAACTTAAAACAAAAGTGATTATGAGTTCACCAACCTACAAATCGGAGGTTTGCTTTGGTAATTGTTGCAATGAATAATAAACACGAGATAGAAGAGAAAACCATAAATCCGTTGCTCTTCCACACGAATATGCAAAATAAATGCAGTTAGATGAACTTCTTCAAGAATCACTTCCAAGATGGGAAATCTATACCAAAACAATAGCATCTTCTTCGATAATCTATGAAATCAATGCAATGGTGGATGTTTAACTTGTAATTCTTCAAGTTTCAATGCAAAACTTGAAGAATTTTAGAAGATAAAGCTTTGAGTGAGTTTGGGAAAATTAGTTTGGGAACATAAAAGTGCAAGTGACAACCTCTTGGAAGGGGTATTTCTTGAATAGGCCTCGTCGCTCCAGTTTTGTGAAGCAGATACGGTTGGCTAAAAGCAAGAAATGTAATGTATGAGTTTTCGAATTACTCGGTTAATATCAAAATGACATCTTAACACATTTAAGAACTTATATGGTATATATATTAAGAAACTTACGGTATGAAGGGAAGTAGGAGTCACTACTTCACTGTTGGGTATGTCTATGTCAAAAACCTTATTCCCTTTTGTCATGGGAGCCTTCACGACCATGTTAGAAATTTCTTACACCAAATATAAAGAAGTGGGGTAAGAAAACATAGGTTGAGTATACACTGTTATATTAAATGTAGACGTGTCATTTCATATGATACCTCTAGTGGATGAATGGCCTCTTTGATCATTCTGATGACTTCTTTGTCCTCGGTAACCTTGATAACCGATGTCTGCTTAAAGTTTGGTTGATACTTCACCCGAAAGGCGAATTCCTTTCCTAATAGTTTGTCCAAGTCTTCGGGATAGATTTGGGGATGATCTTCGTTGGACTACGATTATGTTTAAGAGAAATGTTACATGATAATATAAAGGAGACAAAACAATGTATTTCTTTTATGTTTTGATGTATCGAAAAAGTCTTGAAGTTTATGTATTGTATTATGACTATGTAAAATACATAAACTGACCATTAAGCATACAAAGTGATGACATTAATATTGAAGCATTATGTTTCATAAACATCAACTGATCATTCTATCATTGAACATACAAAGTGTAACATATGAAGTAACAATTTAAAGTAAAGAATATCAATACAACAAATATGGCACATAAAACAGTCACAAATAACTCTAATACAATGGAACCAACTAAGGAATAACCAAATAAAAGAGAACATAATAAGGCATAACAAAATACATAAAATCATTATCCTGAACCAATTATAAGGCAGAACGAAATACAATAGCCAAATACATACTTTTTTCATGATTTCTCTTAAAGCATGTGCTGGCATCCCAACGCATTCGATACAATCATTGTCCCAAAACACAAAATAATCGGTTTTTCCTTCATACTCCACCTCCATTTTGATCTTATACCTACATAAATTGTTAGGATGCAACACTATTTACCAAAATTGTGCATATAAATAACTAAGATAGTGAATGTAACAATTAAGAAGGATATGCTCACTTGGTTATTGGTGGAGGTATGTTTTCACAACATGTGCCTATGAAAAGATTACCAGGCGACTTGTTTGTCCAGTTACATGCTGGACATTTCTCGTAGTACCAACCTGACCTAGACGACTTGAACCTAGTAGTTGTTCCAATAGTGTTGCAAAAAGTTTGTTGCCATGATAATGTATCAGTTAACTTTATAGATGCTTATGCTAAAGTGAATTAAAAATATAATGGAATTTCTATAAGCAATCATACATCTTGCAAACTAATCATCTCCCCAATTATTTTAACGTTATTAGTGTAGGAAAAAGACCGCTCCACAAAAGACATCTGAGATGCTGACTGTTGTGACAGTGGTATTGAATGCACTTGGGACTTGACATTGTCTCCAAACCTACAGATTTCACAAAAATTATATAGATGTCAAGACTCTAATTGAATGTAAAACACCAACATGTTTGCAATTATGTTTGTTAGTATATATTTCAAGCGATATGTTAAATATTATGAATAATGTCACCAGGTTTGTTGGTCAAGGTATAGGTTTCACATTTCCTAAAATTTTATACTACATATAGTGTATCAAGACAAGTTTGGGTGCTTTCTTTGTGCATCTAAACAACATGGTGACCTTAGGAAATGGACACATTTTCATAACATTTAAACTCAATACAGCAAGGTTAATTTACAACATAGTATGACAATAGTGTTTGGCCTCACCCAAGAATTTTAACAAACTTGTATCAACTACAAACAATAAACTATTTTGTACTAAGTGACATGACAATACATTAATTTAAATCACAATGTCTCATAATGACTCCACTATGTAATTAAATGCTTCTATGGTTCTCATCAAAACATATGTTCATTCAAGTCATCTATAAAACAGAAAGAAACTTACTTCGATTGAAAAGCGGTGACCTATGGATGAACATAATCTAGAAGCAACTTTGATCCATGCCACGCATTAGAGATGTACAATTTGCCGGTTGCTGAAAAAATAAGCTCTAATGTCATAAGATTAAAGTAAAGTAACTAACAGCTCCAAGAAGTTAGAATGGACAAGTGAATCAATAGTTATTTGAACTTTTCTGAATCATAGCATGCATGATCACGATAACAGTCGGTCCACGAGCTGGTTTCTCACTTGTACGCCATAAACTGGTTGGCATATGCTTCCCATAATGTGAGATCAATCTCAGAACCATTATGAATGGAATCAGATAAGTTAATATATAACAAATAACACATAAATGGTATTAAGTAAACTAAGTTAATGTATTGAGTAAACTAATTAGATAATAAATAACACATAAATGGTACGATACCGACATTTCATCGGATAAGACAAGGTTTACACAAGCCTTCCACCCACCTCCTGCAACTTGAGTCTTGACAATTTTATGGAGAACACCAATCATATCTGTATGGTAGATTGCCAATAATAGTTATAACATTTTAGTTCAAATACATGTCATATATATTTTAATGTAAAAAATGAAGCATCAAGATACCATATAAGTTGTTCATTTGAAAATCCCCATTACATATATCAACAATGGGTTTGAAATGAAATTGATGGGTTGGTATTTCTAACATGTAAACCATATTGACGATCGTCCCACCATTGAAAAAAAATTTCAATGGATTGTCGCAAACTTTCAAAGCAAGATCATTATTCAAAGGGTCACCGTTATAAACCATGAAAGTTTGACCTTCTTAAAGCCTTTGTTTCCATAGCTCGAAATCCTTGGTGCGAGTGACGACGTGTATCCTGTCACACTATGAATAGCATGAGTAGTTAGGACCAGATGTAAATGCATTATTAGGAATACAACATAATTAGTTTATAACAAAAACATATACCTTGCTATCTTGGATCACACATTCATAGTGTAGCTGTCTGTTACGTGCCTTCACAACCCATAAATCAATGACACAAGCTGCGAGTTTCCATACATTGTTACCGATCTTCAAACCCGTAATCATAATTGGTGCCCTAGACATGTTGATCAGAAAAGTACCAACAACTCATGATTTGAACACAAAATATATGACCTGTTAGTAGCATACAGAAACAAAAAGTTGCGCAATTGGGTAAGTTATGTTAGGGTGTAAGAACATGATACTTTAACATAAAGTTAATGGTACAATAAGTTTTTAAAACATTAGAGTAACACAACTGATGAAATAAAGTTAAAACATTAAACACAAACCATGCAGGCCTCAAACACACTGAAATGAGTCTTTTTCTAAACATGTGCACGAGTAGGTTATAACATACAAAAGAAACATAAAGACAAAAATCTTTTATACTTCATATCAGTAGCCAAAAATCTTGTATACTTTATATGGCTAGCAAAACAAAATAAAGACACATGAAAGGTTGCTAAAAATGCTTCATATATGGAAAATAGAACATGACCCAACATGTTTTAAAACTGTAACAATAGGTTTCTAAAAATGGCTCACCGAAGAACGAAAAATGAAAAACCCAAGAAGCAAAAACATGAGGTATGTTTACACCGGAAATATGAGGTTGCTATCAATATACAAAACTTAAGAACGAAAACATGAGGTTTCTAAAAATGGAAAACCGAAGAACGAAAATATGAGGTTTCAATGGAAATGTGAGGTTGCTAACAATATACAAAACTTAAGATTCTAACTGAAGATACTTAAAAAAACAGAAATCAAAGAAATAAAATTGAAAAGCTTTGTATAAACAGTAACCATTTAGCAACGTGTTCCTTCAATAATTTTACTCATACCTTGTTGAATGTTTTCTTTTTGTGTGAAGATGTACTATGAGAAAGGGAGCTGAAAAACTTTACTTGTGAGGTTGGACTATCAGAAAATAAGAAGAGAGAGAGAGAGAGAGAGAGAGAGAGAGAGAGAGAGAGAGAGAGAGAGAGAACTTTTGTGAGGTTATGAAGTGTAATGGGAGGGAAAAATAGGTATCCTAAGAATACAATGTTGTCCATTAGTAGACGTACAAGTGGCACTTTGAAGTGTTTTCATGACTTCTTGGAATTGAATATGTTATTTACTAAGTTAATCTTTCATTGGGAAGGAAGTGAAAATGTGAGAAGGATATTTTAGGTAGTTTGGTGGCAATGAATAGTAATGGGTAGGTAGTTGATTCTTTTCTTGAAACATCACATATGTAACTCATAGACTCCGAATTCATTACATGTTGATGTCGATGGATCTTATAGGTTAAAGGAATTGTAAAATGAAATAAAGAGAACAAAATGATTTATTACTAAAATGTGTTGGAGAATCAAAGCAAGCTCTACCATGGGAATGCTTTCCTTTTGGAACCGAGAGATCAACAAAATCATAATATAGAAAGATGTTTGTCTATCACTTAGCCACAAAAATGAATACTTAATTTGATCACTGGAACACAGAGAGAGACTTGGTTAGTTGCTAAAAAGTTAACATCCATATTATTCTTTTTACAAAAGCTTTGAAAGTGTTAAACTACAAAATGGCATCTCTACTATTGAATGGATATACAAAAGCATTTAGAAATATTAGTAGAGATGATAGAGCAAAATTTACTAAATGCTACATATTTTAGCTTCTGATATATCCTTGACTCTATGATGTAAAGTACCAAAATTGGAATAGAAGAAAATTCAAATGAAAATAAAGAGGTTGCCCGTATTCCACACCACGATAAGTTTTGGGGACAACTGTTCTAGACCGACCACAAGTCCAATATAAAATAGGTCAAATTACTTGTAGTCATATTTAAGTCGGTACGTGTGCAGTTTAATGTATAATTCTAAGTATAATTCATTCTACCTCTCTTCGTTTATTTACTGATTTAGACGTTGAAATGCTAACTTTACAGATCCCCCTCTGCATAACTGCATCGGTGATATACACCACCATGTCAAGAATCTACACTAACAATTCCTTTATTTTCCTAGAAGCATTCAATCCGTCATGGAAATAAAATAATACACACTGTGTCACTTATCTATCATAGCTTGTTTGGATTTCATAACGACAAGTTTATACATAATTAAATACTAATCTCCCCATTTTATAATTGCTGGCTGATGACTGCAATGAAGACAAAAACATAGAAAAAATCACCATCAACCTTACATCTTCCTTCCTCGTTAGTATATTTCATCATATCATTCTCAAACATTTATATTTTATTCATACGTTTTCTATAAAATATAATTTTTCCACCTTAATGATAATGCTTACACTCTCCATATTTTTCTAGTTAAACAAACATCTTGTCTTCTACTCATGGAACTCAACCATTTTTCTTCCACTCATGATTCTCTAGAACAACTTCTGTTCCAAAATAAACAAAGTTTCTCTGAAATGGAATCGTTGGAAGAGATCAACAATCGTCCAACAAAGGAGAATGAAAAAGTAGTACCAAACATGTTCAACAATCAAGAATTCGAAGTTGGTAACTTCGTATTAGAAGATATCAACTTCGACCCTTTTCAAGAAACTACATCAACATGGCCAAAGAATCATAATCAGAAAGTCTCAACTCCAAAACCTTTACAAAACAATACTCAGATGCCGCTATCTTTATCGTCGTTAGAGATTCTGAGAAATCATGGAAGAAGATTCATGAAGGTAAGTGACAAAAACATAGTCAATACTAAAACATGTTTGGATTCGGAACAACATCAAAAGATGTCAACAGAAGGAATAATAAGAGTAGCCGGAGCAAGGTATACTCAATTCTCTTCTTCTCATTGGAGTGAAAGCTCTTGCATCCAAACACATCCTTATGGATTTGATCTTCATGGTTTATCCGAGGAAGAAAGTCGAGATATTGAACTTGCACAGTTTCTGTTTTCAGCTGCTGAAAGGGTGAGTTTTCAACAATACGAACGTGCGAAAAAGTTACTTTTTTACTGTCAATGGAACTCGTCTTTCACAGGAAACTCGGTTCGAAGAATCGTCTTTCATTTTGCTCAAGCACTTCTAGAGAGAATAGAGAAAGAAACAGGAAGAATGATTAAAGGGTCGGAGAAAAATGAAGAAAGTGAGTTACTTGAGAAGATGGAAACAAAAAAAGCACTTGTGTGTCATCAAAAAATCCCTTTTAATCAAGTTATGCAATTCATTGGTATACAAGCTATAGTTGAACATGTGTTTGAGACTAAAATTCACCTAATAGATTTTGATCTAAGAAGTGGTGTCCAGTGTATAACTTTGATGCAAGCATTGGCTGACAGAAAAGATTGCATGGTTGAGACTTTTAAGGTAACAACAATTGGATTCAATTCATGCAAGAACAAGATTGAAGAAACAAGTAAAAACCTAGCTAGTTTTGCTGAATCCTTGAACTTTCCCTTTTTATTTAAAGCTGTTTTAGTAGAAGATATGTTAGAGATCAAAGAAGATGATTTCGAAATCGAAGAGGATGAAGCTGTTGCTGTTTACTCTCCGTATTTCCTAAGGACTTTGATATCAAGGCAAGATTGCATGGAAAATTTGATGAGAGTTTTGAGATGCATCAAACCATCTATAATGATTGTCCTTGAGATTGAAGCAAGTCTTAATTCTCCGTCTTTTGTGAACCGTTTTGTCGAGGCGTTGTTCTTCTACTCGGCTTTTTTCGATATCGTTGAGACGTGTATGAGCGAGGAGGACGAGTGTAGAACGATAACAGAAGGAATATTATCTGCAGGGATAAGAAATATTGTTGCAACAGAAGGAAGTGAAAGGAATGTTAGAAATGTGAAGATTGATGTTTGGAGAAGGTTCTTTGCAAGGTATAGAATGGTTGAAACTAGGTTTAGTGAGGCATGTCTTTACCAAGGTGAATTGGTTGTTAAAAAGTTTGATTATGGGAAGTTTTGTAATGTGGAAAAGAATGGGAAGTGTTTGATTTTGGGATGGAAGGGGACTCCAATGCATTCAATCTCAGCTTGGAGATTTCTTTGATGATCATCTTCAATCTTCATTCATTTGTGATGTATAATGCAAATTTCACTTTTTCAGGTAACAATTTTGTAAAATTTGTCTTTATAATCTTGAGACAATTTAAATCATGTTTGAGACAGTTGTAAAGTGAGTTGGTGTACACTTATAAGTTATGTTTTTATATTTGAACTTATAACTTGTATCATGTTATTTATTTATTTATAATATTAAGTACTTTATTATCATGTTTTTTCAACATAAAAAATCTGTATAATAGTTAGTAGGTTAAATAGAATACAAAGTGTAATTTCATCGTGCGATTCCATTAAACTTAAGGATATTTTTATTAAAATATTTATGATTGTATTTTACCATCAAATAAGATAGCAGAAATATATAGAGATTATTATGCGACTAGAACCATGAGCACATCTCACAAGTCATTAATATAAGATATTTATAATGTATTACTATGTCATCTTCCTCCGGTTTCATATATAATCAAATTTACAAAAAAAAATCGTCTTTTAAGAAAAATATTTGTATGCATTTAAGTATTATATTTTTTCTAATTTTATTCATATCTTTTTGCTTTGGAAATCGTTAAAAACACATAAATGTGAAGAAAAAAAAAATAGGGATATATTTGAAATAATAACATTTAAATAAATATAGGTGACTTTTGTTTATATTTTTAAGACCTTAATGTTTTTTTTTTAAATTTGCTTATATATGAGACCGGAGGGAGTATTATGTATGTGTAATAAATTATTCAAATAGTGATAGTGATGTGTGCTCTATGAAACTAGGATTTCGATACGGATACCGGGACACGACACAGAAATATATACTTCGACACCAATAATATAAAAATATAAAACACCGACGCCGTTATATATATATATATATATATATATATATATATATATATATATATATATATATATATATATATATATATATATATATATAATCTGACCTGATCAAGAGGAACCTTCCAGTGATGAGCAGCTACGGATGTGAACTGGGGGATGTACATGTAAGGTACTCCGATGTCAAAGTGAGAAAGTGTATACGGAGTGCAAGTACAAAATAGGTAAGAGTATAGAATAGAATATCAAGAATACCTGACCCTCTGGTGACAGAGGGTATTTATACTGTGTCCCCAACATTGGGCCAAGATTCTCCCCATGGGCTGGATTAGCTAGGCTCAAAGAAGAACTACCAAGGGTTGCGTAGGAGCAGATACAACCTAGCACGTGGTCTTGCCCTTGGTCCAACTGCCCCTAAATATCAGGAGATAATAGTGGACAGTTGGGTGACGTGGAAGGGTGTATTTGATGCGATGTCGAATTCACCAATTTCCTCTACTTTTTAGGTAACATGGATCAACAGAGAGCCGAGAATGTCACCGCGGAGGATATCGACATAAAGGTAGACGATGAGGAGTGGGACGAACAAGAACATGCCGCGGGTGTAACACCCTTCTACCCAAAATACAAATTATGTAAATTATTAGAGTACAACAACAAGAAGGGCATCACACATTATTCAAAATACCATTTAGTCATTGTCCTGTCCCGTAACACGGGTTACACCATTAACATAAGCAAAATATGCATTTTTCTTTTGCAGCAGAATCATACTTAATAATTCAAATTGGCATTTCACTTCTTGAAATAAAATTTATCCAACCAAAAATAACATCATAGACTAAGAGAAAATATTCTTCAATAAAACATGAAAATGAAAACAAGTTCAATAACTAATTCCCAACCCGATGTTACATGACACAAAGCAGGACACAAAAACTCCAAAACCACTCCTAAAAAAATAAAGACACGCTCCAAGACTCTGAATCCTCTAGCATTACAGAGCTACTATTTATCATCTACAAGTTACCCACATAGAGGCAACATTTCCAAGCAGACAGGGTGAGAAATCATAATTCATTATATTAGTATCAGGATATGGAATATAATTAAATCAAGCACAACAATATCATAACATCGTTGACAACAAAATTCAGCAACAACACAATCTCAAACACATTCCTTAAAATGCAATGTCAACTATAATGATATGCATAACATGCATGTGGTACCAATTTTTCTCCGTGTGATGGACACATGGCCATCAATCCTCCACAAAAAAGCACACCAAAATCACAAAATCCGAACGATGGGATTGAAGCCACCAAATAGGCCGAAGCCCCACCAAAATATGCCATGAAATGCAATGATACGTTACTCCTCATAAATCACCAAAATTAATAGTGCATCATTCATTTCATGTTCAGCAAATAATCATCAATTAATCAGGTTTTTCATCATAACACCACATCTATAATCCCCGTTCATCAACAACTCCAAATTATCAAATTATAGTCAAATTACGGTAAAAATTATAAGACGCTTTTAATCGTTTTCTGAAAATTCAGATCTAAAAAATATCTCACATCACTCATTTTCTTTCATCAAATAAAGTTCGTTTTGTTATCTTTCTGACGCTTCAAACGGAACTCAAATCGGAGTTACGGATTATCAGTTATGAATTTTTCAAATATTAAAATTTGCCACTATTACAGTGTTAACCGGTTAACCCATAGCGTTAACCGGTTAACGCCTCATTTTCTCCAAAAATACGCGAATTTTCCACTGGTTAACCGGTTAACACCTGGGGTTAACCGGTTAACACCTGGGGTTAACTAGTTAACTCCTGCGTATCAGCAATTTTCCTGCTATTTACGAATTCAACACCAAAAACCCCCAATTTCTCCATACGAATTTCATCCCATTATACCTCAAAACCCCTTCAAATCAATCATCAAATATATACAACAACAATGCAGAAATTTAAACATCAAACACATCATTCTAACTCATCTTATCACTCCTAATTCCTCAATTCACACTCTTATAACTCAATCTATGTCAATAAGCCAAAAAGCCACCAAAATCATACAAAACATAATCTAATTACAACCCAATTCCTATAAAATTATAATAGATTATGAAAACTCCTCATACCTTAGAGAATTATGTCGGTTGATACTCTTCTCCAAACTCTTAGCAACTTCAAGACCTTAAGCCCCCTCTCCTTCTTCTCTCAGAGTTCTTCTTCACAAAAACACGAAAAGTGAGAACTTTTGATTGTGTTCTCCTATTTGGGTAAAATTATCCCTGTTTATGATTTTCCCAACTTAACCTTATTCTTTTCTCATAAAGACCACCTTGCCCTTTTCTTTTAAAAGCAATATTTTTATTAATAATAACAATAATAGTATAATAATACACTAATTATTTTTATTATATAAAAATACTCTTTTTCTTCCAAAAATATCCACATTTACCCAAACCTCTAAATTTTTTCTAAATCAGTTAAATAAATAAATAAATAAATATATAAATTTAGATTTTCGGGGTGTTACAACTCTCCCATACTATAAGAATTTTTGTCCTCGAAAATTACCTGAAGTAAATAGAGTCGGATACGACTCCTTCATCTGATCTTCTCGCTCCCAGGTCCAACTCTCTCCAGCTGGTCCTCTCCACAATACCTTCACTAAGAAAATTTCTTTACCTCACAGTTGCTTCAACTCCCTGCTATCAATCCTCACAGGTAACGCTTCAATTGTCAGATTATCGCTCACCTGAACATCATCCACCTGAATTACATGCGACAGATCCGGAATATATTTCCTCAACTGCGACACATGGAACACATCATGTAGATTTGCAAGTGACGATGGTAGAGACACTTGATAGGCAACCTCTCTTATCCTCTGCATAATCTGATACGGGTCAACAAAACATGGAGTGAGCTTTCTAAACTTCAAAGCTCGCCTCACACCAGTCATAGGAGTAACTCTTAAGAACACGTGATCTCCCTCTTGGAACTCAAGTGTTTTTCTTCTCTTATCATGATAACTCTTCTGACGACTCTGCGACTTCTTCATCCTTTCCTGAATTATCTTTATCTTCTCAGTTGTTTCTTAAACAATCTCAGGTCCGAGCACCAAACTCTCTCCCGACTCATACTAACACAAAGGAGTTCGACAACGTCTACCATACAACGCTTCATATGGAGTCATTCCAATACTAGCATGAAAACTGTTGTTGTATGTAAACTCAACCAACAAGCTTAGAAATATACTGACTGTGAACGACGCTCTTTCCCTCTACCGATCCCTGTGAATACGATAACCCTTAATAATTCTTTCAATCATAAACATTTGCTTTCCGCTTTACCACAATCAACACTTTTCAAACAAACTCTCATTAAATAAACAAAAATACAATAGGGATATCAATTACCACTGTATTTTTTTCTTCAGTTCATTTACTTCTTTCTTTGTATGGCCTTTCTTTTAGCAATAAACAAGAAACTAATAAAACTTTACTTTCTACTATTACATTTTCTTATCATCAGAGATAAAATAGTAAGAAAAACAAGTTTAAAATATATATAAAAATTACAACCCTTGAGGCTTAAGGTGGTGTATTAGTTATTTTCTTTAAATCTGATTGTGTAGAGGAAACATTAGTTTTCTCTACAATATAATGGACTCAATTTTCTCTCCGATTAGCAAAGTTCCTCCCGCCACCAGCATCTAAAAGATATTTTGCAAAAAATTGTCACAAATAATGAGGTAATAAAGTAGCAAGAAATTTTATGATGCATAGAAAAGATCTTTGTGCTATGCAAAAGATAATTGTAGTAGCACCATAAGAAAAAAAGGGACAAAGTGCTACTCTATTTCATCATGGTTGATTAAAAAAGGGGGTATAATAGAGCTCATGCAAAACAAAATAGAAGTATTACTTGTAGGGCTTAGGTAAAATGTCTCATAAATTGTTTAAGAGGGAAGAACCACATAGTGTAAAAAATCAGTAAACAAAAATACAACTAACTAGTGTTACATTTCAAAAGTATTTTACAGACATATGGTTTCTAGATGAACTTAAGTGGGAAAGGATCTTCATAAATGAAACATAGGAAAATGAAAAAAAATCCAACTACCAAGCCTTTAAAAAAGCATGTAAATTGTACCGAAAAGTTTGAGGAATAGCCCCTAAAGCTCCCATTGCCCCCTTCCCTGTCCACGTTGCCTCAATCTAGACTCCTCAGAAACCTTGTTACTCAATCCTTACAATGGACAAGTTATAACAAATCAATCAATTTAATAAATGTTAGAGAAAATTATGGTGACAACAACAAAAACCATCATATTTAGGGTTTGATGAATTGGGGAAAGAGTGGAATCATCAGATTTGAAGGATTGGGTAAGGTATTTTTCAGGGGAGAATGAAGGGTGAGTCTTTGTCATATGATGGAGAAAAATAATGGAATCATTAATGGTGGAAATTGAAGCGTAGGATTAAAGAAGGGAATTATAGAAGCATGAATCACTAGGGGAATTATAAGTGTTAACGATGGAATTGAAAATAGTCTTAATATAACTTTAACACTCAATTTCCACTATGGAAAAAGTGAACACGTAACCAAACGAAATATTACATTTGGCGTGCCACATCATCTTCTGTTAGTAGAAACTAACGGGGGAGACTTAATTTAGGGACGAAAAACTTTCAGAGGACCAAAATTTGAAGGACCAAACTTGAAAGTTGGGATATTTGTAGGGACTAAAAACATATTTAATACATTTTTTTAATAGTCTGCAAGTAAACATGTGTCGCCTTACCTTCGCCTTTTTTTACACAAGCTAAATTGGATGCTCAAAATCTCAACTGAATTCTTTAAAATGATGGTAAAATGAATCCACTCAACACGTTATACCATCCCTAATGATACATGGTTGAATTCATATCGAAGACATTACAATTTTTTTAAAAGAGAATAATTTTGAACTTTCTTTCTTTTAATAATATTTAATTTCAAAGAAAAACTGAGAGATAATTATTAAAAATATTTACATTTTAATATATAAAATATATTTATTTTAAAATATTTTTTAATGAAAACATACTAAATTTTAGGGTTAGTGTTAGCACCTCCATTAATTTATTAATTTTATATTGGATGTGTTAACTCAATGGTAAATGAATCGTGACCTCAAGGTATTGAGTTGAAATCCATTCTGACACAATAGTAAAATAATCATTAGTACCACTTTCAAAAATAAAATTATCCCTTTCTTAATTTTTTTTTTTAAACCAATATATCATTTTGAAGAAAACAATAATTGTGTTTAGGGTTGCGACGCGCCCCCAAAAGAACAACATTATTCCGCTCTCTTATATAAAACGAGATATTGGTTCTTTTTCTCAATTTTCACACTCACTATTCCATCAATTCTTCTCTTTTTGTCAAAGCTATATTGTGTATTCACAGATTCCTCGATGGCCTCGAATTCTGTCGACCATGCCTTTGAATTTCAGGTTCATTTCTCTTTTCACTCACATATTTTATCTTGCTTTGCTTGATTTGTTTATTTAAATTCTTTTAAGGAGTGTAATTAAAAATGATATTATAGAATTTAATTCAGATGATTTTGCATCGTGATTTCGTTCCTAATAGGATAGAAGAATCGACGCGACTATTTTTTTTATGTATATTTGCTTTCAATCACTTTAATTTTTGATTTGTTCCTTACAAAAAAGCGATGTGTGCGATTTATTGTTTTCATGTTTTTTGGTATCATACTAATAGTATTTTATTACGTGGATAGGAAAAACATGGAGGGGGAGAAACAAACACTCGTCAAACTTTGGAGAACAACGTAGATCTGATAAAAATAAAAATCCAACAAGATCGAGTCAAATCTATTCAAGTGAGTCTAATTTGGTGGTTAATTCTTTCAAATAATATATATAGTTATGTGTAGATTTGAATATGTATTTATTTCTGTTAAAAGTGATTTTGTTAATTCAAGTATTGTAATTGGTTAACACGGGCGTGTAATCGCTTACAGCAAGTGAAATATCACTTCTGGACTAAAAAACAAGACAAAAATTTGAGGGAGTAACCGGTTACCATTGAAAGTATTTTTCATCGTAGTGTTAACTGTAACCGGTTAACGATTTGATGTAACCGGTTGCAGGCTCGAATTTTTGCATTTTACAATTATGTACTTGTATGTTTTAGGTCCCGATCATTCTGTAACACTTGTATAAATGCCTTGAAGGCATTCTCATCTTTGGTTAATCCAAATATCACTCTCAACCTCAATTTTCTCTCTCTCTCTCTCTATCTATCTATCTATCTATCTATCTATCTATCTATCTATCTATCTATCTATCTCTCTCTCTCAATTTCCTCTTTCACTTTCTACATACCAATTTTCTCCATCATTGTTCACCAATATTGTGGTTCAAAGTTCCAACACTTGGCATCAAGAGCTTGGTTCTGATCCACAAACACCTAGTGTGCAACATGGATTTGGTCTCGAATGAAAGAATCCCTAGAAACCTACCCTTCCTAGATGTGAATATTTACGAAAAATGGTGCAAGAAAATGAAAGTGTTGTTTGTCTTCTTAGATGTTTTTGAAGTGATCAAGAACAGGGTGAATCCTCTTGTCTACGATGCAATGACTTCACAGTAAGCAACGAACACACCAAGCAATGGATAAGGAAGAGAAAAATAAAGATTTAAAGGTGTTATTTTTTATCCATCAATGTGTGGATGGTGAAAATTTTGAGAAAGTTGGTGATTGCGAATCGTCAAAGCAAGCGTGGTATATATTAGAGAATGCTAATGTAGGGGCTGACAAGGCGAATGTGGTGAGGTTACAAACTTACAGGCATCAACTTGAATTTATTCAAGTGGAAGAAAAAGAGACAATTAATGATTTCACAACAAGAATAACTTGATTAGTGAATCAAGTGAAAGCATGTGGAGAAATAGTCATAAAGTCGTACGTTGTAAAAAAAAATTGTGTTGTTTAACACCAAGATTCGACAATGTAGTTGTAGCGATTGAAGAATTTAAGGAACTTACAAAGATGATCAAAGATGAGATACAAAGATCTCTTGAGGCTCATGAGAAAAGGATGAATGAGAGAAATAATGATAAGGAAAAGACAAAGATCACTTTGCAAGCTTGCTTCAATGATAAGGACAAGAGATCGAAAGAAAAATGACCCATGAAGAGTAAAGGGAATTTTCAGAGTCTTGGTGGAAGAGAGTCCCAAAATTCCAAGAATTTGACTTGTCAATGGGGTGAGATCACCAACAAGAAAAATGGTGGTTAATGAAACTTTAGAGGTGAAAAGAAGAGGTTGGACAAAAGCAATGAGCAATGCTTTAGGTTTCAAAGGTTCGGTCATTTTGCAAGATACTGCAATGTGAACAAGAAGGAACCTCAAGGAGATGAATACAAGGTTGCAAGGCAAGATTTTGATGAAGAAAATACACTCTTGGTCATGATCACACACGGGGAATGTCGCAACAACAAGCTGTAGGACAACACAAGCAGCAATTTCTGGAATGTTGCAAAAATAAGTTATAACCAGTAACATGATATGGCTAACCAGTTACATGCAGAAGAAAATGCCATGATGAGTATGAAAGGAGTTCAGTGAAGTAAGGAATGGTATTTAGACTCAGTTTTTTCTACTCATACGACATAGAGGAAGGATTTGTTGTTAAAATCAATTGTGCCATGAATAACAAAGTGAAGTTTGCGGATGACACCACTCTAGCGGCCGATGGGATCGGTGATGTTTTGATCATAAAAAGGGACGATGGACATTCCTTGATTAAATATGTTTTGTACATTCCAGGAATCAAATGTAACCTCTTAAGTATTGGCCAATTGCTTGAGAAAGGTTACAAGATTCATATGGAAACAAGAGGATGCATTTTATGGATCAAATGGGGTTTTGGTTCTTAAAGGTCATATGGCTTCCAATAGGACCATCAAGCTTGAGCTGAAGGTTATAAAGCATAAATATCTTGTTATAGTGGAAATTTGAAACTAGTGGATATGGAACTATCGTCTTGGGCATCTCAATTTCCGAGATCTTAGAGACTTGTAAAATAATGGAAAGGTAACGAGATTGCCATTGATCAACATACCTGATGAAATTTGTGTAGAATGTGTGAAAGAGAAGCAACATAAGGGTAAATTCAACAAAGATGATGATTGTAAATCCATGAATCACCTTGAGGTGGTGTATTCATATGTGTATGGATCGATGCAAGTAGATTCCATTGGTGGCAATATATATTTTGTCACATTCATCGACGATCATAGTAGTAAGTTATTTACATACCTAATCAAAAGAAAGGATGAGGTATTTGAAGTGTGTAAGAAGTTTAATTCCATGGTTGAGAGGCAAAGCAGTCACAAACTCAAAGTGGTCAAAATAAATGGTGGAGACGAATATGTCTCAAAAGACTTTGAGAGGTTTTGTGATCAAGAAAGGATTATACATGAGGTAGTACCACCTTATACATCATAGTAAAATGGTGTTTCCGAGAGGAAGAATCGATCGATCATGAACATGGTGAGAAGCATGTTAAAGAGGAATAACATTTCTAAAGAGTTATGGGGAGAAGCGGTATCCATAGTTGCCTATTTGTTGAATAAGTGTCCAACAAAGAAACTTAAGAAGATAACACCGGAGAAAGCATGGTTCTGATTCAAATCGAATCTGAACCGTTTGAGGGGTTTTGGTTCTGTAGCGTATCGACATATTCCGGGCAGCTTAGAAAGAAGTTGAGTGATAAGGGATAAGTGATGATACTTTTAGGGTATCACTCTATAGGTGGTTACAAGTTGTTTAATTCAACAAAGATGAGGGTTTTGATCAGTTTTGATGTTATTATTGACGAAATCAAGTAGCTGCAGCAGCCTGTAACCGGTTACATAAAGTTATAACCGGTTACAGCTTTGAAAATTCAAATTCTACAAAAACAAAAAGAGTAGAAATTCTTGTTGCCAAAGCCTGATGAAGAAAATGTCAAAAGATCAATAAGTCAAAAAGGGGTGCCTTAAATACTCTAATATTGTGATTTGTTCTGAGAAACTGAGACAACAAAGTCAATGATGATGGTGATTTTGACCACTTTTCACTTATGGCCGAATCCGAACTCATTAAAACGAAAAAGACTTTAAGTGATCTAAAGTGGATTTGTGTTATGAAGGAGGAGTTGGAATCAATTGAGAAGAATAATACTTAGGAGTTGGTTGAACTATCGGATGGAAAGAAGCCAATTTGTGTGAAATGGGTGTTCAAAGTGAAGGTAAATCCCAAGGGTGAAATTATCAAGCATAAGACTCGATTAGTTACAAAGGGTTTCTTACAAATAAAAAGCATAAACTTTGAAGAGGTATTTGCACCAATTGCTATAGGTGAAATCATAAGGCTAGTTGTTGTCATTGTGAATAACAACAAATGACCCATCTACTAAATGGACGTCAAATATACGCTTTTTGAATAAACCGCTTGAAGATGAGGTGTATGTAGAACAACCCCTATTTGTTTTGTGAGAAAGCAAGAGTTAAGGTTCTAAAGTTGAAAAAAGAATTATATGGTTTGAAGCAAGCTCCAATATCTTGGAATAAAAGAATAAATGGTTTCTTAAAGGAGATTGGCTTCAAGAAATATGTATCCAAGCATGGAGTGTATGTAAGACGGATACAAGTGAATGAGTGATTATCCTTTATTTTTATGTAGACAACATGTTGATAATGAGAAGCAACAAAAAGTGCATTTATGAGTTCAAGGATGAACTTATGAAAATATTTGAGATGACAAACCTTTGTGTCATGACATACTTCCTTTGTTTATATGTAGACGACATGTTGATAACGAGAAGCAACAGAAAGTGCATTTCTAAGTTCAAGGATGAACTTATGAAAAAAATTGAGATGACAGACCTTTGTCTCATGACATGCTTTTTTGGCATTGAATTCTACAATTCCAAAAAGGGACTGCTCATGCACAAAGGAGGTGTACACTTGAGATATTGAAGAAGTTTGAAATGGAGGATTGTAATGCTTCCATTAATGCGGTTAAAACCAATGTTACACTTGTCGAAGAATGAGAATGAGCAAGATGTTGATCAAACTTAGTATATGTGGTTGATTGGATACTTGTTTTATTTGTGCAATATGCGACAAAACTTTGCGTTTAGTGTTGCTATTGTGATTAGATTCATAGGGGGCCGAAGGTGTCTCACTTGATAGCAGTCAATAGGATCCTAAGATATGTCAAAGGTTTTGTTGGCTCCAAAATTATCTTTTTTGCTGCGGATACAAACATAAAATGAAATTTACTCGGTTTTACTAATTCCAATTGGTTCAGAGATAAAGATGATTTAAATTCTACAAATGAATACATCTTTATGCTCGGTGCAACACCAATCTCATGGTTTTTGAAGAAGGAACTGGTAGTTACACTCTCATCTTGTGAGGCTTAGTACATTACCGCTTCGTTATGTGTGTGCCAAGCCTTGTGGCTTATGAATATATTGGAGGAACTGGGCATTAGTGAGGGTAAGGCGATTGCAATTCTGGTTGACAATGTTTCCACGATTAATCTTGCTAAGAACCCATTTGCACATGGGAGGATAAGTATATTGAGATGAAGTTTCACTACTTGAGGGAGCTTGTTGGTGAAGGAATGTTAATATTGGAATATTGCAGAAGTGAATACCAAGTGACTGATTTACTGACTAAGAGAGTCACAAATGATATGTTCAAGAGGTTGAAGATGAATATGAGCATGGAAGACTTGGATCACTTGAATTAAGGTGGTGCATTAAAAGTGATTTTGGTAATTCAAGTGTTGTAACCGGTTAACACGAGGGTGTATCCAGTTACAATAAGAGCAATGCCACTTGAGGACTGAAGAACAAGTCAGAATTTCGATGGTCTAATCACTTAACATATGAGGTTAACTGGTTATGACGGGAAGTATTTTTTATTGTAGTGTCAATTGTAGTCGGTTAATGATTTGGTATAATCGGTTATAGGCTCGAGCTTTGCATTTTTTTAGTTATACACTTGTATGTTTTAGGTCCCAATCATTTTTTAATACTTGTATAAATTCCTTAGAGGCATTCTCATCTTTGGTTAATGCAAATCTCTCTCTCTCTCTCTCTCTCTCTCTCTCTCTCTCTCTCTCTCTCTCTCTCTCTCTCTCTCTCTCTCTCTCTCTCTCTCTCTCTCTCTTCACATTCCAATTTTTCCATCATTGTTCACCAATCTTGTGGTCTAAGGTTCCAACAATTTCTACATTATTGAGAAGATCTCAAGTTCCACGTTAGTTAGAGATAGAATCTTGAAAGAATTTATATAGAGTGACTCTCTCCACCATACAAGTTAGTTTTGTAAGGATGAGTTAGACCAATATCAAATATGGTATCTGAACTTATCAATTAGACCATGGACCGTCCATCGTTTTTATCCATGCAACAAAACTAAAAAGAGTAAAGGATTTTAATATTAATCAATTTTACCAAAAAAAAAAAGGTTCAATATTAATCAATTTTACAAAGTTAAAACAAATGAATTAAGAGTAAAACAAAATTTATATATTTGCAAATATCGAAATCAAACAAACCAAAAAATGATGTATTTGTGGTAAACCTTAAATATTTAAATGTCATATGCAATTATGATTGTGAGACAATTATTTAATTTATTTTCAACTATAAATGAAGAGTGGGAAAATATTGTTCTGCTAGTAACATTTTATACTCTATATTGATTGAGTTAACTTAGTTATATTTGAGGAATTATTATAGTCTAGTTCTTTTTGTTTTCTTTGGACAATTGAACAATATCAAAGTTTAAAATAAATTGACATTTAGGCTATTATAATGGTTCATCATTTCTTAAATATATGTGAAAGTTTTACCATGAACTTATAAAAAATAAAGGGAATAATTCTCTCATTTTCTTTTAAATGCTTGTAATTAACCTTAATTATATTTCTTTAGGAAAAGATTGCTGGGAATGGGAAGAATATTCAATCCCAACGTTTGAATGTCATGTTAGAAATATCAAAAAATAAATCATTACAAACTGAGAAAAATAATTCTCAAAAGCTTTCTTCAAGAATGGATCATCCTATGTTCAAGTTCAATGGCTCAGTCACTCAAGTTTTGGAAGAAGATGACAATATCTATAGTCTAGATGCACCATTTGTGGAAAGTGTCAATCTCCCATTCATCAAAAGAGTACCACCCTATACAGTTTGGATCCCTTTATCCAGGTACATTTTACTTATAAACATGACCGTCTTTGAGGATGTACAACATGTAAATTATATGAACTTTGTGTCGTGTATTTATTACATTTTTTATTAAAATTCATGCAAAACAGAAATGAGAAAATGACGGAAGATGACTCGAGTTCTAGAATAAAAACTATATTTTATGATCATCGTAAAGGTGAAACAATAATATGTAGTGATGGTGATGAAGAATTAAAAAAGGATAAGGATGCTAAACGCATCTTTTCAGAAGGTGAAGACAAATTGTTGAGGTAAAACTTAAATTCAATACAAACTTTAAATTTCTTGTGCATCATATTTTTCTACTTGATTCAAAAAATTTAAGTTGATCATATACGAAACATGATATCTTGATTATTTAATATATAGGATTGTATTTGAAGAATATGGTTTATCTGAAGAGGTGTTGAGTATTGTTGGTCGTTCAATCGGGCGCACGGATTCTGAAATTCAGGTAATTCTAATATCTATTAAATTTATGTTCAATGTTAAGAGATTTATGTATAATGAGAAACTAATTATTTCTTGTCTTGAAAAAATCGTGTCAATAAAAATATGCAGGAGAGGTATAAATTTATCGAGAAAAATGACCAAAATTCGAGTTATCATGGAGAAAGTGAATCTCACATTGAGACATTTTTGAACCAAAGTTTGAGTGGAACTTTAGAGGTTTTTGACCCCCTTTTATGTCGTAAATGCATGGTAAATATTTTAAAACTATCATTATGTTGTCTAATATGATTATGAATAACTCGTGTATGTTTAATTTTTCGATTTTGTTGTACTTTGTAGATTTTTAATTGTTCTCTGCACGGAAATTCTCAAAAGATGATATATCCGGTAAGTAAAACAAAAATTCTACTTTCATTTCTGAACACGCGGTTTCATTAATTAATAAATTAGTTTTGATGATGGTTTATTTTTCAGAGGGAAAAACAACAAATTTGGTCAGAACCAGAGGGTGAAAAAAAGCCATGTAGTGACCATTGTTACATGACTAATTCAGTGGAAGGACAAGTTGAAGAAGAGTTTAGTGTTTCAAATTGGAAACTTTTGGAGAAAGAATTATACTTGAAGGGAATAGAAATGTTTGGGAGAAATAGGTAAGAGTTTTTTATTGTTTTCAACATTACACTTAAAACACATATATATAAATTTTGTAGCATCGACACCTCATCTCTGAAACAGAATATATTTGTATTCACGTTATTGTTAGAGACTAACGTGACATTGAAAATTATGATCACGTTCAATTTATTATTTTTTATTAATTATTACAAAGTTCTGCATGTTAGTATAAGTGTAGTGTCTGGTATTTGTGTCAGTATTCGTGCTTACTGATTATACAATTCTTGCTATGCAGTTGCCTTATATCTAAAAACTTGTTTTTTGGATGGAAAACTTGCAAGGAAGTTGCTAAATACATGCATTATGAAATGTCAATTCTACAAGGATCTATAGACCAAAAAGGAAAATTGAATGAAATTAAATCCAAACCACGTAGGCATAAAAGAAAGCTCAAACATAAGAGGTTTAAGAATTCTTCAAAGTCAGCAGGAGTTCCATCTAGATGGAAATCAATGACTAATGGGAAAGAAAAGTGTATTCAATATACACCTTGTGAATGTCAAGGTGTGTGTGGAAAGAAATGTTCTTGTGTTGATAATGGATTTTGCTGTGAAAAATATTGCGGGTATGTCGATAATCATTCAATTATATTCCTTTTTAATAAATATTATTATTGTGAACGATTCTTTCGACAGAGTAATTTGTTGTTAATTAACAAATTATGTTTTAATGTGATCTATTTTTTTGATATTTAGGTGTTCTAAGCCATGTAATAATCGATTTAGTGGATGTCAGTGTAAGAAGAGTCAATGCAAAACTCGGAAATGTCCATGTTTTGCAATAGGGCGAGAATGTGACCCGGATGTATGTCGGAATTGTTGGGTTAGGTAATGTTTTTTTTTTTTTAAATTGATTTTATGGTTCTGATATTTTTATTAAATTTTACATGAATTATTATGTAATATTATTTTAAATAAGGTGATTAAATTATTCAAATTGTCATGATTAATATAATGAAATTATTTATATTATTCTTATATAGTTGTGGAGATAATTTATTAGGAGAGTCGTCTCATCGCAGAGAGAGACAGTGTGAAAATATGGTATTTCTTTTGAAGAAAAAGCAGAAGGTAGTATTTTTTCTTGCTCTTATATGTGTTTAATTCATGAGTACATGAATATTTACAACATTTATTTAAATTTTATTTGTTAGATTCTTATGGGAAGATCTGGTGTTGTTGATGGATGGGGAGTTTTCTTAAAGGTTTGAAAAGTTTGCACTTATTTGTATTATTTATTCTTTAAAATATGAAAATATATACTCTTATTACTAATTACTAATTGTTAATGCATTTCAGAATCCTGTAAATAAAAATGAGTTTATAGGAGAATATACCGGTGAAATACTGACTCACAAAGAAGGTGATATTCGCGGAAAAGTATATGACAGGGCAGACTTTTCTTTTCTTTTTAACTTGAATAATGAGGTAAGTGTTTCATATCAAATATAATTTTAATTCACACTTCATTCGACCGATATTTTAAATTCATGTATTCGAGACATACATGATTGTTTGATCATAATTCAAAATATCAAGTATTCTAACTCTGTGAATGCGGAAAATCTCCAGTATTGTCTTGATGCTTATCGTAAAGGAAACAAGTTAAAATTCGCAAACCACTCGACAAATCCGAATTGCTACGCAAAGGTTAGTCGAGAAACTCCATGAATGTCATGATTGTGAATTCAATTGTTGAAATTTTGTAATCATTGATACTTTTTTGTAAAGCTTATGCATGTTGCTGGAGATCATCGAATGGGAATATTTGCAAAGGAACGCATTGAAGCTGGTGAGGAGCTTTTCGTTGATTACAACTATGATGATAAAGTTCAAAGCCTACGATGGTTTAATAAATTTAGAGATGAAGCTAAGTCCATCAAAAGTGATCCAACATTTTCTGATAAAAAAAATTAATTTTTCTCCTTGATGAGCTAAATGGAAAACTAGTGACCAATTTTTATTGTGTTTTCTCTCCATGAACAATTTTGAATTGATCATGTAGTGTTTAAGTTTGTTGTTTCTAATACTTTTAGGTTATTTTTACTGAATTAATACTTTAAACAATGCAGTGTTTGTATTGCTATAATTTTTATTCCTTTATATTTAATGTTTTATTATTGGATCAAAATGTGTGTATGATATATAATTTATTTGGATTAACTTATTGAATTTATTTAGTAACATAAATTTTGTGGGAGAATTTATAAAAACAATTTATGATATTTTCATAAGTTTTAAAAAAAAAATTATTTTCATAAATTTCTCTAAATATCATATGGAATAGCTTATGGCATATATAAAAATATTTTAAAAATATTTTACCACTTTCTATAGAAATAGTTTATGTAAATTTATACATAAGCATTTATATTGATAAACACTTGCACTACAAAATGCAAATAAGTTTTTTTTTTTTTTCAGTAAATAATAAGATGCATTAGATAAAATAAAGTATAAGCATGGTGAAACACAATGTGTCTGGAAATTTTAATCTTCATTCTAAAAACAATACTAATAATTAAGTCAATTATAATTTGGACATCAATAACTTTAAAAAACAATACTAATAATTAAGTCAATTATAATTTGAACATCAATAAATTTAAAGACTTTAGAAACTAATAGAGTATTACCAATCCAATTCCTTAATCCAAATAATCGAGCAAATTTCTTCCATAAATTATAAGTGTGTTTAGGAATCAACATCTTAAAATTTATCCACGAATCATTTATTTAATTTTGGGACATACAATTTGATTATACAAGTTTTCAAAGTTGATTAAACTTACCATATATTAAGGAATCATTTGTTAAATAGAAATGAGAGTCTGATTTACAACAATCATTGTTAGATTCTCACTCATAAACATATTTCCTTCATTTAAACATCTTTGGAGCATTCCATCAAATACCATGAATACAATCTTAAAATAGACTATACATAAGAGTAACTCACACAACTGAATCAAACAATAAAACAAAATAACAATAACTATAATCGATATACAAATAAAATATCTTAGAAATTTTGTATCTTCTGGTAATGGAGGCTCTGATAGAGGTTGTTTTTTTTATGTCCGTACAACTTTGGCCCATTGGTTGGTGAAGATGATTTTGGAGTTGGGAGCACATAAGCATACTTGATTCGAGAAATGAGAGCTTGGTGGTTGTTGATGGACAAGAGAGAAACCATGATGAAGGTTGGTGATAGAATAAGGCAAATAACCAGTAGAGATGGGCGATTCAAAGGAATGGAAGGAAAGAAAAAAATACAAATATAGAAACCTCGACTAAGAAAAAGACATCCTCCATGTACGAGAAGAGAAGATCCAGTAACGAAGGTGAGACCTCTACTAGATAAGAGGGGACGCTCAACCATATATGAAAAAAAAAATAGGAAAAACAACCTAATTTTAGAGAGGGGGAGCTTCTCTCTCTATACTTTTATTTATGGAAAAAAAACTTTACAATAGAAGGTGCTAATATGTTATTTATTAAAGAGAACATTAGTATTGTAAGGACCTCTTATTAATAGTATATGAAACTTAAAATAGATTGCATAAAAAGAGACTATTATATTTGTTGTCAATCTTTTTATGAATTACAACAAAGTTCAATATCAATTTGTGGGGCAAAGAATAGTAGCAACCAAAATAAATGGTCTACAACAATAATAATCCGTACACAGGTAATATAACATAATAAGGCAAGAAACAAAATGAAGGTTTGTTCACCCAGTTCGATCAAACGATCTACTCCGGGGGAGAGAGCATCTCTTTAATTCACTATACTCAAAAAGTTGTTACAAGAGATTACATATGGGTTACAAGAAAATAGCATTCGCCTTCAAGTTCCCAAGAACAACCTTAAAGGCGCCCAAGAACAACCTTATTTTCTACCCAAGTGTTTCACAACCTCTCCAACTCTCATTATATGAATCACTCAAACCCAGGGTGTAATCCAAGCTTTTCTTTGTGCTGAAATATAATACCTTTATACCCTTGCTCTCCTTTTTTTGGTGTAAGCCTTAAGATTGTCACACACCAAACATATAAGAGATACTTATTTATAATAGCAAATACCCAATAAACAAAGCCCAAAATATGGATCCATGGGCCGAATAAAAAAAAATCCAAAAACTGAAAAACACTATTCATCGTACGGATACTACTATTCATCCGTACAACGATACTATTCATCCGTACGGATGACACTATTCATCGCCCGTTTTTTTTTCATCCGACTTTTTAAAACTTTCGATTTTTGCGGTAAATGCAATCTCCAAAATATATTTTCTTTCTCTTCACCAACAAAGGTTTTAAGGCAATTTACAACAATCTCCACATTGACTTTAAATAGTGTTGATATCAATTTAACATTCAACAAAATTGCAACTCTCTACCAAGTTGAAACTCTAATCAATAACCTTGATCAAATTCAAGCAACCCTTGAATCGTGATCTTGTCACTTGCATCCACTTGTTTCCAATTACCTTTTTCTGCCTAGGTAAGTTAACAAGCCTACAAGTATGATTTTTCAACCACCCTTGACTCCACATGTTTTCAAATGTCTCCCTGAAGGTTTTTCTTCTTTTATTTTGCAGTCCTTCAGCCACACATTAAAAACATAATATCCAAGACTAGCATAATTTTCCCTTTGAGATGTTACAATAATCTTCCTTACCTTATCATGAGTCAAATGATAATCAGAGATCTCGGTAACCGTTCTCTTACTACTGCTAGAATTTATAGTAGGAAACTCCACCTCAAACTGAGTTTACTCCGTTATAGTTTCTACCGGTTTTCTCCCTTGGTTTTTATTATTCTTCTTCTGAATAAATTCTCTACCAACCAAGTAAGTTGTTTTAACCTCAGCTCTTCCCCAAAAACTCAATAACAACTCAACGGTAACATGCATTTTTATCCCTTGATTTCTGCAAAATTCATTATACTCCTCTGAAACTTTTTCAAGGCATTCATAATGCCTTAAACTCAAATCCTATAGTTTTTCTTTGTCATGAAAACCTCCACTAGTTAACAATGAATGAATAACAACATTTGAACCTTCTGAAATATATAGACTGCATATTTTAGACCTTTTAGCAATAATCAATTCATCACACGAAATCTTCAACACTCCACGTTCAACTCTAGTACAATAGCCTAGATCCTCAAGCATACTTATAAATAACATATTTCTCTTGAGTTCTGGAACATACCTCACATTGTGAATAAGAAGTTCACGATCATTAAACATTTTAAATTTGATCGTGCCAATACCATGAACCTTGCATGTCTTATTATTACTAAGGCGAACTACTCCACCTTACACCATCTTCAAAGTTTCAAAGTATTCTATTCTTGGACACATGTGATAAGAGTAACATGAGTCAATGACCCAACTATCTTCAGTTTCCAAACTCGATACTATTAGTGTTTCGGCATACTCATAACTTTCCTCACCCAAGGCAATTGCAGCTTGAACAAAATCTCTATTGACCTTTCTTTTAGGATAATCCCATTTAAAGTGATTCTCTAACAATTAAAACATTTTACCTTTAACTTGTCATACCTCTTTGATTTGAACATCCTTTTATGCTCATATCCTCCTCTTGACACATTTAAGCCTTCACCACTATCTTCAATCTTCAAATATTTCGACTTTGAAAATTCTTTGGATTTCACCACCATCTAGACTTCATTCAAAGTAATAGTACCTTCCTTTCCATAAAGAATAGCGTCCTTAAAGTGCTCAAAGGATTTGGGTAATGAACTCAACAGGAGCAAAACCTTGTCTTCTTCATCAATCTTAACTTCAATATTTTCAAGATCATCGATAATCTTGTGAAATTTTGTAAGTTGCTCAACTATGGATTTGTTATCCATCATTCGGAATTAATAGAGTTGTTGTTTCAGATACAACCTATGAGCCAAAGACTTTGTCATATACAATGATTCAAGTTTTACCCACATAGTAACCGCAATTTTCTCCCTGGAGACTTCTCTTAGAACTTTATCCCCGAGGCACAAGATAATAGTACTCCTGGCCTTATACATCATCTCGGTCTTTTGTACTTGTGTAAGCCCAACAAACATCAATATTTCACTCTTCAAAGCATCAATACACTTCTTTTGAATTAAAACTGCTTACATATTAATTTTCCACAGCCCGAAGTCGTTGTTACCGGAAAATTTCTTGATTTGCCATCTACTAACCATGATGCTCACTTTGCTCCACGTTCACTGTACCACTTGCTGTGAATCTTGTTATGAATTTCAACAAAATTCAATATCAATTTGTGGGACAAAGAATAGTAGCAACCAAAATAAATGGTCTACAACAATAATAATCTGTACACATATAATATAACAGAATAAGGCAAGAAACAAAACGAATGTTTGCTTACCCAGTTCGATCAAACGATCTACTCTGGGGAAGAGAGTGACTCTCCAATTCATTATACTCAGAGAATTGTTACAAGAGATTACAAATGAGTTACAAGAAAATAGTCTTCGCCTTCAGGTTCCCAAGAACAACCCTGAAGGCGCCCAAGAACAACCATATTTTCTACTCAAGTGTTTTCCAACCTCTCCAACTCTCCATATATAAATCACTCAAACCCAAGGTGTAATCCAAGGTTTTCTTTGTGTTGAAAACTAATACCTTTAAACCATTGTTCTCCCTTATTGGTGTAAACCCTAAGATTGTCACACACTAAACATATAAGAGATACATATTATAATAGCAAATACCCAATAAACAAAGCCCAAAATCTAGATCCATGGGTCGAACCGAAAAAAAGCCAAAAAACAGGAAAAAACACTATTCATCTATATGGGACAATACTATTCATCCGTACGGGGCAGTACTATTCATCCGTATGGATGGTACTATTCACCGCCCGTTTTTTCCCCTTTTTTTTCATCCGACTTTCTAAAACTTTCGATTTTCGCGGTAAATGCAATCTCCAAAATATGTTTTCTTTCTCTTCATCAACAAAGATTTTAAGGCACATTTACAATAATAAATTATTTAAGTTAGTTTATAGTTGATGTCAAATAAGCTAGTAGATCGAACTTTTAAAGTTAAATAAACAAATATTTAATTTATATACACATTTAGGGTAAAAAGTTTTTGTCTATCAAATCATTCACAATCATTATATCATTGTTGACTTTTACTATTAATTAGCAACTGTATAGACATCTAATGGTAGGAGTGTGCGTTTAATAAATGTCTCACTTATTTATTTTCAAATGATGAAATTTCAACTATTAGACTGAGCTATACCCTCCGTGAATTCATTTATAATAAAAAAACTATAAACTAATAAAAATAGAGTTTAATGGACATTATAAAAATGTTTTACATTATTCCATTAAGACAACTCAGTTGTTTACAATATTGAGACATTTGATTACATAAGCATCAGTTTGAATCTATGACATCACTTAATCATCTTTAAGGCTATGTTTGTATATGGTAAAAATCAACAAAATGAATTGAAATAGAGTGGAGTGAGTGAAATTGAGTGGAACAGAATGAATAAATATGTTAGTATGTTGTTTGGATATTTTATGATAAAATAGAACAATTTTATCATTCCGCCCAAATAAAAAGATATAAAAAATGAAGAAAAGTAATAAAATTGAATTAAATGTGCTCCATTATGTTCGAGTTAATTACATCCTCTTTAAATTAATCCCAAACTATATAACATAAGCTTATTTCATTCTATTTCATCTCATCATATCTCACTTCATACCATTACATCGATCTAAATATAATTTAAGGGATGAAATTTTAGTCATTAAGATACTCCAAAAAAGAATTTATTTATCTTTTTTTTGTAAGCAAGTAACTTAATAAAGAGAGTATTAGGGGTACTCTAACCCGATTACAAAGGACAGTCAAAAAACCTAGAGAACAAAAGGAAAATAAAAATCAATTATGATTTTACAAAGAAGTGCAAAGGATCTTTGCAAAATTCGTAAAAATTGCAATTGAAACGAGTATTTTCGTCTATGAAACTCCAACGTCAAACCAACAACTTTATGTTTCAAACGAGATCCGATATGTTACCTTGATCTCCTTTGAATATAATCTCGTTCCTCAAAATCCATAAATTCCAACAAGTTACAATCCATAAACTACCTTCCATACCTTTAAATACTTTTTTGGAATTAAAGAAACCATTCTAAAGCCAAAAGGAATGTCTACCAACAACATTAACCTGATAAGCATCAAATCCTATCCAAGATGCTACCTGCTCCAAACTGTCTTAGAGAAATCACATTCAAAAAAGATGTGATCTTGATTTGCAATCACATCTTCACAAAAAGGACAAGCTTGAGAGAGGGGAATAATGCCTCTAGAAAACAAATTACTTTTGACATGAAGTTTATCCAAAAGAAAACGCCACCCAAATGCCTTAAATCGAAACAGGATCAAACTTTTCCATAAAAGTTCAAAACAACCATCCTGAATCGCTGCTGCAATCGCAGAGAACAAACTGTATACCGATTTCGTCGTATAGTCTACCTTCAAATCTGGTATCCAATCCCACTTGTCTTCCACATCGCAGATAAGAGTAACATGCAGCAAAATTTCAAAATATCGTTAATTTTATCATTACATCACTTACATTTCACCGCATTTTATAGCACCCAAAATTTTGAGTTACTTTTTATTTGTGTTACAACACTATCATTTCACCACATTCTATAGTACCCAAAATTTAAACTTACTTTTCATTAGTGTCGGCCAAAGAACTAAGTGACCAAATCTAGAGCTTTAAACCACAAAATTTTGGATGAAATTTTTTTCAAAAAAACGAATTTAATTATAAATATACAAAATGACACATTATTAACAAATAATTGTCCAACTTATTTTAATAAGTCTTAAATTATTCTTTTAAGATCTCGCCATAAAAACATATTTTAGACCTCTAAACACATTGGGTCGGGTCGGATCGGGTCGGATCGGGTATGCTCTTCCTTTACATTAAGAGTATTTACAATGCAATTGCATTATACTATAAAAAAACAAGTGCTTAAAATCATTCATCTTCATGAACTAGTGGAAACTTTCACAAGCTACATATTCACAGTTGCAGAAAAAATGATGATACATGTTAGAAACATGTTCACTCTAATCTACTTTGTAAATGAAAAAATAACATCTCATTCCATGTATCTGGAACCCCTGGGAGACACCAATGACTACAATCTTGAATTCTTGATGATTGAGTTTTTCTCCCATAAATGGATGGATGACCATCTATCCTAAATTCTGACAAACTAGTTATATTCAACAATGTCACTGGAGTTTTCATTCGCTTTATGATTTCTTCTACGATTATATTCTTCTCCGGATAAGTCGTGTTTAAGGTTTCATTGAGAGGATGAGTTGCCTCCGTACAATGTCCTCCTGAATTCCAATTACCTCCCCTGTTTAACAATATATCAAAGTCAGTAACTAATCAACCAGTGATGTCTGTAACGTTTTCGCATGGCCGAATTTGAACAATTCGTCATTGTTCTGCAATACGTGATTCAGTACAATAAAGGGTTGTCTAATAACAGCGCTATAGTGTAGCAGAATTTGAATAAACCATTATTTTTATGATCTGTGATCCGTGATGACAACACTGTAATCAATGAAAAAACTATTCCAGAGTGAATATTATAATCGAACCTGAAATGAGATGGTGCTGAAGTTCGAAAGAAAACTTGTGTTTTCTTAGAATTTATGTGTTTGTCCACCCATGAGGACCAAGTGGTTAAAGCTTTGCCAAAAGCGGTAGAAACATTTAGCCGAGGATGAACCATAGTTCCTTCTTGATAGTAATATATCCTGATATACAACCATGTGTTAGTTGAAAAGAGTACCAGAAAAGCTAGGACTGTGGCACCGATATCTTTGGGAAAAAAGTGTGTCTGTTTCAGTGTTGGTGTCTGAAACCGACGCTGACACTTGTGATAACGTTTAAATTATTCATATTTTCAAATTATTACTAATGTTGATGCGTCAGTTTCGGTGTCGTGTTTCCGGTATCCATGTTTGATAATGTTATAAAAGAAGCTTGGTAATTGGACCTATGACAGCACATTTTTCAAAATTTGCATGTGCAGCACATGCCAACTTTCTTAGCTTGTGATGACTTCAAAGACACCAGTTTTTTTTAGTACAAGACATTTAAGATAAGCACTAACCCAGCTTTGGTTTTATAATGAGACCACCAATGAGCTGTGTTGAAAACCAAAACATCAGCTCCTCTCCATCTCGACGAACCGTGATCAATGGCATCGATCCGCAGCGTCGGTCTCCGTTTCTGCCCTACTCTTGCCTTGCTTTCATGAACTAAGAAATGACTTACATAGTATTCAACAGTGCATTGATAATCCTACAATATTGGAAAAAAAAAGTAACAATCTAATACTTTAGAACTAATCATATACAATTATACATTACAAAAAACAACAAGGTTCTGCAGAATTACCAGAAACCTGAAACTATAATTCCCCTTCTCTTTGGTAATTTTCCTTCCGCGTGTCTCAAACACCCTCTTTGGATCCTTAACACCACTCAATAACATGCACAACATTGATTCCCACTGGTTCCTATTAATGGAATCACCCACAAACACTAGTCTTTTTCCTCTTATCAACTCCAACATTTTTGTTGCATTGAACCTATAACAGAAAAAACAGTTCTCAAAGAATAAAAAAACTTCACTTTTGCAACTAACTTCACATATATTACTACTAATAGTAAAAAGTCTCTCAGGGGGACCCCAATTGACCCAACACAGGAATTGATAGCCCCTAACAGAATTCAAACCTGAGACCTTGAGAGAAACACGCTCGTAGATCCAAGCCTTCACCAACAGGTCAACTAGATAATTTCAATTTATTCATGAACTTTGCGATATTTCTTACACATTTCAAGGACTAAAGTAACGATTAACCAAAACTCAAAAGCATAACTAAACTTGCAAAAAAGATTGAAAATTTTGCAGTACCTTGGAAGGTCACAATCTCGAGGCTGCCATCTCCACTTAGTAAAATTCCTATCCAACCTTCCATTCCCTTCACAATCAAAACCTTCATCAACAAAAGGACAAGAATCTCTACCATAAAGAGGATACTTTTCATCAAAAACCCAATACCCTTTACTCAAATCACACCCTTCCACTATCTTCTTCTTCTTCTTCTTCACTTCAACTTTCTCAAAAACCGAAACTTTACTCTCACCCACTAACCCAACCACTTCCACCATCGTTCCATTACCACGCATTTCACCAAATTCAACACTCGAAGCAGCAACAGAACGGTCTTCTATTTCTACAGCTTCAGATTTGGATCTGTTGAAGCTTCTGGAAAGACGGTTATCGATTAAAGTAGAGATATTCGCACGAGTGAAGTTGTTCTGAGTAAAAGAGTGAAGAGTCAAAGGTTGAAGATTGGGAACAAGAGTAATTGGTTGTGAAGGTGTGGTTGTGGTGGATGATTTGGTGAGGGAGATAGTGAAAAAAGAAAGGAAGAAGATGGAAGAAAAGAGAGTGAAAGTGAAGAGTAAGAGTCTAGTGGGTTTGAGAGAGAAACTTCGCTGTCTCTCCATGGATGGTGAAAATGGAAGTGGTTGAAGTTGAAGTCAATGGAAGTAGCAGTTTTTGGAAGCTATTATTATGGTTGATTCAACAACATGCACGATTTTGATAATGGATTTAGAAGTTGCATAGGAATTATTATTTATTATTAATTCATCATGCTTTATTTAATAATAAATAGTACTAATATAGTGTGTAATTAATGGGATTAAAAAGGAAAATCTAAAATGTGATATGATATCAACGGTGGAAGTGGAAAATTATTTTCATATTTTCTCATGCACATGACTTTATAGCTGTAAAGCATGATTATTTTTAAAAGTGTCAAGTTATGTTATTGGACCGTATTTGATACATGTAACGTATTTGTGGTACTTCGGTTTTTTTATTATTATTTGATTTCGAGTAAAATTTGTGGTTTTTTTTTTCTTTCAAATTTTGATATAGAATATTTATGTATTTTAATTTTTTATTATTGTATCATAATATTATTTTTATTTTTTAAAACTTTTATAGTGATTTTTTTTGTCGTTGACCTAACAATTTAATTCTCTATTATATATTTTATAAAAAAAAAATTATTGAATTATTCATACCTTGATTTTCTAAATATGTCGTATCATATACAAGTATCGGTACCCGTATCGAGCACCACATTCGTACATAAACATCATAGGTTTATTACCTCATAATGTTATGACTGATGTCTTGACATGTGTGTTTAGCATTCTGCAGGTGTTATTTGTATTGATGCAGTAATTTGTTCATGATGTCAAACATGATGTTCTAACATATTATAATAGAACATTCTAGTAGATTGTTATGGTTTATCTGTTGCGTGGTTATTTCACAATCTTTTGTGTGTGTATGTGGAGTGATTAGCTGCACAATAATTTGTGGTAATTTAAGAGCAGACTATCACTTATTTTGGAAGTATCAGTTGTTTCATTTTTCTTGCTTTTTTGAAGATTTGAAGATCAAATATGTCTGTTTCCATAGCCCAAGCCCATGAAGATCTTTTGTATTTAAAGAGGTGTTAACCTTAATTACAAGTGAGAGAAAAATATATTGAAAGTTGCGTGTTCAAGAACTAGGGTTGTGTTATTTTGTGTTTGTTGTTTGTGAGCCATTCATAGCTCACCTAGATGTTTGAATTGGATTGGATTTATTGAGTTGTAAGTTGTTCACTATAAGTTTTTAAGCAAGAGTGTATTTGTTCTTGATTGAAGCTTTTAAGCAAGATCAAGTATTGTTTTTGAAGAATATTCTTCTCCTTTGTATTGTTATGTTATAATCAATGTCTATGATTGAGGAGTTAGAGGTGTCTATTATCTAAGTGTGTCTTAGATAGAAATCACATAGGTAGAGATTAGGTGAGAATATTGTAAACTAGAGTTTGTTTACTCTGAATCTTCAAATTAATTTTGATTACTAGATTTCCTTCCTGGCTTGGTAGCCTCCAGACATACGTGTGTTTGTACTGAACTGGGTTAATAATTGTGTGTGTCCTTTACAATTGTGTACTACTTATTTTATCTTGTTCATATTTTATTCATTGTTCAGATATTAATGTTGTGACATCTCATATGACATCTCATATCTGATACCAGAATTTCAATATATATATATATATATATATATATATATATATATATATATATATATATATATATATTATCTCTAAGTTTTTTTAATAATTTCTTTCTAATCATCATAGGAGGTGTCGTCCACCGTATGAAAACATTCAAGGATAGGTTAAGATTATTATGTTGATATAATTAAAGAGTTACTCCATTTGTTGTACAACTGCTATGGGACAATTTAAGGATTCTTGAAAGTCATGGTAGCCACTCCGGAGTTAATTTTGATCCAAAGGAAACTTAAGTTTTTGTTAGCATCATGTTTAATGGAAGGGATTATACTCATTAGCTATGCATATAAGGAGTCGTGAGCACATAAGTTTGTGGAAAAACAACCAAGACAATCACTAACAACAAACCTAAAAAGACTGATAAGTGTCAATTATTGTTAATATGTAGTATAGTTTTTGGCACTTTTCTTGAGCTTATTTGGTTTTCTTATGCTTTTTCCCATTATTTTCGGTTAGTATTCGTGGTATAGTAGATTTGCTTTAATAGTATCATTTATTTAACTATTGTTTTTATATTTTTAGGTTTCACCATTGGAATGAAGAAAGCAAAGCAATGAGACTCTCTTTTTGAAGAAAATGATTTTTTGGAGCTGGCTACTTGCTCGCTATGCGAGCCCCTAGCGAGCGGATCCAGGGAGTTTCTCACTAAGCGAGGGTCTGAGCTCGCTTAGCGAGCAAAGGCGGTTTGAGCAATTAATGAGAGCTCTCTTAGCGAGTGTTGCGTTTTTCAGGTTCTATAAAAAGGGTTGAACAATCATTTTTTGGGGATCATCTCATTTTTCTTGGAGCAAAAACCCTAAAACTCAGAATTTCACTTGTTTTCGAAGAATCGGCGCATCAATAGTCGGGAGACCGTCTTTGATGCTTTGTCTTCTTCATCTCTTTCTTGTAATGAAAGCTTCCATTGTTATGGCAAGCTAAACTCTTTATATGTCAAGGTTAGAAGGTAGATAAGTCTTTAATTTGTATGTATAGTCTTTGATCATTGTGTATGAACTCTTAATGATAAATATATGGTGGATAACTTTGTGTTTATTAAATATAATTTGTGTGCTTCATGATTGAAAAATGTGTTCCACACTTGACCTAAGTTTTTCATTCATCAAAGAACATAGGCTAGAAATAGCTATGAGACTTAAACTAGCGCAACTATAGAAAGGCGGTGATATCACAAAACAATCTTTGTGGATCGATAACAAAAACCCAACTCTATTTGTACTCTAGGCAAATCCCCGACAATGGCGCCAATTTTTTAGAGTAAAAATAGAGTTGGGGAAGCTTTGACATTTATTGTGTCAAGAGCTCCACTTGTTGCGATAGAAGTTTATTTTGTGCAAGTATTACATCATTAGTTCCTAGTTCAAGAACTCCGGGTTTCTTCAAAGAATTGTTGCGATTTTGACTTTGTAAATTGTTGAGAGGCATACGATTGATAATATTTGTTGCTTCCTCCGCACTCTTCGATGACAAAGCTCCACTCGAAGTAGCATCCAACAAAGTTTTACAATTCGGTTGGAGACTATTTCGAAAAATATGGATTTGCGTCAACTAATCGAACCCGTGGCCTTTGCACTTTCGTATCATAGATTTGATTCTCTCCAATGCTTCATTTAGGGACTCATTTTCACCTTGAGAAAACACGAAGATTGCGGTTTTAGATTCCATGAAACGGTTGTGTGAAAGAATCTCTCAATGAATTTTTCTTCTAGAACATTCCAATCGGTCATCACCGTGGGACTTTGATTGAGGTACCAATCCTTTGCTTTGACAATCAAAGCATGAGGAAATAATCTTCGAAACAAAGCTAGCTCTTGTGTTTGATCGACTCCGGCTGCCAACGCTATCTCATAGAATTTTGTGAAAAAAGAGAAGGGATCTTCATGGTCCATTCCCGTGAATGGACTCCCGTACAATAAATTCAGAGTTCCCATCTTCATCTCACCTTGTTGGCCATTATGGGCGTTGTTGACAAACTGAGCCGTGTTGCGAGGGCTATTCACACATGGTGTAGAAGGTGGAGGTGGAGGTGGATTGTTGCTCGCCATGGTTGGTGTAGACTGTGGAATGAGTGGTATTGAAGTATAAGTTGAGCCTTGTCCTTGTTCTCGTCTTTCTTTAGCTAGTTGCCTCCTCCATCGTGTCTTTCTATTCAACTTCCTTGCGGTTCTCTCAATCTCAAGATCAAAAAGAAGTTGGTATGCATGAAGTTTTCCTTGCATAAACAGAAGCTGCAAACACTAACCAAACAAATTAACAAGTTCAAGAAAAAACACAAACAAGTCTAAAAATTAGAAACTATTGCAATGCTTGTAATATCAAATAACAATCCCCGACAACGACAAGAATTTAGAAGGTGCAACCGGAGGTGGTGGAGCAACATAAGGATTTTGCCAATTAGAAGAACCACCGCCATAACCTTGGTTATTTTGGTAATTACCTCTTGGTTGATATCCTTGATGTTTTTGATTTTGGTAAAGGTGTTGTTGAAAGGGTTGTTGTTGCCTTTGGTACCCTTGATTGTTGTGCATGTAGTTGACTTCTTCGGTTCCCGGTGGTGGACAAAATCCGGTATCATGATCACCTTTGCTTATTTCACAACCTACAACTTGCTTGTTCTGGCCCGGATGCTCATGCAACTCCTTCAATTGTTGGGGAGAGTAGTTGAGTGTGAAAAAGAATAATTGATGGAATTGATGCCTCTTGAGAATATAGACAAGAAAAGAAAAGAAAATGAAAATGAGATTTGCTAAAAGCTTTGCACTCTAAGTTAGAGTTGCTTGATAAGAAAATATCATTTGGAAAAAAAATTGATAGGGGGCACCATAAAGAAAAGAGGAAAGAAAGAGATAGGGAAAAGTGTGAAATAAGTTGGTTGATTTAGTTGGCATGTTCTTAATTTTTCAAAAACTTTTGAAAACCATTTTGAATCATTGACCTTTATATATATATATATATATATATATATATATATATATATATATATATATATATATATATATATATATATATATATATATATATATATATATATATATCTTGTTAACCTTTGCCCCATTACAACAATGAGAAGTCATTATGATATATTTGTTTCCTTGATTTTTTGCTTGAATTGATTTGATACTTGCATGAATTGTTCCGGATGCTAGCACAATTACATATGAGAGTGATTTGTCCCTTGTAGATATTGAGTTTGACTTAGTTAAGTGATTAGTTGATTCTTGTTTGAACATTTTATTGTTTTTTGTTGTTTGCTTGTCATTTGTGTTTAGGAGTTAGTTCATGATTATGTTGTGATTGTTTGTGAAGTCGGACATTACTTGTAAATGCAATCTTTTGGTTTGAACCATCAATTTGGGTGTGTTATCTTTGTCTGATTTTGTTCTTGTTTCTCTTTGATCTCACCTTTGTTTGAGGACAAACAAAGAAGCAAGTTGGAGAGAGTTGATATGTGTCAATTTGTGTTAATATGTAGTATAGTTTTTGGCACTTTTCTTGAGCTTATTTGGTTTTCTTATGCTTTTTCCATTGTTTTCGGTTAGTATTCGTGGTATAGTTTATTTGCTTTAATAGTATCGTTTATTTAACTTTTATTTTTATATTTTCAAGTTTCACCATTGGAATGAAGAAAACAAAGCAAGGGGACTCTCTTTTTGAAGATTTTGAAGAAAATGATTTTTTGGAGCTCGCTACATGCTCGCTAAGCGAGCCCCTAGCGAGCGGATCCAGGGAGTTTCTCAGGTTCTATAAAAAGGGTTGAACAGTCATTTTTTGGGGATCATCTCATTTTTCTTGGCAAAAACCCTAAAACTCAGAATTTCACTTGTTTTCGAAGAATTGGCGCATCAATAGTTGGGAGATCGTCTTTGATGCTTTTTCTTCTTCAATTCTTTCTTGTAATGAGAGCTTCCATTGTTATGGCAAGCTAAACTCTTTATATTTCAAGGTTAGAAGGTAGATAGGTCTTTAATTTGTATGTATAGTCTTTGATCATTGTGTATGATCATTGTGTGCTTCATGATTGAGAAATATGTTCCACACTTGACCTAAGTTTTTGATCCATCAAAGAACATGGGCTAGAAATAGTTATTAGACTTTGTGTTCACCTTGTATTGATATTTAATGTTGCCATTTTTATAGATTGAGTGAGAGATCATCAATGGGTCAAAATGGTAAATCTCACAATTTGTGTTAGAAGTAAACATCCTTAGAGGATATTGTGATTGTGTTTACCATTTTTTTGTGGTGGAGCTATTGGGACATATATTGCACAACCAAAAATATTTAAATGTGAAATATTAGGTTCTTTACCTGTTGCAAGTTGATAAGGGGTATGTTTATGATCAACATTTGGCCTTAAACGTATGAGTGTTACAGCATGTAAAATTGCATGACCCTAAACAATAACTGGTAGTTTAGTTCTCATTATTAATGGTCTAGCAATATATTGAAGACATTTGAATAATGGCCCCACTAAACCATTTTGTGTATGCACATGAGGAACAGGGTGTTCAACAGTAATTCTTATTGACATGAAATAATTATTAAATAATTCAAATGTAAATTCACCAGCATTGTCAAGTCTAATTTTCTTTATATTATAATCAGGAAATTGAGCTCTAAGTTTAATTGTTTGTGCACGAAATTTTGCAAAAGTCATATCACGACTTGACAGTAAACATACATATGACCATATACTAGATGCATCAATCAATACCATAAAATACATGAATGGTCCTGATGGTGGATGGATAGGTCCACATATATCTCTTTGAATTCTTTCAAGAAATACCGGTAATTCTGTCGAAATTTTGTCTGGTGAATGTTTTATTATTAGTTTTCCAAGAGAGCAAGCTTCACATGATTTATCTCATTTTGTAAGTTTTAAACCTTTCAATGGATGACCATGTGTACTTTCAACTATTTTACGCATCATTGTTGAACCAGGGTGACCTAAACGATCATGCCATAATGTCATCATTTTGGGATCTTCTTTTACTATCAAATTACATTCAATTGCATGTATATAAGTATAATGTAATCCATATGACAATTTTATTCTTTCCCAAAACATTAGCAATGATATTAATGTATTTTATGTTATCTTCAGTTGCAGTTTCAGTATCATATCCTTGATGTTATATGTCATTAAAACTCAACAAATTTCTCTTTGATTTTGGAGAGTATAAAGCATTTTTAATGACAAACTTTGTCCCATTTGGTAATATGAACATAGCATTACTTGTTCCTTTAATTAAATCTGCAGGACCTGAGATTGTATTTATTACACCTTTAGTAGGATTTATTTCAGTAAAATATTTCTTACTTTTGAGGGTTGTATGGGTAGTCTCACTGTCATGAATGAAAATTTTTTTGACATGTTTCATGTCTAACCTAGTTGTAAACACCCCAAATTTGCCCTCACTACTTTCACACCTTGGCTTGTGATCTTTCATCCTTGCATAAGTTTAAGCATATCATATCATGTTGCATCTTTGTTTCATCTGCATAGTTCAAATTCATCTGCACCTAGGGTTTATGATCTGAGCAATCCAAGGATCCATCTGAGCCACTCCAAAGGTCTCCAATCATTCCAAGAGGGTCCATGTATGTTAAATCATCATATTATATCCCTAAAAGATCAAGGAAGTCAAGAAATCAAAAGAACTTGGAAAGCATGGAAGCAGAGCTAGGGTTTCACTGCACAAATGACCTGAAATTAGGGTTTTGGTTTCAGAGGTCATAACTCCAAAATTTTTGGTCATTATTGTTTCTAATAGTCTCAACATGTTATAAGGATCATTTGTACCAAGTTTGATGAAGAAATTCATTGTGGAAGTCATATGTTCACTAGGTAACTTCTTGAGCAAGTCAGAGCAAAATCAGGGCATCTGAGGCCCCCAACAATGGAACCAAAGTGGATTTTTCATCAAATTGAAGTTATATGATCTTTATTTGATCATTTAAGTGCTTGGAAGTTCACAAAATTAGAGAAAATTGAGCTAAACCAAAAGTTGCCAAAAATGGAAATGACTTGTAATGGAAACTTTCCATTTTGGGAAAGTATTTCAACCTCCTCTTTCTCAACCAAAAATGCTTCAAATGAAAAATTGTTGGTCATGAAAGTTGTAGATTGGATCATTCCCTTTTCAAAAAGTACAAGAACAAGTTCTAATTCATTATGGAACTCAAGTTATGGCTTGGTAAAGTTGGCAAAAATCACATAATTTTCACTTTCACACCAAAGAGGATTTTGTGCAAATTCACATACCAAGCCATTTTGTGACTTCTAATACACTTCTAGGCATCATACAAACATAGTGCATTGCCTAAGAATCAGAATTGCCCAAAGAACCATCTCATGTCATGCCTTGAACTACAAGAAATCACAAAGGAGCCAAAATTCCTCAAAATTGCAAAATGATACAAAACCTCTCACACACTTGTTGAATCACCACAAAACATTTTCCATGGCTCTCCTTGATCTTTGTTGATCCAGGACAAGCCAAAAGCCAGCTGCAACATGAGCCCATACCTCAAGTACAAGTTTTGTTGACTTTTTGCAAGAGAGCCCATACCAATCACCATAGGCCACAACAACTCTTCTGACCTATCAAAGCTTGTTATGTGGATCAAACACAACTCATAACATACAACACACAAGCCTAACACTTCAGAATCATCAAGTTCCCAAAAATGACCCCAAAAGCAAAAACCTTCGAAACTTTCTGTCCAGCCATCAAACTCCAAAACAAACTTCACCATTCATTCAGAAATGATCCATAGAGCATAAATCAACCATCAAACAAGCCTCAAAGCACCCAAAACTAAAATACGATTTCTAGCCAGTTGAAGTGCAACCACATAATCCAGTCATTCTAAGCTCCTTCCAAGCATTGCAGCTTCATCAGGAGGTCAAGGGGAGTGAGTTTGCACAAGAGAAGAGGTCCAAAAGCTTCAAACTGAGAAAGCTCAAGCTCAGGTAACCTCAAGAACAAATTTTCCAGAAATGTAATTTTAGGTTATAGAAATGTTCTTTGTGCTTTGCTGATCATCATGATGTATTTACTTTTGAAAATGAGTGAGAAATAAGCATGTACTGAGCTTCTGAAACTTTTCCAGTTTTTGAGTTTTGATTCGTATCTTGTTCATGAGCCATGGGAAATTTGTTTTGAGGGTAGATTTAGGTTAAGGAAGGTGTGGGGAGTTGATCTGGAGCTTTAGAGCGTTTGAAACAACCTAGGGAAGAAATTTGATTTTGAGTTCACCGGAGAAGATGACCGGAACACTGTTCCGGTCACCTGAAAGTGGTTAGAACCCTAATTAGGGTTTAGTGGCCAGGTTTAAATATCAGCCATAGGATCTTAGTTCCCGCACGTGTGGATGGTTCAGATCACTCCACTTAAGATTAATTATTAATTAATTAGGTTAATTATATAATTAAGTCAGATTCAATCTTGCCCACACATCTGCGCGCGCAGTCAAACCAGGTTTAAACCACAACCTTTGGATCAGTTGACTTCACCTATTTTCATTTTTAATTCATTTTATTCCATTTATTTTGCACAATTAATTTAAAATACCTAGAAAATTCCAAAAATATTTTTCTTCTGCATTTTGATTTCAAATATTTTTCTTCACCCAAAAACATTTTTATTTTTATTTTTTGCATTAAAAAACCATTCTAAAAATATTTAAATGTTTATTTTAATTAATTAATGAAAATTAATTAATTAAAATACCATTTAGGTTTCTGAAAATTCCAAAAAAAATCACATTGCATCTTAGGACATTTAGAAACATTGTCAAACCATCCATACAAATTTAGTTTTGGTTTTGATCCAACTTTGACGTTTTTCTTGAATTTAGGGTTCATAAAAATCCCTTTTTGGAACCCTAACTTCAAAAATTCTTTTCTGCCTAACCATGAAGGGTTTGACATTGGTTCTTTTTGCATTGTTCTTCATGTAGCATGTAGTATCTAACATATTTTTGTCACAAATGTATCTTGTATTTTCAAATTGATTTTCATTTTCCCTTTTTGAGGTACCCTAAAACCCTAGCAAACTTAGAAAAATCACAACTTTCTTTAGGTTAAGAGTTAGACCTTCTCCTTTGGGGTGTGATATCATATGGGGTTAGGGTTCCTTTGAGTTCATTTGCAATTTTTTATCTTATGATTTGCTTCTGTTTTTTACTTTTGCATCTCATCCTTTCATATAACCCTAATTTTGCATCTTCATTTGCATTCATCTTGCATATGCATCCATACATGAACTTGCCATGACATTTAATGCATTCACATGTCATCTTAGACATCTTAAGACATATTAGAATCATGCTTGATCATTTCTTCATTCATTTTCCATGATGTGCATTCATTTCATTCCATAAGCATACATGTGTTTTCATACTTCAAAGCAAGCTTCCTTTGCATTCCATCCCTTGTATGAACATTCATAACACTTGACATGCCTTTGCATCATCTCATAGCATCATTTGCATCATGTGTTTGCTTCTGGTTTTGGTTTTGCCTTTGCATATGTTTCATTTTCATTTCATTTCTTTCCTTTATGCTAACCTTTTTAGGTGGTAAGTAATTTGAGAAGTGAATTTGCCTTCACTTCTCATTTCTATTCTCTTTCTTCTTATGCATCCTTGCTGCATTTTCATTTGCTTTAGAGTGAGCTTGCTCATTCATGTTCATCATTCACTTTCTTTCTCCAAGTTACTTATCTTCTTCAGTGAAGTAAGTAACTTGTTTCTTCTGCTTCTCTTCCTTTCATCTGCTTCTTCCATTGGTGGCTTCTCTGAAGATCTCTTGCAAGCCTCATAAACCATAGGAACATCCAAGCATGACAATAATTAGGGTTTGACTAGTCCCCCTTTAGCTCTTACCTTTGTGTCTTCTTTGTGTCTCTCTTCTCACCTCATCATTAGAGACTAAACCTTTAAGGTATTAAGACTTTGTGATTAGGGATATGCCTGCATCCTTATCTTAGGATGGAGTGTATAACTTTAATCCTAAGTGTTAAACCCTTAATTTGTTTAAACCTCTTAATCAATCCACCTTAATAATCACTAAGACATTAACTTGTAACTTGGGCCTTGCATTAGGGTTCTAATTCTTCCTTTATTGGTTAAAAAGGACTAACACTAGTGTTAATGGACAAGTCCCCCTCAAGTTGTCTTGCAAATCATAAAATCCACTTCTTAATCTCACCCTTAATTAAAATCCACTTTAATAAAGGTTTGTTTTGTCATGAGGTTAATCCCTAATCATGGATTAAGTTGAGGTATCTTCCTCAGCTTAAGTGTGCTCATCTATTATCCTTCTATTAGGATGGTGTAATGGGTTCACTAATCCTTGATTATGGCTTAAACTCATTACTTAACACTAAACAAAAACCCAAAAAAAAAACATTAAATAATCACAAGTAGGTTAATGATCTTAATCCTACATCATCATGGTAATTAAGTTTGAGATGTTTATCTCACACTTAAGGTATTCTCATTATCCCTAATCAAAGGGAGGATATGATGAGTTTACTAACCCTTGGTTTAGGCTTAAGCTCATTAACTTATGACAAATACAAAAAAACAATAAAAGATTGAAAACACAAAAAAACAAACAATAATCGTCTCCTCCGGGATTCTTTTCTCATCATCTTCACTCACAAACGAGAACTTGTTTCTTCCGTCTAATGCAAGACAGTTAGCACTCGAGCCAGACGAGTCATACACTTGAGCATAGACAAGCAAGCAGTTCACAAGTCAATTTATCTTACAGTCTCTTTGAGTCGAACTACGGTGTTCTGACTTCCTCATTGCACGAGAGGATACGTAGGCATAACTTAACTGTTATCGAACAAAAGTCTTTGTGTCTTCCCTCACTTTCAGCATTCTTTTTAAGCCTCATTCTTGAGCACCTCAGTTCACTTTCTTGCACTGACACTCGTATATTCTTTTTCAGCTTTTGCACACAGATAGCACAGACACTACCCCTTTAAACACAAACTGTCAAGCGTGAATCCCGTCGAGTACGACGGACAATCTGGGTGCTAATACCTTCCCAGGTTGTAACCAACCTCCTTTCTCAGTTTCTCTGGTTCGCAACCGTCTTATCCATATCCTTTTAGGTTTATGCAACATTACCTTTCCTTAGGGATAAAAATGCCTAGCTGGCGACTATTTTCATCTTCACTTCATCTTCTCCTTTCGCCGACCGTTCGCGCTTGTACCGGGATGCAAATCTTCGGGAGCGACACTAGTGTAGTAATAACTTCTGTTAGAAACGATCGTGTTGGTAACGTGTTGAGAAAAATCGATTTTAAATATTAGTTAATATTTATGAATTAACATAAGTTACTAAACTAGTTGGAATTATCAAACTTAGATGAAAAGATAGAAGAGAGAAAAACTTATGAATGCTTTCAATATAAGTTTTTGGTATAAATTTTACATTGTCAAAGGTAGTATTTATACTACTTGAAATACTACTATTACACCAATGTAATAATTTACCTTACTATTTTATCTTTGACAAATGGTAACTATAATAATTTATCATACTATTTAGATAGATATCTCAAACCTATAATAGTATTATAAATATAATAATATTATAACAGAATGTAGTTAGTTGAGTGAATTTGGATTAAAAAGCTTGATACTGAGCTAATATTGGTCCTTAAAAAATGGACCGAAAGAAATACACCCTTAAACACATACGAAGATGTATCTCCGAAATAAATTTTGCCAAAATGAAGGACGCTCATCCATTTTGCACTTATTTTTTGGAAAAACAGTGCACCCCAAGATGCACTCCAAAAACTAGGGACATATTTTACTTTTTCATCAGAGGTTTGGGAGAATCTACAGAGGTGGGAAAAGAAATTCCCCCAAAATTAATTCTGAAACTAAGCAAAAATTTGTATACTAATGTTGAAACTCTTGGGAAGAATTAGCCACTCATTTGATTATTAGTCACTCCATTGATTCCCACAAGACTCGTGGATTAAACTCGATGGATTAATATTTAGAGTTGCACATACAATAAACGATTTACACCAAACAAACAAAAAAACTAATGTTGAAACCAACTATTCATTGACTAAATAAATCCAAAACAATATTCTGTCTGACCTATATTTGAATTATGAACCCAAATTACAAAATAATACAGAACTTGTACATCATTGAAACCAACAATACAACATCCTTGATTTGCTGTTGAAATACAATAATGAATCACGGCTGAATAACTAGGAAGGCAAGATGTTAGAAAGCCCAACAGCCCTAAACTCCATAGTGGTGCATATAGTTTAGTTATTTATTACTGAACGAACTATATATGTTTAAATTATACTGTCCATTATTTGCCTAAGCAGTTAAGATCTTTCTGAAAACACTGACCACAGATGATAAACATCCTGATAAATCAATGAAGGTGTGATTTGATAACCTGTAACTGCACCAGCATTGCAATTATTGCTATAGAAGCCTATTGAAGGAATGATATTCAAGAACTATATGTGTAAGTGTTCCATTCTCTCAGCAGAGGACATTTGTGTATCATTTGGATGCTTCAATTCTAGTGCTTCCCAGAAGATTGGAGAATTTTTCTACAAATTTATAAAATTAAAATAAATAAATAAATAAAAATAATAATTTTAAAAAATAAAAAAAAAAGAGTTCAAGGTAAAAATATAGGTGGAAGGAATAGGAAGTAAAAACTGTTTGAAGTGTTTAACTAGTTTCGGCAAGAAATGTTTTATTTGGACTTCAAATTTTAAGGTTGAAGAGCTTACCACAAGGAAGATCTAGGCAGAGAATGAGATTCTTCATGCTCGAGATCACATTCTTCTTTGCTGCCACCTCCTCCACTGGCTGCAGTCACTTTGCTGTCAGCATCTATAGTTCCTTTGCTAATATTTTCTTTGACTGTACTGGGATGGTCTTCACCTGCATCGGAAGTATTTGACACACAGTATTTATGCAGCCATCTACCTGTTTCCCAAAGGACATGCATGATGCTTTCTCTGGAAGAATAACCATGGCTTTCATAAGGTAGAATCACCAATCGACAAAGAGCGCCGTGACCCTTCAGAGCGCTGAAAAACCTGTCTGACTGCATAGCAGCACAAAGGATAGAAGCAACAAAAAATTGGCTAAAGTAAGATTACAAGAGGGTTTATTTCTTTCAAATACTGCAATAGTCGGTGACTGTTTACAAGAATAATAGAGGTGGAAATTTCTATCTTACCTGCATGGTTAATGTTCCTGGATTATTATCCTCTTCCCCATGGATAAGCAAGATAGGCTTCTTAATTTTATTAGCGGACATGAAGGGACTCATCTCGACATAGGTATTAGTGGCCTCCCAAAGAGTTCTATCTTCATTCTACAGAAGAAAGTTGTGTATAAGATGTAAGATATGTATTTCTAAAGGATATTTTATGGAAAGGAGATTAAAAGGAACTGTGGAACAAAAGACAATTTGTGGAAAACACTGGGCAATTGGAATAATAAAAATCGAGTCATTATATAGGTAGTACCTGAAAACCAAAAGGAGTAAGTGTTCTGTTGTAAGCACCAGAACGAGCAATTCCACAACAAAAGAGATGAGGGGCATGTGCTAGGAGGTTGGCAGTCATGAACGCACCATACGAATGTCCACCAACGGCTATTTTCTTTGGATGAGCTACCTAGACAGGATAACCGAAAACAATGCTTGATTCAAATGATATTTTATTGGATTAATAACTTAATCTACTACACAAGGAAAAACAAAAGCTTACCCCACGCCGGATAACTTCTTCCACAGCAGCCTCTGCACTTGCAACTAATTGCTCTACATAGCTGGTTTATAGATATTTAATCAGATAAACTTATTTTTAAAACATAATCAGTTAAACTTTAACGGCTTATTAAGTATGGAGTATGATTACTTCAATAAAATTTGAAAATGCAGAACAAGAAACCCACATAAGAAACCTACACCTCACAAGAGTGAAGAGGCCAAATATTTGAAACTCAAATTTGAAGAGAAATGAGACTGAAGAAGAGGAGATTTTTCCAGGTGTGTAAGAGCAATTATTTAGTAGTAAGTAAACAGTAAAGAACCCACAGCTATAAGAGTACTGCTATCAATTTACCTATCGTTTGCCTCTTCTTTACCCTCGCCAATAATAGGAATGGTTGGCCCAGATAGAATTGCAAACCTGTGGTACTTAAAGTAATCAAAGAACAGTCCAGCTAATTTAACTCAAAATAAACTGAACTGGAACAGAGGAACTAAATAATGCCAAATCATCTAGAGCAGGACAACACAGATAATTGTCAAAGATATTCACACCTTTGAGCCAGCCAGAGAAGGGGTGATGTGGGACCGATCCCAGCAAACTCATTTGGAGAACCACGAACTTGGCTAGCAGCATCTTTGCTCTTAAATTCTCCAGGGTAAGACCAAACCAAACATGGCAAAGGACCGTCTGTTGATGGATTGTAACCGGGTGGCAAGTATAATGTAGCAGTAAGCTGAACCCCATCTTTTCTTTGATACCTGATCATCTCTTTCTGCAATGATGCAAGCTGAGGGTATGGATGAGGGAAATCTGTAACCTTAACTCTTTTTGCATCTGGCCAGCTAACAAAGTAATATTGGGTGTTCTCTGTTTTTGACTCTTTTGAAATCAGTATTTTCAGCTTATCTAACTGTAAATCCCCTTCTTCTTGATCAGACATTAGAGCAACAACAGTCTCAAAATACTTTTCCTTATCACTCTCCCAGATTCGTTCTTTATTACCTGTATGTCTGTAACAATTTGGTCCAAACCACCAGAGCATAAATGACAATCTGTGAGGGAATACACCGGAAACAAAATTTAAGACACTTACATGTCAAACAGATCAAGGAATGGAATGTTCCCTTCTGGAGTTGCACCACTTCCCTTCAGTAAGATATATCTTCCTTCGTCACCTCTCTTCTTTATCTTGGCAATAACATATGTTCCAGCTTGGGTTCTCCGCAACATGGGAGAGCCAGGATCAGAGTACACATCTTCTGAAGATCGATCGAATAGGATGCGTGGAGGCACATCTTCGGATCCAGGAGAGACTACCCATGTTCTTATTCGCCTTGTTTTAAACCAAGATTCATATACAAAAGCTAACGAATCGTCGCACCAAGAAATTCCTCTGTAGATAGAGAAATCAAGAAAATCAACCATGAACTTGGTCAGGCCTTTTCCTAACAGGTGTTATATGATGGACATACATGTCAGACTATGAGTATGCAAACCAAATGTTGGTCATGATGATCAAGCATGTAAATAGATATGAATAGAAAACACAGCACTAGCATAGAATATTTGAATATCTGAAGTCACAATGTCAACTGCAAACCTCGGCTTTCAGAAGCACATTTGAAATGCTAAACAAGAAAAAACAATTTTAGAAAAGGATCCAATTATGTTTAAATATGTTGTTGGCTAAATGTGAATCAATAATATGTATTCATACCCATAGCGGAGATCAAGCTTGTGTAATATCACCGGTTGTTCACCTTCTAGTGGTTCAGCAGGTTGTGAGTAGATTATATCACGAGGAGAAACTTCCACTTTTGCATCACCACCATCTTGAGTTTCTACCCTAGAAACCTCAAATAAAGAAATTTTAACCAAAAGAAATCACAAACAAATAGATATAACTAATTGAACTACAAAAACAATATAAAATGCAAGGACAAACATATCTTATATATAATAAAGGAAATGTTAAGCTTGACTGTGAAAAAATCTAACTGTAGGAAGTTCATCTGATGAAAGTGTCAAAAACTAACCATAAAAGGGGGAAGAAAATGAGATAGACCAGTTGGAGAAAAGAATGGTAAGTGATCAAATATTGACTTGCAAATTGCAATATGAGTAATTCAATAAAAGGTAAAACATAATTTCAAATGCCTAAACATAATATCCACCAAAAAAAAATATAACCCAAATATTGTGATGCAAGAGGACGACATATGTATGTATGGATATTAACCGTATACCTGAATGGTTGCTCATAAGAACTGAGCGCTTAGTACTATTTTCATGCCAATGATCTTCATTATTAATGCATTCTTGGAAAGTTTAAATTTACAAACACTTAAAAGAGTGTGAGAAAAAATAATAAAAATTATTTCAACTGCAGATCTGAAAATGTCTAAATAAATAAAAAATGCATGCTTTATAAGTTGACTTAAATTATTACCGTAATTTGTGATGTTGCCAAAGTACATGCCCAAGAAATATAAATAAAAAACTTGGAAGTTGGATTTATACCAGTAAAGTGTTGATGGCTTATCAGCTCTCCAATTAATAGAACGCATCCCTTTTCGCACACTATTGGATGTAATTGGTATGTCTTCGGCAAGCGGCAAATCACAAAGCTCCCTGATAAATTTTCCATCAGCGCTCCATAACTCTACCTTCTTTGGAAATATTCCACAAGGTGCAATAAAAGAGTACGGCCTGTGCAGTGAATTAATCATAATGTACTTCTCATCTGGGGAAGGATCCAGAGAGGTATAAACAGCCGGTAGTCCAAAATTCTTTGTGGTACCATCCAAAGATGCTAAAACAAGCTGAGATGTTGCATAGTAGTCAAATAAATCTTCATCATATTCATCCTTCAGCAAATCCTGGTACGTTCTTACTTGAATAACGCTTTTCATTTCATTAGATTGAATTTTCGGCCCCCCAGGAACCAAAGGTTTCTTCGGTGGAGCTCCACGAGTTGATGGAATGGTGCAAACTAACAAGGTAGAGTTATCTACCCAAACATAATTCTCAAAAACTGAATTCAAATATACATCAGGAGACCGAAACAAAGGTCTTGCATCCCCCGTTTCCACATCTGCAATCCATACTCTGAGCTTACTAGTATTATTATCTTCCTCATTCACACGAACACTGAAGGACAAATGGCGAGCATCAGGAGACCAACTAACATAATTTATCTTCGCGCCTTCAGGTAAACCACGCACCTCAACCTCTGATCCTAACGTACCATCAGGAAGAATTTGATGGATCCCTAAACCAGTGTAGAATGACATACGACTCCTTGAATTGCAGTGTCCATCAATTCGTATACCGGCCAACTTTTCCTCCGGTCTTGCCAATTCAGTCAGTGGAGGTAAAGCTCTTCGCTTAAGAAAAATAATTTTGTCTCTATATGGTGAAAATGACAATGCAGGAACAGGCGGAGCATCAACAATATCTTTGATCACCGGTGCAGGAACACGATAGCCTACTCCTAAAGTTGAATCATCTAACATAAATCAATTAAACAAAGATCAGAAATCAGAAACAGAAATTTAACCTAAAAAAAATTAAAGTGACAGTTAGTTAAGTTCAACTTCAATCAGAAATGAAAAGTACTGCATAAGAAAAATCCAATAAACACGTTAATTTTGCGATAAACATGTGGATAACAGTAAAGGAGTGAGAATTGAGTTAACCTTCGTATTCGGTTGGGGAAGAAACGGAGCCGTTGGAGGCTCCGCCGGTGCTATCTTCGGTGGACACAGCAGCGAGAGGTGATATATGGGTGAACCGGGAGGTGGACATAGAGGCGAAGTTGGCGGCGGCTGTGTAACGGAGAGTGAGGGGGAGGGGAGGAAAGAGAGGAAGAAGAGAAGGATTGGAGGGATGAGATAGTGGCGAAGAAAAAGAGAGGAGAGTGAAACGATGGTAGAGTCTATGCATCCGCATCATTGATTGATAAAATTATTCTATTCTATTCTTGCTTGATATTTTTCCTGTTGTTACGATAGGTAGATTTTCTTTTTAATAATTTCTTTTTTAAAACATTTGCCAAAATAATATTTACTTATATTATATTCCACTAAATGACTAAATATTAACCCAATTTGAAATTATTATGATCTTCTGTTTTATTTGATTTTTGTTATTATTAGTATATCGTTAATGTTTAGGACATTTGAAGTGAATTAAAAAATATAATTAATTTTATATTAAAAAGATAAAATTTTATAATATTTAATTTATTATTCATAAAAGAAAAGTTTATGGAATTATAAAAAAATAACAATAAATAATAATAGAGAGTATATTAGAAAATATATAATTAATGTTGTATTGCAACAAAAAAAATTATAAAATAATTTATAATTTGGGACAGAGAGATTATTATTATATTAATTAATAACTTACAAATAATTTTAATAACTAGTACATTTTATAATTTAAGGCAATAAAGGAATACAAAGAAAAAAATTGTTGAATCAAGAAGATTTAAATAAAAACTTGAAGTCAAAAGGAAAATCAATGAACGACTAAAATCGAAAGGAAGTTAAAAATACATAAGAAACTTAATGAAATTGCATAAATGTAACTTGCATAAAGTAAAGAAACATCCTTAAAGAAAACACTTAAATTACATTTGAAAGATAAATGGTGGTGTTAATCACGTACATTCTCACACAACTATTTTCTTTACACTGATGTTTTGAGTTTTGATTTAAGTTACTCATACAAATTGATCACACACACTTTGAATCTTATGGCTAAGACTCTTGTTTATAATAAACTAAATAATTGTCATTAACGGCTCATTCACTAAGATAATGACAAATGGCGTCTTGTATGTCTTCATGTCTTGGATGTGTGCCACTTGTCTTGCTTGCTAACAGATAAGAGCAAATTCCCTCTTTTATTTGAATTCTAATTCTTTGCATCGAATGCCCTCAGTAGCATTCGTTTTCAATAACTAAGTCCAAATACTTAGAAATATTTAAGTCTGAGACTCATACTTTTTCTTTGTGTGAATTGGGTTTCAACCTGGTCTCTTCATTAATATTCTAGTCGGAGGCCTTTAAACCTTACAAAGGCTTAATACTTGACATTAATATTTCTGACTCAATCCCATTGTCGAAATTATGAGCTAACAAATTGCCCCCAAAAATGTCTCTTTCGACAATATGAAAGAAATTGTCATTTTTGAAACTCAGAGATACGCCTAAGAGGGGGTGAATTAGGTGTTGAAAAATTTTTCGAGTATTTTTTGTCGATTGTTGATTTTACTTTCTTGTATAATCTTAAGTGCTTGAAAAAGTAAAGTGTTGTAAGTTTTAGAGATATCTATTACATCATCATCATCATCATCAAAAACATTATCCTCCTTGGAGGGGTTAGTTTTATCAAAAGATACATGCATAGATTCTTCAATAGTTAAAGTTCTTTTGTTAAAAATTCAAAAGCCTTACTAGAGAGAGAGAGTAGCCGAGAAAAATACCTTCATCGGATTTCTCGTCAAACTTACCAAGGTTGTATTTGTCGTTGTTTAGGACAAAGCACTTGCACCCAAAAATGTGAAAGAAAAATATATTGGGTTTTCTTCCTTTGAATAATTCATATGGGTTTTTTTTTAGAATAGGTCGAATGTTGACACGGTTGCTTACGAAACATGTTGTACTCACCGCATCTGCCCAAAAATATTTTGGAAGGTTTGAATCGCTAAGCGTGGTTCTTGCAAGTTCTACCAATGACTTGTTATTCCTTTCAATGACGCCATTTTGCTGTGGAGTTCTTGGTGCGGAGAAATTATGTGAGATTCTGTTTTCCACACAAAATTCTTCAAACAATGCATTTTGGAACTCACCATCATGGTCACTGTAAACACCCCAAATTTGCCCTCACTCATTTCACCATGGCTTGTGATCTTTCATCTTTGCATAAGTTTAAGCATATCATATCATATGTCATTTTTGCTTCACTGCATTAGTTCAAGTTCATCTGCATCTAGGGTTTGTGATCTGAGTAATCCAAAGATCCATCTGAGCCACTCCAAAGGTCTCCAATCATTCCAAGAGGGTCCTTGTGTGTTCTATCATCATATTATATCCCTCAAAGATCAAGGAAGTCAAGAAATCACAAGAACTTGGAAAGCATGGAAGCAGAGCTAGGGTTTCACTGCACAGATGACCTGAAATTAGGGTTTTGGTTTCAGAGGCCATAACTCCAAAAAATTTGGTCATTCTTGTTTCTAATAGTCTCAATATGTTATAAGGATCATGTGTACCAAGTTTGATGAAACAATTCCTTGTGGAAGTCATTTGTTCACTGGGTAACTTCTTGAGCAAGTCAGAGCAAAATCAGGGCATCTGAGGCCCCCAACAATGGAACCAAAGTGGTATTTTTATCAAATTGAAGTTATATGATCTTTATTTGATCATTGAAGTGCTTGGAAGTTCACAAAATTGAAGAAAATTGAGCTAAGCCAAAAGTTGCCAAAAATGGAAATGACTTGTAATGGAAACTTTCCATTTTGGGAAATTTTTTCAACCTCCTCTTTCTCAACCAAAAATGCTTCAAATGAAAAATTGTTGGTCATGAAAGTTGTAGATTGGATCATTCCCTTTTCAAAAAGTACAAGAACAAGTCCTAATTCATTATGGAACTCAAGTTATGGCTTTGCAAAGTTGGCAAAAATCCTATAATTTTCACTTTCACACCAAAGAGGGTTTTTTGCAATTTCACAAACCAAGTCATTTTGTGACCTGTAATCACTCTCTAAACATCATACACACATGATACAATGCATTGTGACCAAAATTACCCAAAGAATCATTATATTTCATGTCTTGAACTTCAAGAAATTCAAAAGGGGCCAAAGTTCTTCAAATTTGCAAAAGGGGATGAATCTTCTCATACACTTACTGCATCACCCCAAATCATTTTCCATGGCTCTCCTTGATCAACGTTGAGCCAGGACATGCCAAAGAACAACTGCAACATGAGCCCATACCTCAAGTACACAATTTGTTGACTTTTTTCATGAGAGCCCATACCAATCAGCTGCAGCCACAACCACTCTCTGGCCAATAGGGTTATGTTATGTGGACCAAAAGCAAGCCAATCCATAGCACACACAATCCTGAATCAGTTCATACACCAAGTTTCACAAAAATCACCTTCAAGCAAAAACTTTCGAAACTCTTTGTCCAGCCACTCAAACTTCAAACAAACTTCACCATTCAACTCACCATCATCATTAGAACACTTCCCAACCATCAAACCAACCTGAAACCCCACAAACACAAAACACGATTTCAGGCAGTTGGAGTGTAACCTCTCATTCCAGCCATTCTAAACTCCATCAAAGCATTCCAACATCATCAGGAGGTCAAGTGAGGTGGATTTACACAAGAGAAGAGGTCTGAAAGCTCCAAAAGTGAAAGCTCCAGCTCAGGTATACATCTTTAAACTTTTTCCAGAAGCATGATTTTAAGTTTCTAAATCGTTCTACATGTTATGATGATCACTGTGATATAATTTGTTTTGAAAATGAGTTGAAAATAAGCTTGTATTTGACTTCTGAAACTTTGCCCGTGAAACATGTTCTTGTTTGATTCTCATGATTAATGCAAAATAAATTAGTTTTGAGGGTGGAATCGTGTTTAGGGTGAGGTGGGGATTTGATCTGGAGCTTTAGAGCTCCTAAAATGACCTAGGGAGAGAGTTTGAGAAACTACCCCGCCGGAGAAGACGACCGGAGCACTGTTCCGGCCGTCTGAGTTGGATTAGGGCTAATCTCGGGTGATTAGCTGAGTTTGAATCTGGAGCGTTAGACTTAGGTTTCGCGCGTGTGTGGAGGGCCAGGATCATTTCACTTAACCCTAATCATTTTAATTTATTTAATTAATTAGAATTAGGTCAGATTGAATCTGGACCTTTAGATTGCGCGTTGGTCAATGCACCCCCCCCCCCCAGTTTGAATCTGATCCTTTGGATTGGATTACTTTTATTTATTTTCATTTTTATTTCATTTAAATCCTATTTTCTTTACCATTTTATTTAAAATACTTAGAAAAATCCCAAAAATATTTTCTTCTGCATTTTAATTCCAAATATTTTTCTTCACCCAAAAACATTTTCATTTTTATTTTTTGCATTAAAAAATCATTTTAAAAATATTTAAATGTTTATTTTAATTAATTAATGGAAATTAATTAATTAAAATACCATTTAGGTTTCTAAAAATTCCAAAAAAAATCACATTGCATCTTAGGACATTTATAAACATTGTCAAACCATTCATACAAATTTCTTTTTGGTTTTGATCCAATTTTGACATTTTCCTTGAATTTAGGGTTCATAAAATTGCCTTTTTGGAACCCTAACTTTGAAAATTCTTTTATGCCTAACCATGAAGGGTTTGACATTGATTCTTTTTGCATTGTTATTTATATAGCATGTAGTTTCTAGGGTATTTTTGTCATGAATTTATCTATCATTTTTAATTTGATTTGCATTTTCCCTCTTAAGATACCCAAAAAGCCCTAGTTAACTTAGAAAAATCACAACTTTCTTTAGGTTAAGAGTTAGACCTTCTCCTTTGGGTGTGATATCATATGGGATTAGGTTTCCTTTGAGTTCATTTGCAAATTTGTATCATGTGAGTTGCTTCTGTTTTTGACATTTGCATCTCATCCTTTCATGTAACCCTAATCTTGCATCCATACTTGTATCTTACATTGCATTGCATGAACATGTGAACTTGCCATGACATTCTAAGCACTTGTATGCCATCTTAGACATCTTAAGACATTGCTTGAACATTTCTTGGTCATTTATTCATACATTTGCTATGATTTGCATCCATTTCATTTCATAAACATTCATGTGTTTTCATGCTTCCTACATGCTTCATTTGCATTCTTTCTCTTTGTATGAACATTCATAGCACTTGGTATGCCTTTGCATCATCTCATAGCATCATTTGCATCATGTGTTTGCTTCTGGTTTTGGTTTTTACCTTTGCATATGCTTCATTTCATTTCATTTCTTTCCTTATGCTAACCTTTTCAGGTGGTAAGTAACTTGAGAAGTGAATTTGCCTTCACTTCTCATTTCTCTTCATCTTATTCATATGCATCCTTGCTGCATTTTCATTTTCCGAGTGAGCTTGCTTGTTCATGTTCATCATTCACTTTCCTTCTCCAAGTTACTTATCTTCTTCAGTGAAGTAAGTGTAGGATCAGAATGCGCCTAAGAGGGGGGGTGAATTAGGTGTTATAATTTTTCTCGATTCTTTTTCTTTGATGGATAAAATTTTTATTTTAAAAGTGTATGTAAGGAAAGCAGTAAAGCAGAAAATAAAAGTGACACGGAGAATTATCCTGGTTCCCTTCACAGTCCGAAGGTACATCCAGTCCCCTTTCAAATTGAAAGAGATTTCCACTAGTTTTTAGAAAAAGTACAACCTATCACACCTTCAATGGTGAGGCCTACTTTCTAAACAACTAAGCAACTTTGTGTGCAAGAACAATCCTCTTGCCACACAACCCTTGTGTGCAACAATCCTGGATCACAAGTCACAAATAGAAATACCTTTCTATACTTTTTGTAATTTTGAGTGAGTAATACAAATATTGGATATCAATAATGATCTTCTCCTATGTACGCAAATCACTTTTCAAATATCAATACAAGTGTTCAAACATGGAATATGAAAGATGATGATCTTATGAACACTTTTTTGAAGAATAAAAATATTTGATAATTGGTGAATTTGATTTAAGTGATTTTCATAAAAATTGTAGGAGGTAGTTTTTGAATTTGAAAAAATTCAGATTTTATATTATTCAAGACACCCTTTTGAAAAGGTATGACAATTATGAAACAAAATAAATTATGAAGAGATATAATCAAAAGGTGTAATTTGAAATTCAAAGAGAAATATTTTTCAAAAATCTTACAGTGTTAACCGGTTAACCAAATGGTTAACCGGTTAACGCCTATAAACGTTAACTGGTTTTCTGAAATTTTGAAGCCGTTAACCGGTTAACCAAATGGTTAACCGATTAACACTGTTAAAAACAGAAACAGAAAGTTTTCAAAAAGTGTTAAACGGTTTGAAAAAAAAATCAAAGTTATTTTATGCATTATGCTAACATATGATTGAATGAGTGAACACTTGTACATCAATTTAAAAGAGGGATTGATGTACCTAAACAAAAACGTCCAAGCTTGAAGTAAAAACGATGATGCATAAGAAGCTTGATCGCCATGCCGGTTGCTTGTAGCTTGATCAGTTGGAGCTCTTGACTTTGTGCAGATCTGAAAGCATGTGGCGTGTTGTCTTCATCAAAAACTTCGAGGTTGAAGGCGTGCTTCTACATTCTCCCCCTTTTTGATGATGACAACCGAAAATTCTGCGAGAGCTTTGATCAATGTTTCTCTAAGCGAATCCTCCCCCTATGGACAGCAACTCCCCCTAAATGATAGCGGCAGTAGAAAAAGAATTCTACATCGAGAGGCATTAGAGAAACAAGTTCTTCTCCCCCTTTGGCATTAGCAAAAAGGAAGGGACCAACAAGCAAGCATAGATATGAAAAGTATAGCATCACACAAGCAAACATACAAGCACACGCATATGGAACAAAAAACATAATGCAAGTAAACCAAAAATGCCTAAAAACTTAGGACTTGAGTTTGAGAGTACAAAGCATAACATGATTAAAAGAGAAAGCAACATAATAAAAACAACATGGAGACATGGTCCTCATTCCTCATCTGATACATCCTCATCATCTTCTTCCTCCTCTTCGATACCGTCCACATCCTCATCAACATGCTCGGTGGTGGTTCGGGAGCTTAGGACAAGGTTCCGAAGGATTTTGATGGCACGCATGGCTTCATGGTGGTGTGACATCATGGTTGAGTAGAGGAAGTCATTGGTAACGCCGGTTTCCGGAATAGGTGGGATGGAGGTGGAGGATCCGTCATCATACTTATAAGTTCCATCATTGGCTTGAACAATGCCTGTGTTCTTGATGATTGTGACTCCGTTGATTTCATTTCCCGTAGTAGTCATAGCAATAAACGGTTCTCTACCGATTTCCATATCGGTAAGTTCCAATATCCTTGAGAGGAGGCGGCCATAAGGTAATCGAGTCTTCAAAGAGAGTTGTTGCTTCAAATGATATAGCATGGTAGGGAGCCAATTAATCCTAATCTTGTTCTTGATGGCAAAGATCACTTGCATTTCCAAATCATTGATTTGGGATTGATTGGAGTCCTTGGGCAGCAAGACATAGCAAATGACATAATGAAGCATTCGATCATCCACGGAGAGATTCTTCGCATAGCAAAGTACCTGAGAGGTACGTTGGCCGGATATCACGGCTGCCTTTGGAAACCTACAAATGTGGTAATAGTATTCCATCTTATCATAATTGGCCCATTTGCCTTCATCATGGTTGACACCCTTTCGGAGAAACACTCCCGAGTATGGTAAAGACAAAAAGGTAGCAAGAGTACCTAGGCCAACCTCAATCTCACAATCTCTAACAGTAGCAAAAAGTTGATGCTTATCCCTATCATCACAATTGAGAGTCATGTTGTTCATGAAAGACTTCACCAAATCCGGATATACCTTTCCATTATCGGCAATAAAATCTAGCATTCCTTGATATTCTAGTAAAGCTGGAAACTTAAACGATTCAAAAGATTTCAGGTTCACATACTTACCCTTGAGGAGATGTCGAACCCGAACTCGGAAATCCAATCGTCTCTTCTTGGTAGATTCCATAGGCATGTCTTCTTCACTGCTAGACCTTGATGCTGACACTGGAGCTTTTCCCTTTCTTGAAGCCATGAAGATGAAGCTTAGGTTTTAGGGTGAGTGAGTGTATTTTCGGATTAGGGTTTGATGTAGTGGAGAGTGAAGTGAAAGAGGTGGAGTTTTTATGAGAGTTTCAATGTAGTGGGTTTTAATGGAGTAGATGGAGAGTTTGAAAATGAGTAAGTGGAGTTTAATGGTAGGTCAAAGTGAGAGGAATTGATTTATGAGGTGTTGGAAAGAGGTACCATGCACCAATTAAACATACAAAACACAAGACAACATAAAAAAGAAAAAAAAATTTAAAAAAAAAACAGAGACTGTCACGAGCCTAAGGACTGCTGTTTTGGAGGTGTTAACCGGTTAACCGATCTGTTAACCGGTTAACGGACAAAAATTTTCAAAAAATTTAAAAAATCCAGCAGCTTTGTGGGGGGAAAATGGAGGGAAATTTTCAAAAAATAATTTCATAAAGTGTTAGCACTTGTCATTCCGCAACTTTCGATCAAAAAATATTTTGAAACCGATTGATTTCGGGTATACGAAAGTGAGATAAACCGAAAACGGTGAAATGTGAGTGCTAGCATTTTATGACACAAAAGTGAGCAAAAACACATATAAACACATATAATGCAATAAAAACATATAACAACCAATTTTTAGGTTAAGATTAGATGTCACCTTCATTGAGAATACCAAGTTCTCGTCGAATCTTGAAAAATTGCTCCTTAGCCAACGGTTTTATAAATATGTCGGCGAGTTGATTGTGTGTATCCACGAACGTAACATCTACATCTCCGTTTAAAACATGATCTCGAAGGAAGTGATGTCGGATATCTATGTGCTTTGTTCTTGAATGCATGACCGGGTTCTTCGTGATATTGATGGCACTTGTGTTGTCACACCGGAGAGGGATACAACCGAGATCTATACCGAAATCGAGAAGTTGTTGTTTAAGCCACAAGATTTGAGCACAACAACTTTCTGCTACAATGTACTCTGCTTCGGCTGTGCTAAGTGCAACGCATGCTTGCTTCTTGCATGCCCACGACACTAGTGCATTCCCGAGAATGTGACAAGTACCACTTGTACTCTTTCTATCGGTCTTACATCCTGCATAATCAGTGTCAGAATAACCAATTAAAGAACATGTACTACCTTTAGGATACCATAGTCCGACGTGTGTCGTTCCTTTGAGATACTTCATGATCCTCTTCACGGCAGTGAGATGTGATTCCTTCGGATTAGCTTGAAAGCGGGCACACAAACGAACACTAAACATAATGTCAGGACGGCTCGCCGTCAAATATAAGAGTAAACTGATCATACCTCGATACTTTGTAATATCTATTGAAGTGTCGGAAAGATCTTGATCAACATACGTTCCGGATCCCATTGGAGTAGACATTTCTTTGCAATTGTCCATATCAAATCTTTTCAATAACTCCTTGCAATACTTGGATTGGTTGATGAAGATGCCATCCTTTGTTTGCTTGATTTGTAAACCAAGGAAGTAGTTCATCTTTCCCATCATGGACATCTCGAATTCGCCTTGCATCATAAGAGAGAATTCTTCGCAAAGATCTTTGTTTGTTGAACCGAAGATGATGTCGTCGACATAGACTTGAACAAGTAAGGTGTTGCCCTTGAGATTCTTGATGAACAAAGTCTTGTCAACCTTTCCTTTCGTAAAACCATTCTCACATAAGAAGTTGCTAAGGCGATCATACCAAGCCCTTGGTGCTTGCTTTAAGCCATAAAGAGCCTTCTTCAACTTGTAGACATGAGACGGGTTCTTGAAGTCTTCAAAACCCGAAGGTTGTTTGACGTAGACTTCTTCATTGATGTAACCGTTTAGGAAAGCGCTTTTGACATCCATCTGATACAACTGAAAATTCATAGAGCAAGCGTAAGCAAGTAATAATCTAATTGCTTCTAACCTTGCTATCGGAGCAAATGTTTCATCAAAGTCGATTCCTTCTTCTTGGTTGTAGCCTTGTGCGACCAATCTTGCTTTGTTACGAACTATGATCCCATTCTCCTCAAGTTTGTTCTTGAACACCCATCTTGTGCCTATGATATGTTTGTTGTCCGGTATTGGTACAAGAGTCCAAACTTGGTTCCTTTCGAATTGGTTGAGTTCTTCTTGCATAGATATTATCCATTGATCGTCGCCTAAGGCTTCATCGATTTTTGTTGGTTCAATTTGAGACACGAACGCCATGTTGAGGCAAGCATCCTTGAGATTGAGTCGAGTTGCAACGCCTTGGCTAATATCACCAATCACTTTATCTATCGGGTGATCTCTATGAGTTCTCCATTCTTTTGGAAGATCTTGATGTTCTTCAATGGTTGGTGACTTATCTTCTTGTGATATTGCTTGTTCTTTTGATATTTCCTTTTGTTGTTATGATAGATCTACTACATCATCATCATCCACAATAATATTATCCTCTTTCGAGGGGTTAGTCTCATCAAACGAAACATGTATGGATTCTTCAATAGTAAGAGTACGTTTATTGAAAATTCTAAAAGCTTTACTTGATAGAGAGTATCCAAGAAATATATCTTCATCGGATTTCTCATCAAACTTACCAAGGTTGTCCTTGTCGTTGTTGAGAACGAAGCATTTGCATCCGAATATGTGGAAGAAAGATATGTTGGGTTTCCTTCCCTTGAACAACTCATATGGGGTCTTCTTGAGAATAGGTCGAATATTGACACGGTTACTTACAAAACAAGTCGTGCTAACTGCATCCGCCCAAAAATATTTAGGAAGATTTGAGTCGCTAAGTGTTGCACCCCAAAATTTGCCCTCACAATACAAGACTTTGTGTGCTAAGAAGGTTCACAAGGTTCACAAGATTCACAATGCTTTACAAGACCTTTCATGAGGTTCATGAAGTCTACAAGTCACTTTATGAGGTTCACAAGGTTCACAAGATTCACAATGCTTTCAAGACCTTTCATGAGGTTCATGAAGTCTACAAGTCACTTTATGAGGTTCACAAGGTTCACAAGATTCACAATGCTTTCAAGACCTTTCATGAGGTTCATGAAGTCTACAAGTCACTTTATGAGGTTCACAAGGTTCACAAGATTCACAATGCTTTCAAGACCTTTCATGAGGTTCATGAAGTCTACAAGTCACTTTATGAGGTTCACAAGGTTCACAAGATTCATAATGCTTACAAAACCTTTCATGAGGTTCATGGAGTCTACAAGTCACTTTATGAGGTTCACAAGGTTCACAAGACCTCCCATGAGGTTAACAAGGTTCCCAAGACATTTTATGATGGTTCACAAGGTTCACAAAGTTCACAATTGGTCAGAAGAGTTGACAATTCCCTCAGACAATGCATCTCCTAAGCAGTGCATCCAAAACTAGGGTTTTGACTTTAATCAGGCTAAATGAACTTACAAGACTTCAATTGAGATTCATAACATCTTATATGTGTGTAAGAACCCCCATGACAAGTTTCAAGACTTTTCTCAAAAGTTTGCTCAGTCAGATGGTCAGATAAGTCAAAATCAGTCAAAGTAGTTAAAAAGTCAAATTAAGGTCAACTGTGGTCAAACCAAAGTCAAACTTCATGATTTTTTGCCAACATCAAGTATATGAAGTAAAATTCATCATTTTATCAAGGGTTGATCATGATTCATCAAGGAAATTTCAGATCATCAAGAATCAGGAGTTTCTAAATTAGGGTTTCCTTAGTAAAAGTCAACTGAACTTTGACCAGCCATAACTTTCACATACTTCATCACCAAGTCTCCACTCAAAGCTCATTTTGAAGGAAATTGAATTCTCTACAACTTTGTGTCTCACAAGCCAAGCCCAAAAATGCTTCATTTGGAAGGTATGAGCTAAGACATTATAGGTCCTTTTGAAAGTCAACAAAAAGTCAACAACTTCAAAAGGGCATAACTTGAGATTGGTAAATGATATGGACATGAAACTAGTGGGGTTGGTTAGATGACTCTTCAAGCTTTCCAAAATGTCCAAAAACACTCTCATAGCATTAAAATTGAAGGATGTGTGCCCTTGCAAAGTTGGGAAATTTTGGGTTGGTTTATGATGAAAATGGAGGTCTAAAATCAATTTCTTCCAAATGGGCTTGCCAAATGATGACCCAATCCACACTAAGACATCTTGCAAGAAATTAATTTAATATTTTCATTATTTTATTTATTTTATTTTTATTTATTATGATTTTTCATATTAAAAGTCATTTTAAATTCAAATAAAATAAAAAAATAGTGAAGATTTAAAATTATTTTGCTTCTAGAATGTCATAAATGATATTTGGATCTAATTGATACAAGAATTATGAAAATCATCCCAAAATAGCAATGTGAGATCAAGAATATTCAAACTTTAAAGGCCAATTTTTTTCAATCTCAAACTACCAAAAAATCCAAAGTCTTGAGCAATATTTTTGACCTAATTCATTCACTCATATATAAACAACACAAAGACAATCACAAGCCACGGATTCCAGCCTCTTTGCACATTGTTCAACTTCACAAAAAACCATCCAAATTCAATTTTCGGTTTCACTAATTCAAGAGGTTTTAAGGTATTTTGAGGACACAAGAAGGTTCCTGGATCTTCATTGAGTCGAAACCAACTCTCAAATGCATCCAATTCATGCTCATACACACAACCCGAATGCATCTTGTTCTTCTTTAAATTTTTTTAGATTTGAATGATTTGTGCGTTTATAATGAAAACTAACTATGGATTTGTGTTTGTTATGATGTTTAGAAGCTTTCTGGATGGTTTAATTTGACTCTTATGGACTGTATCAAAATCCACCATTGTTAGGGTTTGGAGTTCAATTTCGGGAACTTAGTATTTAGGGCACCTAAATGAATTCTAAGAACATGGCCGTGACCTATGAGCTTCACATAATTGATCTGGGCTTCAAATTTGTATTGAAATTATGATTTGCTTGATGATTGAAAAACGTAGGTTTATGGTTTAAGAACTTGCAGGAAAATTCGCAGGAATATTCGAAGAAGAATTCGCAGGAAATTTGAATGGGGAAGATGAAGTCTGGCGCCAAAATCTGATTTGAAACTCTAACATATATTTTATTTTATTATTGCTGTGTATATTTCAGAAGCGCAGGTTGGTTCAGTTGGCATGTGTGTCTTGCTGGTAAACAAATGGTCCTGGGTTCAAACCATCCCCAGGTCATTTCGTTTTGTTATTTTTCATGATTTTTACAGGTAAACAACAAAACATGTTGCTGCCCATTCTCTATCACACGCGCGCTGATGGCCTGGTGGTGTGTTTTGTTGCTGGCAAACAGAGTGTCCTGGGTTCAAACCCCAGCCAGGTAAGTTTCAATTTTTTGCTTCATTTTCTATTTTGTTTAATTGATTATGTTTTTATTAATAATTATAGATATAATTAAATAATTCTATAAATATATATTCAATGTTTTCTAAAATTCTAACATTATTTTTCTTAATTCAAAAATTGTTTTTCTCTATTATGTATTTAGATTATAATATGTATATTGATTAATTTTGTAAATAAAATAAATCCTAATATTTGACAAACCCTAATTTATTTTTTAAAAACAATTAAAAAAACCTAATTTTATCTTGTGATTTTAATTTCTAATTTTTGTAAATATAATTATTATGTACATATTTTATTTAATATAATTAATTTTTGTAAATACAATTATAATCAATTTTTCTTATAATATGTAATTATTTCTATAATTTGTTTATAATCTAAATTATATATATAAATAATTTTTAGAAATAATTGAATCTATGCTAATTTAATCTTGTAATTATAATATGTTTAAAAATAATTTAATAATTTGTATATAATTCAAAATGTTATAATAATTACTTAATTGTTCATATTTTCTTTTATTTTTAAATAATTGTCCATATTAAAATCTAATCTTTTAATTATTATATTATTCTTTTTGCTTATTATTTTAATTATGTTCTTATAATATTTTTGCTAACCCCATTTATTTTAATTATTATTGTTATTACTGATCATGTTTATTACTAACCTTATTTATTTTTAATTATTATTACTAACCCAATTAAATTGCTTGATTATTTTACTTATTATATTTTGCTTATTTATTTATTTATTTTGCTATCTATTTTAATTGTTTATTATCATTGTTGTAATTGCTCCTGGATGTAATTTGCTTAAATATTTAAATTATTTATTTTTCATGCTATGGTTAGTAAAAATAGGGAGTGTAAACATGTATGTTATTTAAAATTAATTTAGATCATTTAAATTTAAAAGATAAATAAAATTGTACACTCACACACGTAAATCGATCTTTGATCGCCATCTCACTTTCTAGGGTTACATCTCAATGTTGCCTATTCAAAAAGGTCAAGTGGGGTGTATAAAGCAAAGTCCCTTAAAAGAAAAGTCATCTAGTCCCTTCCTAATCAAAGATCAAGTCCCTTAATGGTTGCCTTTCAATATGATCTAGTTCCTTTCGAATAATGATGACAGTCCCTCCAAATGCTTAATACACCCTACAGTTGCCTTCATTAAACAGATGTCCCTTTCATATGTCCCTTACATCCAAGGTAATGACTACCTATTCCTTAATAATAGGGATAGTCTTACCATTTAAAGGATATTTAAGAACATAAAAGACTTAACGTAGGGTAGGTTCCTCTTATGTACTTGCTCACTTTCCAAAAAATTTCAAAACACTTTACATTTTCAAACAATTTTCAAAACAAAGGTTTTTTACGCATCCGTACATGGATCATTATCAAACTCTTAAGAAAATTTTTATTCACGCACTTCACATTTCAAAAACATTTCAAAGTGAGCTAAGTAACTAAGAGCCCATGGATAACCATGGATGTAAAGGGTGCTAACACCTTCCCTTTACATAACCTACCCCCCGGACCCAAAAATCTTTTAAAAGGTCTTTCCTGTTCTTTTATGCCTTTCCTTTGGATAAAATAAAAGTCGGTGGCGACTCTTACTATCCGCAACATAACTAAAGTCAGTTCTCCCACCGTGTTACAGAACTGGCGACTCTGCTGGGGACTTAATAAAAGAGGGGTACCCTTAGGAATTAGATCACTTTAAAATTGTTTGCCTTGTTTGCTTTATACTTATCTGTTGGGTGCTCTTATGTGTGAAAGATCCTAACCCGGATCTAGTGTACCTTAGGTAAATGGCAATAGACCAAGGAAACTGTACGGCGTATACCGATATGGTTGATCTGGTGGCCATAGTTAGTGTGACTTCTTGGTTGGTGCTTATGTTCCTTAAGTCAAGTTGAGGATAATATGAGGCTGCCATATGTTGTCAATGCACTAACTAACTTTTAGAACCCTAGTTATCCCATCTTGGCCTTTAGAAAAGTAGTGAGATAACCGGCTTTGGTGAAGACTGAAGTTGGTTGATACTCGATACTACACTCATTGAGATCTTAAACTTGGAAGGTTTTGGTTGGCAAGTAAGTTGCCTACTGAACAACCACCCTTGGGAAGGATCAGTGATATTGAGATCCCTTAGAACATGGTTACTTTTATAGGACAGGATGAACCATCTAAACTTCAGGGGAGGGTACTTACCTTTGAACCTCATGCAAGCCTTTAAACCTAGGGCTATTGTGTGACTTGTTTGTGTGTGCCACATGTTTGTGATTGAGCATAACATCATGACATCATCATGCATCATAAGCATAGCATTTTCACTAACCATTTCAAGGACCAAAGGATTTATCTTTGTTCTTTGTTGCAGGTCATGGCTTCTGCTCGTAGAAACACTATCAGGATCAACTTTGTAGGGATACCTGCTAAACTTAAAGAGTTGGTTTCTCAAGTGTCTAATCATTCTCAGTTCATCAAGAGACATGGTCACCTATTAGATTTAGTCACTTAAGGGTTCAATGAAGACATGATGAGTGTTCTGTTTCAGTTCTTTGATCCTAAACACCATTGCTTCACATTCCCCGACTATCAGCTGGTTCCTACAATGGAAGAGTTCTCTAAACTTCTGGGTATACCTGTTCTTGATCAAAGACCCTTCACAGGCTTGGAAAGAGAGCCTAAACCTGAGGTTATTGTTGCAGCTCTACATCTGAAGAAGTCTGACATTGTTCTAGAAACGAGAAGCGGAGTTAAAGGTATCCTTGCTAAGGTGTTGATAGAGAAGGCTCAAGGGTTCTTGAAAGCTATGAGCTATGATGCTTTTGAGGAGATCCTAGCCTTATTGATTTATGGCTTAGTGTTGTTCCCCAATCCCGATCAGTTCATAGACGTTCATGCCATCAACATATTTCTGAGTCACAATCCAGTGCCTACATTGCTCGGAGACATCTTACACTCTCTTCATACCCGTACTACAAAGGCGCGAGGAACTCTGATGTGTTGCATACCTTTGCTATCTAGGTGGTTTATTTCTCACCTTCCTCGATCAGTGATGAAGAATGAACAAGGGTTAAGGTGGTCCAAGAGGATTATGTCACTTTCTCATTCATATATTCATTGGTGCTCTAGATCTATGGAGAATGTTACTATCATTGACCGTTGCGGGGAGTTCCATAATGTGCCACTCATTGGCATAAGAGGGGGCATTACTTATAACCCTTCTTTAGCTCTACGTCAGTTTGGTTACGCTCGGAGTGATGGTCCTCATGACATGTTGATTAAGGGTATTGTGTTCGACTACGACAATGATCTTCAAGGTTACCGTCAAAGGTTTATACGAGCATGGGGTAAAGTGAACAAGGTTGACAGCAAGACTCTGGAACCCAAGTATACCATTCCTATGGAACCTTATCTCAGATGGGTGTGATCTCATGCTCAGACTCTTATGATGCCATATCCTGCTATCCTGCCAGTTACCATGGAGCCTATTGCTGAAGGAGATACTTCCTACATCATTCTTCATCTAGACATGCCCACTGACATGGAGGAGTTACAGAGGTCCTGAATCTAGTTGAAGGAGCAAAGAGATACTTTTGAGACTCATTACAAAGCAAGTCAAGAAAGAATCCTGAAGCTAACAAAACAACTTCACGAGGAGCGGAATCTCAACTCATACCTCAACACAAAGAGGAAACGTCCATGGGAGACTTAAAACCCCATTTTTTGTATTCATCTCATTTTTATTGTAAGCCCAAGGGGCAAACAAGTTTATTGATTGCTAATAAAAGTTTACTTTTTGGTTGTTTAAACAAATTTAAATCCTGCGGTCCTTGAAAACATTGCATATGCATACCATATCATTGCATCACAGGTTTCTTATGTACAGGTATCTTATCTTCTCGCTGTTTATTTCAGCAGAAATGGTTCTCGAACAATTTGTCAAAGATCTTCAAGCTCAGAATGCTCAGTTTCAAGAAGTGATTCTGAATTTGTTCAAGGGGCAAGAAGATTTGAAAGCACTCCTCTCTAAGGACATGAAGAAGAAGAATCCTGAGGACAACAAGGATGATCAGCTGAAACAACTACAAGCTGAGATGGCAGAGATGAGGATCCAGATGAATGGACAAATGGCTCTTATCCAGAGTTTGGCCCAGGGGCAAGAAGAGCTGAGAAGCTTTGTCAATAAGCTTCGACATAACGGAGTTGGGAATCTAATCATTAGTCAACCTCCGTTGAAACAAGCCGACTTGGCTGAAAGGAAAGTAAGGATAAGAGAAGGAAAGAGACAGACTACCACTGATTGTTCTTCAATGGAAGAAGGAAGACCCTGTAAGATTAATCCACTTCGATACAAGAAATGTGGAAGACAGTTCATCCGGTTCAGCACACCAATGTCACAAGTTTTGCAATGCCAATTGGAGATGAAGTTGATTTCCTTGGAAACTGCTCCTAAAAATCGTAACACCTCCTCTCCTCGCTATAATCCCAAGGCAAGGTGTGGGTATCACTCCAACTGTCCTGGACATGATACTAATAGTTGTTGGACATTGAAGAAAAAGATACAAGACCTGATTGACGAAGGAATCCTAGAGGTTACTCCAGAAGGTCAAGTTGAATTCTACTATCACCCATCAAACACCGAAGCCGCAAGACAAGTTGCCCAGTGTAGCAAGAAAGGAAGCCTACCTATTCCTGTTGAGATATGGGGCACCTTGGGACATCCAAGTGGTAAATTTGATTTCATGGTGAAGTATACTGCTCCTCAAAGTTCACAGATTGCAATTGAGGACATTCAGCCAACTGGATGGGACAACATTTGAATTTTCATTTGTAATTTCTTTTATTTGTTTGAACACTTACTATTATGTTAAACTTTTGTTTTCATTAATGCATTGCATATGTTTGTCTTGAATTAATCCATTCGTTCCACTATATTTTGAATTATGCTTCTTATTTCTATCTTGTGATATTTAACTCCTGATAAAGCTATAAGCCTGTAGAGGGAGGATGACGAAAACAATACCATAATATTAGGCAGTATGCTTTTGAACAGACTATGCTGACGATGTACAGGCATTGTTTCAATTCCTAAATAGTGGAAATATAAGGAAGTTAATCCCTAGTCAACCCTTTTGAGCCTATGAAGTAGGAGTTTTTATTCTCGCACAAGTTAAAACCCTTATTCATAACCCGGGGCAGGATAGTTACTCGGTTAACTCAAATATGCCAATTATCTGTGTTGTACACAACTAATGATGGTTCTCTGTAATCATTAAAACCTGACAGTCAATATCCAACAAAAGAAAAGCTCACTAAGTCAAAACCTATGAAGGAGACTTAATAAAAAATTAAGACATCCCGCTGACTGTAACCTTAAAATAAACAGTTCAGGCAAAAAGAAGGGATAACAAAGTTAAAAGAAAAAAAGGGGTCAGTATGAATCCTCAACAAAGAAAGATGACTGAATATTCAAATAAATTTTGGGTTTCTGAACCATCACAAATTTCAGTGTTACAATTCCAAACTCATTTGAGCCTCGATGCATAAGTTAACTGAGCATATGACTGAAGAACATCATGGAGATTGGGTTGGGTACAAATAAAATTTGAGCCTTTATCTTTTGTTTCTTAAACCATGAACCAGGCCACGTTACAACCCTTTAAAAGTCCTAACTGAAGCATGGTTAGTTTGAAAGCGTACTGTTACAAAAAGGTATCCTGACTCCTTTAGGGCTTGTTATAAAACTTGAGTTAATATCACAGTTTTCACAAAAAAATGTTTTTCTAAAATAACTCTTTTTCAAAATTTCAAGACAGACATAAGCATTGCATTTTGAATATATTTGTTTACATATACTTGAGTGTTTGATAAACAAAGAAACTTACAGGATGAATGTTCAAAGTCCTTCCGATAAACAAAGTTGCTTCCTGGATCAAAGTCCATGTATACAAAGGGGCATAATCATTATCTCCCAATCAAGGGGGCAGGCCATGATACTGCCTAACTCATTTGGGGCAATCAGGACAAGATTCAACTATGTTTAAGCAACCAGAGGCAGATCTCCTCATCTATCTGAAGTGCCAAGGGTAACATTACAGAAGTCATAATGCCAGGGGCATGGTCATTGTTTCCTAATCAATGGGGCATACCAAGTTACTGTTCCAATCATTCGGGGCAATCAGTTCCAGATCCAACAGTGCTTAATAGCCAGAGGCAGCTCTTCTCATATATTGGAATTACCAAGGGTAACACTGCAAAGTTCATGATGTCAATGGCATATTATTATGGGGCATTCTGCTTAGTTCTCCTGAGGTAACTACATTCAGATACTTCCCTTTTGGGACAATTCATCCTCAACCAAGGGGCAATGCTTTCTCTTCAAATCTAATACCTGGAGCGTATATGGTCCATCACAATTTGAAGACACATTCCTCTCATTGTATTACCTTGATGTTGGATTCTCAGCAGAAGCCATTGTGGAAGTTAATTGTCTACGCCAGTAGTATCAGATGGTGTCAGTATCATGTCTTCAGATCCAGCTATGAGGATTTCTGGGAAGGTATTCAGGAAAGTTAAGAATTTCAGGAGCACCAAATCCAATTGGTTATACACTCTCGAAGTTGAAACGATTCTGTTTTCAAGTTCAACTTTACTTTTCCCTCTGAATCCAGATTTACTTTTACCCTATTTACATAAGTAAAACGTCCATTGGTTGTGTTTGAATGTATGTATGCTTTTGAATATGATTGATGTTTACCAGAAATGCATGTATGCTTAATATGATTGATGTTTACCAGAAATGCATGAAAATGCAGTAATAGTATTTACTAAGGACGAACGAGGGAAGGATTTCAACGAAGCTTCGCCGGTTCATCTCTACAAAACAGTTACAAATCCACAGTAGGGCAAGTCCATCTTCATAAAGTCACATCTCCCCTGGAATTTATATCCATCTCTTTTATCCTCATAAGGATACTCGGGAATTTACTTTCCAATAAGGGTACGACGAACGAAGACGGAGGTTATGTATACCCTACTATCAAACGAAGACGAAGGTTATGTATACCTTACTATTCCCAGCAGACGGAAGGTTATATATACCTCGCTATTCCCAGCATATGGAAGGTTATGTATAATATATTATCAAACAGGATGGGAACGAGTTCCTCATATTCTCCAACAACGAATCGGGATTTATTTTCCCTGACCAGCAGTTGTTATACGAAGATATCCAGACGCTTCCAGCAGCATCATATCATACATACATCATTTACATCATACCATAACATATACATCCATAGATACATAATACATTACTTAGGTGCATCATATTATACATGCATACATAATGCATAAGCTAATATTGTTATACAGAATGCTACCTTGTTTTCAGGTTAATTATCCAGCAAACAGACTTATGATTATCAGGATTGCTTTATCCTCCTGAAAGCTATCATCATTACCTCAGGATTGCTTCATCCTCCTGAAAACTTCTACTACATCAGGACTGCTTCATCCTCCTGAAAGCTTATTATACATCAGGATTGCTTCATCCTCCTGAAAGCACATTACTACATCAGGATTGCTTTATCCTCCTGAAAGCATCACTACATCAGGACTGCTTCATCCTCCTGAAAGCTTATTATACATCAGGATTGCTTTATCCTCCTGAAAGCATCACTACATCAGGACTGCTTCATCCTCCTGAAAGCTTATTATACATCAAGATTGCTTCATCCTTCTGAAAGCACATTACTACATCAGGATTGCTTTATCCTCCTGAAAGCATATTATCAATACCTCAGGACTGCTCCATCCTCCTGACAGCTATCATCATTACTTCAGGACTGCTTTATCCTCCTGAAAGCTATCATTATATCTTCATATTTTGGACTGCTTTATCCTCCAAGAAATGTATCTGAAGAACTTTTTCCAAGTGGCATCTTTAAGCCCACTCAAACATATTCAATTAGCCACTTGTATCACTCTATGCACTAGTGAGTGCAAATTTTTGGGCTTTTGTGTTCAATCCCCTTCAACCTTCCAGGTCACGACTGTCAAATATACCAATCTAACCCCTCAGGTTTCAGAAAATTGAACAGGGGCAGCTGTTGCACCCCAAAATTTTCCCTCACAATACAAGACTTTGTGTGCTAAGAAGGTTCACAAGGTTCACAAGATTCACAATGCTTTACAAGACCTTTCATGAGGTTCATGAAGTCTACAAGTCACTTTATGAGGTTCACAAGGTTCACAAGATTCACAATGCTTTCAAGACCTTTCATGAGGTTCATGAAGTCTACAAGTCACTTTATGAGGTTCACAAGGTTCACAAGATTCACAATGCTTTCAAGACCTTTCATGAGGTTCATGAAGTCTACAAGTCACTTTATGAGGTTCACAAGGTTCACAAGATTCATAATGCTTACAAAACCTTTCATGAGGTTCATGGAGTCTACAAGTCACTTTATGAGGTTCACAAGGTTCACAAGACCTCCCATGAGGTTCACAAGGTTCCCAAGACATTTTATGATGGTTCACAAGGTTCACAAAGTTCACAATTGGTCAGAAGAGTTGACAATTCCCTCAGACAATGCATCTCCTAAGCAGTGCATCCAAAACTAGGGTTTTGACTTTAATCAGGCTAAATGAACTTCCAAGACTTCAATTGAGCTTCATAACATCTTATATGTGTGTAAGAACCCCCATGACAAGTTTCAAGACTTTTCTCAAAAGTTTGCTCAGTCAGATGGTCAGATAAGTCAAAATCAGTCAAAGTAGTTAAAAAGTCAAATTAAGGTCAACTGTGGTCAAACCAAAGTCAAACTTCATGATTTTTTGCCAACATCAAGTATATGAAGTTAAATTCATCATTTGATCAAGGGTTGATCATGATTCATCAAGGAAATTTCAGATCATAAAGAATCAGGAGTTTCTAAATTAGGGTTTCCTCAGTAAAAGTCAACTGAACTTTGACCAGCCATAACTTTCACATACTTCATCACCAAGTCTCCACTCAAAGCTCATTTTGAAGGAAATTGAATTATATACAACTTTGTGTCTCACAAGCCAAGCCCAAAAATGCTTCATTTGGAAGGTATGAGCTAAGACATTATAGGTCCTTTTGAAAGTCAACAAAAAGTCAACAACTTCAAAAGGGCATAACTTGAGATTGGTAAATTATATGGACATGAAACCAGTGGGGTTGGTTAGAGGACTCTTCAAGCTTTCCAAAATGTCCAAAAAAACTCTCATAGCATTAAAATTGAAGGATGTGTGCCCTTGCAAAGTTGGGAAATTTTGGGTTGGTTTATGATGAAAATGGAGGTCTAAAATCAATTTCTTCCAAATGGGCTTGCCAAATGATGACCCAATCCACACTAAGACATCTTGCACGAAATTAATTTAATATTTTCATTATTTTATTTATTTCATTTTTATTTATTATGATTTTTCATATTAAAAGTCATTTTAAATTCAAATAAAATAAAAAAATAGTGAAGATTTAAAATTATTTTGCTTCTAGAATGTCATAAATGATATTTGGATCTAATTGATACAAGAATTATGAAAATCATCCCAAAATAGCAATGTGAGATCAAGAATATTCAAACTTTAAAGGCCAATTTTTTTCAATCTCAAACTACCAAAAAATCCAAAGTCTTGAGCAATATTTTTGACCTAATTCATTCACTCATATATAAACAACACAAAGACAATCACAAGCCACAGATTCCAGCCTCTTTGCACATTGTTCAACTTCACAAAAAACCATCCAAATTCAATTTTCGGTTTCACTAATTCAAGAGGTTTTAAGGTATTTTGAGGACACAAGAAGGTTCCTGGATCTTCATTGAGTCGAAACCAACTCTCAAATGCATCCAATTCATGCTCATACACACAACCCGAATGCATCTTGTTCTTCTTTAAATTTTTTTAGATTTGAATGATTTGTGCGTTTATAATGAAAACTAACTATGAATTTGTGTTTGTTATGATGTTTAGAAGCTTTCTGGATGGTTTAATTTGACTCTTATGGACTGTATCAAAATCCATCATTGTTAGGGTTTGGAGTTCAATTTCGGGAACTTAGTATTTAGGGCACCTAAATGAATTCTAAGAACATGGCCGTGACCTATGAGCTTCACATAATTGATCTGGGCTTCAAATTTGTATTGAAATTATGATTTGCTTGATGATTGAAAAACGTAGGTTTATGGTTTAAGAACTTGCAGGAAAATTCGCAGGAATATTCGAAGAAGAATTCGCAGGAAATTTGAATGGGGAAGATGAAGTCTGGCGCCAAAATCTGATTTGAAACTCTAACATATATTTTATTTTATTATTGCTGTGTATATTTCAGAAGCGCAGGTTGGTTCAGTTGGCATGTGTGTCTTGCTGGTAAACAAATGGTCCTGGGTTCAAACCATCCCCAGGCCATTTCGTTTTGTTATTTTTCATGATTTTTACAGGTAAACAACAAAACATGTTGCTGCCCATTCTCTATCACACGCGCGCTGATGGCCTGGTGGTGTGTTTTGTTGCTGGCAAACAGAGTGTCCTGGGTTCAAACCCCAGCCAGGTAAGTTTCAATTTTTTGCTTCATTTTCTATTTTGTTTAATTGATTATGTTTTTATTAATAATTATAGATATAATTAAATAACTCTATAAATATATATTCAATGTTTTCTAAAATTCTAACATTATTTTTCTTAATTCAAAAATTGTTTTTCTCTATTATGTATTTAGATTATAATATGTATATTGATTAATTTTGTAAATAAAATAAATCCTAATATTTGACAAACCCTAATTTATTTTTTAAAAACAATTAAAAAAACCTAATTTTATCTTGTGATTTTAATTTCTAATTTTTGTAAATATAATTATTATGTACATATTTTATTTAATATAATTAATTTTTGTAAATACAATTATAATCAATTTTTCTTATAATATGTAATTATTTCTATAATTTGTTTATAATCTAAATTATATATATAAATAATTTTTAGAAATAATTGAATCTATGCTAATTTAATCTTGTAATTATAATATGTTTAAAAATAATTTAATAATTTGTATATAATTCAAAATGTTATAATAATTACTTAATTGTTCATATTTTCTTTTATTTTTAAATAATTGTCCATATTAAAATCTAATCTTTTAATTATTATATTATTCTTTTTGCTTATTATTTTAATTATGTTCTTATAATATTTTTGCTAACCCCATTTATTTTAATTATTATTGTTATTACTGATCATGTTTATTACTAACCTTATTTATTTTTAATTATTATTACTAACCCAATTAAATTGCTTGATTATTTTACTTATTATATTTTGCTTATTTATTTATTTATTTATTTATTTTGCTATCTATTTTAATTGTTTATTATCATTGTTGTAATTGTTCCTGGATGTAATTTGCTTAAATATTTAAATTATTTATTTTTCATGCTATGGTTAGTAAAAATAGGGAGTGTAAACTGTCGCTCCCGGGATTTTCATCCTAGTACAAACGCGAAAGTGGCGCTGAAAGGTTAGAGTCGCCAGCCAGACATTTTTATCCCGAAAGAATGGGAAAGGTAATGTTGCACAAACTTGAGGAAGAAGGAAAAGACAAAGGCCTTGCGAACCAAAGATCTGAGTTCGGGAGTCGGTTACGACCTGGGAAGGTATTAGCACCCCAGATCGTCCGTCGTACCCGACGGGATCCACGCTTGCTTGCTTGTTTCAAAGGGTGAGAAATAAGATGTTGCTGAATAAAACCGCTAACTGGAACTGGAATGAGAAATGAGAAAGGAATAAGAAAAGAGAATGGAAAGAAAGGGGGAAATGTAGGGAAAATAAAGAATGTGCTCGAACGGGCCCTACCCCGCTGTCTACGTACCTCATCGGGATAATGAGGATCAGAGTCGACGTAGTTCGCCTAACCTAGGCGGGAACTATTTGTTTGTGTGTTTTTTACAGCTGGAACTGCGTATGTCTATGCTCAGGTGTTGCAGGCTCGTCTGGTACGAGTGCGTTTACCGTCTTGCATGCGAGACAAGTCGTCGCGAGTTCGCGTTGTGAGTGAACGAGATGAGAAGAGAAGTTCCCGCAGGATAGTCGCTTGTTATTTGTTTTTTTGTCTTTTAAGAGAAGTGTTTTGAATTTGTTTGTGAACTGTCTTGTACTAAGACCTATCCATCGCGGGAAGCATTTACACCTCGCCCCGAAACAGGACGCGTATAAACACTCCGCAACAAAGTCTCGTGTCGTACTAGATTGTTCGGTTTTTATTAAGTGTTTTATTACTTTTCTTTTGAAGGGAGAAAGAAAGACTCAAGTTAAAAAAAGGTAAAATCTAAGGGACTATGACTCAATCCTACTTTTGTTTATTTATTTACAAGGTGGTCCTAATGGTTAGTGAAGTCTTCTATTCCTAATGGAAACTTAAAACTACTAGAACTCAACTTACTTCTTAATGAAGTTAAGTTGATTCTAACAACAAATGGGGGAAACCTATTAAAGTTGTAAGATCAAAACAAGGCAAAACAATGAAATCGAATATGAGAAATAATATTCTAAAAATGCCTTAAAGGCATGAATAATAAATAGTCTTATTTATTTATTCTACTTCTAAGTGAAATAAAACTTCAAGCCTAAGTATTAAACTAATCTAAGCCTAATATTCATTCTAAAAAATCAAGTTTTAACTATCCTAAGTCTAATATTAAATTCTAGGACTAAACTTAAACTAAGCTATTTTATTTTTATTTGGACATTATTTTTTCTAGTGGCCTAAACTAATAGGAACTATGCATAACTAGACCTAAACTAATATTCTAAAAAAAATACTAAAACTTCTAGAAAAATTGTGAAACTTAAACCATATGATCCTAACACTATCTAAAATAGTATACTAAGAGGGATTCTAAAAATACTTATTTTTCCTATGCCTAGAAATTAATTATTTTCCAGCTAGGAATGAACTACTATTTTCTAAGGATTACTCCACCAAAACCTAAAATAAAAATTCCTAAAAATCCACTAAAAAAATATCCTAAGAACTATCATGAGTCCCCTAATTACATAAAAAAGAATAGCTCAAAAAAGTTACTGGAAGCTACTTAAATAAAATGAACAAAAATCCAGCATAAATAATAAATATTCAACAAAGCTAATTAAATGAAAATTTCAGAATTAATTCAAAAATAACCAAATTTCAGAAAATAAAAATGTCACAAATTTCTAAAATAACCTATTAAGCTACTTAATTTTTTTGGGAATTTTCTAATTATTTTTATTATTTTTTATGAAATTATTTCTAAAGCATAATTAACTACAACATAAATTCTAAAGAAGTAAATACAGGGAGGTGAGTTCAGTTATTTTTCTGGTTATTTCGCTAATGGGCCCAAAAATAGGGGTGCAGAAAGGAAAGAACCAGGGCCCATTCGTTGGATAAAGGGGAAGGTGTGTTCAGCAATTACTTATAGTTCACTTCTTTATGGGCTTAAGGGAGAGGGTGTAATTAACAAAAGTATAACCTTATCCTAATGAATTTTAATGGGTGATTTTGGAATTAATTAACAAGACAACTTAATTAACAATGTCCAATCCAAATTAATATAAAAATTTAGAACTTAATCTTATACTATTTTCCTAACTCTTAAAAATGAATTAAAATCTTAATCTACAAATGACTTAAATCTTTAAAAAAAGAAAGAAGAAGAATTAAACTAATAATCTTTTTATAATATTTCTCCTAAAATTCGAATTAAAGAAAATATTAAACTAAACTAATATTTTTCTAAAAATCTAATTAAAAAAATAAAATTAAACTAACCTTATAATATTTCTTTTGTAAAATTCTTAATTAAAGAAAAAAAAGTTGAACTAAACTTATTATAATACTTCTTAAAAACTTAAATTAAGCAAAAGAATTACCTAATCCTATTAACATTTTCTAAAAATTTTAAATTACACTATAGTTTCATTTAAAAAGACTTAACTAAATCTTATATGAATTTAATATTTCCAAAAAATCTTGATTTAAACTAATGAAATAACTAATCCTATAAATAAATCAATTAAGCTAAGTATTTTAACTTAAGGAAAATAATCAAATTAACTTATGATTATATTTTTTCTAAAATCTTGACTTAACAAAAGAGATTAAACTAATCTTAAAAAAAATATTCTCTAAAAATCTTAATTAAAATATAATCTTTTATTATAATATTTCTTATTATAAATTCCTAATTTAGAAATCAATTAAACCATTAACTTATAATAATGAATTAAATTCTAATCTTATAAAATGAATTAAAATCTAATCTTGTGATAATGAATTAAATAATCAAATTAATAAAATCATGTTAATTACATAAACCCAACAACAAAGCTGAAATAACAAAAACCTAACCCTAAATTTCTTCTTCTTCCTCAAACACCCAAACCCTAACCTAAACGGCGCCCCCTTTCTTCCCCGAAGCCAATCGCCGGAAACCATTACCCTACCGGTTTGCCACTACATTCCATCGTCCTAATCACTAACCAAAACCATGAATTCCTTCTCCTATCAACGCAACCGGTGAATCGTAAACAATGCAAAGGCCAACTCAACCACGACATTACCGCCGCAACAACGAAAAAAAAATGGAAACAAGAAGACTCGTACCTTGTATTCTTCGGCGGATGGAAACAAACGGACGAAGTTTCAACGGTGAGCTTGAAAAACGAAGTAACGGTTAAACGAAGGACAAATCGACAAACAATCCGAGTCGCTATTACCACCACTGCCTTGTTCTGAGTTGATGAGAAATCGCAATGAGAGCGGTCAATGCTTCAAGTATGGATCCGAATTTTGCCTTGTGAATTCTTTCACCTTGCTCCGATTAATTGCTTAACCGTGTTCGAACTATTGCAGGATTGCTCTTGTTGTGGTGAAAATCAACTTGGCTCATTCTTCTTTTAGCTTTCGAATTGCTCTCATTTCTGTCTATGGGCACTCCTCTGAATCATGTCATTTCTGATGATTTCTTGGAATTTGCAGGTATCCTGAGAGTCCTCTTTTCTTTGAAGCAGAGGCTGAGTGATAATGATTTCGAGCTATTGAAGATTGAGGCCCCTGAATTGATGAAGCAATGAGAGATACCTCATGGAATCCGGTTCTGTAATGTGAGTTTTGACAGATTAGCTTTTCCTTTCTCCTCTGCTGCTATTGTTTCCTTTTTAGATATCCTCCAAAACTTCAATAGCCCTCTGGATTCAGTCTTTGATTCCGTTAGGTTATACTCTTGAGAGTTTTCCTTCTTTGCTCTTCACTTTCATGATTTGTTATTGTTGTAACTTATTGATTGTTTGATGTGAATCCCACAGATTGATGGGGATGCCGAATTGAAGAGGAATTCAAAGTGAAGAAGAGTTAGGAAGAATTCGTGAGGATTGGAGGATCATGAGGAATGGAAGAATTGGGGAAGAAGATTCTCAGGTTGAAGGAGGAGAAGGAGATTGGTAAATGGAGAATTGTGAAGGAGCAGGTTGACAAAGTTGTGGTGAGAAAACCAGCTGAGAGGAGAGAACCCTTTGAAGAAGTTCAGATTCCAATTTATAGAGAAAATGGATCAAACTTTGGTGAAAACTCAGGTGAAGTTTCTAGATGAATTTTCTGATTAAAAGTTGGTTACAATTCTGTTAGTTAGTTATGAAATCGATTAGCATTCTGTTAGGAAGTTAATAATTCTGTTAATTTTCTGTTGTGAGGTTTTGAGATGTAACTGATTTTGCAATAAGTTTGTTTTCACAATTTCTGTTAAGTTCTATTAGGACTTGGTTAGGACTGGTTTTTACAATGAGGCCTATCTTGCTTATTCTTTAATTTCCACTCCCTCCAAATATTGTTACTGCAGTTTAATGCGAAATTGGAAACTGAGGAATACTTGGATTGAACAAAAGAAACCCTGCTGAGATTTTTCCTTTCTTTTTGATTTCTCTTAACTGTTTTCGGGACCCTTTCTTCTTCTGATGTTTTCGGGGTTTCTCGCAGGACTATGAAAATTTGCACAAAAGTTTTCAAAGGAGTTGTAACAGACCCAAGGCCACTGGACTTGTATTAAACTTAAACCAAAATAGTAGAAGCCGACATACAAAAATGAAGCCGCGGCTGGTGATTTTTTTTGAAGGCTAGAGATGGTTAGCATCTATTCTTGTACTGAACTTCTCTCTAAATTCCTGCTGTTTGTTTTTGCTTATTGTTATTAATTCCAATCAACTCATTTTCTGTTTCTCCCCTTCCTCAATTTTGAAATTGCTCACTATTGTTGTTGTGATGCTTATCAACATTGGATTTTTCTTCTTGGCGTGATGTGCAGGTCAGAGACGACATCGTTGAAGATTGGTGAAGGGGTGATAAAGATTGAAGAGAGTTTTTGCTTGTTGTTATCCTGTCATGGACTTTTCCATGATAATTGAAAATTATTTTTTAGACGTGTAATTGGAACTCCTGTTATGAGAAAAAAGAGACCTCTTGGTTTATGTTGAATTTTCCTGGTGTAGCTTTGTTGTTTTCTTGGAAACCCTGTCATATATCCGAATGGGGTGTAGCTTTGTTGTTTTCTTGGAAACCCTGTCATATATCCGAATGGGGATTATATAGATGGAATTTACGAACTTGTATAACTTTGAAGAGAAAAATATATAAAATAATAAAAACTGTTTGTTTAGACATTGGATTGGAAGTATAACCCTTGGGCCTAGATTGGGTTGATGAGAAATACTTGTCTTGACAATTATGGGCTCAATTAGGACCACTTGAAAAATAAGTAATGGGCTTTCCATAAATGACTTAAATTGGAGAAAGAAAATGGTTGTTAGAAATAATCACAAAAATGATTTGAAAATGGTAATAATGGATAAGAACGATTAGTAATATTGTCAAACAAATGGATTCGGAATCGAGAATGGATTAAAATGGTCAAATGGAAATGGAACTAGAAATGAATAATGGACTGATTTTAGAAAAGAAAATGGGCTCAATGTTGAAAAGCAATGGTCGATATTTAGAAACAAAGGACATGAAAAATGGAAAGTTGGAAATATGTATATGGACACAGAAAGATAACTTTGGTTAGCAAAACGGGATAAAGTCATGGTGACTAAAAGAAAAGTGAATTAGCTAGCTGACATGTAGAATGGCAATGGCTTGTATTTGAATATTAAGAACTAGAATTTGAACGTCAACGATGTCTCCTAAGTAAGGTCAATAACTGTGCATTCTCTCTTGACATAAATCAAGTCCTTCTACATAATCCACTCCTAGGCACTTTGAGGCCATACTAAACTTCGCACAGCCTCAAATTATTATTCTGTGAACAAATGGATCTAAACCAATCTTTGATACAGTGGACCTCCGTTGATAAAGTTCCCTTCAAAGCAAAATCATGAACAAGGACTCCAAATTTTCCTTGAGGTATTCAATGACGAAGAACACAACTTGAGACATCAAGAAGAGTCGATACTCTCACCCAAAGCCAATTTGACTGAACACCCCAATAATAAGTTAGACGTACCAATGAATATTCTCCATAAGTTCACACCATAATAAATACAGATAGGGCACGAAACCCTAATTTCCACGGGCCTTGATCACATGCCTTATGAATCCATGAAATGCGATATTATGATGTTAATGAATGCAAAATGATGAGCCAAAAGAGGGAATAGAGGAGGGCAAATTTTGAGGTATTACAGCTGCCCCTATTCAATCATCTGCAAGCCTGAACGAATAATTGCAACGGCTTTTGTATGTTCAAGGCGTGGAGTGATTGAATACCCAAATAAAACCTGAAAATTTGCACACTGAAAGCAATGGGAATGCCATCTGCCCATTTATTTATTTATGTATTTTTTGATTTTGGCCTCTGAATAGGTAGCGGAACATAAGACCAGGTGAAAATATGATAAGATGAATGCCATCCTCGAACGACAACTCACAAGGGATCCTCGAATCCAATATTAAAACCATCCTGGAATAGAAACACGATAGTATATCGGTCGCAGGTGACAACCAGCAACAACAAAGACTGACCTCGGACAGATTTTGCAAAAAAGACAAACTGACCTCGGTCAATAAGCTCAAAAAGGGAACTACTATCCTCGAATAATAGCCACACCAACAAGACCAACCGCAGAAGGACTTGAAGAAAAGAAGTGCCATCCTCGAATGACAAATCAAAAGACCCTCGGATCTAACACGAAACCATCCTCGAATGGAGACGCAAAGGTATACCAGCCTCGACTGATAACCAAACACAAAGCTGACCTCAGACAGACTTTGCAAAAGAGACAAACTGACCTCGGTCAATAAGCTCAAAAATTGAACTACTATCCTCAAATAATAGCCACAACAACAAGACCAACCGCAGACGGACTTGAAGAAAAGAAATGCCATCCTCGAATGACAAATCAAAAGATCCTCGGATCTAACACGAAACCATCCTTGAATGGAGACGCAAAGGTATACCAGCCTCGACTGATAACCAAACACAAAGAAAATAAGACAAGATGGAACGGGATCGTTGTACATAAACGAAAGCCCAAGCAAAAAGGACCGTTGTACAAAACGAGAACCTGCAATGCGACTGTTGTACCAAACAAGACATGGAATAAGTGACCAACATTGACTTGAAAAGACAAGGATGTTCTGAACATAATATTGGTATCCTCTATGCGGAGTACTTCAGGTTGAGAAGATATTCGTAATACCTCAAAACTGGCCCATGATGGTATGCATATGTTTGGATTAATGGCGTAATGCTCCATGATGATGGAAATGCTACGCTTTGGAGGATGCAAATGTAATGATGATTATGCGTATGCAAATGCAAAGAGATCTCTTGATAAGGAGACTGCAAGTATCTCAGATGGCTTGATTGAGGAGGAACTGATGATCACTGCATTGATCTGATCCACCCTGATGAGGAGGAGATAACTCTGCGGGGAAAATTGTTAATAATTCACTGGCTCAGAATAGCCGCCACTGCCAAAAATAAGTTGGACTTTGAGATTGGAGCGCCAAGACCCTGCTGGAGGCGAACCCTTCTTGAACTCTGATGGGGAAGTGAAGACTTTCTGGGAACCAAAGGCCTGACAATTGCTGAGGAAGCAACTGCAGGGGAGGCAAGACACTCCTTATACTGCTGAGAATTGCTCCTGTCTGAAAGGAGACTTCTGCTTGGGGACGACACCCACTCTCTGCTATCTGGCTGGGTGAAATTTCAACTTGCACATGGCTGGAAATGATTGGAAACACCCTGGGAGATACTTGTTTTTGCTCAAACAAGTGTGAATGCCCATTCTGGATAACGATCTTTAGCTCTGTTAGCAACACCAGTACCTGTACCTGCATGAACACAATCGATAGTACCTGCAACATAGAGAATTAGTTTGGGACCTACTTGCCCCAGGCTCATAGCATGAATCATTATATAGGTACCTCTACACCCTTTCAGAGTTATATTAAATGTTTCTATTCTCCTGCACGAGTTAGAAAAGCATTCAAATATTCATAACACAATGCAAGTTAGATGTTTTCACAATCAATCAATGCTAGATGAAAAAGTAAAAACAAAGAAACAAAATGGTCAATTGACTGAAGTTGAATTTTATTGATTTGGAAAAGTGGCCATGAATAGGCAATACAAAGGAAGCAGTTCCCTGGAATGAGAGAACAACCAAAAGAAAAACAAAACTACCCTATTGGCAATGTGAAAAATGAATCTCATCAAGTATCAATCCGGTTATGACTCGTATGTCTTCAAGACGCTCCGCTCTCTTGCCTCTTGAGAAAAAGTAAGTGAACTGATCTTCAACCCTTAGTATAGCCTCAACTGTAGGTAGGTCATGGATCTCGCAGATCGCAGTCGTTCGTGTTAATCCCTCTTTTGCGTGGATCGCCCTTTCAGGTTTTCAATCCACCGGGATACCCCTTTTTGCCTGAATTGTCCGATGTGGCTTTTCAACTCAACGGGTGTACACATTTTTTTTAATATTTCCCTAACTTTTGCCCGAGCCTTTTATTCTGTTTTTGGCTCGCCGGGATGCCCATTTTTGCCTGGATCTTTATTCTGTTTTTATCCAGCGGGTCCTTTTTTACACGAAGTATTTTCTTACTGCGTCTGCGTTGACAGGGGATGGAAAGTCTTCTCCGTCCATGGTTGTCAGCATTAAGGCTCCGCCTGAGAAAACCTTTTTAACCACGAACGGTCCTTCATAGTTGGGTGTCCACTTGCCCCTGTGATCGTTGAGAGGAGGAAGAATCCTTTTCAGCACTAAATCTCCTGGTATGTACCTCTGTGGTCGCACTTTCTTGTCAAAAGCTTGCTTCATTCGTCGCTGATACAACTGTCCATGGCATACAGCTGCTAGACGCTTCTCTTCAATGAGGCTCAATTGATTATATCTGGATCGGAGCCATTCAGCTTCATCTAGCTTGATATCCATCATCAACCTCAATGAGGGGATTTCCACTTCGACTGGTAGAACTGCTTCCATACCATACACCAGTGAGAATGGAGTTGCCCCAGTTGAAGTGCGTACTGATGTTCTATACCCATGCAACGCGAATGGTAACATCTCGTGCCAGTCTTTGTATGTCACAACCATCTTCTGCACAATATTTTTGATGTTTTTATTAGCCGCTTCGACGGCGCCATTCATCTTCGGACGATATGGAGAAGAGTTGTGGTGTTCTATTTTGAAGTCTCGACACAAGTCAGCCATCATCTTGTTGTTGAGATTAGAACCATTATCAGTAATGATCCTTTCAGGGACTCCATACCGGCAGATGATGTCCCGCTTAATAAATCGAGCGACCACTTGTTTAGTGACATTGGCATAGGAAGCAGCTTCGACCCACTTCGTGAAGTAATCAATAGCAACTAGGATGAAGCGATGCCCATTAGAAGCTGTTGGCTCAATCTTTCCAATCATATCGATGCCCCACATAGCGAACGGCCACGGTGAAGACATGACACTCAACGGATTCGGAGGCACATGGACCTTGTCGGCATAAATTTGACACTTATGGCATTTGCGGGAGTATTTACAACAATCAGATTCCATGGTAATCCAATAGTATCCCGATCTCAATAATTTCTTGGCCATGGCATGACCTCCAGCATGGGTACCAAAGGAGCCTTCATGAACCTCCTGCATTAACAAGTCTGCCTCGTGTTTGTCCACACATCTGAGCAGCACCATGTCAAAGTTCCGTTTGTACAACACACCATCCTGATTCAAGAAGAATCCTCCTGCCAGTCTTCTAAGAGTTTTCTTATCTTTACTGGATGCCCCAGCCGGGTATTCTTGAGCCTTCAGGAATTGTTTGATGTCGTGGTACCAAGGCTTGTCATCTTCACCATCACCAACTGCGAAGACATAAGCCGGTCTTTCAAGACGAGAGATCGAAATTCGAGGCACGAAATTTTCTCGGCGTACTTTAATCATGGATGATAAAGTTGCGAGAGCATCGGCGAACTGGTTTTCGTCCCTAGGAACATAGCTCAGCTTTACTTTGGTAAAGAAGGTTAACAGCCTCCTGACGTAATCTCGGTAAGGAATCAAACGAGCTTGATGAACTAGCCATTTGCCATTGACCTGATTTACCACCAAAGCAGAATCTCCGAAGATCTCAAGGTTCTTGACTCGCAAGTCTATTGCCTCTTCGATCCCCATGATGCAAGCTTCATACTCTGCCTCGTTGTTAGTGCACTCAAAGGTCAACCGAGCGGCGAGAGGTGTGTGGACTCCTTCTGGTGAGATAATAACAGCACCTATTCCACTCCCATTCATGTTTACAGCTCCGTCAAACATCAACTTCCATCTGGATTCAGGGTCGGGCCCCTCCTCCGGAAGTGGTTCTTCATGGTCTTTCGACTTGAGGAACATGATGTCCTCATCCGGAAACTCAAACCTCATGGGTTGATAATCATCAATCGGCTGCTGGGCCAAGTATTCTGACAACACACTCCCCTTGATAGCTTTTTGTGAAGTGTATTGTATGTCATACTCCGTGAGTATCATCTGCCAACGGGCCACTCTTCCTGTCAAAGCCGGCTTCTCAAAGATGTATTTTACAGGATCCATCTTGGAAATTAGGAGAGTAGTGTGAGTTAGCATGTACTGTCTTAGTCGGCGAGCAGCCCATGCCAAAGCGCAGCAAGTTTTCTCGAGTAGTGAGTATCGTGTCTCACAATCGGTAAACTTTTTGCTAAGGTAATATATGGCGTGCTCTTTTCGACCAGACTCGTCCTGCTGACCCAGCACACATCCCATCGATCCTTCGAGCACAGTAAGATACATGATCAGAGGCCTTCCTGGCACTGGAGGCATAAGAATTGGTGGCTCCAACCAATATTCTTTGATTCGGTCGAAGGCCCGCTGACAGTCTTCATTCCATTTAATGGCCTGATTCTTCCTCAGAAGCTTGAAGATGGGCTCGCACGTGGCCGTTAGGTGAGAAATAAACCGTGCAATGTAGTTTAGTCTCCCCAAGAAGCCACGCACTTGCTTTTCAGTCTTCGGCTCAGGCATTTCCTGGATTGCTTTCACTTTGGCCGGGTCAACCTCAATTCCTCGTTCACTAACAATGAAGCCGAGCAACTTGCCAGAACGAACCCCGAAGGTGCATTTATTCGGATTTAACCTTAGTCTGAACTTTCGAAGCCTGTCAAACAATTTTGCTAGGTTGACCAAATGTTCCTCTTCCGTCTGGGACTTTGCTATCATGTCATCAACATAAACCTCAATTTCATGATGGATCATGTCGTGAAACAACGTCACCATTGCCCGTTGGTAGGTAGCTCCTGCATTCTTTAAACCAAACAGCATGACCTTGTAACAAAAGGTGCCCCAAGGAGTGATGAAAGTTGTCTTTTCCATATCCTCGGGAGCCATCTTGATTTGATTATAGCCTGAGAATCCATCCATGAAGGAGAACACGGAAAACTGAGCAGTATTATCGACAAGTACATCTATGTGAGGTAGAGGGAAATCATCTTTGGGGCTAGCCCTATTCAAATCCCTGTAATCCACACACATTCTGACTTTGCCATCTTTTTTAGGAACCGGCACAATATTAGCAACCCATGGAGGATAACTAGTCACGGCCAAGAAGCCAGCATCAAACTGTTTTTGCACTTCTTCTTTTATTTTGATTGCCATGTCTGGACGTGTGCGCCTCAACTTCTGCTTTACCGGAGGACAACCTTCTCTGAGAGGTAGCTTGTGTACCACGATGTCAGTGTCTAAACCCGGCATATCTTGGTAGGACCATGCGAAGACGTCAACGTATTCTCGAAGCATAGCCATCAAACGAGTCTTGACAGATTCTTCTAATGCAGCTCCGATCTTGACTTCTTTCTTGTCCTCTTCAGTACCCAGGTTTATCACTTCAACATCTTCCTCGTGCGGCTGAATCATCTTCTCTTCCTGTTTGAGCAGTCTGGCCAATTCTTCGGGTAAATCACAATCCTCTTCACCTTCCTCATCGGCTTGATAAATTGGATTGTCGAAGTCATACTTAGCCATAACAGGGTCGTCATTGATAAAAACCGGTGACGAGCACCTGCATGAATGATGATTCATGCAAGGCTTTAGCAACAACTTGAGAAAATGAGAAACATTGCCATTTTAAAAACTTTTCTTTATTTTTGAAAAACAAAAGTAAAAAACGAAAGACAGAGAACAACATGAAATGAATGTGAAACGTCAATTTTATTAATGATTGTGTTAATGAACAAATGAACCCTTACAAAGAGCCACTATGCCCCGGGCAAGACATAGTGCTTTAATACAGGAAAACAAAAACAAAAAACATTACTCTTCAAAAGATGTTACTGAAATGAGCCTTTCTGACGTCCAGTTGCTAAGTTGAGCTCCTGGGACGGCAGGCCTAATCCATTCGTCTAAGTCACAGTCACTATCAACAGCTTCATCCTGCACTACGCTGATATTTCCGTAGTCTACCACTCCTGCGCTTGTGAAAATGACCGGGCTCTGACAACCTTTTGCACTTGTTTCAGACGAGGATCCTCCAGGGTGATAGCCAATCCCGAACATGTCTTTCTTCTCTGGCAACTCGATTGGGCTGCCCCAGCCTTCTCGCACTCCAGATTCTACTAATTCACGCGCTTGTTTATAAGAGGCTATAGACACCCCCTTCTTCGGCACCTCAGGAGAAGTCGCTACGGCGGATGCTTGCTCGGACTTCAAAGGCTCGAAAGCTTGACATGGGGTTTCGACTATTTCGCCATCCATCTCCACATATTTGAATGAGGCTAGATGACTGACGAAGATATCTTCTTCCCCGCTGACCGTCACAACTTGACCTTCCCAGACAAACTTTAATTTCTGATGAAGTGTAGAAGAAACCGCTCCTGCCGAGTGTATCCAGGGTCTTCCAAGTAAACAACTATATGCCGGCTGGATATCCATCACGTAAAACGTGGTATTGAAGACTTGTGGACCTACTTTGATAGGTAACTCCACCTCTCCAAACACCGATCTTCTTGATCCATCGAATGCCCGAACTACTAGATCACTGGGCTTTAGCACCACTCCATCATAGTCTAGCTTCATCAATGCCTTCTTAGGCAAGACGTTCAGAGATGAACCAGTATCCACCAGCACATGGGAGAGTACTGCACCCTTGCATTCCAGAGAAATATGCAATGCCCGATTGTGAGCACGCCCATCAGAAGTTAAGTCCAAGTCCGTGAAACCCAATCCATGACTGGCGTTAACGCTGGACACCACCGTTTCTAACTGGTTTACAGAAATATCCTGAGGCACGTACGCCTTGTTCAGAATATTTAAAAGGGCCTTCCTGTGAGAGTCCGAACACATGAGTAATGATAAGATGGAGATCTTTGACGGCGTCTGCTGCAAATGATCTACAATCTTATAGTCACTCTTCTTGATGATCCTCAGGAATTCTTCGGCTTCTTTGTCAAAGGTGAGATCTGGATCAGTTGATAGAGTTGGATCATTGGCAACTACTGGTTGTTTTCCCTTGGCTCTAGCTTGGGCCTCGGCAGTATCCCTGGGTGGTATCACATTGCTTCTCAGTGCTTCCGGCGCAAATAGTCTTCCGCTTCTAGTAAACCCCCCTACTCCAACATTCTCTACCTGAGCTGGGGTTATACTAGTCGTGGCCAACTCTTGTCTCTGGCCGTTGCAATACACTTCGCCACCATAGTTCCAAGGAATTGCTCTGTCACTTTGGTACATTATGGGTCCAGCAGTAGTAATAGTTATTGGCGCTGCTCTGGCACGCGAAGGAACTTGGGATGGATCATAAAAGATAGTCACTGTAGATACTTCACTTTCTTTCACGATCTTGTCAAATTGCAGCACTCCTTCATCAATCATACCTTGAATTCCGGCCTTCAATCGTTTACAACCGTTGGTAGCTTCTGTACATTCTGAACAATCATCCTCGCATCCGGGAAAAATGCCTTTCTTCAACAAGCAAACCTTGATAGCAACCAATGAAGTCTGCAAGTCATCTACATCATCCACCAAATTCAATTTCTCCCCTTCGCCAATTGCACCAACCGTGCCCCTGTGAGGAGGCATGGGATTTTCCAGCACATTAGGAGAGGGAGCGAAATTGATCGCTTTAGAATCCAACAAGTCCTGAACAACATGCTTCAATGCTTTACAATTCTCAGTACTATGGCCGGGAGCTCCAGAATGAAACTCGCATCTAGCATTCGAATCATAACCTTCAGGAATTTGGCCTGGCCTCGGAGGTTGCAAGGTACGGAGCTGAATCATTTGAAGCTGCAAGAGATTCTTCAACAGTTGGGAGTAAGACATTGGTGGAGCTTCAAAATGTCTATCCCTCGGCTTCTGAGGGTAGTACGGACGAGGGGGTCTTGGCTGATACCCCTGTGAGCGTTGTGGCTGTGGAGGCTGAACCCGCTGTTGAACTGGAGGAGTTGAAATAGTGACGGGGGCCACTTGTTGATAATATCCTTGGTGCATCATTCCTCTCTGTGCGTATACTGCTCCTGTTTCTCCTTCCCTCCTTTTCACAAAGGGTTTCTTGATGCCAGATACTGAAGCGCTTCCATTTTGAATCTTCCCCTATTTGAGCCAGCTTTTGATTCTTTCTCCAGTCAGGATAATGTCCGAAAAACCACTTGAGGAACAACCAGCCAACCTTTCCATGAAATGCCCTGGGAGGGTATTCAGGAAAAGATCGACCATCTCTCTTTCCAATAAAGGTGGTTGCACTCGGGCGTCCACCTCACGCCACCTCTGTGCATAGTCTTTGAAGCTCTCCGAGCCTCTCTGTGTCAAGCTTTGAAGCTGAGTACGGCTAGGTGCCATGTCAATGTTGTACTGATATTGTCTGAGGAAGGCCTCTCCCAAATCCTTCCAACTTCTAATAGAGCTCCTTTCCAACTTCATGTACCACTCCAAGGACCCTCCAGAAAGGCTATCCTGGAAATAGTACATCCATAGTTTCTCGTCTCGCGTGTGGGCCGCAATCTTCCTGTAGAAGGCTTGTAGGTGAGTTTTTGGGCAAGAGCTGCCGTTGTATTTATCAAATGCTGGTGGTCTGAACTTGTGTGGAATGACCACCCCAGGTACTAAACCCATATCTGACACGTCAATTCCCAAAGTGTCTCTGCATTCCAAGGCCTTGACCTTCTCTGCAAGCACCAAGAAGTCATTGAGATTTCCATCACCGCCGAAACCCATATCATTGTTGAAGTACTGGAATTGGTCTTCCTGCCTGTCCTGCACAGGAACATACGTAGCCATAGCAGGATCTGGAACATGAGGTCCACCTGTACCGTTGTTAGTATTGGGAGGAGCCCCTAGTCCGCCGGAAGTAGTTGCCTGAGCATTAGTGTTAGGAGGAGTTAACCCTTGAATTGCATTTCTCAGCTCCTGCTGCCCCTGGGCCATCCCCTGCATCAGAGTCATAAATTCTGCCATCTTGGTACGGACATCGTTGAGTTCTGTCTGCATGGCGTCCATTGCTGTTCTTTGATTACTGCGGGTCGCGTACCGATGAGGAATATTTTTTCGAATGTACCGGGTCTTGGAGGCCCTCGCAATCTTTGCCTGGTGAACACAGATAAATTAGACATCTCGAAGAAAAACCTGCAAAGACAAAGACAAAATGCAAATGATGTGTATGCAATGCAATGTGTTCCTTTTATTCCCGAGTATTTTACTGTGTCCAGTCCTGGCATTAAGAACATAAGAATTGGGAAAAAGACCCAAATAATATTCAGACATAATGACGGCTGTGGAGAATTGGTGCTCATTAACCCGTGTCGGTGCAAATAACGAACAAGAAATCCGGAACAAAATCAATCATATAAACTGGAGTTTGAAAATACAAAGTCCCCGAAGGGTGCCAATCACAATAACAAGAGTACATCACATATAAGGAATCCCACAACAAGCCTGTGGGTAATCCGCGTACAACAATATGAAATTAAACACTAGGGAACTCTACATCTTTCAATCTCCAGCTAAGGCATTTGACGCTCTGGAACAGATGAACCACATCTGGATGACCGGGCTCCTGGATGAGCTTCTGAATGAGGAGGTCCCTCGTATCAGAAGAAGCGTGTAACTCCTCGATCTGCTGTAGAAATGCTGCTTCATTCTCCTTGCTTTGACTTGACTCGGCCTTCGACCTTTTCACATCAGCTTTCAACTTTAAGTCCTCAATCTCCTTTTGAGCTTCCTTCAGTGCCTGCTGGCTTTCTGTTACGCGCCGGATACGATCCTCCTCTTGATAATAAGCTTTCCTGAGAAGTTCTTTCTGCCCATCTAAAGAATCCTGAAGGCTTTTGACTTCCTGTTTGTGCTTGGCGTCTAACTCCTTTTGTTTCTTCAGATTTTCGTCCCATTTCTCCTGCCATAAAGTAACAGCTTCATTGGCTTCACTAAGATCTTTCTTCTCTCTTCGGCGCTGGGCCGTCTTATGAGTCTCAGCTAAACCTTTCTTTCGGAAGTAGAGCTCTCTATCTTCAAAATCCTTCTGCTTAAGACGGACTATCTCCTCGGCTTGCACAACTCTATCTTTCAATTGACGGTTCTGGATCATCAGCGCTTGACAAGAATTAAGAGCCTCTTGATTTTCAACCCTCAGTTGCTTAACCAAAGCTTCTAACTTCTGATATTCCTCCAAAGGCACCGTAGTAGGTGGTGGTAACGGTGCAGAGAAAGGGATTAGAGTCACTTGAGCTTTTTCTCTTACCCACGCTTCAAACTCGGGAAACGTTTGGTTGTTGCTCCTGCCCAAACGATCTATACCCTTCTTAATAACCGTTTTCCAAGCACCTGCAGCCTCCCGCACCAATGGGAGATTATCCTTCATAGGAAAATAGAAAGTATGATCCAACTCTGAATCCTTGGGAACATTCTTCAAAGCGTACCCTAATTGTCTTCTCAAGAGTATGGGGTTGTAGTTAATGCAACCTGCTACTCCTAAGAGGGGAACATTAGGATACTTTCCGCAACTGGAGATGAGCTCTTTCCCTTTTAACCTCAAAGTGAACCATCTGATGTCTTTGGCAGTCAACGTGTTGAGCTTCTGCGACCATATTACATTGGGATCCTTAAACACTCCAACAATAGGGATGTGCCTCATAAACCAAGTGTAGAACAACTGAGCACAACATCTAACCAAGCCACCTCGTCTCTTCTCATTCCTATAGTGCACCAAATAATACAAGTCACCTAGGAGAGTAGGTATTGGATTCTTCAACACAAACAAATGAATTGCATTTATGTCCACAAACTTGTCCATATCAGCAAACAAAACTATCCCATACACAGATAATGCCAAGATAGCGCAAACTGAATCCCACTGCTTTTCCACGGCACACTCTTCAGCTTTTCTGACCAGAAACTCTAAGGGAAAACCAAGCACCTCGGCCTTGGTGGAAACCAGATTAGCAGATACTTCTGATGGGCTCAAATAAAGAGCCTTAGCAATGTCGGCGTGAGTCGGTCTGGTCATCTCTGAATTGAACGGAATCTGATCTTGAATCGGTAGTCTTAGAATCTCAACATACTCTTCTAGCAACGGACCTATCTGGAAATCCGGAAATGTGAAACATCGGAGCCTGGGATCATAGTACTGTAGCAAAGTATGAATGGCACTCTTCTGTGAACTATCCAAGCTGAAAACCATATCCAAAATATCACCATACTGCTGTTTGAAGAAATCCAAATGACTCGGGGTAATGAGAGACACCATCTGCTTGAGCAAGTCCACTTTGGTATCAAAAAACTTGTAGAAAATATTCTTCTTTCTGACGTCTTCCATTCTGAAGCAAAGATATGACCAGGAACCGGGAATAATGCAAACCCTGAGAATAAAAGAAACACAAATGATTAATGATGATATGATGTTTATGCAAGGCAAGGCATGTGATCAGTGCAGTGTCTGTGATGTGCCACTCATATAATCAGGTGTCGGTGCACGGTCTCAAAATCCAGATATCACAATAATCATCCCTCTGATCTGGGGTCCATAACTTAAGAACAGAAATCCAGATCACAAAACTGAACCAAAGGCAAAGTGGGTATGCTGAAGGTACCAGGGTTCCTGCAAACCTGTAAACCCCTCCCAATCTCACGGGTGTGCTACTCGGGTCAACATCACGGACTCTCAAAGCCGAATAGCAATAATACGTTCACCATCTCCGAGAAATGGCTCATGACCAAATCAGGGAATCGGTTTGGTATTATATACTACGCAGGGAGGTCTCAGTTGAGTCCGGAAAAAACAAGCATCCCTCACAAGTCTCCAGCTTCAAGCACTGAATCGAGAAACAATAGTACATTCATCCAGAAGGGTACAATACTATCGTCATACGAACAGTTTGCTTTAACTGAATTCCTATGAGAGAACCAGGCCATCCTATGCGAGTTCCCAATGGACCCTCGGATGCGAGTGGGTTTGCCAACAAATGTGGTCTGCCACCGTCATCACTGGAGAGGGGTGTTTCCATTAAGGTCCTCGAAGATCGGTCACCAGATGCACATAACTATCAAGGTCGTACCCTGAAGTGAGGTAATCCCCACACAGAATAGTTCCAAGACGGTCGCAATCTGGGTGTGGAACACATCGCCACCCATCATGGTGAGATACCATAAGAGTACAATGTCTGTCCACGCTAATCCTATAGTGCACTCAAGCCGGGTATTTGGCTTATCTCACAGTAACTCCCACCCACAGAAAAAATGAAAACCAGCACAGCCAAACAGTCCAGTATAATATGATGCATGGAAAATAAAATACTGAAAGCGATAAATAAATGCGATAAAGTAAAACTGTAAAGTAAAACTGTAAATGAAAACAATAAAGCTAAACTAAAGCACACAACAGCAAACAGATAAACACCCAAAGAAACAAAACCAAACAGGCGCTAGGATTGACTCTACAAGGGAAACCAGAGATTCTGGGTTCGGTCCCCAGCAGAGTCGCCAGCTGTCGCTCCCGGGATTTTCATCCTAGTACAAACGCGAAAGTGGCGCTGAAAGGTTAGAGTCGCCAGCCAGACATTTTTATCCCGAAAGAATGGGAAAGGTAATGTTGCACAAACCTGAGGAAGAAGGAAAGGACAAAGGCCTTGCAAACCAAAGATCTGAGTTCGGGAGTCGGTTACGACCTGGGAAGGTATTAGCACCCCAGATCGTCCGTCGTACCCGACGGGATCCACGCTTGCTTGCTTGTTTCAAAGGGTGAGAAATAAGATGTTGCTGAATAAAACCGCTAACTGGAACTGGAATGAGAAATGAGAAAGGAATAAGAAAAGAGAATGGAAAGAAAGGGGGAAATGTAGGGAAAATAAAGAATGTGCTCGAACGGGCCCTACCCCGCTGCCTACGTACCTCATCGGGATAATGAGGATCAGAGTCGACGTAGTTCGCCTAACCTAGGCGGGAACTATTTGTTTGTGTGTTTTTTACAGCTGGAACTGCGTATGTCTATGCTCAGGTGTTGCAGGCTCGTCTGGTACGAGTGCGTTTACCGTCTTGCATGCGAGACAAGTCGTCGCGAGTTCGCGTTGTGAGTGAATGAGATGAGAAGAGAAGTTCCCGCAGGATAGTCGCTTGTTATTTGTTTTTTTTGTCTTTTAAGAGAAGTGTTTTGAATTTGTTTGTGAACTGTCTTGTACTAAGACCTATCCATCGCGGGAAGCATTTACACCTCGCCCCGAAACAGGACGCGTATAAACACTCCGCAACAAAGTCTCGTGTCGTACTAGATTGTTCGGTTTTTATTAAGTGTTTTATTACTTTTCTTTTGAAGGGAGAAAGAAAGACTCAAGTTAAAAAAGGTAAAATCTAAGGGACTAAGACTCAATCCTACTTTTGTTTATTTATTTACAAGGTGGTCCTAATGGTTAGTGAAGTCTTCTATTCCTAATGGAAACTTAAAACTACTAGAACTCAACTTACTTCTTAATGAAGTTAAGTTGATTCTAACAACAAATGGGGGAAACCTATTAAAGTTGTAAGATCAAAACAAGGCAAAACAATGAAATCGAATATGAGAAATAATATTCTAAAAATGCCTTAAAGGCATGAATAATAAATAGTCTTATTTATTTATTCTACTTCTAAGTGAAATAAAACTTCAAGCCTAAGTATTAAACTAATCTAAGCCTAATATTCATTCTAAAAAAATCAAGTTTTAACTATCCTAAGTCTAATATTAAATTCTAGGACTAAACTTAAACTAAGCTATTTTATTTTTATTTGGACATTATTTTTTCTAGTGGCCTAAACTAATAGGAACTATGCATAACTAGACCTAAACTAATATTCTAAAAAAAATACTAAAACTTCTAGAAAAATTGTGAAACTTAAACCATATGATCCTAACACTATCTAAAATAGTATACTAAGAGGGATTCTAAAAATACTTATTTTTCCTATGCCTAGAAATTAATTATTTTCCAGCTAGGAATTAACTACTATTTCCTAAGGATTACTCCACCAAAACCTAAAATAAAAATTCCTAAAAATCCACTAAAAAAATATCCTAAGAACTATCATGAGTCCCCTAATTACATAAAAAAGAATGGCTCAAAAAAGTTGCTGGAAGCTACTTAAATAAAATGAACAAAAATCCAGCATAAATAATAAATATTCAACAAAGCTAATTAAATGAAAAATTCAGAATTAATTCAAAAATAACCAAATTTCAGAAAATAAAAATGTCACAAATTTCTAAAATAACCTATTAAGCTACTTAATTTTTTTTGGGAATTTTCTAATTATTTTTATTATTTTTTATGAAATTATTTCTAAAGCATAATTAACTACAACATAAATTCTAAAGAAGTAAATACAGGGAGGTGAGTTCAGTTATTTTTCTGGTTATTTTGCTAATGGGCCCAAAAATAAGGGTGCAGAAAGGAAAGAACCAGGGCTCATTCGTTGGATAAAGGGGAAGGTGTGTTCAGCAATTACTTATAGTTCACTTCTTTATGGGCTTAAGGGAGAGGGTGTAATTAACAAAAGTATAACCTTATCCTAATGAATTTTAACGGGTGATTTTGGAATTAATTAACAAGACAACTTAATTAACAATGTCCAATCCAAATTAATATAAAAATTTAGAACATAATCTTATACTATTTTCCTAACTCTTAAAAATGAATTAAAATCTTAATCTACAAATGACTTAAATCTTTAAAAAAAGAAAGAAGAAGAATTAAACTAATAATCTTTTTATAATATTTCTCCTAAAATTCGAATTAAAGAAAATATTAAACTAAACTAATATTTTTCTAAAAATCTAATTAAAAAAATAAAATTAAACTAACCTTATAATATTTCTTTTGTAAAATTCTTAATTAAAGAAAAAAAAGTTGAACTAAACTTATTATAATACTTCTTAAAAACTTAAATTAAGCAAAAGAATTACCTAATCCTATTAACATTTTCTAAAAATTTTAAATTACACTATAGTTTCATTTAAAAAGACTTAACTAAATCTTATATGAATTTAATATTTCCAAAAAATCTTGATTTAAACTAATGAAATAACTAATCCTATAAATAAATCAATTAAGCTAAGTATTTTAACTTAAGGAAAATAATCAAATTAACTTATGATTATATTTTTTCTAAAATCTTGACTTAACAAAAGAGATTAAAATAATCTTAAAAAAAATATTCTCTAAAAATCTTAATTAAAATATAATCTTTTATTATAATATTTCTTGTTATAAATTCCTAATTTAGAAATCAATTAAACCATTAACTTATAATAATGAATTAAATTCTAATCTTATAAAATGAATTAAAATCTAATCTTGTGATAATGAATTAAATAATCAAATTAATAAAATCATGTTAATTACATAAACCCAACAACAAAGCTGAAATAACAAAAACCTAACCCTAAATTTCTTCTTCTTCCTCAAACACCCAAACCCTAACCTAAACGGCGCCCCCTTTCTTCCCCGAAGCCAATCGCCGGAAACCATTACCCTACCGGTTTGCCACTACATTCCATCGTCCTAATCACTAACCAAAACCATGAATTCCTTCTCCTATCAACGCAACCGGTGAATCGTAAACAATGCAAAGGCCAACTCAACCACGGCATTACCGCCGCAACAACGAAAAAAAAATGGAAACAAGAAGACTCGTACCTTGTATTCTTCGGCGGATGGAAACAAACGGACGAAGTTTCAACGGTGAGCTTGAAAAACGAAGTAACGGTTAAACGAAGGACAAATCGACGAACAATCCGAGTCGCTATTACCACCACTGCCTTGTTCTGAGTTGATGAGAAATCGCAATGAGAGCGGTCAATGCTTCAAGTATGGATCCGAATTTTGCCTTGTGAATTCTTTCACCTTGCTCCGATTAATTGCTTAACCGTGTTCGAACTATTGCAGGATTGCTCTTGTTGTGGTGAAAATCAACTTGGCTCATTCTTCTTTTAGCTTTCGAATTGCTCTCATTTCTGTCTATGGGCACTCCTCTGAATCATGTCATTTCTGATGATTTCTTGGAATTTGCAGGTATCCTGAGAGTCCTCTTTTCTTTGAAGCAGAGGCTGAGTGATAATGATTTCGAGCTATTGAAGATTGAGGCCCCTGAATTGATGAAGCAATGAGAGATACCTCATGGAATCCGGTTCTGTAATGTGAGTTTTGACAGATTAGCTTTTCCTTTCTCCTCTGCTGCTATTGTTTCCTTTTTAGATATCCTCCAAAACTTCAATAGCCCTCTGGATTCAGTCTTTGATTCCGTTAGGTTATACTCTTGAGAGTTTTCCTTCTTTGCTCTTCACTTTCATGATTTGTTATTGTTGTAACTTATTGATTGTTTGATGTGAATCCCACAGATTGATGGGGATGCCGAATTGAAGAGGAATTCAAAGTGAAGAAGAGTTAGGAAGAATTCGTGAGGATTGGAGGATCATGAGGAATGGAAGAATTGGGGAAGAAGATTCTCAGGTTGAAGGAGGAGAAGGAGATTGGTAAATGGAGAATTGTGAAGGAGCAGGTTGACAAAGTTGTGGTGAGAAAACCAGCTGAGAGGAGAGAACCCTTTGAAGAAGTTCAGATTCCAATTTATAGAGAAAATGGATCAAACTTTGGTGAAAACTCAGGTGAAGTTTCTAGATGAATTTTCTGATTAAAAGTTGGTTACAATTCTGTTAGTTAGTTATGAAATCGATTAGCATTCTGTTAGGAAGTTAATAATTCTGTTAATTTTCTGTTGTGAGGTTTTGAGATGTAACTGATTTTGCAATAAGTTTGTTTTCACAATTTCTGTTAAGTTCTATTAGGACTTGGTTAGGACTGGTTTTTACAATGAGGCCTATCTTGCTTATTCTTTAATTTCCACTCCCTCCAAATATTGTTACTGCAGTTTAATGCGAAATTGGAAACTGAGGAATACTTGGATTGAACAAAAGAAACCCTGCTGAGATTTTTCCTTTCTTTTTGATTTCTCTTAACTGTTTTCGGGACCCTTTCTTCTTCTGATGTTTTCGGGGTTTCTCGCAGGACTATGAAAATTTGCACAAAAGTTTTCAAAGGAGTTGTAACAGACCCAAGGCCACTGGACTTGTATTAAACTTAAACCAAAATAGTAGAAGCCGACATACAAAAATGAAGCCGCGGCTGGTGATTTTTTTTGAAGGCTAGAGATGGTTAGCATCTATTCTTGTACTGAACTTCTCTCTAAATTCCTGCTGTTTGTTTTTGCTTATTGTTATTAATTCCAATCAACTCATTTTCTGTTTCTCCCCTTCCTCAATTTTGAAATTGCTCACTATTGTTGTTGTGATGCTTATCAACATTGGATTTTTCTTCTTGGCGTGATGTGCAGGTCAGAGACGACATCGTTGAAGATTGGTGAAGGGGTGATAAAGATTGAAGAGAGTTTTTGCTTGTTGTTATCCTGTCATGGACTTTTCCATGATAATTGAAAATTATTTTTTAGACGTGTAATTGGAACTCCTGTTATGAGAAAAAAGAGACCTCTTGGTTTATGTTGAATTTTCCTGGTGTAGCTTTGTTGTTTTCTTGGAAACCCTGTCATATATCCGAATGGGGTGTAGCTTTGTTGTTTTCTTGGAAACCCTGTCATATATCCGAATGGGGATTATATAGATGGAATTTACGAACTTGTATAACTTTGAAGAGAAAAATATATAAAATAATAAAAACTGTTTGTTTAGACATTGGATTGGAAGTATAACCCTTGGGCCTAGATTGGGTTGATGAGAAATACTTGTCTTGACAATTATGGGCTCAATTAGGACCACTTGAAAAATAAGTAATGGGATTTCCATAAATGACTTAAATTGGAGAAAGAAAATGGTTGTTAGAAATAATCACAAAAATGATTTGAAAATGGTAATAATGGATAAGAACGATTAGTAATATTGTCAAACAAATGGATTCGGAATCGAGAATGGATTAAAATGGTCAAATGGAAATGGAACTAGAAATGAATAATGGACTGATTTTAGAAAAGAAAATGGGCTCAATGTTGAAAAGCAATGGTCGATATTTAGAAACAAAGGACATGAAAAATGGAAAGTTGGAAATATGTATATGGACACAGAAAGATAACTTTGGTTAGCAAAACGGGATAAAGTCATGGTGACTAAAAGAAAAGTGAATTAGCTAGCTGACATGTAGAATGGCAATGGCTTGTATTTGAATATTAAGAACTAGAATTTGAACGTCAACGATGTCTCCTAAGTAAGGTCAATAACTGTGCATTCTCTCTTGACATAAATCAAGTCCTTCTACATAATCCACTCCTAGGCACTTTGAGGCCATACTAAACTTCGCACAGCCTCAAATTATTATTCTATGAACAAATGGATCTAAACCAATCTTTGATACAGTGGACCTCCGTTGATAAAGTTCCCTTCAAAGCAAAATCATGAACAAGGACTCCAAATTTTCCTTGAGGTATTCAATGACGAAGAACACAACTTGAGACATCAAGAAGAGTCGATACTCTCACCCAAAGCCAATTTGACTGAACACCCCAATAATAAGTTAGACGTACCAATGAATATTCTCCATAAGTTCACACCATAATAAATACAGATAGGGCACGAAACCCTAATTTCCACGGGCCTTGATCACATGCCTTATGAATCCATGAAATGCGATATTATGATGTTAATGAATGCAAAATGATGAGCCAAAAGAGGGAATAGAGGAGGGCAAATTTTGAGGTATTACATAAACATGTATGTTATTTAAAATTAATTTAGATCATTTAAATTTAAAAGATAAATAAAATTGTACACTCACACACGTAAGTCGATCTTTGATCGCCATCTCACTTTCTAGGGTTACATCTCAATGTTGCCTATTCAAAAAGGTCAAGTGGGGTGTATAAAGCAAAGTCCCTTAAAAGAAAAGTCATCTAGTCCCTTCCTAATCAAAGATCAAGTCCCTTAATGGTTGCCTTTCAATATGATCTAGTTCCTTTCGAATAATGATGACAGTCCCTCCAAATGCTTAATACACCCTACAGTTGCCTTCATTAAACAGATGTCCCTTTCATATGTCCCTTACATCCAAGGTAATGACTACCTATTCCTTAATAATAGGGATAGTCTTACCATTTAAAGGATATTTAAGAACATAAAAGACTTAACGTAGGGTAGGTTCCTCTTATGTACTTGCTCACTTTCCAAAAAATTTCAAAACACTTTACATTTTCAAACAATTTTCAAAACAAAGGTTTTTTACGCATCCGTACATGGATCATTATCAAACTCTTAAGAAAATTTTTATTCACACACTTCACATTTCAAAAACATTTCAAAGTGAGCTAAGTAACTAAGAGCCCATGGATAACCATGGATGTAAAGGGTGCTAACACCTTCCCTTTACATAACCTACCCCCCGGACCCAAAAATCTTTTAAAAGGTCTTTCCTGTTCTTTTATGCCTTTCCTTTGGATAAAATAAAAGTCGGTGGCGACTCTTGCTATCCGCAACACTATCCTTGCAAGTTCCACTAGTGCCCTATTCTTCCTTTCTACGACACCGTTTTGTTGAGGAGCCCTTGGTGCGGAAAATTTGTGAGAGATTCCATGCTCTTCACAAAAATCTTCAAATGATGAATTTTGAAATTCGCCACCATGGTCGCTTCTTATGGAAACAATTGAGAGTGACTTCTCATTTTGAATTTGCTTGGCATACTTCTTGAATGCTTTAAAGGCATCACTTTTCTGTACTAAAATCAAAGTCCAAGTGTATCTAGAGAAATCATCAACAATAACTAGTGCAAAAACGTTACCTCCGAAGCTTTTTGTTCTTGATGGACCGAAAAGATCCATATGTAACAATTGTAATGGCCTTGAAGTAGATATCACTTTCTTGGTCTTGAAATATGTTTTGGTTTGCTTCCCCTTTTGACATGCGTCACAAAGCTTGTCCTTGATAAACCTCATCTTTGGGAGACCAACAACTAGATCATGCTTTAATAATTTATTCAAATGCTCCATGTGAATGTGAGCAATCCTCTTATGCCAAAGCCATGCATCGTTGTTGTTTGCCATTAAGCACTTCACCTTCAACAGAGAGTCATCAAAAGAAATCATAAAAATGTTATTAAATCTTTTACCTTTTAGCAAAAGTTCATGAGTGACTTCGTGTTCTATCAAGCGTTCCTCCTTTGTGAAGTTGATTCGGAACCCTTTGTCACACAATTGACTTATGCTAAGAAGGTTGTGTTTAAGGCCTTCCACATAAAGGACGTCTTCGATGATTGTATGAGGAGATGCACCAATGGTTCCAACTCCAAGAATTCTTCCTTTATTATCATCACCGTAAGTAAAGTATCCTTTGGCCTTAAGTGTTAGACTTGAAAATTTGTTGATATCGCCCGTCATATGCTTTGAACAACCGCTATCGAGATACCATTGCGTAGAAGTTGTTTTCAAGCATACCTACAAAACAAAGTCAAGTTTTGTTAGGTACCCAAATTTCTTTGGGTCCTTGATATTTAGTACCCTTTTCAACCCACACATAATGCTCTTTAGCAACACCAATGTTGCGCACATAGCAAGCATTAGGTGTATGGCCTTTGATTCCACAATAAAAGCAAATAGGTTGAAATTGACTTTTAAATCTAGGAACATATTTTTGTTTCTTAATGATCCTTTTCCTTTTATGACTTTGATGCATAGTTTTAGAATTGTTAGTCTTTTCCTTAACAATTTGTTCACTAGCTTTTACGAAAACGGTTTCACTTGTGCTTGGTTTGGAAAACTTAGAATATCCTAGGCCACTTTTATCATTTGGATATCTTTGGTGCCTAAGAATTTCCTCCAAGCCAATTTGACTTTTTTCATATCTTTCTAAAACTCTTTTGAGTTGATCAATTTGAAAGGACAATGACTCACAATTTTCACATGTAAGGCTTTGTTTTTCATCCATTATCTTTTGTTTTTCATTTTCAATGTATTTTTCAAAAGACGCATTTTGTTCTTCTAAAGATAATATTTTCTTCTTTTGGGATGAAATATTTTTGTACAAAGTCTTACATTCCTTTAGAAGTTCATCTATGACTTCTTGTGCATCATTTTCATAAATTGAAAAGTTACTACTAACCTCGTCATTTTCTTCATCGGAGTGATGTGACGCCATTAACGCCATATTTGCACATTCGTCGCTTTCGGATTCCGAAGAGGAACTAACTTCATTGTCATCCCATGCGACATAAGCCTTTTTATTTTTGAAGTCCTTCTTGCCTTTGAATCCTCCTTTCTTCGCAAGTCTTGGACAATCCGGTTTTATGTGACCTTGCTTTCCACATTCATAGCATGTAACTTCTTGATTCGATGTGGATGCATCCTTCTTCCTGAAATGTTTATTCTTTTTAGGAAAGGAAGAATTATTATTTTTGTTAAAAAACTTACCAAGCTTCTTAACAAGAAGCATGAAGTTCTCATCTTCGGAGATCTCGTCATCTTTGTCATCCTTCGTGTCAATCTTTAAAGCAATTCCTTTGGACTTTTTCTCTTGACTTTCATGCTTCTCGAGCCTTCCAAGTTCCAATTCGTGCTCTTGAAGTTTGCCGAATAGAGATGCGAATGTCATTGTTGAGAGACTCTTCTTCTCCGAGATCACGGCCACCTTCGGTTTCCATTCCCTTGTCAAAGACCTTAGAACTTTCAAATTGAGATCGTCGTTGGTGAAGGTCTTTCCGAGTGCAATCAAATGGTTGGTTAGATGAACAAATCTTTTTTGCAAAGCCACAATAGATTCTCCGGGCTGCATGCGGAACATTTCATATTCTTGACTCAACGTGTTAAGCCTTGATCTTTTAACTTCTGTTGTTCCTTCATGTGTTTCTACCAAAGTATCCCAAATCTCCTTCGCCGATTTGCATTGTGATACACGAAAAAATTCGTCCATACTAAGAGCGCTTTGAAGTATGTTGATTGCTTTCTTCTCATTTATGATCTTCCTTTTATCATCTTCATCATACATATTCTTCAACTTCGCGGTTCCAACTCCGTTGATCACATTGACATGATTATACGGACCTTTTTCGATTGCTTCCCATATGCCTTCTCCTTGGGCTTCAAGATGTGCCCTCATTCTGATTTTCCAGAAATCGAAGTATTCGCCGGAGAAGAGCGGAGGCTTGTTGCTACTTCCACCATCTTTGAAAACAGGAATCGAGTTTGCGGAAGCCATAAGGATCTTGTAGGAACAGATTACCTAAACCTGCTCTGATGCCAATTGTAGGATCAGAATGCGCCTAAGAGGGGGGGGGGGGGGGTGAATTAGGTGTTATAATTTTTCTCGATTCTTTTTCTTTGATGGATAGAATTTTTCTTTTAAAAGTGTATGGAAGGAAAGCAATAAAGCAGAAAATAAAAGTGACACGGAGAATTATCCTGGTTCCCTTCACAGTTCGAAGGTACATCCAGTCCCCTTTCAAATTGAAAGAGATTTCCACTAGTTTTTAGAAAAAGTACAACCTATCACACCTTCAATGGTGAGGCCTACTTTCTAAACAACTAAGCAACTTTGTGTGCAAGAACAATCCTCTTGCCACACAACCCTTGTGTCCAACAATCCTGGATCACAAGTCACAAATAGAAATACCTTTCTATACTTTTTGTAATTTTGAGTGAGTACTACAAATATTGGATATCAATAATGATCTTCTCCTATGTACGCAAATCACTTTTCAAATATCAATACAAGTGTTCAAACATGCAATATGAAAGATGATGATCTTATGAACACTTTTTTGAAGAATAAAAATATTTGAAAATTGGTGAATTTGATTTAAGTGATTTTCATAAAAATTGTAGGAGGTAGTTTTTGAATTTGAAAAAATTCAGATTTTATATTATTCAAGACACTCTTTTGAAAAGGTATGACAATTATGAAACAAAATAAATTATGAAGAGATATAATCAAAAGGTGTAATTTGAAATTCAAAGAGAAATATTTTTCAAAAATCTTACAGTGTTAACCAGTTAACCAAATGGTTAACCGGTTAACGCCTATAAACGTTAACTGGTTTTCTGAAATTTTGAAGCCGTTAACCGGTTAACCAAATGGTTAACCGGTTAACACTGTTAAAAACAGAAACATAAAGTTTTCAAAAAGTGCTAAACGGTTTGAAAAAAAAATCAAAGTTATTTTATGCATTATGCTAACATATGATTGAATGAGTGAACACGTGTACATCAATTTAAAAGAGGGATTAATGTACCTAAACAAAAACGTCCAAGCTTGAAGTAAAAACAATGATGCATAAGAAGCTTGATCGCCATGCTGGTTGCTTGTAGCTTGATCAGTTGGAGCTCTTGACTTTGTGCAGATCTGAAAGCATGTGGCGTGTTGTCTTCATCAAAAACTTCGAGGTTGAAGGCGTGCTTCTACAGTAAGTAACTTGTCTCTTCTGCTTCTCCTCCTCTCATCTGCTTCTTCCATTGGTGGCTTCTCTGAAGATCTTTCTCAAGCCTTACAAACCATAGGAACACCCAAGCATGACAATAATTAGGGTTGTGATTAGTCCCCCCCTTAGTTTTTACCTTTGTGTCTTCTTTGTGTCTCTCTTCTCACCTCATCATTAGAGACTGAACCTTTAAGGATTTAGGACTTTGGAATTAGGGTTATGCCTGCATCCTTCTCTTAGGATGGAGTGTATAACTTTAATCCTAAGTGTTAAACCCTTAATTTGTTTAAATCTCTTAATCAATCCATCTTAATAATCACTTAGACATTAACTTGTAACTTGGGCCTTGCATTAGGGTTCTAATTCTTCCTTTATTGGTTAAGAAAGACTAACCCTAATGTTTAATGGACAAGTCCCCCTCAAGTTGTCTTACAAACTTAAAATCCATTTCTTAATCTCACCCTTAATTAAAATCCACTTCAATAAAGGCTTGTTTTGTCATGAGGTTAATCCCTAATCATGGATTAAGTTGAGGTATCTTCTTCAGCTTAAGTGTGCTCATCTATTATCCTTCTATTAGGATGGTGTAATGAGTTCACTAATCCTTGATTATGGCTTAAACTCATTACTTAACACTAAACAAAAACTCAAAAACATCTAAATAATCACAAGGTGGTTAATGATCTTAATCCTACATCATCATGGTAATTAATTTGAGATGTTTATCTCATACTTAAAGTATTCTCATTATCCCTAATCAAAGGGAGGATATGATGAGTTTACTAACCCTTGATTTAGGCTTAAGCTCATTAACTTATGACAAACACAAAAAAGCAATAAAAGATTGAAAGCAAAAAAAAAAAAACAATAATCGTCTCCTTCGGGATTCTTTTCTCATCATCTTCACTCACAAACGATAACTTGCTTCTTCCGTCTAATGCAAGACAGTTAGCACTCGAGCCAGACGAGTCATACACTTGAGCATAGACAAGCAAGTAGTTCCCAATCAATTTATCTTTCAGTCTCTTTGAGTCGAACTACTGTGTTCTGACTTCCTCATTGCACAAGAGGATACGTAGGCATAACTTAACTGTTATCGAACAAAAGTCTTTGTGTCTTCCCCCTCTTTCAACATTCTCCTTTAAGCCTCATTCCTGAGCACCTCACTTCATTTTCTTGCACTGACACTTGTACATTCTTTTCCTGCTTTTGCACACAGATAACACAAACACTATCCCTTTAAACACAAACTTTCAAGCGTGGATCCCGTCTTATCCATATCTTTCCAGGTTTATGCAACATTACTTTTCCTTCGGGATAAAAATGCCTAGCTGGCGACTCTATTCATCTTCATTTTCATTTCTCCTTTCGCCGACCGTTCGCGTCTGTACCCTATCTGACCAGGTGTCTTTTCGGGGGAACGACAGTCACTTCTTATGGAGACAATTGAAAGTGACTTCTCATTCTGGATTTGTTTTGCATATTTCTTGAAAACTTTAAAGGCTCCATTTTTCTATACTAAGGAAAAAGTCCATGTATATCGAGAAAAGTCATCAACAATTACTAATGCATAAACATTACCTCCAAAACTTTTTGTTCTTGATGGTCCGAAGAGATCCATGTGAAGCAATTATAGTGGCCTCGTTGTAGACATCACATTCTTGGATTTGAAAGTTGTTTTGGTATGTTTCCCTTTTTGACATGCGTCACATAACTTATCTTTGATGAACTTTATCTTTGGAAGACCAACAACCAAGTCATATTTTATCAATTTGTTCAGATGCTCCATATGAATGTGAGCAAACTTTTTATGCCATAACCAAGATTCATTGTTGTTCGCCAAGAGACACTTAACCTTCAAAGATGTATTATCGAGGGAAATCATGAAAATGTTAACTTTAGTATCCTTTAACAAAACCTCATGAGTAACATCGTGTTCTATCAAACATTCATCTTTTGTGAAGTTGATTTTGAACCCTTTGTCACACAATTGACTTTTGCTAATAAGGTTATGTTTTAGGCCTTCTACATAAAGGACATCTTTAATGGTTGTGAAAGGTGGTGCACCAACGGTTCCTACTCCGAGGATCTTTCCTTTATTGCCATCACCATAGGTTACATATCTTTTAGCCTTACGAGATAGATATGAAAATTTGCTTAAGTCACCTGTCATATGCTTTGAACACCCGCTATCAAGATATCATTGATTAGATGAGGTCTTCAAGCATACCTACAAAGCAAAATTAAGTTTGATTAGGTACCCAGACTGCTCTGGGTCCTTCATAGTTAGTACCCTTCTTAACCCACACATAATGCCCTTTTGCAACATTGAAGTTTCTTACATAACATGCATTAGGTGTGTGACCTTTAATTCCATAATAAAAACAAGTAGGCTCAAAGTTACTTATGTATCTAGGAGGATAAGACTTCTTGTTATTAAATCTTTTCTTCTTGGTATATTGATGAACCACTTTAGGCTTAATCACTTTTTCTTTAGGAATTTGCTCACTAGCTTTAACAAAAATGGTTTTGTTGGAACTTAGTTTAGAGAATTTTGAGTAACCAATACCACTTTTATCATTTGAATACCGTTGTTGACTAAGAACATTCTTTAATCCAATTTGACATTTTTCATACCTTTCAAGCACTCTTTTTAATTGAACAATTTGAAAGGAAAGTGATTCACATTTTGTGCATACTAAATTTTGTTTTTGATCATTAATCAACTCTTGTTTTTCATCTTTGAAATTATTTTCCATTGTCTCAATATTTTCTCCTAATATTGAGATTTGTTTCGTTTGAGATGAAATTGTTTTATACAGAATTTTACACTCATTAAAAAGTTCCTCAATTGCTCCTTGGGCATCATTATAAAATATTGAAAAATTATTACTAACCTTATCATCTTCATCGTCAGAGTGATGTGAGGCCATGAATGCTAGATTTGCGCTTTGATCACTATCCAAGTCTGAAGACAAACTTATCTCATTATCCTCCCATGCCACATAAATTTTATTTTTCTTGTAATCCTTTTTTCTTTTATAGGCACCATTCTTCGAAAGTTTAGGACATTCCGATTTAATATGGCCTGATTTTCCACACTTATAACATTTTACATCTTGTGTGGATGTTGACGCCTCCTTTTCTTTATTCTTTGAAAATTTCTTCCTTCTGATATAGTTAGTATTTCCAATATTATTTTTAGCACCAAAATATTTTCCTAACCTTCTCACAAGAAGCATACAATTTTCATTTTCATTCGGATTGTCTTCCTTCTCATCCTCTTTAGAATCTATCTTTAATGTAATGCCTTTAGACTTATTTTCTTGATTTTCATTCTTTTCCAATCGCCCAAGTTCCATTTTGTATTCTTGCAATTTTCCGAACAATGTAGTGGATGTCATCGTGGATAGATTCTTCTTTTTGGATATTATCGTCACTTTGGGTTGCCATATTTATTTTATACAAATGCAAGCTAGTAAATATCAAGGTCGATATTCATATGTTTAATGCTTACTCTTAAACCTATGGTCAAGTCATAAACACCAACAAATCTATTATTTTGTCTTTCTCTATTTCTTTCGTAAGACTTAACCAAATTGTAAATCTTACAAGTTTCACCAAAGGTTCAAGGGTAGGCATAAGGCTTGTTACCCGCGGCCTATTGCTGACAATGTAAAGGCTAAACTCTCAGCTTGGAATAAATACAAACTCTTAATTGCACAAAGAGTTGAACTTGTCAAATATATCATTCTTAGCATTGATTCCCTTTATATTTGTTTATGCTTGCCTTATGGCTTTTCTAAGGGGATTGGAAATTATCACTAGAAATTTTATTTATAGTGGTGATGTCACTAAAAAGAAGATGGTTAGTATGGCTAGGAAAAAGGTTTTTAAACATTACTCTCAGGGTGGATTAGGGTCTGTTTTATAATTTGCTTCAATGAAGCTTTCAATCTTAAGTTTTCATGGAAAACGTTTCTTTTAAAGGAGTCTTTGGATTTTTTTCTCAAAAGTAGAGTGCCCAAATCCTGGAAAACGTTTCTTTTAAAGGAATCTTTGGATATTTTTCTCAAAAGTAGAGTGTCAAAATCCTGTTGAGTCATCAAGCGTCATATACTTTCCTTTATCCGACCTAACATCAAATTTGAGCATGATGTCTTTATGGATCATACAACCTGGTTCCTTAGTGATATGAATTCTATCAAATTTTGGAGTGATGTTTGGGGTGGTGACCTTATCCTTCATGTTATCCACTAGAGGAGTGTTAATGAAAACGCCATAAATTTCCCATGTAAGTGATTTTATCCCTAGTTATCGATGGAACTTACTTATTGACAGATTAACCCATTTCCCTTATCGGGGCATCGTGTGTTGGAAGTAATCATTCCCACAACTCAATAGAAAAACCAATTAATCTAGAAAACCTCCACCTTAGGTGATGTATCCCTCAAAGACGCTTATGTGTTCAAATCTCACTTTTTTCTTGATATTCCATAGGCTAAACTCCTTTTTTTTCTAAAAACATCCTTCCCTCAAAATGTATACTTGCTTGGAAGATTATGCATCACAAGATTCCAAAAGATGAAATGTTCAAGTTTCGTGGTTGCAACATGACTTATATTTGCAATCTTTGATGTTAACATGAAGAATCTTCTATTTCAATTATGCAATAAGAATTTGATGTTGAATTTCCTCTTTAGAAGACATTTGAAATATTTTCAATAGAGGTTAGTTTGCTTAATGTTCTCTTATCATTATGGTTTATATTATCAATATCATCTGTGCAATTTGGAATGCAAAGAATTATGCTAGGTTTAGTAACAAGTTCACCTCCCGCACTCTTCTATCTCCTAAACCATCTCTTTGGTTTCTCTTGCAAGCTACAAATCTAAGTTAGCTACAAACTCTTCCACTAGATACTTTGCGATTTTAAAGGCTTCCAAAGTCAACATATCATCCTTCCAAAGTTGCTATCATCAAAGAGGTGATGTGGAAGCCTCTTTTGACTTAGTGGATTAAGTGTAATTGTGACGAGGCTTCTCTAAACAATCTTAGGAATTCTTTATGTGGTATTATTTTCACAAATATCCCGGGCCTTCTTTTTTGTGTCTTTGTTGAAGACTTAGGTTGGAACAACTCTTTCATTATTCATGTTTCTAGGGCTATGAAAGCTATAAAGGTAGCCAAAGACAACTATTAGGACAACCAGTGGCTCAAAACTGACTATATGCCAATGAGTTTGACCTTTCTATCCTCCAATATAGTGCCTTAGTGATTAAGAAATCGGTGGGGCAATTTCTTATCTATAACTTCCACCATGAATTTCTCGGTATTACATATTTGTAGGAAACGTAATAGTTATGCTAAAAAAATTATTCAATCCTGAAAATTTCCCAATTTTTTAGGGCACTTAAACTTTGTTTTTTTGGTCTTTAGAGTTTACTAAATTAAGAATTGGTTAGACATACTTTTTTTTAAATTCATTTTTTTTAAAGAAGGTTTTATTGTAGTCTCTCCTTTTGTTTCTTTAAATATATTTGGATTTAAATAAAATATTTACAATACAATTTTAAAAAGAAAATATTTTACACCGTCAACCAATCATAACCATGTATTAGAATAAAATATATTTTTATTTAAAAAATACTAATATTATATGATAATTGTAGACATTTTGATTGATTACATGTGTAAAATTATCTTACACCGACAATGTCCTACCTTAAAACTCTTTAAAAAAAATAGATAAACCTTGTTGTATTAATAGGTAATGTCCTTCTTTTATTTTGTCCTTTAAGAGCTAATAGTAGGGTATTAAAAAAAATCAAACTAAGATATTTTAGCATTAATTTTTCAAAAAGTTGTTATTTTAAAAGATATCTTATGAAATACTATAGTTTTTTCTTTTACTTTACTTTCAAAAAATATTTTCTCTTTGTTTAAGTATTCAATTTAATTTTTTTTTTAAAAGTCCAAATAAATCTAAAATATTTATCTCTTTGTTATTGAGTACTTTAGAATTGAAAAAATCTACCTTGAACATGTCACTCTATTGTGCAATTTAGAATTGAAAGAATCAACCTTGAACATGTGTTACTCTATGTAAGATTGCTTGATATTCTCTCTTTACATATGCAATGAGAATTTATAGAAACATGACCAATGATACACTTATGAACAACACTAAAAATACATTCATCAATTTAATCACTAACTAATTGTTGAAAAGATTATTATCAAATAAATCACTCACCTTTCTGTCATGGCTCTTATTGATTAAAAATTACTGAATTGTTATGAAAGTTTGGTTTAGTTCAAAAGAAGTCATTAACAGTTTAAGTTTGGTTTAGTTTGAAAGAAATCAATATAAATTTGGTTCCATGTTTTTGAATTGTTATAACAATTCAGTTCAGTTCAATATTATTCTCTCCAAACCAAACCATGAAAATCCTAGTTGTCACCACCAATAAACATTCACTTGTATATTTTTGTAGTTTCAAAACCTGCTATGTTTAAACTACAATACTAAGAACACTTTTCAGCACACACTCTATAATGAAATCAGTGACATAGCTCTCTAGTGTTAAATTCTAATATGAACCAATAACAGAAACTATAATCTATCTTAACTTGCGCCGCTTTGGCGTACTACTACTTAGACCGCCTTGTAACTTACCAAAGGCAGCTTTAGCCTTCCTTCTTTTACTGTCTTCTTCACTGTCAGACTCGTTCCCTTCCTCCCTATCTGCATTGCCTGCTTCCCTCTCCAGTTCTTCCCATGTCTTTCCTTTCTCTTCCTCTGAATCCTCCTCATCATCCTCAGATTCAACAACTGATTCATTGTCATCAGTATCCGGTGGTTCGTAACCTATATCTGATTCCTCTGAGCCTTCATTATCAGATTCTGAATCAGTAGCTTCCAAATTCAGAAACTCCCAGCCGCCATCTTCAATGAAGCTTTTAGGGTCATCGGTGATTTTCTGCAGGGTAGTACGCCAGCATATATTCAACTTGCTTTCATAATATTTGATGTCCATTGTGTCAAGCCACTCCTTGATGTCATCAAGTGATGTAGAAGGGACAGAATTGATCTTGACAACATCCCGCTTGAAGTCCTTAAATACAATTGTCATATCAAAGTTCTTCTGCCCAAGGTCAACCCTCTCCAGATTCACAATCTCAATCTCACTTTTGGTGACAACAAGGAAAGGAGTCTCTATCAGTTCAACAAGGCAGGCTGAGGTAGGGACAATAAATACCGAAGACTTATGAGGTACCCCGGGGAAGCCAAGTTCTCTAAGAGGTTGATCAAACTCCAAGTCAAGGTCATTGAATTGTGGTTGTATCCAGATATCATTTACCCGATTCACAAATCTTTGAAATTCTACATTAATCTTGTTCTTTCTATCTCTCTCTCTTTGTTCTTCTTCAAGCTCATCAGAATCATAAGCTGATCTCTTCCCACCAACATTCTGGGCCAAGTCCATTACCTCAACATAAAACTGAACATCCTTGGTCTTTTTATTTCCTACCATAATATGGTTGTGCAGATGAAAGTGCAGGAGAGTAATCATTTCATTTTTTGCTGGCTGGAAGAATGCATGTTTAATATTGGCAAACATCACATCAACGCGCTCGTAAGATCTCGTGGTGGAATATCGAAATCCATTCACATGAGCCTCAAGAGTGCCTGGCATCTTCCTTCCACGCCCACCAAAAGCAGGGCGAATCCAAAGGTTAGGCAATCTTATTGGCTTAAATCTGTTGTTGGCAAGCTGTAGTCTCTCCTGGGTAACCAAAGTTGCTCTCTCGGCTCTCTCAGACTCCCTTGCTTTAACTTGTTTCCTGAGTGTTTTGATGGATTGCACCACCTCACTTATGTGACTTAGATCCTTAGAGCGGAATATAGCTTCCTTCAAATATATAGATTGTTGGAACTTCATTGAGTTTGAATCGCGAGGATTGAGAGGTATCCCGGGTAAATTGAAACTAATTCTTACATAGCAATTGCCGTTGGTGTCCTGCTGGATCTCTTCATTTCGAATGAAATACACATGGAAAGGAACCATATTTCCATTAATTGGCAAGAGAACTGCTTCATTCTTTTGATCAACATGAATCATCATCTGTCTCGGAGGGGGAAGGTCGTTTATGTTCTTGTAGGCGACCAGTTCTGCAGAAGACCTGGAAGAAGAACGGTTTTCTCCTGCCACATTACCACCACCAGCAAGTCGCCAAGCAGCTTCTTCATTTTTTTGACGAGCAAGTTCTGCCTGATGCTGTCTTCGAAGTTTCTCTTTTGAAATCTCTCGATTGTTTGACCTTAGTGTTATTCCAGACATCAACAGCTCTGTACCACTGTGATCAGCCTTTGAGTTGGGCTTTTCCTCTTCCTCGAGGAAAGAAAAAGCCACGTCTTTCAAAGCCTTGGAGCTCATTGAAGTCACAACATCCGTCTTGTCTTTGTTGACGACGACCGTGTCAGCAAGCAAGAGAGAGAAGACCTTGTTCTTAGACTCATTGTTCTCACACTGCAAATTCTGAAATCCTATCGACACATTGAATACCATACCTTCTCTCACTACCTGGTCATTCTTAGCATTAATATCCAAACCGGACTCTCGAAACTCAATACCAATGCCTGTCCCAGCAGACTCTGTCAAGCAGGAAAGCATGTGAGGAGCATTCTTCTCCACAACAGAAACTGCAGCTAGATACGCAGCACCCAACTTATTTCCAGGCTTTAGAGAACCAATAACAGCCTCATGGGCTTTCAGAAGAATCTTATAAGCTCTACTTTGAATAGGGTCTGCATCAATCAAGAAAGTCCTAGCTATATTCGAGCAGTAGCTCTTGTACCGAGCACCAAAACCACATACAATTACACCAGCAGAGGCATAGCAAAGTGCCTCATTGTTGCTTACAGCACTAGGCCTAAGATCAAACTTCCCCCCACTCTGAAAAATCGGAGGGTAACAGATATCAACATTCTCCGCCTTCAATTTACAGCTAACTTTCGAAGGCTCCAATATAACTTTCTCAGTCTCCTCCATCAATGCAGAATGCAAAATTTTCTTCTCTTTATCAATTACATTCTCAAGCTTCAAAACTACAAAATTCTTCATCACACTAGCCGTAAGGTACGCAGCTCTCTTGATAAACATAACTTCTTCATCACTTTTCTCCGCAAACAACGCAGAAAACCCATTCGTCACATCACTCAAAACAAACTTAGAATTTCTTAACTTTTCATCCCACGCAACAACCAATTTCCCTTCAGGCTCCTCTCTTGCTATATATCCAACACTGGAATTTGATCGAGCACCAACGGCACGAATCATAGCATCCATAAGAGAAGCTCCGTCGTCATATCTAGCCTTAACATGCAACACAATCTCCACACCAACAGACTCTTTAGCAGATTTTTTGACAGATTCGAGAATAGACGCCTTCTTTTGGCTGCACAATATATGAATATGCACCTTTGTGAAAACCATAATTGTTTCCGGGAACTGAAATCCAAGAAGCCATAAGAATATAGCACTAGATTTCAAGTATCTTAAATCTTCTGAAGGTGAAGAACATGCAACGGAAACTGCATCAGAAGAACCCCAGAGATCGTTTCCATGTTCATCCCAATGTTTATAGAATAACTTCAATCTGGTTTGAAATCTATTCAAATCAATAGCATAGGCCATAGTGTCTAGTATTTCTGGAGAAAAAAATAACAAACAACGAGAAACATTGATAAGAAACTAGAAAAACATCAAGAACACGCCATAAGTAGAAAATTTACCAGTACACATTCAACGTAAAAATTCATTCAGTTTCAAAATTTCCGAAAGGTCCGTAACCTAGGTAGTTTAATCACGACAAATTACCGCGGCTGCACGGTGAATGTAGCAGCCGTGCGGAGGTCGGCGGGCGTTAGAATGAAAAATAAAAGAAAAATAGGAGCAGAGAAAGTACCGGGAGAATCACAGTAGGTGGAAGAGGTATGGTGAAGAAGAAATAAAAGTTCTCAGGGGTATTTATAGGTAATGCCGTGGATTTGAAAAAATCAGTTACTTATCCAACAAGTTTTCTTTAAGTTAAATCATTCTTTATTTAAATAGTTTTTTTTTTAAATAAATTAATTCTTATGTATTTTTAGAAAAGAAAAAAAAAAGGCTTATGTGGCCTATTTCTTCTTATTTTAGTTTTCTTTCATTTGTTTTCGAAAACTACAAAATAACTTTAAATCAAAGTTAAAGTTGTTGCCTTGTTGGCATCCGAACATTCCAGACATTAAATTATTTAATAATTAGAATTATGATTTTGATTTCTTAAATAAATTCTATTATTTTCTTTTATATTATTTTATATTTATCAATTATTTAAATTTTTTATTTTTATTTTTTAAATATTCATACGGCTCATAAATTTTTTTAAACTTTTTTTAAAGATATCCCACACAATACCGTAATATAATATGTATATTTTTAATTCAATTTATGTTTAAAAAAATGTTTCTTTTTGTGTGAACGTTTTTCAATTTATAAACAATTTTACACAATCAATTATTCAAACAACTCTTACATATTTGTCTTTGGAAACAATATAGACATGGTATAAGCAATCGATATTGATGCTCTAAGATTACTAAAGCGTAAGCGGATTATGCCCCCTACAATCTCGTGGGAAAATAGAACCTGTGGACCGAACTGTTACGGTTGAAAGCGTGTTTGCCTCAGGGAGAATGGTTGATTGCGGGCGACTTTAACGCTATCAAAGTTGTGGAAGAGAGAAAAGGTAGGAGTAAAGTCAATTGGTCAGGTATGGACGAGTTTAATTCCTTCATAGAGGCTATGGAACTGATCGATCTTCCGGTTGCGAGTGACATTTTCACTTGGTTTAAGGATAATGGCGCGTGCAAAAGTAGACTGAACAGATTTTTATTATCAGATGGCCTAATATCAAGATGGAATGTGAATGTGCAATATATTGGTCCTCGAGACATATCGAACCATAGGCCGATTTCTATTAAAGGCAGCCATTGGAATTGGGGGGCTAAACCATTTAAATTTTTCAAATGTTGGTTGGAACATCCGAACTTCAAGACTTTCGTGCGTGCGGAATGGGAAGGAACCATTGTGGTTGGTAATGCGGGATATATCCTTAGCGAAAAATTGAAACGTCTTAAAGGAAGATTAAGATGGTGGAATAAGTTTGTCTTTGGTTGGATTGATTTAGACATTGAGAATAAAGTTTCAGTTCTGAATTCATTGGATGAAAGACCTATGTTGAGTGAAGATCAGGACTCTAGAATTGTGACGGAGAATTATGGAAGGGCAAAAGAAGAACTATGGAATAAATTGTTCCTTCAAGAAAGTATGATCAAGCAAAAGGCTATGGTGAATTGGATCAGGGATGGTGGCATAATTTCTAGATTTTTTCATATTTCAATGAAAGCTCGAAATTGTAGAAATGCAATAGCTTTTGTTAGAAAAGATAATCAGATTGTTGAGGATGTATGTGAGGTCAAGTCTGCCATCCAGGAGCATTTTGAAAGGAAATTCAGTAGTTGTTCTTTCGTGCATCCTAGATTACTTGCGGAAGACCTTCCAAAACTTAACGAAGAAGACAAAGCTTTTTTAGAGGGGGCTTTCTCTTCGGAAGTGGTTTTTTCATGTGATGGTACCAAAAGCTCCGGACCCGGTGATTTTAGTATCGATTTTGTCAAAGGGTGCTGGGAAACTGTTGGCAAGGATGTTGTGAATTGTTTATTGGAATTTCAGCATACTGCCAGTCTGCCTAAATCTATGATATCCTCTTTTCTTACGTTGATACCGAAAATAGATAATCCTCAGTTTTTAAAGGAGTACATATCGATATGCTTGATCGATTTCATTTACAAGATTTTGTCCAAGCTGCTCGCGAATCGCATTAAGAAAGTCATTGGGCAAATTGTGTTGTCTTCTCAAACAAGATTCATATCGGGAAGAAACATACTGGATGGCGTTCTTTCTCTGAATAAAATTTTGGATTATACAAAACAAAGAAAGAAGAGTTGTGTCATGCTAAAGTTAGATTTCGAACAAGCGTACGATTGCGTTGACCAGGGGTATTTGACCTCTTTGCTAGAAGTAACAGGTTTTGGAGAGAAATGGATCCGTTGGATGAGAGGTTCCGTTCTAAACTACCACCTTTCTGTTCTCGTTAATGGGGGTGTAACGAATGATTTCAAGGCGTGTAAGGGTCTGCATCAGGGAGATCCATTATCTCCATTTCTTTTTACGCTCGTCGCGGAAGGTCTTGCTGTCCTCGTCAGAAGGAGTCATGTTTTAGGCAAGATCACATGTATCGCTTTGAACAATTCTTCCCATTACAATATTTTACAATTCGTGGATGATTCAATGCTGATGTGCGATGCTTTGTGGAACAATTAATGGGTTCTTAAAACAATCATTTGAGCATTCGAAATGGTTTCGGGCCTAAAGGTCAACGCGTGGAAAAGTCGTTTACTGGGCGTCGGAGTGGATAATTCATTCATTTCAGTAGCCTATCAGTTTCTAGCATGTAAGGTGGAGGAAATATTATTTATGTTCTTATGAATTTATGTTGGCGGTAATCATCGCATGAGTTCTTTTTGGAGGCCAGTGGTGCAATCTTTCAAGTCGAAGTTGTCAATTTGGAAAGGTAAATGTTTATCTATAGGCGGAAGGGTTACACTTATTAACAATGTATTGTCAAACCTTCCAACTCACTACTTTTCCTTCTATATGGCACCGATGATGGTTTTGAATGAAATAGTGGCCATACAAAGAAACTTTTTATGGGCAGGTTCTTCAGAAAAAATAGCGTTGGCGTGGTCGAATTGGAATATGGTGTGAAACCCTAAAGATAAGGGAGGGTTGGGTATTCGTGACATTCGTCTCTTCAATAAGGTGCTTGTTGCGAAATGGTATTGGAGACTATTGAAGGAGTTAGGTTCACTATGGGAAGAGGTTCTATCTCATATATATGGAGACTTTAGGTATCAACTTCTTCGTAAGGGTTATACGGTGGGGGATCCTTTCCATTCTTTGTGGTGGTGTGTGATGGGCTAAAGACGTACTCTAATTATGTGTCTAGCGGTATCTTAACTGCAAGTGCACAGCCTATCGAAGTAATATTTAAGATTATCGATCCACAGGGACTTTATGATTACTTAGTGCTAGAGGATTTACTAGTTTAGCTAAGGTGAAGGGTTTGTCACGATTTTTTGGTTGTTTTTAAAGATTAAAGGCGGGAATTAAATTTAAGTTTAATAAAATAATACTAAGGCGGTCGGTATGTAATTATGTTAACTTAGGCGGGTCAATCTAATCTAGGCTTATAAAGATGGTTCACTTAATCTATTCTGTAGAGGTTACCAGTTTAAATATCTTTAACTCACACTCTCGTGGTCTTATCTCAGATCTTACCCCTAAAGCCCTATGCCTGCTCTCGCTAGCCCATAAGTGTTTAGAAATAATTTTTGAAAACTTAGTAATTCTAATTCATTTTAAAGCGCTCTCGCTGTGTTTAAATTGAATGCCTAACTTTAGCTATCTGGTTAAAATCTCACACTCTCGTGGTCTTGACCTAACCTAATACACTTTCCTTACTCTCGTAATAAAAAGGTTGATTTTATAATAAAAAGTCTCAGCCAGAATTTTAAGCTCTTAATTATTTTAAGCCTAGAATTGATTTTACCGATTTAGTTGATTTTAATTACATACCGCCCTAAGGTATTTAGCTACTCATGATTGTTGTACCAGACAGAGGCAGAAAAACACAATAAAATATGCATAACAGAAAAATAAATACTTAACATTAACATAAATGCAAATTAAATAAAAACCTGAATAACAATTAAAATGTTAGACTCCTTCTTCCACAGTCTGGAAAGCTCGGAGTACGGACCGGAATCGGAAATAAAAATTACTAAAAGAATTCTGAAGGTTTTGAAACAAATTATATTATAACAATTTCCTAATGTTGGAAATTGTTATATGGTTGGTTGGGATATATAAAATTGAAGCAAGAACAATTAAATGCTGAAAAGAATAAAATAGGGTGCAAATAAAAATGGCAGAGCTTCCGCAAGAAAATTAAAATCAAAACTCTGTAAATTGTTTCTTGAAGTTAAGCTATTTATAGGATCAATATTTTGGGCTTGGCAGTTGGAATTGGTGCATGGGCCTCGTGTAACACGGTGGGAGAACTGACTTTAGTTATGTTGCGGATAGCAAGAGTCGCCACCGACTTTTATTTTATCCAAAGGAAAGGCATAAAAGAACAGGAAAGACCTTTTAAAAGATTTTTGGGTCCGGGGGGTAGGTTATGTAAAGGGAAGGTGTTAGCACCCTTTACATCCATGGTTATCCATGGGCTCTTAGTTACTTAGCTCACTTTAAAATGTTTTTGAAATGTGAAGTGTGTGAATAGAAATTTTCATAAGAGTTTGATAATGATCCATGTACGGATGCGTAAAAAACTTGTGTTTGAAAATTGTTTGAAATTTGTGAAGTGTTTGAAAAGTTTTGTATAGTGAGCAAGTAACTATGAGGAACCTACCCTAAAGTTTAAGTCTTTCTGTTCTTGAATCCTTTAAACGGTAAGACTATCCCTATTATTAAGGAATAGGTAGTCATTACCTTGGATATAAGGGACAAGTGAGGGTCATTTGTTTATGTAGGCAACTGTAGGGTGTATTAAGCATTTTGGAGGGACTGTCATCATTATTCGAAAGGGACAAGATCATATGGAAAGGCAACCATTAAGGGACTTGATCTTTGATTGTTAAGGGACTAGATGACTTTTCTTTTAAGGGACTTTTGCTTTATACACCCCACTTGACCTTGTGATTAGGCAACATTGAGAGGTAACCTTAGAAAGTGAGATGGCGATCAAAGATCGACTTACGTGTGTGAGTGTTCAATTTAATAATTATCTTTTGAATTAAATGATCTAAATTAAATTTTAAATACATACATGTTTACACTCCCTATTTTTACTAACCATAGCAATAAAAATAAATAATTTAAATATTTAAGAGAATTACATCCAGGAGCAGTTACAATAATAATAAAGCAATTTAAATAAATAGCAAAAATAAATAAATAGACAATAATATAATATAATAAGGGTTAGTAATAATAAAAATTAAAAATAAATAGGGTTAGTGAAATAATAATAATAAGTATAATAGTAACATAAATGGATTAGTAATATTAAAGATAATTAAAATAAAGGGAATTAGCAAGAATATAAGAACATAATTAAAATAATGAACAAAATATTAGATTTTTGATATAGACAATTATTTATAAATAAGAGGAAATATTAACAATTATTAAATTATTTTTAAACATACTATAATTACAAAACAAAATTATCATAGGTTTAATTATTTCTATAAAAATTATTTATATATAACATTTAGATTATAAACAAATTATAAAAATATTTACATATTTATATGAAGAAAATTATATTTACAAAAAATAAAGTTAGAAAAATTAAATTGGGTTTTAACATTTGTTTAGAAAAAATAAATTAGGGTTTTATAAAGTTAGGTTTTAGAAAATATTTTTAGGGTTTATAATATATAAAATTAATAAATAAACATATATTACAATTTAATTACATAACAAAGAAAATAATTTAAATTGAGAAAAATAAAAGTTTAGAATTCTAGAAAATATAAGGGTTGTTTTAGGTATTTATTAAATATATATACATGCATAATTTATTTTTTAATTAATAATAAGAAAATAATTTAAGCAAATTAATTAAATAAATTAAAACAGAAAAAATGGTAAAAAGAAACTTACCTTGGCTGGGTTTGAACCCAGGTCATCCTGCCTACAAGCAACAAAACGTACCACCAGGCCAGCCATGCTTTGGTGATAGTAGAATGAGTTGCATCAGTTTTGTTCTTTGAAACCTAAAAAAAAATCAGAAAAATAATAAAGCAAAAAAAAAAGGCCTGGGGGAGGATTGAACCCAGGACCTTTGAACCAAACGCATATGCACATTACCAACCAAGCTAGATGAGCGAACCTGTCTACAAACCAACAACAATTCATAATATATAATACTCAATGCATAAATGAGAAAAAACCAAAATTATTTGCCACGGCCTGGATTCGATCCCCTGCCCTTTGCTTCAAATGTCCAAGACCAAGCAGCCAACCACTGGGACAAGCACGCGCTTGTGATAACAAACCAATAATAAAACATAATATTTTTAAACTATAATTTGAATTTCCAGAACGCGCCAAACTGCTTCTTCTTCTCCAAATTTCCTGCGAATCTTGCTGCCTTTTTTCCTGCGAATTTTGCTACGTGTTCTTCATTCCTGCGAATCACAAACTTCAACCAAACAACAAAATTTCACAAAATTAATTATGTCATTGAGTTGCTACTGAGTTTTGCAACTGTCCTACATTTTTAGAATCCATTTATCATGATGAAATCATGAAACCCTAAAGGGGGTCGTGAACCCTAATCATGGTGAATTCTCATACCTGCATGAAAAACTTAATTGAATAGCCCAGAATCGTTCTAAGGTTCATCATAAACATCATCAAACAATCAAAAACAAGTCAAACACAGTAAATCAATGGAATCGAAAAATCATATTCAAGAACAAAGTTTTGCTCGGGTTATGCAATTCATGAAGCTTTGGATGCAAATGGTGATTGATAATGACTCAGTGATGTCCCATAATCATGTCCATGTCCTCAAAATACCTTTTAAAGCTCTGGGAATCCGAAACCGAATGTGAGTTTTGGAAGGGATTTTTGATTTTGTGAACTTACTTTTGGAGGCAGAGAATTCGTGTCTTTGCAATAGGGTTATGTTTAGTACTTATAGGTGATTGAATTAGGTCAATAAAATTGATTGATCATGTGGAAAAATTGATATGAAAAGATCCAAGTTGATCATGCCTTGAAAATCAAATATTCTTGTATGATGGCTTACTATTTTTGGACCAATCTTATGATTTCATTCCTCTTCAATTCCAATCAACATTTAAGACTTTCTAGAAGCTCAATCTCCATCAAATATTACATTTTCATATTTTATTTTTATTTAAAATGATTTTTAATGAATTAAATCAAAATAAATAAAAGTAAAATAATAAAAATTCTGATTTTTAATGGTTTGGGTCGTGCATGAAGTCAATGTATGGATTGGGTCATCATTTGGCAAGCCCATTTGGAAGAAATTGGTTTTAGACCTCCTTTTTTATCATAAATCAACTCAAAATTTCCCAACTTTGCAAGGGCACATATCCTTCAATTTTAATGCTATGAGGGTGTTCTTGGACATTTTGGAAAGCTTGAAGAGTCCTATAACCAACACCACTGGTTTCATGTCCATATCATTTACCAATCTCAAGTTATGCCCTTTTGAAGTTGTTGACTTTTTGTTGACTTTCAAAAGGACCTATAATGTCTTAGCTCATACCTTCCAAATGAAGCATTTTTGGGCTTGGCTTGTGAGACACAAAGTTGTAGAGAATTCAATTTCCTTCAAAATGAGCTTTGGATGGAGACTTGGTGATGAAGTATGTGAAAGTTATGGCTGGTCAAAGTTTAGTTGACTTTTACTGAGGAAACCCTAATTTAGAAACTCCTGATTCTTGATGATCTGGAATCTTCTTGATGAATCATGATCAACCCTTGATCAAATGATGAATTTTACTTCATATACTTGATGTTGGCAAAAAATCATGAAGTTTGACTTTGGTTTGACCACAGTTGACCTCAGTTTGACTTTTTAACTGCATTGACTGATTTTGACTTATCTGATCATCTGACTGAGCAAACTTTTGAGAAAAGTCTTGAAACTTGTCATGGGGGTTCTTATACACATATAAGATGTTATGAAGCTCATTTGAAGTCTTGGAAGTCCATTTAGCTTGATTAAAGTCAAAACCCTAGTTTTGGATGCACTGCTTAGGAGGTGCATTGTATGAGGGAATTGTCAACTCTTCTGACCAATTGTGAATCTTGTGAACCTTGTGAACCATCATAAAATGTCTTGTGAACCTCATGGGAGATATTGTGAACCTTGTGAACCTTGTGAACCTCATAAAGTGACTTGTGGACTTCATGAACCTCATGGAAGGTCTTGAAAGCATTGTGAATCTTGTGAACCTTGTGAACCTTCATGAAGTGACTTGTAGACTTCATGAGCCTCATGGAAGGCCTTGAAAGTGTTGAGAAACTTGTGAACCTTGTGAACCTTCATGAAGTGACTTGTAGACTTCATGAACCTCATGAAAGGTCTTGAAAGCATTATGAAACTTGTGAACCTTGTGAACCTTCATGAACACAAAGTCTTGTATTGTGAGGGCAAATTTTGGGGTGCAACAGCTGCCCCTGTTCAATTTTCTGAAACCTGAGGGGTTAGATTGGTATATTTGCCAGTCGTGACCTGGAAGGTTGAAGGGGATTGAACACAAAAGCCCAAAAATTTGCACTCACTAGTGCATAGAGTGATACAGATGACAAGTTGAATATGACTGAGTGGGCTTAAAGATACCACTTGGAGAAAAAGTTCTTCAGATACATTTCTTGGAGGATGAAGCAGTCCAAAATATGGAGGTATAATGATAGCTGTCAGGAGGATGGAGCAGTCCCGAGGCCATGATATGATTTCAAGAGGATGAAGCAATCCTGAAGTAAAAAAGCTGTCAGGAGGATAAAGCAATCCTGAGATATTGATAATATGCTTTTAGGAGGATGAAGCAGTCCTGATGTAGTGATATGTTTTCAGGAGGATAAAGCAGCCCTGATGTATGAGAAGTTGTCAGGAGGATAAAGCAGTCCTGAGGTATTGATAATATGCTTTCAGGAGGATGAAGCAGTCCTGATGTAGTAATATGTTCCCAAGAGGGTGAAGCAGTCTTGAGAGATGATAAGTTTTCAGGAGGATAAAGCAGTCCTGATGGATGATATGCTTTTGTTGGTGTAAGCCCTAGAGGCCAATACTTTTTGGTACTTGTATCGGATTATTCGTTTAATAATAAAAGGCATTTCTTTATTATGTTTGTCTTTCAGAATAATAAAGTCCCTAGAATAGTTAGTCTGTTTAATGAAATGTTAAGTGTGACTTAATCATGAGATCCCATTAAACATAAAGACATTATTCTTAAAATATCCGTAGTCAAGCTTTATTGCAAAGTGGGATAACATTAAAGCATTGAGACTATTATGAAGATAGACTGATGATCACATCTCATGGATCATGGATAAAGAGTTATCAAGTCTTGACATAGGTATAAATATTAGGAGTAATATTTATACCGGATTGACCCGCTATGAGAATACTACATAGTATGTTATGCAAAGTGTCATAAGTTATTCTCATGGTGATAATGGTGTATTACCACCCTTCGACCTGAAACCACTATGGACCCTAGATGTAGAGTCGGGTGCTTTATTGCTGATCAAACATTATCCGTAACTGGATGATCATAAAGACAGTTGATGGACACTCCACGAAGCATGCTGAGGGACATGAGTGTCCTAGATGGAATTTGCCAATCCTGCATAACAGGAGAAATGTCTAAGGGCCCAATATTGAACTGGACAAGGATGACACAGTGTATGCCTTGTGTTCAATATAGACATAGGGGCAAAAGGGTAATTGTACAAACATATATTATCACGAAAAAGGTTTTGTCAGATCACGTGACATTTTCGTGACTTGGGTAGCAGTGATGTGTTGCTAGATACCGCTCACTGTTTATTATGTTAAATATATAATTTAATATAATTACCAACGTTACGAAATCCTACAGGGTCACACACATAAGGACAGTTTGATGAGAGATAGAGAAATCAAAGGAACACCGTAAGGTATGGTGCACTTAAGTGAAAAATAGAAATTCGGATAATATAATAATAATTATTGTTATTTTATAATGGTTATAAAATAATAATAAAATAAATATATTTATTATAATAATAGTTATTATAATAATATATAATATTATTATGGATCATGTGAATTGGGCTTTTAGCCCGCAGCCCACAAGAGAGTCTATAAAAGGAACCCTTGTGATGAAGCTTTTACTTGATGCAATTTCGTTTTTGATTCTCACTCAAATAATTCCGTTCGTAAGCAGCTAGCACTGTGACCGGAAGCTGTTCGTGTGGACTGAGTAGAGGCGTTGCACTTCATCAACGCTTGTGATCGCTACATCAAAGATCTGAATCGCCACAAAGAGGTAACGATTCTATCACTGACCATGCTCATTCGTAAGGATCACTAAAGGAAAATTTTTGTTTTCCGCTGCGTTTAGATCGCAATTTTCCTTCAGTGGTATCAGAGCCACTTACGAAACCATGGATCTGATAGCTGTTAAATTTCCGTTTTTTTTTCTGTATTTGATTCGATTAAAACACAGAACGAATTTAACAATAAACGATTAATTAAATTTGGCATCTGTTGTGTACGATTTGGATGATTGATGTTGATTATGCTTCAGAAACCGACATTAGTATGGTGAAGTTGTGCGATACATTGATCATCCATAGGTTACACAATTAGATCGATCACTTTTATATAAGATATAAGAAATTCTGATGCAAAGATGGTATATGGGATATACTGTTTTGATTTCATCCATTCAATCACATAAGGATTGTAATTCTTTTGAAAGATCATCATTTTCATTCGCTTCGGAATCCGACGTTAGTATGGTGAAGCAATGACATGTTGATCTATCATATTGAGTTATCAATCGAGTTGTGTTTGACGGCATGAAATTGTTGCATTAGGATTAATGGCAGTACAAGTGTTGTATTGCCGCAGACTTTTCCGGTTGGGGTTGTAAATGCACAAAAGTTGTGCAGGAAACGACGTGAAATACAATGAAGTGTTCATAAAATTTTTCGCCGGGGCGCTGCCCCTGACAAACGGGCAGCGGAACCCCCGGCTAAGTCTGCAAAGTGTGATCAATCAGCCGAAATTTAATTTAGTTTATTTAATTATCGGAATTTTAAACTAATAATAAAAGTGTGTTTATTATTATTTATTTGTGGTGATCAGTTATGGCCTTAGTTTATCCTTTATTATTGTTTTGGGATTTTTAAATACGGCCTGCGAGTCGTGCCTCTCTCTCAATCTCTTTATGTAACTTCTTTTCTCATCTCACTCCCTCGTATGTAAAACGAGTTTTCTTATATGTAATGTAATATTATGTTATGAAGAAAAAGGAAGTATTCAATATTAAAGGAGGATAACCTTGGAGATCATGCTTGGAGAAGCTTAGATCGTTATTAGGTTAGCTTAGGTTCTCTCATTGGCTTGAGAGAACAATTGCGTTAGGGGCCATAATTGTATCTTTTTATATGTATGTTGATGCATGTAATTGTATGTTGATGCATGTGAGAGACGTTTTGCATGTTAAGCCGGTGAGATCAAACTAATAACAAATTCCCTCAAAATTAAATATTAAGTTTATGCTTTCCAATTTTTAGCACTCATCAAGACTAGTATCGAGCATTGTAGGTTTCGCCTACGCGAGGTGCATGTTCTATATTAGTAAGGTGTGATGGGATAATTGTAATATCCAATTGCTAAAACAATGGGTCAAACTTAACTAAACAAATTATAATAAGATTATACATGTTTAGAAGCAAGAATTGGGAATGATTCATGTGATGGATCAGAATAAGGAGTTATTCACCCAATTGAAAATATTCGAGAGTTGTATGAGATACAATTGGAAGGAGTTCCTACCTAAATAACTTAGTTTTTGTAATCAGCCTAACGCTGACTTAAAACAAAGTGAAACATGGATCTCGACCCACTAGAAAGTCTTCCAACGGGATTTTCCGAATCAAATGATGAGGGTCATTTGTTTTGAATAAAATAGTGGGAGCATATTTGATTAAAGGCCTAATTAAATATGTTGTTTTAATGATACTTATATTTTCATATTTCTCTTGTAGATTACCATGACAACAAACACATCGAACAATATTTTGCGATCCATCCTAGATAAGGAAAAATTGTCTGGGACAAATTTCCTGGATTGGCACCGTAATCTGAGGATTGTCCTCAAGCACGATAAGAAGCTGTATGTCTTGGAGACACCAGTTCCTGAGGAGGAACCTCCTAGTTCTGCATCAAAGGCAGAAAGAGATGCTTATAAGAAGCATTTCGATGATGCCAATGAAACCGCTTGCCTCATGCTTGCTACCATGAACTCTGAGTTGCAAAAGCAACACGAGAACATGTCTGCGTTCGATATGATCGGACATCTGAAAATGCTTTATCAAGAGCAAGCAAGAAATGAGAGGTTTCAGGTTTCAAAGTCCCTTTTTAACAGCAAGTTAGCTGAGGGAGCCCCTGTAAGTCCCCATGTACTCAAGATGATTGGGTATGTGGAGAACCTTGACAGATTAGGGTTTCCCCTTGGAAAAGAACTTGCGATTGATCTGATCTTGCAATCGTTGCCAGAGAGCTTCAGTCAGTTTGTCCTGAATTTCAATATGAATGACTTGGACAAAAGTCTTCCAGAACTGCTAGGCATGTTGAGAACTGCTGAGCAGAATATGAAGACAAAAGGGAAATCCATTCTGATGGTCAGTAATGGAAAGAAACAGAACAAGAGGCCCATCAAACAGGGTGGTAGAGGGAAAGGCAAGGAAGTTGCCAAACCCAAACCCACTCCTCCTGTTTTGAAGCCTAGTGGAGGAATAGCAAAGGAGGGCACTTGCTTCCATTGCGGTAAGACCGGACATTGGAAGAGAAATTGCCCAAAGTACCTGGAAGATAAGAAAAATGGAGTAGAGACTTCAAATTCAGGTATTTTTGTTATTGAAATTAATTTATCTACTTCTGCATCATGGGTATTAGATACTGGATGCGGTTCTCACATTTGTACTAATGTGCAGGGGCTAAAAAGGAGTAGAGATTTGGCAAAAGGTGAAGTTGACCTACGAGTTGGCAATGGAGCAAAGGTTGCTGCTTTAGCTGTAGGAACTTATGTTTTAACTTTACCTAGTGGTTTAATAATTCAGTTAGAGAACTGTTATTATGTACCTGCAATTAGCAGGAATATTATTTCCGTTTCTTGTTTGGACAAGTTTGGTTTTTCATTCATAATAAAGAACAATTGTTGCTCCATTTATTTGAATGATATATTCTATGCTACTGCAAAAATGAATAATGGACTATATGTCCTTGATCTTGAAATGCCAATTTATAACATTAATACTAAAAGGTTGAAACCTAATGAGTTGAATCCAACTTACCTTTGGCACTGTCGATTAGGCCACATAAATGAGAAACGCATTTCCAAACTCCATAAAGATGGACTCTTGGACTCTTTTGATTATGAATCATATGAGACATGCAGATCTTGTTTAATTGGAAAGATGACAAAGTCCCCATTCACAGGAAAAGGTGAAAGGGCTAATGATCTTTTGGCACTCATACATACTGATGTATGTGGACCACTGAAGATACCAGCCAGAGGAGGTTTTCAGTACTTCATCACTTTCACTGATGACTTCAGTAGATACGGATATGTGTATTTAATGAAACACAAATCTGAGTCCTTTGAAAAGTTCAAGGAATTCAAGAATGAAGTACAAAACCAACTAGGGAAGAATATTAAAGTTCTTCGATCAGATCGAGGCGGTGAATATTTAAGCCTAGAATTTGATGACCATCTAAAAGAGTATGGGATTCTATCCCAACTTACTCCTCCTGGAACACCACAATGGAATGGTGTATCTGAGAGAAGAAATCGAACCTTGTTAGACATGGTCCGATCCATGATGAGTCACGCCGATCTTCCAAACTCCTTTTGGGGACATGCATTATTAACAGCAGCTTACACACTTAACCGTGTTCCATCCAAAAAGGTTGATAAGACACCATATGAGATATGGAGTGGTAAGAAACCACATATGTCTTACATGAAGATTTGGGGTTGCGAAGTTTACGTCAAACGACAAATTTCAACCAAGCTTGAGCCCAAATCTGACAAATGCTTATTTGTGGGATATCCTAAAGAAACAAGAGGATATTACTTCTACAATCCTTCTGAGGGCAAAGTGTTTGTCGCTCGAACTGGAGTCTTTCTGGAAAGGGATTTTATTTCCAAAGGAAACAGTGGGAGGAAAATAGAGCTTGAAGAAATTCAAGAATCACAAAACATTGAAACACCTATGGAGGAACTAGAGCAGGAAACACAAGTAGTTGTGGAAGAGCAACCTGCTCAAGTAGAACAAGACCAGCGTAGGTCAAGCAGGACACGTCACCAACCTGAGAGATATGGATATCTCATAAGTGATCAGGGTGATGTATTACTCATGGATCAAGATGAGCCTGTGACCTACAAAGAGGCCATAACTGGTCCTGAGTCTGAGAAGTGGCTAGAAGCCATGAAATCTGAAATGGATTCCATGTACACAAACCAGGTTTGGACCTTGGTAGAACCTCCTATAGGAGTTAACCCTATAGGATGCAAGTGGGTCTTCAAGAAGAAGACTGACATGGATGGTAAGGTACATACCTATAAAGCAAGACTGGTTGCAAAAGGCTATAAACAAATTCATGGGGTTGACTATGATGAAACCTTTTCACCAGTTGCAATGCTTAAATCTGTTCGGATTTTACTTGCCATCGCTGCATATCATGATTATGAAATATGGCAGATGGATGTCAAAACTGTTTTCCTTAATGGGAATCTTCTTGAGGATGTGTACATGACACAACCTGAAGGATTTGACATACCACAAGATGCCCAAAAGATATGCAAGTTACAGCGATCAATCTATGGATTGAAGCAAGCTTCCAGAAGCTGGAATCTTCGTTTTGATGAAACCGTAAAACAATATGGATTCATCAAAAATGAAGATGAACCTTGTGTCTACAAGAAGGTTAGTGGGAGCATGATCGTGTTTCTGGTATTATATGTAGATGACATATTACTCATTGGAAACGATGTCCCTACCTTGCAACAAGTGAAGACTTGGTTAGGGAATTGTTTTTCTATGAAAGACCTAGGTGAAGCAGCCTATATATTAGGAATTAGGATCTATAGAGATAGATCACAAAAACTGCTTGGCCTAAGTCAGAGTACATACATAGATAAAGTGTTGAGACGCTTTAATATGCATGATTCCAAGAAAGGATTCATACCTATGCAACATGGTCTGTGTTTATCAAAAACACAATCCCCTTCAACTAAGGAAGAAAGGGATCGCATGAATAAGATTCCATATGCATCTGCAATAGGATCTATCATGTATGCCATGTTATGTACTCGACCAGATGTCTCGTATGCATTAAGTGCAACGAGTAGGTACCAATCTGATCCCGGTGATGCTCACTGGGTAGCTGTCAAGAATATCCTTAAGTACTTGAGAAGGACTAAGGATTCATTCTTGATATATGGAGGTCAGGAAGAGCTTGATGTAATTGGTTACACTGATGCTAGCTTCCAGACAGATAAGGATGATTTTAGATCACAATCTGGTTATGTGTTCTGTCTCAATGGTGGCGCTGTGAGCTGGAAAAGTTCAAAGCAGGAAACAGTTGCTGATTCTACAACTGAGGCCGAGTATATTGCTGCCTCAAATGCAGCAAAGGAAGCTGTTTGGATCAAGAAGTTCATTAGTGAACTTGGCATAGTCCCTAGCATTGTGGATCTCATTGGTTTATATTGTGATAACAATGGTGCTATCGCACAAGCTAAGGAGCCTAGATCTCACCAACGATCCAAACACATACTTAGGCGTTATCACCTCATTCGAGAGATAATCGATCGGGGAGATGTGAAGATATGCAGAGTACCTACACTTGACAATATCGCTGACCCATTAACAAAGCCTCTTGCGCAACAGAAGCATGATGGTCATACTAGATCTATGGGTATTAAGGGTATGCCTAATTGGCTCTAGTGCTAGTGGGAGATTGTTGGTGTAAGCCCTAGAGGCCAATACTTTTTGGTACTTGTATCGGATTATTCGTTTAATAATAAAAGGCATTTCTTTATTATGTTTGTCTTTCAAAATAATAAAGTCCCTAGAATAGTTAGTCTGTTTAATGAAATGTTAAGTGTGACTTAATCATGAGATCCCATTAAACATAAAGACATTATTCTTAAAATATCCGTAGTCAAGCTTTATTGCAAAGTGGGATAACATTAAAGCATTGAGACTATTATGAAGATAGACTGATGATCACATCTCATGGATCATGGATAAAGAGTTATCAAGTCTTGACATAGGTATAAATATTAGGAGTAATATTTATACCGGATTGACCCGCTATGAGAATACTACATAGTATGTTATGCAAAGTGTCATAAGTTATTCTCATGGTGATAATGGTGTATTACCACCCTTCGACCTGAAACCACTATGGACCCTAGATGTAGAGTCGGGTGCTTTATTGCTGATCAAACATTATCCGTAACTGGATGATCATAAAGACAGTTGATGGACACTCCACGAAGCATGCTGAGGGACATGAGTGTCCTAGATGGAATTTGCCAATCCTGCATAACAGGAGAAATGTCTAAGGGCCCAATATTGAACTGGACAAGGATGACACAGTGTATGCCTTGTGTTCAATATAGACATAGGGGCAAAAGGGTAATTGTACAAACATATATTATCACGAAAAAGGTTTTGTCAGATCACGTGACATTTTCGTGACTTGGGTAGCAGTGATGTGTTGCTAGATACCGCTCACTGTTTATTATGTTAAATATATAATTTAATATAATTACCAACGTTACGAAATCCTACAGGGTCACACACATAAGGACAGTTTGATGAGAGATAGAGAAATCAAAGGAACACCGTAAGGTACGGTGCACTTAAGTGAAAAATAGAAATTCGGATAATATAATAATAATTATTGTTATTTTATAATGGTTATAAAATAATAATAAAATAAATATATTTATTATAATAATAGTTATTATAATAATATATAATATTATTATGGATCATGTGAATTGGGCTTTTAGCCCGCAGCCCACAAGAGAGTCTATAAAAGGAACCCTTGTGATGAAGCTTTTACTTGATGCAATTTCGTTTTTGATTCTCACTCAAATAATTCCGTTCGTAAGCAGCTAGCACTGTGACCGGAAGCTGTTCGTGTGGACTGAGTAGAGGCGTTGCACTTCATCAACGCTTGTGATCGCTGCATCAAAGATCTGAATCGCCACAAAGAGGTAACGATTCTATCACTGACCATGCTCATTCGTAAGGATCACTAAAGGAAAATTTTTGTTTTCTGCTGCGTTTAGATCGCAATTTTCCTTCAGCTTTCAGGAGGATAAAGCAGTCCTGAGGGATGATAACTTTCAGGAGGATAAAGCAATCCTGATAACAATAAGTCTGTTTGCTGGATAATTAACCTGAAAACAAGACAACATTCTGTATAATAATATTAGTTTATGCATTATGTATGCATGTATGATATGATGCACTTAGGTAATGTACTATGTATCTATGGATGTGTATGTTATGGTATGATGTGAATGATGTATGTATGATATGACACTGCCGGAAGCGTCTGGATATCTTCGTATAACAACTGCTGGCCAGGGAAAATAAATCCCGATTCGTTGTTGAAGAATATGAGGAACTCGTTCCCGTCTTGCTTGATAATATATTATACATAACCTTCCGTATGCTGGGGATAACAAGGTATATATAACATCCCGTCTGCGTTTGATAGTAGGGTAGATATAACCTCCGTCTTCGTTCGTCGTACCTTTATTGGAAAGTAAATTCCCGTATATCCGTATGAGGATAAAAGAGATGGATATAAATTCCAGGGGAGATGAGACTTTATGAAGATGGATTCGTCCTACTGAGGGTTTGTAGCTGTTTTGTAGAGATGAACTGGCGAAGCTTCGTTGAAATCTTTCCCTCGTTCGTCCTTAGTAAATACTATTACTGCATTTTCATGCATTTCTGGTAAACATCAATCATATTAAGCATACATGCATTTCTGGTAAACATCAAGCATATTCAAAAGCATACATACATTCAAACACAACCAATGGACGTTTCGCTTATGTAAATAGGGTAAAAGTAAATCTGGATTCAAAAATGGAATTTTATTTATATCAAAGAGTGACCCATACACGGGTAAATTTGCACAAAGAGACATAAACCCTAGTAAGAGGATTTTGCCATAAATTTTTTACAAAACAAAGAAAATCAGCTATGTGGGAAACAATCCTATTGAGTTTCAATTCTACTATTGCCATTATCTTCAAGTATCTCATCTTCTGCTGTTGAGACGAAAACAATTGGATTGAGCTTTATCTGTTCGAGCTTGTATGAGTAAGTAACACAACTGGGTGTAGTTTCATGGGTGATCCAAACGAGACATAGTCATACGCTTTAATCCCTAACTTTTGCCTGGATTGCCCTTTCAGGTTTTCAATCCACCGGGATACCCTTTTTTGCCCAAGCCGCCTTTTCAGGTTTTCGGCTTGCCGGGTGTACATCTTTTTATATATATCCCTAATTTTTGCCCAAACCCTTTTGGTTTGCCGGGATGCCCTTATTTTTGCCTAGGCCTGTCAACCTAACGGGTCTCTTTTCATGCGTAGTATTTTTTAACTATGTCTGCGTTTACAGGCTGCGGGAAGTCTTCACCATCCATAGTGGTGAGTATCATGGCACCTCCTGAGAACACTGTCTTGACTACAAATGGTCCTTCATATGTTGGAGTCCACTTGCCCCTAGGATCACCCTGTGGTAATATGATACGCTTAATTACCAAGTGTTGCACCCTAAAATTTGCCCTCACAATACAAGAACTTTGTGTGCTAAGAAGGTTCACAAGATTCACAATGCTTATAAAACCTTTCATGAGGTTCATGAAGTCTACAAGTTACTTCTTGAAGGTTCACAAGGTTCACAAGTTTCTCAACATTTCCATGACCTTTCATGAGGTTCATGAAGTCAACAAGTCACTTCATGAAGGTTCACAAGGTTCACAAGTTTCTCAATGTTTATATAACCTTTCATGAGGTTCAAGAAGTCTACAAGTTATTTCTTGAAGGTTCACAAGGTTCACAAGATTCACAATGTTTACATAACCTTTCATGAGGTTCAAGAAGTCTACAAGTTATTTCTTGAAGGTTCACAAGGTTCACAAGATTCACAATGTTTACATAACCTTTCATGAGGTTCATGAAGTCTACAAGTCACTCTATGAAGGTTCACAAGGTTCAAAAGCTTCACAATACCTCCCATGAGGTTCACAAGACATTTTATGATGGTTCACAAGGTTCACAAAGTTCACAATTGGTCAAAAGAGTTGACAATTTCCCTCAAACAATGCACCTCCTAAGCAGTGCATCCAAAACTAGGGTTTTGACTTTAATCAGGATAAATGGACTTCCAATACCTCAAGTGAGATTCATAACATCTTATATGTATATAAGAACCCCCATGACAAGTTTCAAGACTTTTCTCAAAAGTTTGCTCAGTCAGATGATCAGATAAGTCAAAATCAGTCAATGCAGTTAAAAAGTCAAACTGAGGTCAACTGTGGTCAAACCAAAGTCAAACTTCATGATTTTTTGCCAACATCAAGTATATGAAGTAAAATCCATCATTTGATCAAGGGTTTATCATGATTCATCAAGGAGATTCCAGATCATCAATAATCAGGAGTTTCTAAATTAGGGTTTCCTCAGTAAAAGTCAACTGAACTTTGACCAGCCATAACTTTCACATACTTCATCACCAAGTCTCCACTCAAAGCTCATTTTGAAGGAAATTGAATTCTCTACAACTTTGATCTTGTAAGTTAAGCCCAAAAATGCTTCATTTGGAAGATATGAGCTAGGACATTATAGGTCATTTCAAAAGTCAACAAAAAGTCAACAACTTCAAAAGGGCATAACTTGAGATTGGTAAATGATATGGATCTGAAACCAATGGGGTTGTTTAGAGGACTCTTCAAGCTTTCCAAAATGTCCAAGAACACTCTCATACCTTTAAAATTGAGGGAGATGTGCCCTTGCAAAGTTGGGAAATTTTGTGATGGTTTATGATGAAAATGGGGGTCTAGAACCAATTCTTTCCAAATGGGCTTGCTAAATTGTGATCCAATCCATATCATATCATCATGCACGACCCAAATGACTAAAATTCAGAATTTTTATTATTTTATTTTTATTTATTTTTGATTTAATTCATAAAAATCATTTTAAATAAATATAAAATATGAAAATATATTATTAAAGGGAGATTTGGTTTCTAGAACATTTTAAATGTTGATTGAAGTTGAAAGGGAAGGAAATCATGAGATTGGTACAAAAATAGCAAGCTTTCATGAGCCAATATTTGAATTTCAAGGCATAATCTTTTTCAATCTTCAAATATCAAAACTTCCATACAACCATCCAATTTTTCTGACCTAAATGATTCACATATAAGTACTGATCACAACCCTAGCATTCATTCACGATTTTGCAGCCTCATAGTGTAAGTTCAAAACCTCAAAAATCCATCCAAAACTCATATTCGGATTCTTCAATCCAGGGCACTAGAAGGTAAAATAAGAACATGGAGAGCTTCACTGGACATCACTGATCATAAACCATCAATCATATGCATCAATACCATCTTATATTGCTCTACCCGAATCAAACTTTGTCTTGAATTTAAATTTTTCGAATTCGATAACATATGCATTATAAATTGTTTTTGATGACTGATATGTGTTTATCTTGATGCCTAGCATGATTCTGGACAATTGGATTGAAGTTTCATGACCTATACCACCCGCGGCCATTGTTAGGGTTTCACTCTTGATTTTAGGGTTTCATGATTCAAGCCATATAAATGAATTTTAACAACGTAGAAAGATTGTATGAGTCATAAGGAACTCATTGATGTCTTTAATTTCTTGAATCGTTACTGCTTTGTACAAGTTTCATTTTCGTAGGTTTTGAACATTGAGAAATTCGCAGGAAAGGTTGTAAGTGATTTCGTAGGAAAAAGTGCAGGTATGAGGAAGAAGATGATGCTGATGGCGCGCTCAGGACAAATTCAAATTGTGTTAAAATATTTTATGTTATTTTTATTATTTTGTTATCACAATAGGTGTGTTGTCCCAGTGGAAAGCCATGCGCGTATTTGACTATAGGGCCAGGGTTCGAATCCTGCCTTGTACAATTATTTTGTTGTTTTTTCAGGATAATAAGAAGACTTAATATATTATGGTTTATTGCCATTCTATTACCAGAAGGGCTCTCCCAGCCAGGCGGTAATGCGTGCATGCTTGTAATCAGAAGGTCCTGGGTTCGATTCGCACCCCAGGCCTTTTTTGTTTCTTTTATTTTTTCTGATCTTTCCAGATAAGGAACAAAACCAACTTCACTCTCTCATCTCTTGCTTGTGCGTGTGGTAGCCTGGTGGTTGTTGTTGTTGCTGGCAGGCAGGATGTCATGGGATCAAATCCTAGCCAGGTAAGTTCCTCTCTTTTTTGCAATTTTTTCTATTTTTCTATTTTGTTTAATTATTAAAATCATATGTATATAAATATAATTAAAATAATGTTGTAGATATATGTTCAATGTAATTCAAATTCTATATTTCTTTTTTTTCTGAAAATTATTTTTATAATCATGTAAATAAATTATAATATGTATATTAATTAAAATAATCTTATATTATAAACCCTAAAAAATATTTTCTAAAAAACAAACCCTAATATTCAAAAACCCTAATTTTGTAAAAAACCTAATTTTTATTTTTCTAAATTATTTTTACTTTCTAAATTATAATATATATCTATTTGGTATAATTTTTGTAAATATAATAATTAGTAGAAATTAAATTTTGTAAATATGATTAATTTTGTGAATATGATATTTAAAATTTATTTCCTTCTTATAATGTGTAAATATTGTTTCTAATAAATAAATGTTAATACATGTTTAAAAATGATTAAATTTGTAATAATTAAAATTTATAATTGTATTATGTTTAAAAAAATTTATTTAATTATTCTTATTTCTAAATAAATGTTATATGTTAAAATTAAACTTTGTGTTTATTATTCTAATCATGTCATTATAATATTTTTCTATTTATTTCTATTTATTTTAATTATTGTTACTAACCATATTATTATTTATTATTATCTTATATTTTTTCTCTAACCTTGTTTATTTTTCTAATTATTATTATTTCACTAAATTTAGTTATTTTATTTTTACTAACCTTATTTTTTATTATATTTATCACTAACCCCTATTTATTATTTCTTGTTTATTTATTATCTTTGCTTATTTATTTATATTTTGTTAATTATTTATTTTTGCTATTTATATCTAATTTGCTTATTATTAATTATTTTGTAATTGCTCCTTGGTGTAAAATTTGTAATATTAAATTTATTTAATTTCATGCTATGGTTAGTAATTTAGGGAGTGCAAATATGTATTCTATTTAAAAATTAATTTAGATCACTTTAATTAAAGATAAATAATATTGAACACTCACACACGTAAGTCGATTTTTAATCGCCATCTCACATTCCTAAGGTTATTCCTCAAGTTGCCTAAATCATAAGGTCAAGTGAGGTGTATAAAGCAAGTCCCTTTAAAAGAAAAATCATCAAGTCCCTAATGGTTGCCTTCAAAGATCAAGTCCCTTTTCGAATAATGATGATAGTCCCTCCTATATGCTTAATACACCCCACAGTTGCCTTCATAACCAGATGTCCCTCACATGTCCCTTACATCCAAGGTGATGACTACCTACTCCTTAATAGTAGGGATAGTCTTACCAATTAAAGGATAAAGAACAAGAAAGACTTAAAACTTTAGGGTATGTACCTCCTAGTTACTTGCTCACTCCATTTTTTCAAACACTTAACAAATTTCAAACAAATTTTCAAAAACAAGTTTTTACGCATCCGTACATGGATCATTATCAACTATTATGAAAAAATTTCTATTCACACACTACACTTTCAAAAACAATTCAAAAGTGAGTTAAGTAACTAAGAGCCCATGGATAACCATGGATGTAAAGGGTGCTAACACCTTCCCTTTACATAACCTACCCCCCGGACCCAAAAATATCTCTTAAGGTCTTTCCTGTTCTTTTATACCCTTTCCGTTTGGATAAAATAAAAGTCGGTGGCGACTCTTGCTATCCGCAACATAACTAAAGTCAGTTCTCCCACCGTGTTACAGAACTGGCGACTCTGCTGGGGATTTTTATTTAAGAGGGGTACCCTTAGGAATTAAGATCACTTTAATATTGTTTGATTTGTTTGCTTTATATTACTTGTTGGGGTGCTCTTATGTGTGAAAGGTCCTAACCCGGATCTAGTGTACCTTAGGTAAATGGCAATAGACCAAGGAAACTGTACGACGTATATCGATACGGTTGATCTGGTGGCCATAGTTAGTGCGACTTCTTGGTTGGTGCTTATGTTCCTTAAGTCAAGTTGAGGATAATATGAGGCTGCCATATGTTGTCAATGCACTAACTAACTTTTAGAACCCTAGTTAACTCATCTTGGCCTTTAGAAGGTAGTGAGGTAACCGGCTTTGGTGCAGACTGAAGTTGGTTGACACTCGATACTACGCTCATTGAGATCTTAAACTTGGAGGGTTTTGGTTGGCAAGTAAGTTGCCTTCTGATCAACCACCCTTGTGAAGGATCAATGATATTGAGATCCCTTAGAACCCGGTTACTTTTGTAGGACAGGATGAACCATCTAACTTCAGGGGAGGGTACTTACCTTAAACCTCATGCAAGCCTTTAAACCTAGGGCTATGGTGTGACTTGTTTGTGTGTGCCACATGTCTTTGATTGAGCATAACATCATGACATCATCATGCATCATAAGCATAGCATTTTCACTAACCATTTCAAGGACCAAAGGATTTATTTTTGTTCTTTGTTGAAGGTCATGGCTTCTGCTCGTAGAAACACCATCAGGATCAACTTTGTGGGGATACCTCCCAAGCTTAAAGAGTTGGTTTCTCAAGTGTCTGATCACTCCCAGTTCATCAAGAGACATGGTCACCTATTGGATCTAGTCACTTCAGGGTTCAATGAAGACATGATGAGTGTCCTGTTTCAGTTCTTTGACCCTAAGCACCATTGCTTTACATTCCCTGATTATCAGCTGGTCCCAACCATGAAGGAGTTCTCTAAACTTCTGGGTATACCTGTTCTTGATCAAAGACCATTCACAGGCTTGGAGAAGGAGCTTAAACCAGAGGTTATTGCTGCAGCTCTACATCTGAAGAAGTCTGACATTGTTCTGGAAACGAGAAGCGGAGTTAAGGGTATTCTTGCTAAGGTGCTAATGGATAAGGCTCAAATGTTCTTGAAGGCCATGAGCTATGATGCTTTTGAGGAGATCTTAGCCTTGCTGATATATGGCTTAGTATTGTTCCCCAATCCAGATCAGTTCATAGATGTTCATGCCATCAACATTTTCCTGAGTCACAATCCAGTGCCTACATTGCTGGGAGACATCCTGCATTCTCTTCACACCCGTACTACAAGGGCAAGAGGAACTTTGATGTGATGCATACCTTTGCTTTCTAGGTGGTTTATTTCTCACCTTCCTCGCTCAGTAATGAAGAATGAGCAAGGGTTCAGATGGTCCAAGAGGATCATGTCACTTTCTCACTCAGATATCCATTGGTGCTCCAGATCTATGGAGAATGTCACTATCATTGACCGTTGTGGGGAGTTTCCTAATGTGCCACTACTAGGCATAAGAGGAGGCATCACCTACAAACCCTCTCTAGCTTTACGACAGTTTGGTTACGCCCGGAGTGATGGTCCACATGACATGTTGATTCAGGGCATTGTGTTTGATTACGACAACGATCTTCATGGTCACCGTCAGAGATTCATACGAGCTTGGGGAAAAGTAAACAGGATTGACAGCAAGACACTGGAGCCTAAGTACACTATTCCTATGGAGGCTTATCTCAGATGGGTATGATCTCGTGCTCAGACTCTCATGATGCCATATCCTGCCGTCCTACCAGTTACCATGGAACCTGTTGCTGAAGGAGACACAGCTTATACCATTCTTCACCCAGACATGCCTACTGATATGGAAGACTTGCAGAGATCATGGATCCAACTGAAGGAGCAAAGGGATACTTTCGAGGCTCATTACAAAGCAAGCCAAGAAAGAATCCTGGAACTAACAAAGCTACTTCACGAGGAACGGAACCTCAACTCATACCTCAACACAAAAAGGAAACGTCCATGGGAGACTTAAAACCCCATCTTTTGTACTTATTTCATTTCATTTTTGTAAGCCTAAAAGGCAAAACAATTTATTACTAATAAAAGTTTACTTTCGTGTTTGTCTAAGCGAATTTAAATCCTGTGGTCCTTGAAAACATTGCATATGCATTCCCATATCATTTCATTGCATCACAGGTTTATAATTGTGCACAGGTTTCTCATCTTCTCGCTGTTTATTTCAGCAATGGCTCTTGAACAATCAGTTAAGGATCTCCAGGCACAAAATGCACAGTTCCAAGAGCTGATCCTGAACTTGTCCAAGGGGCAAGATGAATTGAAGGCACTGCTGGCCAAGAAGACTAAGAAGACTAGAAGGTCTGCTGGTTTGATCAACATGGGAAGAAGGTTCAAAGTTCTTGCCAAGACCAAAGAACCAGCTGAAGACTATGAATCTGAGGAATCTGAAAAAGAGGGAGGCAGTCTCCACAACACTATGGGGGACTCTGATTCTGAAGCTAATTACTACCATGAGCTTAATGAAGACAAATTCAAGATGCTGGTGGATAGGATGGATGCTATGGAGTTGCAAAAGTCATCTGGGCTGGATTTTGAGGATTTGAGTTTGATATCTAGGGTAGTCATACCCATTGGTTTCAAGGTTCCTACGTTTGTTGTTTATGATGGGGTCTCTTGTCCCAAGCTGCATCTGAGGTCCTATGTCAGAAGAATTCAACCCCACACTGCTGATAAGAAGTTGTGGATCCACTTTTTTCAGGAGAGCTTATCTGGAGCTCAGTTGGAGTGGTATTATCAGTTGGAGAGTGCCAACATCAGAGATTGGAATGATCTTGCTGAAGCTTTCTATAAGCAGTATCAATACAATGCTTACATAGCCCCCACTCGCATGCAGCTTCAGAGCATGTCTATGGGTGCCAAAGAAAGTTTTAAAGAGTATGCTCAGAAGTGGAGAGATTTAGCTGGAAGAGTTCAACCCCCTTTGACTGACAGGGAGCTGGTTGATATGTTCATGTGTACGCTGAATGGTCCGTTCTACAGTCATCTCATTGGAAGCTCATCATCTGGCTTCACTAAGTTGATCATGACAGGAGAGCGAGTAGAGAATGGTATAAAGAATGGTAAGATCCAAGTGGGTACTTCCTCATCAGGTGCTGCCAAGAAGCCTCCCACTGGGAAGAAAGAATCCAATGCTGTTTATGGTCAACCTGGTCGTAACAGAAGGTATCAGTCTGTTAGTGCAGTTCATATTTCAAATCCAACTCCTGCAACAACAGAGCAGCCACAGGGCAACCAACAGAGGGCTAGAAGGCAGTTCACGAAGGTCAACATGTCAATGGCACAGGCATTGCAACACTTGTTGAAGGCTGAACTCATTACCTTGAAAGAGGCTCCTCATAATCCTAATGTTACTTCTCCCAGGTACAACCCCAATGTACGGTGTGCATACCATTCAAACTGTCAGGGACATGATACTAATAACTGCTGGATCTTGAAGAATAAAATTCAAGATATGATTGATGCTGGAGAAATTGAATTTGATCCTCCGGGTACTCCAAATGTGATTACTGCTCCAATGCCAAATCACGAGAAGACTGTCAATGTTATTGATGAAGATCTACATGTCTATTCAGTTATGGAGTTGAACACACCATTGTCTGTTATCAAAAAGAGGTTAGTACAAGCTGGGATCTTTCCAGGTTGTCGTGAAGATTGTTTGTATTGTACCTATAAGCCGGATAGTTGCTTCATATTGAGAGATGGAATTCAACGTCTCATGGATAAGTATACTATAGTGTTTGAGAGGACTCCGTCGTCTGTAGAAAGTATTGTGGATCATCTGACTCAGGATAGGAAGATTGAAGAGGTTGACATGGTTGACAAAGTACCGGTGAGAATCACTTCAAAGGGTCCTATTAAAATCACTCATCAGGGTCCAATCAAGATTACTGCTGAAGGTCCTGTGAAAGTTGTTGCTGAAGCCAGAGTTGCTCCTGTGGTCATTACTACTCCCGGTCCTATCCTGTATACGTCTGACAAAGCTGTGCCTTGGCATTATGGATCTGATGTTTACATCCATGGTGTTAAGCAAGAGCCTGTAGCTGATGTGCCTGTTGATGTTGACAATATTGTTGGATCTAGCAAGATCACTCGTAGTGGAAGAATCTTCTCTCCTCCAGTTACTTCCAAGAATGCAGTTACTCCTGCTACTACTTCCACCACTGATGCTAGGGGCAAAGGTCCTGTTGTTGAGCCTGTATCTACTGATGTGCCAGCTGCTGATGACCTCTCTAAGCAGATGGAAGAAGTATTGAAAATCATTCGCAAGAGTGATTATGACATTGTTGATCAGTTGGGGCATACTCCCTCGAAGATTTCTATGCTATCCTTGTTGTTATGTTCTGAGGCTCATGCCAAGTCCTTAATCAAGTTTCTAAAGACTGCTCATGTACCCAGTGCAATTTCTGTTGACCAATTTGAGAACTGTGTTGCCCACCTGACCTATGACAATGGGTTAGGATTTTCTGATGCTGATTTGACCCCTGCCAAGAGGGATCATAACAGGACCTTGCATATCTCAATTGAATGCAGGGGCACTACCCTGTCACATGTACTGATAGACAATGGTTCCTCTTTGAATGTGTTGCCTAAGGAAGTCCTGAACAAGCTGAGTCCTGAAGATGCTGTGTTGAAGCCCAGTAATATTGTGGTAAAGGCTTTTGATGGTTCTAGAAGAGTAGTACATGGGGAAATTGATCTTCCAATCAAAATTGGCTCCCAGGTGTTTACTGCTACATTTTTTGTGATGGATATTCGCCCTTCGTACTCTTGTCTGCTTGGTCGTCCCTGGATCCATGGGGCAGGTGCTGTAACCTCTACATTGCACCAAAAGTTGAGATATCCGGTGGATGGAAAGGTTGTTACTGTTTATGGAGAAGAAGAATACTTTGTCAGCCATGTAAACACTTTCAAGTATCTGGAAATGGAAGGTGAATACATTGAAACTCCGTGTCAGACGTTTGAAGTGGTTCCTTGGGTTGTTAATGATTATGTAGCTCCTCCTGTTGTGAAGAAAGTTCCTGTGGTCACCAGAAAGCCTCCAACAATGGCAATGGCTTCCCTCAATGATGCTAGAGCTGTGGTGGATGAAGAGTCCCAGAAGGCTGTTCATCGTGTTCGTGCTGCCCGTATCACTAATCAAGGGGTTGTGAAGGACCAGATTAATGCTGTGGGAGATCAAGATGAAGACTACAACTTGGATGCATGGATTTTTCCTACTGTGGGTGCTGGACTCAATAATTGGAAAGCTGAAGATGTTATCCCTATCTCCTTTAGTCAGGAGTAAATACTATTACTGTGTTGTTATATTTTAAATTTGTAATTTCTTGAACAATAAGACTTTCAAGCCATGTGCCTTACCCGGGGCACAATGGTGTGCTTGTTACGGGTTGTCATTTCATTTGCATACTTCATTCAATAAAATCAGTGGACGTTTCGTTTTCGTAAATATTGTGTTCCTTGTCTTTCTTTCCTTTTATTTTTGTTTTATCAGCTATGTGTTCTTACACACACCCACATCACTAAAATGCAGATCCTCATCCACTCTGGATCCTGTTGATAACAGTTCTACTATTGCCAATTATAATTTCGAGAATCCGATCTATCAAACTGAAGACGGAAATGAGGACGATTGTGAAATACCTGTAGAGCTTGCTAGGTTGTTACAACAAGAAGAGAAAGCCATACAGCCACATGAAGAGCCAGTCGAAGTTGTGAATCTGGGAACTGAAGAAAACAGAAAAGAGGTCAAGATAGGGGCTGATTTAGAGGACAGTGTCAAGAGCAGATTGATTCAGATGTTACGTGACTATGTGGAGATCTTTGCTTGGTCTTATGAAGATATGCCAGGGTTGGATACAGACATTGTGGTTCACCGTTTACCAGTGAAAGAAGATTGTCGTCCGAAGAAGCAGAAGGTTCGTCGTATGCGTCCTGAAATGTCAGAAAAGATCAAGGCATAGGTAATGAAACAGTTCAATGCAGGGTTCTTAGCGGTGACTTCTTATCCTCAGTGGGTTGCAAATGTGGTACCAGTTCCTAAGAAAGATGGTAAGGTACGTATGTGTGTGGACTACAGAGATTTGAACAAGGCTAGCCCCAAAGATGACTTTCCACTTCCTCATATTGATATTCTGGTAGACAACACTGCTCAGCATAAGGTATTCTCTTTTATGGATGGTTTCTCTGGTTACAATCAGATCAAGATGGCACCCGAAGATATGGAGAAGACAACATTTGTGACACAGTGGGGCACCTTTTGCTATAAGGTAATGCCATTTGGTTTGAAGAATGCAGGGGCAACATATCAGCGTGCTATGGTGGCTTTGTTTCATGATATGATTCATCATGAGATAGAGGTATATGTAGATGATATGATAGCCAGGTCTCAGAATGAAGAGCAACATCTTGATCATCTGCACAAGTTGTTTGAGAGGTTGAAGAGATACAAGTTGAGGTTGAACCCAAACAAGTGTACTTTTGGAGTTAGATCTGGTAAACTCCTGGGTTTCATTGTCAGTGGAAAAGGTATTGAAGTAGATCCTGCAAAAGTGAAAGCTATACGAGAGATGCCAGCTCCCCGTACTGAGAAGGAGGTTAGAGGTTTCTTGGGACGATTGAATTACATTGCAAGATTTATTTCCCAGTTAACTACCATCTGTAAGCCAATCTTCAAGTTATTGAAGAAAGATCAGGTGATGGAATGGAATGATGAATGCCAGACCGCCTTTGATGAAATCAAGAGATACCTGCTGGAACCTCCAATTTTGATGCCACCAGTTGATGGAAAACCCTTGATTATGTACTTAACAGTGTTAGACAACTCAATGGGGTGTGTATTGGGGCAACATGACGAGTCTGGTCGAAAAGAGCAGGCAATATACTACCTTAGCAAAAAGTTTACCGACTGTGAAACAAGATACTCACTGCTCGAGAAAACTTGTTGCGCTTTGGCATGGGCTGCTCGCCGACTAAGACAGTATATGTTGACCCATACTACCTTATTGATTTCTAAGATGGATCCAATCAAGTACATATTTGAGAAACCTTCTCTCTCCGGAAGAATTGCAAGATGGCAAATGATCTTGACAGAATATGACATACAGTATACTACTCAGAAGGCCATCAAGGGAAGTGTTGTTGCTGATCATTTGGCTCATCAAGCAGTGGATGATTATCAGTCAATGAATTTTGAGTTCCCTGATGAAGATATTATGATTATTACCAAAGAACCTGGACAATATGACGGACCTGAACAAGGATCCCGATGGACTATGGTTTTTGATGGTGCCTCTAATGCACTTGGTAATGGTGTTGGTGTTGTGATTAGTTCCCCTGAAGGTTGTCATACCCCGATTACTGCCAGACTTTGTTTCCATTGTACCAATAACATGACTGAGTATGAGGCATGTATCCTGGGTATTAAAGCTGCTATTGATATGAAGATTCAGTTCCTTGATGTGTATGGAGATTCAGCCCTGGTAGTTAGTCAGATTAAAGGAGATTGGGATACCAAGCATGATAACCTCATTCCTTACAGAGAGCATGTGTTGTCTTTGATCCCACGTTTCAAAGAGATTACCTTTGGACATATTCCACGAAGAGAGAATCAGTTGGCAGATGCATTAGCTACCATGGCATCTATGTTTGAGATCAGCTGGGATGATGAAGCTCCCAAGATTACCATTGATAGATTTGAAAAGCCTGCATACTGCAATGAGATTGACACTGAAGGGGTAGAAGAGAAGCCTTGGTTCTATGAAGTGAAAAGATATCTTGAAGCTCAGGAGTTCCCTGAAGGGGCATCTGTCAAAGATAGGAAGTTTCTGAGGAGGTTCTCTGCTAAGTTCTTCTTGAGTAATGGCATTTTGTATAAGCGCAATCATGATTCAACTTTGCTTCGTTGTGTGGATAAGAAGGAAGCAATTGAGATTATGGAAGATATGCATGATGGAATTTTTGGCACTCATTCTAGTGGTCATACTATGGCAAAGAAGATATTGAGAGCAGGTTACTATTGGTCCACCATGGAAGCTGACTGCTATCAACACTCCAGAACATGACACAAATGTCAAATCTATGCTGACAAAGTCCATGTACCTCCATCACCCTTGAATGTGTTGACTGCTCCTTGGCCCTTTTCCATGTGGGGCATTGATATGATTGGTGAGATCAAGCCTACTGCTTCTAATGGGCATCGTTTCATCCTGGTTGCTATTGATTACTTCACGAAGTGGGTGGAGGCAGCTTCATTTGCATCTGTTACCAAGAATGTTGTGGCTCGGTTCATTAAGAATAATCTCATATGTAGGTATGGCATCCCTGAAAGGATTATCACTGACAATGGCTCTAATTTGAACAACACTATGATTACTGATCTCTGCATGCAGTTCAAGATTAAACATCATAACTCTTCTCCGTATCGTCCGAAGATGAATGGGGCAGTTGAAGCTGCTAATAAGAACATTAAGAAGATTGTACAGAAGATGACTGTTACTTACAAGGATTGGCATGAGATGTTACCATTTGCTCTTCATGGTTATCGTACTACAATACGTACTTCAACAGGGGCAACCCCATTCTCCTTAGTCTATGGTATGGAAGCAGTTCTGCCCATTGAAGTTCAGATTCCCTCCTTGAGAATTATGAAGGATGCAGGATTGAATGAAGATGAGTGGATTCAGACTCGACTTGACCAGATAAATTTGATTGATGAGAAGAGGTTAGCAGCAGTTTGTCATGGCCAGATGTACCAAAAACGAATGATCAAAGCTTTTAACAAGAAGGTTAAGCCAAAGGTATATCAGGCCGGTGACTTGGTAATCAAGCGTATCATATTACCACAGGGTGATCCTAGGGGCAAGTGGACTACAACATATGAAGGACCATTTGTAGTCAAAACAGTGTTCTCAGGAGGTGCCATGATACTGACTACAATGGATGGTGAAGACTTCCCGCAACCTGTAAACGCAGACATAGTTAAAAAATACTACGCATAAAAAGAGACCCGCTAGGTTGACTGGCCTAGGCAAAAGTAAGGGCATCCCGGCAAACCAAAAGGGTTTGGGCAAAAATTAGGGATATATATAAAAAGATGTACACCCGGCAAGTCGAAAACCTGAAAAGGAGGCTTGGGCAAAAAAGGGTATCCCGGTGGATTGAAAACCTGAAAGGGCAATCCAGGCAAAAGTTAGGGATTAAAGCGTATGACTATGTCTCGTTTGGATCACCCATGAAACTGCAACTAGTTGTACTACTTATTCAAGCTCGAACAGATAAAGCTCAATCCAATCGTTTCCGTCTCAACAGCAGAAGATGAGATACTTGAAGATAATGGCAATAGTAGAATTGAAACTCAATAGGATTGTTTCCCACATAGCTGATTTTCCTTGTTTTGTAAAAACTTTATGACAAAATCCTCTTACTAGGGTTTATGTCTCCTTGTACAAACTTACCCATGTATGGGTCACTTTTTGATATAAATAAATTCCATCTTTTGAATCCAGATTTACTTTTACCCTATTTACATAAGCGAAACGTCCATTGGTTGTGTTTGAATGCCTGTATGCTTTTGAATATGATTAATGTTTACCAAAAATGCATGAATGCTTAATATGATTGATGTTTACCAGAAATGCATGAAAATGCAGTAATAGTATTTACTAAGGACGAACGAGGGAAGGATTTCAACGAAGCCTCGCCGGTTCATCTCTACAAGACAGCTACAAACCCTCAGTAGGACGAATCCATCTTCATAAAGTCTTATCTCCCCTGGAATTTATATCCATCTCTTTTATCCTCATATGGATATTCAGGAATTTACTTTCCAATAAGGGTACGACAAACGAAGACGGAAAGTTATATTTGCCCTACCATCAAACGAAGACGAAGGTTATGTATACCTTACTATCCCCAGCATACGGGAGGTGATATATACCTTATTATCCCCAGTATACGGGAGGTGATATATACCTTATTATCCCCAGTATACGGGAGGTGATATATACCTTATTATCCCCAGCATACGGGAGGTTATCTATACCTTGTTATCCCCAGCATCCGGGAGGTTATCTATACCTTGTTATCCCCAGCAGACGGAAGGTTATGTATAATATATTATCACACAAGACGGGAATGAGTTCCTCATATTCTTCAACAACGAATCGGGATTTATTTTCCCTGGCCAGCAGTTGTTATACAAAGATATCCAGACACTTCCGGCAGTATCATATCATACATACATCATTTACATCATACCATAACATACAAATCCATAAATACATAATACATTTACTTAGGTGCATCATATTATACATGCATACATAATGCATAAACTAATACTATCATACAGAATGCTACTTTGTTTTCAGGTTAATTATCCAACAAACAAACTTATGATCATCAGGACTGCTTAATCCTCCTGAAGACATGCTGTTACATCAGGATTACTCCAGTCTCCTGAAAGCATATCATATTATTACCTCAGGATTACTCCAGTCTCCTGACAGCTTTTATTACATCAGGATTGCTTCACCCTCTTGAAATCATATCATTACCTCAAGATTGCTCCATCCTCTTGACAGCTATCATCATTACTTCTGGACTGCTTCATCCTCCAAGGCGTATTTCAGAAGAACAAATCCTGACGTTCTTTTGATCATTAAGAGCAAATCCTGACGCTCTTTTAACCCATTGTCCAAGACATTTTCATAGGAACTAATCCTGACGTTCTTTTGATCCTCAAGAGCAAATCCTGACGCTCTTTTGGCCACTTGTTCAAGACATTTTCAGAGGAACTAATCCTGACGTTCTTTTGATCATTAAGAGCAAATCTTGACGCTCTTTTGGCCACTTGTTCAAGACATCTTACTCAGAAGAACAAATCCTGACGTTCTTTTGATCCTTAAGAACAAATCCTGACGTTCTTTTGGCCCTTGGAGAATAGGCAAATGGTCTGTATAAAGATCCATTCCCTAATCCAAAATATTTCCAACTCAAAATCATGTTGCATAAATGATTCAAAGACGGCCTATACAAAGACCTATTACTGATGTCCAGTATCAACATAAAGACATCATCATGTTCTGATGGCATCTCTAAGCCCATCACCAGTTCTTCCTGATGGCATCTCTAAGCCCATCACCAGTTCTTCCTGATGGCATCTCTAAGCTCATCCCCAGTTCTTCCAAGTGGCATCTTTAAGCCCACTCAATCATATTCAACTAGCCATGCACTGGTGAGTGCAAATTTTTGGGCTTTTGTGTTCAATCCCCTTCAACCTTCCAGGTCACGACTGGCAAACATACCAATCTAACCCCTCAGGTTTCAGAAAATTGAACAGGGGCAGCTGTTGCACCCTAAAATTTGCCCTCACAATACAAGAACTTTGTGTGCTAAGAAGGTTCACAAGGTTCACAAGATTCACAATGCTTATAAAACCTTTCATGAGGTTCATGAAGTCTACAAGTTACTTCTTGAAGGTTCACAAGGTTCACAAGTTTCTCAACATTTCCAAGACCTTTCATGAGGTTCATGAAGTCAACAAGTCACTTCATGAAGGTTCACAAGGTTCACAAGTTTCTCAATGTTTATATAACCTTTCATGAGGTTCAAGAAGTCTACAAGTTATTTCTTGAAGGTTCACAAGGTTCACAAGATTCACAATGTTTACATAACCTTTCATGAGGTTCAAGAAGTCTACAAGTTATTTCTTGAAGGTTCACAAGGTTCACAAGATTCACAATGTTTACATAACCTTTCATGAGGTTCATGAAGTCTACAAGTCACTCTATGAAGGTTCACAAGGTTCACAAGCTTCACAATACCTCCCATGAGGTTCACAAGACATTTTATGATGGTTCACAAGGTTCACAAAGTTCACAATTGGTCAAAAGAGTTGACAATTCCCTCAAACAATGCACCTCCTAAGCAGTGCATCCAAAACTAGGGTTTTGACTTTAATCAGGCTAAATGGACTTCCAATACCTCAAGTGAGCTTCATAACATCTTATATGTATATAATAACCCCCATGACAAGTTTCAACACTTTTCTCAAAAGTTTGCTCAGTCAGATGATCAGATAAGTCAAAATCAGTCAATGCAGTTAAAAAGTCAAACTGAGGTCAACTGTGGTCAAACCAAAGTCAAACTTCATGATTTTTTGCCAACATCAAGTATATGAAGTAAAATCCATCATTTGATCAAGGGTTTATCATGATTCATCAAGGAGATTCCAGATCATCAATAATCAGGAGTTTCTAAATTAGGGTTTCCTCAGTAAAAGTCAACTGAACTTTGACCAGCCATAACTTTCACATACTTCATCACCAAGTCTCCACTCAAAGCTCATTTTGAAGGAAATTGAATTCTCTACAACTTTGATCTTGAAAGTTAAGCCCAAAAATGCTTCATTTGGAAGATATGAGCTAGGACATTATAGGTCATTTCAAAAGTCAACAAAAAGTCAACAACTTCAAAAGGGCATAACTTGAGATTGGTAAATGATATGGACCTGAAACCAATGGGGTTGTTTAGAGGACTCTTCAAGCTTTCCAAAATGTCCAAGAACACCCTCATACCTTTAAAATTGAGGGAGATGTGCCCTTGCAAAGTTGGGAAATTTTGTGATGGTTTATGATGAAAATGGGGGTCTAGAACCAATTCTTTCCAAATGGGCTTGCTAAATTGTGATCCAATCCATATCATATCATCATGCACGACCCAAATGACTAAAATTCAGAATTTTTATTATTTTATTTTTATTTATTTTTGATTTAATTCATAAAAATCATTTTAAATAAATATAAAATATGAAAATATATTATTAAAGGGAGATTTGGTTTCTAGAACATTTTAAATGTTGATTGAAGTTGAAAGGGAAGGAAATCATGAGATTGGTACAAAAATAGCAAGCTTTCATGAGCCAATATTTGAATTTCAAGGCATAATCTTTTTCAATCTTCAAATATCAAAACTTCCATACAACCATCCAATTTTTCTGACCTAAATGATTCACATATAAGTACTGATCACAACCCTAGCATTCATTCACGATTTTGCAGCCTCATAGTGTAAGTTCAAAACCTCAAAAATCCATCCAAAACTCATATTCGGATTCTTCAATCCAGGGCACTAGAAGGTAAAATAAGAACATGGAGAGCTTCACTGGACATCACTGATCATAAACCATCAATCATATGCATCAATACCATCTTATATTGCTCTACCCAAATCAAACTTTGTCTTGAATTTAAATTTTTCGAATTCGATAACATATGCATTATAAATTGTTTTTGATGACTGATATGTGTTTATCTTGATGCCTAGCATGATTCTGGACAATTGGATTGAAGTTTCATGACCTATACCACCCGCGGCCATTGTTAGGGTTTCACTCTTGATTTTAGGGTTTCATGATTCAAGCCATATAAATGAATTTTAACAACGTAGAAAGATTGTATGAGTCATAAGGAACTCATTGATGTCTTTAATTTCTTGAATCGTTACTGCTTTGTACAAGTTTCATTTTCGTAGGTTTTGAACATTGAGAAATTCGCAGGAAAGGTTGTAAGTGATTTCGTAGGAAAAAGTGCAGGTATGAGGAAGAAGATGATGCTGATGGCGCGCTCAGGACAAATTCAAATTGTGTTAAAATATTTTATGTTATTTTTATTATTTTGTTATCACAACAGGTGTGTTGTCCCAGTGGAAAGCCATGCGCGTATTTGACTATAGGGCCAGGGTTCGAATCCTGCCTTGTACAATTATTTTGTTGTTTTTTCAGGATAATAAGAAGACTTAATATATTATGGTTTATTGCCATTCTATTACCAGAAGGGCTCTCCCAGCCAGGCGGTAATGCGTGCATGCTTGTAATCAGAAGGTCCTGGGTTCGATTCGCACCCCAGGCCTTTTTTGTTTCTTTTATTTTTTCTGATCTTTCCAGATAAGGAACAAAACCAACTTCACTCTCTCATCTCTTGCTTGTGCGTGTGGTAGCCTGGTGGTTGTTGTTGTTGCTGGCAGGCAGGATGTCATGGGATCAAATCCTAGCCAGGTAAGTTCCTCTCTTTTTTGCAATTTTTTCTATTTTTCTATTTTGTTTAATTATTAAAATCATATGTATATAAATATAATTAAAATAATGTTGTAGATATATGTTCAATGTAATTCAAATTCTATATTTCTTTTTTTTCTGAAAATTATTTTTATAATCATGTAAATAAATTATAATATGTATATTAATTAAAATAATCTTATATTATAAACCCTAAAAAATATTTTCTAAAAAACAAACCCTAATATTCAAAAACCCTAATTTTGTAAAAAACCTAATTTTTATTTTTCTAAATTATTTTTACTTTCTAAATTATAATATATATCTATTTGGTATAATTTTTGTAAATATAATAATTAGTAGAAATTAAATTTTGTAAATATGATTAATTTTGTGAATATGATATTTAAAATTTATTTCCTTCTTATAATGTGTAAATATTGTTTCTAATAAATAAATGTTAATACATGTTTAAAAATGATTAAATTTGTAATAATTAAAATTTATAATTGTATTATGTTTAAAAAATTTTATTTAATTATTCTTATTTCTAAATAAATGTTATATGTTAAAATTAAACTTTGTGTTTATTATTCTAATCATGTCATTATAATATTTTTCTATTTATTTCTATTTATTTTAATTATTGTTACTAACCATATTATTATTTATTATTATCTTATATTTTTTCTCTAACCTTGTTTATTTTTCTAATTATTATTATTTCACTAAATTTAGTTATTTTATTTTTACTAACCTTATTTTTTATTATATTTATCACTAACCCCTATTTATTATTTCTTGTTTATTTATTATCTTTGCTTATTTATTTATATTTTGTTAATTATTTATTTTTGCTATTTATATCTAATTTGCTTATTATTAATTATTTTGTAATTGCTCCTTGGTGTAAAATTTGTAATATTAAATTTATTTAATTTCATGCTATGGTTAGTAATTTAGGGAGTGCAAATATGTATTCTATTTAAAAATTAATTTAGATCACTTTAATTAAAGATAAATAATATTGAACACTCACACACGTAAGTCGATTTTTAATCGCCATCTCACATTCCTAAGGTTATTCCTCAAGTTGCCTAAATCATAAGGTCAAGTGGGGTGTATAAAGCAAGTCCCTTTAAAAGAAAAATCATCAAGTCCCTAATGGTTGCCTTCAAAGATCAAGTCCCTTTTCGAATAATGATGATAGTCCCTCCTATATGCTTAATACACCCCACAGTTGCCTTCATAACCAGATGTCCCTCACATGTCCCTTACATCCAAGGTGATGACTACCTACTCCTTAATAGTAGGGATAGTCTTACCAATTAAAGGATAAAGAACAAGAAAGACTTAAAACTTTAGGGTATGTACCTCCTAGTTACTTGCTCACTCCATTTTTTCAAACACTTAACAAATTTCAAACAAATTTTCAAAAACAAGTTTTTACGCATCCGTACATGGATCATTATCAACTATTATGAAAATTTTTCTATTCACACACTACACTTTCAAAAACAATTCAAAAGTGAGTTAAGTAACTAAGAGCCCATGGATAACCATGGATGTAAAGGGTGCTAACACCTTCCCTTTACATAACCTACCCCCCGGACCCAAAAATATCTCTTAAGGTCTTTCCTGTTCTTTTATACCCTTTCCGTTTGGATAAAATAAAAGTCGGTGGCGACTCTTGCTATCCGCAACATAACTAAAGTCAGTTCTCCCACCGTGTTACACCAAGTCACCAGCCTGATATACCTTTGGCTTAACTTTCTTGTTAAAAGCTTTGATCATTCGTTTCTGGTACATCTGGCCGTGACAAATTGCTGCTAGTCTCTTCTCATCAATCAAATTTATCTGGTCAAGTCGAGTCTGAATCCACTCATCTTCATCCAGGCCTGCATCCTTCATAATTCTTAAGGAGGGAATATGAACTTCAACGGGCAAAACTGCTTCCATACCATAGACCAAGGAGAATGGGGTTGCCCCTGTTGAAGTACGTATTGTGGTACGATAACCATGAAGAGCAAATGGTAACATCTCATGCCAATCCTTGTAAGTAACAGTCATCTTATGTACAATCTTCTTAATGTTCTTATTAGCAGCTTCAACTGCCCCATTCATCTTTGGACGATACGGAGAAGAGTTGTGATGCTTAATCTTGAACTGCGTGCAGAGATCAGTAATCATAGTGTTGTTCAGATTAGAGCCATTGTCAGTAATAATCCTTTCGGGGATGCCATACCTACATATGAGATTATTCTTAATGAACCGAGCCACAACATTCTTGGTAACAGATGCAAATGAAGCTGCCTCCACCCACTTCGTGAAGTAATCAATAGCAACCAGGATGAAACGATGCCCATTAGAAGCAGTAGGCTTGATCTCACCAATCATATCAATGCCCCACATGGCAAAGGGCCAAGGAGCAGTCAACACATTCAATGGTGATGGAGGTACATGGACTTTATCAGCATAAATTTGACACTTGTGACACGTTCTGGAGTGTTGATAGCAATCAGCTTCCATGGTAGACCAATAGTAACCTGCTCTCAAAATCTTCTTTGCCATAGTATGACCACTAGAATGAGTGCCAAAGATCCCATCATGCATATCTTCCATAATCTCAATTGCTTCCTTCTTATCCACACAGCGAAGCAAAGTTGAATCATGATTGCGCTTGTACAGAATGCCATTACTCAGAAAGAACTTAGCAGAAAACCTTCTCAGAAACTTCCTATCTTTGACAGATGCCCCTTCAGGGAACTCCTGAGCTTCAAGATATCTTTTCACTTCATAGAACCAAGGCTTCTCCTCTGCCCCTTCAGTGTCAATATCATTGCAGTATGCAGGCTTTTCAAATCTATCAATGGTAATCTTGGGAGCTTCATCATCCCAGCTGATTTCAAACATGGATGCCATGGTGGCCAAAGCATCTGCCAACTGATTCTCTCTCCGTGGAATATGTCCAAAGGTAATCTCTTTGAAATGTGGGATCAAAGACAGCACATGCTCTCTGTAAGGAATGAGGTTATCATGCTTGGTATCCCAATCTCCTTTAATCTGACTTACTACCAGGGCTGAATCTCCATACACATCAAGGAACTGAATCTTCATATCAATGGCAGCTTTAATACCCAGGATACATGCCTCATACTCAGCCATGTTATTGGTACAATAGAAACAAAGTCTGGCAGTAATCGGGGTATGACAACCTTCAGGGGAGCTAATCACAACACCAACACCATTACCAAGTGCATTGGAAGCACCATCAAAAACCATAGTCCATCGGGATCCTTGTTCAGGTCCGACATATTGTCCAGGTTCTTTGGTAATAATCATAATGTCTTCATCAGGGAACTCAAAACTCATTGACTGATAATCATCCACTGCTTGATGAGCCAAATGATCTGCCACAACACTTCCCTTAATGGCCTTCTGAGTAGTATACTGTATATCATATTCTGTCAAGATCATTTGCCATCTTGCAATTCTTCCGGAGAGAGCAGGTTTCTCAAATATGTACTTGATTGGATCCATCTTCGAGATCAACAAGGTAGTATGGGTCAACATATACTGTCTTAGTCGGCGAGCAGCCCATGCCAAAGCGCAGCAAGTTTTCTCGAGCAGTGAGTATCTTGTTTCACAGTCGGTAAACTTTTTGCTAAGGTAGTATATTGCCTGCTCTTTTTGACCAGACTCGTCATGTTGCCCCAACACACACCCCATTGAGTTGTCTAACACTGTTAAGTACATAATCAAGGGTCTTCCATCAACTGGTGGCATCAAAATTGGAGGTTCTAGCAGGTATCTCTTGATTTCATCAAAGGCAGTCTGGCATTCATCATTCCATTCCATCACCTGATCTTTCTTCAACAACTTGAAGATTGGCTCACAGATGGCAGTTAATTGGGAAATAAATCTTGCAATGTAATTCAATCGTCCCAAGAAACCTCTAACCTCCTTCTCAGTACGGGGAGCTGGCATTTCTCGTATAACTTTCACTTTTGCAGGATCCACTTCAATACTTTTTCCGCTGACAATAAAACCCAGGAGCTTTCCAGATCTAACTCCAAAAGTACATTTGTTTGGATTTAATCTCAACTTGTATTTCTTCAACCTCTCAAACAACTTATGCAGATGATCAAGATGTTGTTCTTCATCCTGGGATCTGGCTATCATATCATCCACATATACCTCTATCTCATGATGAATCATATCATGAAACAAAGCCACCATAGCACGCTGATATGTTGCCCCTGCATTCTTCAAACCAAATGGCATCACCTTATAGCAAAAGGTGCCCCACTGTGTCACAAAGGTTGTCTTCTCCCTATCTTCGGGTGCCATCTTGATTTGATTGTAACCAGAGAAACCATCCATAAAAGAGAATACCTTATGCTGAGCAGTGTTGTCTACTAGAACATCAATATGAGGAAGTGGGAAGTCATCTTTGGGGCTAGCCTTGTTCAAATCTCTGTAGTCTACACACATACGTACCTTACCATCTTTCTTAGGAACTGGTACCACATTTGCAACCCACTGAGGGTAAGAAGTCACTGTTAAGAACCCTGCATCAAATTGTTTCATTACCTCTGCTTTGATCTTCTCTGACATCTCAGGACGCATACGACGAACCTTCTGCTTCTTTGGACGACAATCTTCTTTTACTGGTAAACAATGAACCACAATGTTTGTATCTAACCCTGGCATATCTTCATAAGACCAAGCAAAGATCTCCACATAGTCACGTAACATCTGAATCAACCTGCTTTTGACACTGTCCTCTAAATCAGCCCCTATCTTGACCTCTTTTCTGTTTTCTTCAGTTCCCAAATTCACGACTTCGACTGGCTCTTCATGTGGCTGTATAGCTTTCTCTTCTTGTTGTAACAACCTAGCAAGCTCTACAGGTATTTCACAATCGTCCTCATTTCCGTCTTCAGTTTGATAGATCGGATTCTCGAAATTATAATTGGCAATAGTAGAACTGTTATCAACAGGATCCAGAGTGGATGAGGATCTGCATTTTAGTGATGTGTGTGTGTAAGAACACATAGCTGATAAAACAAAAATAAAAGAAAAGAAAGACAAGGAACACAATATTTACGAAAACGAAACGTCCACTGATTTTATTGAATGAAGTATGCAAATGAAATGACAGCCCGTAACAAGCACACCATTGTGCCCCGGGTAAGGCACAAGGCTTGAGAGTTCAATTGTTCAGAAATTACAAACTTAAAAAACAACACAGTAATAGTATTTACTCCTGACTAAAGGAGATAGGGATAACATCTTCAGCTTTCCAATTATTGAGTCCAGCACCCACAGTAGGAAAAATCCAAGCATCCAAGTTGTAGTCTTCATCGTAGTCTCCCACAGCATTGATTTGATCTTTCATAACCCCTTGATTGGTGATACGAACAGCACGAGCACGACGAACAGCCTTCTGGGACTCTGCAGTGAAACCCAAACCAAATTTGTCAGACTTGTATGGAATATCAGGAAGCTGACCCCAAATAGTACAACCACCTTCATCCACCACAGCTCTAGCATCATTGAGGGAAGCCATTGCCATTGTTGGAGGTTTTCTGGTAACTACATGAACTTTCTTTGCAACAGGAGGAGCTACATAATCATTAACAACCCAAGGAACCACTTCAAACGTCTGACACGGAGTCTCAATGTATTCACCTTCCATTTCCAGATACTTGAAAGTATTCACATGGCTGACAAAGTATTCTTCTTCCCCATAGACAGTAACAACCCTTCCTTCTACCGGATATCTCAACTTCTGATGCAATGTAGAGGTTACAGCACCTGCCCCATGGATCCAGGGACGACCAAGCAGACAAGAGTATGAAGGACGAATATCCATCACATAAAATGTAGCAGTAAAAACCTGAGAGCCAACTTTGATTGGAAGATCAATTTCCCCATGTACTACTCTTCTAGAACCATCAAAAGCCTTCACCACAATGTTACTGGGCTTTAGCACAGCATCTTCAGGACTCAGCTTGTTCAGGACTTCCTTGGGCAACACATTCAAAGAGGAACCATTGTCTATCAGTACATGTGACAGGGTAGTGCCCCTGCATTCAATTGAGATATGCAAGGCCCTGTTGTGATCCCTCTTGGCAGGGGTCAAATCAGCATCAGAAAATCCTAACCCATTGTCATAGGTCAGGTGGGCAACACAGTTCTCAAACTGATCAACAGAAATTGCACTGGGTACATGAGCAGTCTTCAGAAACTTGATCAAAGCTTTTGCATGAGCTTCAGAACATAACAACAAGGACAGTATAGAAATCTTTGAGGGAGTATGCCCCAACTGATCAACAATGTCATAATCACTCTTGCGAATGATTTTCAATACTTCTTCCATCTGCTTAGAGAGATCATCAGCAGCTGGCACATCAGTAGGTATAGGTTCAATAACAGGACCTTTGCCCCGAGCATCAGTGGTGGAGGTAGCAGCAGGAGTAACTTCATTCTTGGAAGTCACTAGAGGAGAGAAGACTCTTCCACTTCGTGTGATCTTACTAGATCCAGCAATATTATCAACATCAACAGGCATATCAGCTAAGGGTTCCTGTTTAACACCATGGATATAAACATCAAACCCATAATGCCAAGGCACAGCTTTATCAGACGTATACGGAATAGGACCAGGAGTGGTAATGACCATAGGAGCCACTCTAGCTTCAGCAACAATCTTCACAGGGCCTTCAGCAGTAATCTTAATTGGACCCTTATGAGTGATTTTAATAGGTCCCTTTGAAGTGATCCTTACCGGTACTTTATCAACCATGTCAACCTCTTCAGTCTTCCTACCTTGCGTAATATGATCTACCATACTCTCCACAGAAGACGGTCTCCTTTCAAACACTATAGTATACTTATCCATGAGACGTTGAATTCCATCTCTCAATCTGAAGCAACTATCCGGCTTATAGGTACAATACAAACAATCTTCACGACAACCTGGAAAGAACCCAGCTTGTACTAACTTCTTCTTGATAACAGACAATGGTGTGGTCAACTCATCAACTGAATGAATGTGCAAATCTTCCTCAATGGCATTGACAGTCTTCTCGTGATTTGGCATTGGAGCAGTAATCACGTTTGGAGTACCCGGAGGATAAAACTCAATTTCTCCAGCATCAATCATATCTTAAATTTTGTTCTTCAAGACCCAGCAGTTATTAGTATCATGTCCTTGACAGTTTGAATGGTATGCACACCGTGCATTGGGATTGTACCTGGGAGAGGTAACATTAGGATTCTGAGGAGCCTCTTTCAAAGTAATAAGTTCAGCCTTCAACAAGTGTTGCAATGCCTGAGCCATTGACATGTTGATCTTCGTGAACTGTCTTCTAGCCCTCTGTTGGTTGCCCTGTGGCTGCTCTGTTGTTGCAGGAGTTGGATTTGAAATATGAACTGCACTAACAGACTGATGCCTTCTGTTACGATCAGGCTGACCATAAACAGCATTGGATTCTTTCTTCCCAGTGGGAGGCTTCTTTGCAGCACCTGATGAAGAAGTACCCACTTGGATCTTACCATTCTTTATACCATTTTCTACTCGCTCTCCTGTCATGATCAACTCAGTGAAGCCAGATGATGAGCTTCCAATGAGATGACTGTAAAACGGACCATTCAGTGTGCACATGAACATATCAACCAGTTCCCTGTCAATTAAAGGGGGTTGAACTCTTCCAGCTAAATCCCTCCACTTCTGAGCATACTCTTTAAAACTTTCTTTGGCACCCATAGACATGCTCTGAAGCTGCATGCGAGTGGGGGCTAAGTCAGCATTGTATTGGTACTGCTTATAGAAAGCTTCAGCAAGATCATTCCAGTCTCTGATGTTGGCACTCTCCAACTGATAATACCACTCCAGCTGAGCTCCAGATAAGCTCTCTTGAAAGAAATGGATCCACAGTTTCTTATCAGCAGTGTGAGGTTGAATTCTTCTGACATAAGACCTCAGATGCAGCTTGGGACAAGAGACCCCATCATAGACAACAAATGTAGGAACCTTGAACCCAATGGGTATGACTACCCCAGATATCAAACTCAAATCCTCAAAATCCAGCCCAGATGATTTCTGCAACTCCATAGCATCCATCCTATCCACCAGCATCTTGAATTTGTCCTCGTTAGGCTCATGGTAGTAATTAGCCTCAGAATCAGAGTCCCCCATAGTGTTGTGGAGACTGCCTCCCTCTTTTTCAGATTCCTCAGATTCATAGTCTTCAGCTGGTTCTTTGGTCTTGGCAAGACCTTTGAACCTTCTTCCCATGTTGATCAAACCGGCTGACCTTCTAGTCTTCTTGGTCTTCTTGGCCAGCAGTGCCTTCAATTCATCCTGCCCCTTGGACAGGTTCAAGATCAGCTCTTGGAATTGTGCATTTTGTGCCTGGAGATCCTTAACTGATTGTTCAAGAGCCATTGCTGAAATAAACAGCGAGAAGATGAGAAACCTGTGCACAATTATAAACCTGTGATGCAATGAAATGATATGGGAATGCATATGCAATGTTTTCAAGGACCGCAGGATTTAAATTTGCTTAGACAAACAAGAAGGTAAACTTTTATTAGTAATAACTTGGTTTTGCCTTTTAGGCTTACAAAAAATGAAATAAAATAAGTACAAAAGATGGGGTTTTAAGTCTCCCATGGACGTTTCCTCTTTGTGTTGAGGTATGAGTTGAGGTTCCGTTCCTCGTGAAGTTGCTTTGTTAGTTCTAGGATTCTTTCTTGGCTTGCTTTGTAATGAGCTTCGAAAGTATCCCTTTGCTCCTTCAGTTGGATCCATGATCTCTGCAAGTCTTCCATATCAGTAGGCATGTCTGGGTGAAGGATGGTATAAGCTGTGTCTCCTTCAGCAACAGGTTCCATGGTAACTGGTAGGACGGCAGGATATGGAATCATGAGAGTCTGAGCACGAGATCGTACCCATCTGAGATAAGCTTCCATAGGAATAGTGTACTTAGGCTCCAATGTCTTGCTGTCAACCCTGTTTACTTTTCCCCATGCTCGTATGAATCTCTGACGGTAACCCTGAAGATCGTTATTGTAATCAAACACAATGCCCTGAATCAACATGTCATGTGGACCATCACTCCGGGCGTAACCAAACTGTCGTAAAGCTAGAGAGGGGTTGTAGGTGATGCATCCTCTTATGCCTAGAAGTGGCACATTAGGAAACTCCCCACAACGGTCAATGATGGTGACATTCTCCATAGACATGGAACACCAATGGATATCTGAGTGAGAAAGTGACATGATCCTCTTAGACCATCTGAACCCTTGCTCATTCTTCATTACTGAGCGAGGAAGGTGAGAAATAAACCACCTAGAAAACAAAGGTATGCAGCACATCAAAGTTCCTCTTGCCTTTGTAGTACGAGTATGGAGAGAATGTAGGATGTCTCCAAGCAATGTAGGCACTAGATTGTGACTCAGGAATATATTGATGGCATGAACGTCTATGAACTGATCTGGATTGGGGAATAATACTAAGCTGTATATCAGCAAGGCTAAGATCTCCTCAAAAGCATCATGACTCATGGCCTTCAAGAACAACTGAGCTTTTTCTATCAACACCTTGGCAAGAATACCCTTGACTCCGCTTCTCGTTTCTAGAACAATGTCAGACTTCCTCAGATGTAGGGCTGCAGCAATAACTTTTGGTTTAAGCTCCTTCTCCAAGCCTGTGAAGGGTCTTTGATCAAGAACCGGGATATCCAGAAGTTTAGAGAATTCCTCCATTGTAGGAACCAACTGGTAGTCGGGGAATGTGAAACAGTGATGTTTAGGGTCAAAGAACTGAAACAGGACACTCATCATGTCTTCACTGAACCCTGAAGTGACTAGATCCAATAGGTGACCATGTCTCTTGTTGAACTGGGAATGATCAGACACTTGAGAAACCAACTCTTTAAGCTTAGCAGGTATGCCCACAAAGTTGATCCTGATGGTGTTTCTACGAGCAGAAGCCATGACTTGCAACAAAGAACAAAGATAAATCCTTTGGTCCTTGAAATGGTTAGTGAAAATGCTATGCTTATGATGCATGATGATGTCATGATGTTATGCTCAATCACAAACATGTGGCACACACAAACAAGTCACACAATAGCCCTAGGTTTGAAGGCTTGCATGAGGTTTAAAGGTAAGTACCCTCCCCTGAAGTTAGATGGTTCATCCTGTCCTACAAAAGTAACCAAGTTCTAAGGGATCTCAATATCATTGATCCTTCACATGGGTGATTGATCAGAAGGCAACTTACTTGCCAACCAAAACCCTCCAAGTTTAGAATCTCAATGAGCGTAGTATCGAGTGTCAACCAACTTCAGTCTGCACCAAAGCCGGTTACCTCACTACTTTTCTAAAGGCCAAGATGGGATAACTAGGGTTCTAAAAGTTAGTTAGTGCATTGACAACATATGGCAGCCTCATATTATCCTCAACTTGACTTAAGGAACATAAGCACCAACCAAGAAGTCGCACTAACTATGGCCACCAGATCAACCGTATCGATATACGTCGTACAGTTTCCTTGGTCTATTGCCATTTACCTAAGGTACACTAGATCCGGGTTAGGATCTTTCTCACATAAGAGCACCCCAACAAGTAATATAAAGCAAACAAGGCAAACAATTTAAAGTGATCTTAATTCCTAAGGGTACCCCTCTTAAATTTAAGTCCCCAGCAGAGTCGCCAGTTCTGTAACACGGTGGGAGAACTGACTTTAGTTATGTTGCGGATAGCAAGAGTCGCCACCGACTTTTATTTTATCCAAAGGAAAGGCATAAAAGAACAGGAAAGACCTTTTAAAAGATTTTTGGGTCCGGGGGGTAGGTTATGTAAAGGGAAGGTGTTAGCACCCTTTACATCCATGGTTATCCATGGGCTCTTAGTTACTTAGCTCACTTTAAAATGTTTTTGAAATGTGAAGTGTGTGAATAGAAATTTTCATAAGAGTTTGATAATGATCCATGTACGGATGCGTAAAAAACTTGTGTTTGAAAATTGTTTGAAATTTGTGAAGTGTTTGAAAAGTTTTGTATAGTGAGCAAGTAACTATGAGGAACCTACCCTAAAGTTTAAGTCTTTCTGTTCTTGAATCCTTTAAACGGTAAGACTATCCCTATTATTAAGGAATAGGTAGTCATTACCTTGGATATAAGGGACAAGTGAGGGTCATTTGTTTATGTAGGCAACTGTAGGGTGTATTAAGCATTTTGGAGGGACTGTCATCATTATTCGAAAGGGACAAGATCATATGGAAAGGCAACCATTAAGGGACTTGATCTTTGATTGTTAAGGGACTAGATGACTTTTCTTTTAAGGGACTTTTGCTTTATACACCCCACTTGACCTTGTGATTAGGCAACATTGAGAGGTAACCTTAGAAAGTGAGATGGCGATCAAAGATCGACTTACGTGTGTGAGTGTTCAATTTAATAATTATCTTTTGAATTAAATTATCTAAATTAAATTTTAAATACATACATGTTTACACTCCCTATTTTTACTAACCATAGCAATAAAAATAAATAATTTAAATATTTAAGAGAATTACATCCAGGAGCAGTTACAATAATAATAAAGCAATTTAAATAAATAGCAAAAATAAATAAATAGACAATAATATAATATAATAAGGGTTAGTAATAATAAAAATTAAAAATAAATAGGGTTAGTGAAATAATAATAATAAGTATAATAGTAAAATAAATGGATTAGTAATATTAAAGATAATTAAAATAAAGGGAATTAGCAAGAATATAAGAACATAATTAAAATAATGAACAAAATATTAGATTTTTGATATAGACAATTATTTATAAATAAGAGGAAATATTAACAATTATTAAATTATTTTTAAACATACTATAATTACAAAACAAAATTATCATAGGTTTAATTATTTCTATAAAAATTATTTATATATAACATTTAGATTATAAACAAATTATAAAAATATTTACATATTTATATGAAGAAAATTATATTTACAAAAAATAAAGTTAGAAAAATTAAATTGGGTTTTAACATTTGTTTAGAAAAAATAAATTAGGGTTTTATAAAGTTAGGTTTTAGAAAATATTTTTAGGGTTTATAATATACAAAATTAATAAATAAACATATATTACAATTTAATTACATAACAAAGAAAATAATTTAAATTGAGAAAAATAAAAGTTTAGAATTCTAGAAAATATAAGGGTTGTTTTAGGTATTTATTAAATATATATACATGCATAATTTATTTTTTAATTAATAATAAGAAAATAATTTAAGCAAATTAATTAAATAAATTAAAACAGAAAAAATGGTAAAAAGAAACTTACCTTGGCTGGGTTTGAACCCAGGACATCCTGCCTACAAGCAACAAAACGTACCACCAGGCCAGCCATGCTTTGGTGATAGTAGAATGAGTTGCATCAGTTTTGTTCTTTGAAACCTAAAAAAAAAATCAGAAAAATAATAAAGCAAAAAAAAAGGCCTGGGGGAGGATTGAACCCAGGACCTTTGAACCAAACGCATATGCACATTACCAACCAAGCTAGATGAGCGAACCTGTCTACAAACCAACAACAATTCATAATATATAATACTCAATGCATAAATGAGAAAAAACCAAAATTATTTGCCACGGCCTGGATTCGATCCCCTGCCCTTTGCTTCAAATGTCCAAGACCAAGCAGCCAACCACTGGGACAAGCACGCGCTTGTGATAACAAACCAATAATAAAACATAATATTTTTAAACTATAATTTGAATTTCCAGAACGCGCCAAACTGTTTCTTCTTCTCCAAATTTCCTGCGAATCTTGCTGCCTTTTTTTCTGTGAATTTTGCTACGTGTTCTTCATTCCTGCGAATCACAAACTTCAACCAAACAACAAAATTTCACAAAATTAATTATGTCATTGAGTTGCTACTGAGTTTTGCAACTGTCCTACATTTTTAGAATCCATTTATCATGATGAAATCATGAAACCCTAAAGGGGGCCGTGAACCCTAATCATGGTGAATTCTCATACCTGCACGAAAAACTTAATTGAATAGCCCAGAATCGTTCTAAGGTTCATCATAAACATCATCAAACAATCAAAAACAAGTCAAACACAGTAAATCAATGGAATCGAAAAATCATATTCAAGAACAAAGTTTTGCTCGGGTTATGCAATTCATGAAGCTTTGGATGCAAATGGTGATTGATAATGACTCAGTGATGTCCCATAATCATGTCCATGTCCTCAAAATACCTTTTAAAGCTCTGGGAATCCGAAACCGAATGTGAGTTTTGGAAGGGATTTTTGATTTTGTGAACTTACTTTTGGAGGCAGAGAATTCGTGTCTTTGCAATAGGGTTATGTTTAGTACTTATAGGTGATTGAATTAGGTCAATAAAATTGATTGATCATGTGGAAAAATTGATATGAAAAGATCCAAGTTGATCATGCCTTGAAAATCAAATATTCTTGTATGATGGCTTACTATTTTTGGACCAATCTTATGATTTCATTCCTCTTCAATTCCAATCAACATTTAAGACTTTCTAGAAGCTCAATCTCCATCAAATATTACATTTTCATATTTTATTTTTATTTAAAATGATTTTTAATGAATTAAATCAAAATAAATAAAAGTAAAATAATAAAAATTCTGATTTTTAATGGTTTGGGTCGTGCATGAAGTCAATGTATGGATTGGGTCATCATTTGGCAAGCCCATTTGGAAGAAATTGGTTTTAGACCTCCTTTTTTATCATAAATCAACTCAAAATTTCCCAACTTTGCAAGGGCACATATCCTTAAATTTTAATGCTATGAGGGTGTTCTTGGACATTTTGGAAAGCTTGAAGAGTCCTATAACCAACACCACTGGTTTCATGTCCATATCATTTACCAATCTCAAGTTATGCCCTTTTGAAGTTGTTGACTTTTTGTTGACTTTCAAAAGGACCTATAATGTCTTAGCTCATACCTTCCAAATGAAGCATTTTTGGGCTTGGCTTGTGAGACACCAAGTTGTAGAGAATTCAATTTTCTTCAAAATTAGCTTTGGATGGAGACTTGGTGATGAAGTATGTGAAAGTTATGGCTGGTCAAAGTTCAGTTGACTTTTACTGAGGAAACCCTAATTTAGAAACTCCTGATTCTTGATGATCTGGAATCTTCTTGATGAATCATGATCAACCCTTGATCAAATGATGAATTTTACTTCATATACTTGATGTTGGCAAAAAATCATGAAGTTTGACTTTGGTTTGACCACAGTTGACCTCAGTTTGACTTTTTAACTGCATTGACTGATTTTGACTTATCTGATCATCTGACTGAGCAAACTTTTGAGAAAAGTCTTGAAACTTGTCATGGGGGTTCTTATACACATATAAGATGTTATGAAGCTCATTTGAAGTCTTGGAAGTCCATTTAGCCTGATTAAAGTCAAAACCCTAGTTTTGGATGCACTGCTTAGGAGGTGCATTGTATGAGGGAATTGTCAACTCTTCTGACCAATTGTGAATCTTGTGAACCTTGTGAACCATCATAAAATGTCTTGTGAACCTCATGGGAGATATTGTGAACCTTGTGAACCTTGTGAACCTCATAAAGTGACTTGTGGACTTCATGAACCTCATGGAAGGTCTTGAAAGCATTGTGAATCTTGTGAACCTTGTGAACCTTCATGAAGTGACTTGTAGACTTCATGAGCCTCATGGAAGGCCTTGAAAGTGTTGAGAAACTTGTGAACCTTGTGAACCTTCATGAAGTGACTTGTAGACTTCATGAACCTCATGAAAGGTCTTGAAAGCATTATGAAACTTGTGAACCTTGTGAACCTTCATGAACACAAAGTCTTGTATTGTGAGGGCAAATTTTGGGGTGCAACACCTCGTAGAAGCTGAGAAAATCCAGGAGATAGTTGACATACTTGGTCTGCGGGAAAATAGGAAGGTTGGATTCACGTAGCGTACACGTTCATGACCAAGTCTCAGCAAAATACCCTAAATTCCCCTTGTCACGTTCGTGACAAGGGTGTCACGCTCGTCTTCCGTGTCTTATGCGCGTCACGGTCGTGAGGGACTTGTGACAACTGTGACTGCTCCTTTTAGCGTGTCACGGTCGTGACTCCTAGGTGACGATCGTGACTGTTACAAAAAGTGCAGATTATGCAGAATTCCTCTTTTCTTCTTCTTTTCATGGTTGTTTTTGCTCATTTCACTTGTGGCTCATGATTTAGCTCTGTATATGATGTACCTGCAAAATGACAAAGAAAACTCGAGGAATCGGGTGTTAAAACGACAAATATGCGAATAAACGGTATTGAAACATAGCAATATAAACGATACTTTTTCTCGTTATCAAACTTCCCCAAACTTAAACCTTTGCTTGTCCTCAAGCAAATAGTCGGTTGAAAATTGTCGGACAGGTTTTCATCGACGCACACACATAACAAACCGTACGAAAGATTGTTTTGTCAGATAGACCGGTACTAGAATAAAACACAAACGATACACTAATGACACAAGCAACAAGCTAAGTCGTCGACTTCCCGTTAAACGAAAAATTCTGTAATTGCGTTACGGTTTCGCCTAGAGTCTTTCGATCTTATTTCGCCCGGTTTCATTCTAGCGCAATCACATTAAGCCCTTTGCCTTAGCACGCACGTAGTGGAGTAGCCGGTTAGTGACTTTGATCCTTTATAAGCACGGGGTCTGGTACACGAATGTGGTAACCCTATATACATTATCCGATTTGGAGGTTGTGGGGGATCGAGCCGTAGCACGCCCTACCAAGTTCAGAACCAGTACCTCTGAACCAACCCGCAATGGACTCCTTCTCATATTTCTCGTTTCTTATATGCGACCGTGTACTTTGGTGCAATTTCTTTTCATTTGCATCGAGATATGAAGGATCATTATAGATTAGGCATCAAACACTTATATTCATCGGCTCCCCACGTGGTTTGTGTTCAGACGGTGCTGACTGCTAGTATAAACTACTAGGGGTTACTTTTGAACTGGAACTTAAGGTGTAGTCATAACAATTATCGGAACGGAATACTTAAGTGGGAAGTCTAAGGTGTCAAGACTGTATTGTTCTTGTTGAATCGTTCTCAGCTTCCTAATTATGATTTCGTAGGTAAGTCGGGTAATGCAAAGAATAAATTAAAGATTTTTTTTCGGTATGGCTAAATAAACGGGGAATGTTCGAAACTAAAGAAAATAACACAAATATTACTTTGTTTCATTAAATACGAAAAGGAAATACAACGGAATGGAAAGTGCGGAAAGGGAAAATGCGGAAAATGAAAGGTACCTCTCCCACACTATATCAGACATTGTCCTCAATGTTGTGATATAATAGCGGGTAAAGCACAATACAAACAACGGAAATGGAAAAACATAAACAAAAACTAAAACTAAGGCTGCTGATGACCACGACCTCGGCTTCTGGTGCAGGGGCGTCTGGTCGGAGTCGCTTCAGGATCAGAATCGGTGCCGGTGAGAGCAGTGATATCAATACGCAAAGACTCTAGCTCGCTAAAGATCTCTCCGAGCTTCTCACCAGTCGTCCTCTGGTTGGTGGCAACAGCTAGGATTAATGCATCATGTTGCTCTTTTTGCCTTCGCTCCAGTGCGGCATTCATCTGGTTTTGCTGATGAATCGCACGGAGGACGTCCTCAAGTGTGAATTCCTGGGCAGGAGGTTGTCGGGTGGATGACTCAGGAATGTCCTGAACAGGCTCAGCTGCATCCATGGTGTCTTGCATCTCGTCCACTGGTGGATCGGCCTGCTCATCAATAACGGGGGCGTGACTGGCAGCATCCGGTAAAACAAATAGCCAGTTGGCTCGGTTGGACGGATCGATGCGGTCACGGCACGACAAGATGATGTGGTGATAAACAGTGCCTTGGATAACAGGGTTGTACCTGCCATCCTCTCTCTGAGCAATCAAGTGGGCGGACCTGCAATAATTCTTCGTTAGGAGCTCTGCGGCTATGCGAGGCAAATTGATGACCAAGTCACCAAGCTCCAGCTGAATGGCGAGGGTAGTGACAATGCCGCCTATGTAGAAGGGGGTTGCGCCTCTTTGCGCGATGGACTGGATATGGGATAACATGAACGGGGTAGCATTGATGCGTTCGTCATTTAAGGCGCAGTGCAAGAACAAGAGCTCCTTGGAGTTAAGCTTGTGGTTGCTCTCTCTTGCAAAAATGGTATTGCAGATGATGCGATGAAAGTATCTGATCGCCGGGTTGTGGATATGCATAGCATTCAGGCTCTAAAAGGTTGTGGCACGGGTGTTGGTGATGTCGTTCCATAAGGTGAAAGCGGTTTCACTGAAGTTATCCGGCACGCGGAGATGAGCATCATCGTCGTGATCGAAGCCTAGCAGTTCGGCGATCCTTGTTTGTGTAACTTCGAACTCCCGGCCGAGCAATCTGAACTTAGCAGCACCGGTGAGTTGACTTTGTGAACCGTGAGGAGTGATGTATTGAAATGAGCTCAGAAATTCCAATGTCAGAAGCTCGAATGTAGGCTGGGGCTGACTGCACAAATGCCATAAACCAACCTTCCGAAGCAGGTTCTTGACACTGTTGAGCATTCCCAACTCCCTCAAACATTCAGTGTCGATATATCGAGTTGGTTGAACACCACGGTTCTGGAACCTGATGAACTTCTGTCTCTGATTTTCTCCATGCTCACCATCTCTAAACTGAATTTCTTCCATTGCATGCAAATACGGGAGTGGGAGATGAGAGGTTTTTGAGTTTTGTGAGAAAAGTGTAAAATGTGAAGAAAATGATTCTGATTATAGTGCAAGATGTGAATGTGATAGGTTTGGAGTAAATGGAGAGATTAATGGAGTTTAATTTGGGTAATGGGAGGTTACGGGAGTTGGAAGAGATAATGGGGGTTTTTTGAATGTTGTGGAAGTTGAAAAAGAGGAGGTTTCGAAGAAGAACAGTTCTGTTTCTCAGAATTCCTATAACAGGGGTCGTCACGGTCGTGATGAGGGGATGACGGTCGTGACGCGCTAATTAGCTTGTCACGATCGTTAGAAGGTGATGACGACCGTGAGGGATTAAAACTTAGAATAATTTCCAGAATGCATTATCTCTCACACGTTCAATACAATTTTTATTTTTTTATGATCACTTCTCATTTTATTTTAAACACAAACAATATATAATATATAATATCAACATAAGTTAGTAAATTTCATCACATGAGAAATTATATAAAACATTAATCAATTTAGTCATAACAGTAAATAAATTTAAAGCATAGAAATTGATTAAATTGGAAAAATTTGTAAAACTAGAAGTGCTTTGCTTTAATAGTTGAAGGGAAATTACATTAATAAAAATAAAGTACGAAAATGTTTGTGAAATGTTAAACTAACTAGAAACGAAAACAATAAATAAAATAAGTTAGATCACTACAGCATTTTCAAAAGTGCTTCTTCAAATCTTCGATTGCAGAGTTCAGGTGGTAGAATTGCTCACATGTTATGTCAGTTAAACCTATAATGTCCAATCACATGCTTTTAATCTCATCCTTAACAGTATTTATATCGACTTGGTAAGCTTCAAGAGTGTTCATGATTTTCTTTAAGTTGTCAGCATATTCTACTTGATTCACTTCAGGGGTTTCAATCACTTCATCAGTGTGGTCAATGTCATGGTAACCAGGAGGTGTCTCAGGGTCACTTTCTACATCGGTCATTATATCATCCCTTATCTTGTAATATTGAGGTGTTTCAGGAGTGGATGGATAGTCAGGAGGGGTAAGCTCATAAAGCCAATTATCCTTATTGTGAACACTTACTCTAGCATGGTTTGGTAGTGTGAACAGAGTTACTACTTCATTCCTGATTAGGTACTCGAAAGGTGGTTGTCCTAAATTCCTTATGATATGGCGGTTAAAGCAAAAGTTAAGATTCATAGGACGGATGGTACCTAAGCGGTTACACCTGTGTAATTGGTATCTAAGTCCTAAGGCATCAGCAATCATGGTTACAAGACCTCCAACTAATATGGGTAGATCAGGTTCTTCTTGGATTCGGGTGAAGGTTTGCATCATGAAAGGCACACCATTGACTGGCTGTCCATTAGTCACACATGACATAATGAATATCTCATCTTTAGATACTCCAGTAAGGTTTTCTTCTTTTCCAAAGAAGGTGTGGGCTAGGATCTTATGGAAATAGCGGATAGCAGGGTTATGTATCTCATCATTGTTCATGTTATTTGGTTCAGGATGGTAGTTTCCGGTTAAGGTTCCCCAAAAGAAGTCCAGCTCAATGTCCATCAATTCTACCTGTGTGGTAGTAAAAGCAAAGGGTCCACTAGGGAATCCTAATAAGTCAGCTAGTTCTCTATGGTTAAAGTCATATTCTATTCCAAATAGGCGGAAACTGATAAATCCTTTCCTGAATCCAAAACCGCGCTCAGGTAAGTAAACTAAGGAGTTGAGTAACTCAAGGGTGAGCTCGCGGTAAGTCACAAACTTTTGTTTAATCAGTGCATTCTCCCATCCAAGTCGGTTAAACAAGTATAGGATGCTATCATGTATACCTAAGGTTTCCATAGTCAGATCATCCGGGTACAGAGTCAAATCCATTGGTCTCTGTGATAACTCTTCAAATTTCATTCTTTGGTTCCTACCTCTAAATTTGGTTTCCATAAGGTTTATCGGTTGGTTAGCCATAGTTAGTGTAAATACGGAGGAAACAAATCAGGGGGAGAAGGAAAGTGGAAAAGACTTTAGAAAATCTGTAAAAGTGATTTAAAAATTAAAATAAGGAAAATAAGGAAATAAATGCATAAATAAAAGCAATAATAGTAATAATGAAATAAAACTAAAAAACAATAAAATGACAAAACAAATAAATAATATAATAATAAAGACAAAATAATAAAATGATCAAAATGGTTAAATGATTAAATGGGTTGCCTCCCACTAAGCGCTGTTTTTATCGTCAAAAGCCTGACGTAATGCTTAGGTGTAGATTAATCAGGGAAATTAGTGGACAACTCTAAAAGCCTTAGACTATTTGCATAATCTCTATTTTCAACTTTATGGTAATGTTTTAAACGTTGTCCGTTTACTGTGAACGGTTCACTATTCCTACCCTTAATTTCTATTGCTCCGCTCGGGAACACTCTAGTTATTTCAAAGGGTCCTGACCATCTAGATTTTAGTTTTCCAGGAAAGAGCCTAAGTCTTGAATTAAAGAGGAGTACAACGTCTCCGACACTAAATTATTTCCTAGATAGGCGTTTGTCATACCATCGCTTAGTTCTTTCTTTATATATCTTAGCATTCTCATAAGCATCTAACCTTAACTATTCTAATTCATTAATATCAAGGATTCGCTTTTCTCCTGCAGCATTATAGTTTATATTGAGAGTTTTGATCGCCCAATAAGCTTTGTGTTCTAGTTCTACCGGGAGATGACAAGATTTTCCATATACTAATTTGAAAGGTTTAGTTCCTATGGGTGTCTTGTAAGCTGTCCTATAAGCCCATAAAGCTTCATTAAGTTTAGATGACCAATCTTTCCGAGATATGGCGACAGTCTTTTCTAAGATTTGTTTAATTTCTCTGTTTGAGACTTCGACTTGTCCACTTGTTTGTGGATGATATGGTGTTGCCACACGATGTCTGAATCCATACTTAGATAGTAATTTGTCAAAGATTTTTGAAATGAAGTGTGAGCCACCGTCACTTATGACGAGTCTAGGCACACCAAATCTGGGAAAGATTATATTTTTGAAAAGCTTTATTACTACTCGTGTGTCATTTGTAGGAGAAGCTATAGCCTCAATCCATTTTGAAACGTAATCGACAGCTACGAGTATGTAGTTATTACCGAAAGATGATGGGAATGGTCCCATGAAATCTATTCCCCAGACGTCAAAAACTTCTACTTCTAATATTCCTTTTTGAAGCATTTCATCTCTTCTTGAAATATTACCGGTGCGTTGACACCGATCGCAATTTATAACAGCGATGTGGACATCTTTCCATAGATTAGGCCAGAATAGGTCGGCTTGTAAGATTTTTGCACAAGTCTTGGAAGTGCTTGCATGTCCACCATAAGGAGATGAATGGCAATGAGCAATGACATCTTCTATTTCTTCTTCGGGAATACATCGACGAAAGATTCCATCGGGTCCTCTTTTGAACAATAATGGTTCATCCCAATAGTAATGTTTGAGATTGTGAAAGAATTTCTTTTTCTGCTGATAGGTTAAGTCAGGTGGAAGAGCTCCTGTAGCTAGGTAGTTGACAATGTCAGCGTACCATGGCAGTCCTACAGTTGTTTGGATTTTTTCCACGGGTTCTGGTTCATCTATGTCTAACTGAACTGGGTCGCTTCCTATTTGTGCTATCAGCTGTTCATACGGAAAATCATCGTTAATTGACACTTGTTCTGGTTTAATACCTTCTATTCTAGATAAATGGTCCGCTACGACGTTTTCAGTACCTTTCTTATCTTTTATTTCGAGATCAAACTCTTGTAAGAGTAAAATCCATCTCAAGAGTCTTGGTTTAACATCTTTCTTAGTCAATAGATATCTGATAGCAGCGTGGTCTGTGTAAACGATTATTTTCGCTCCCACTAGGTAAGAACAGAATTTGTCAAGCGCAAAGACAACTGCTAACAATTCTTTTTCAGTAGTGGCGTAGTTCATCTGAGCAGAATCTAAGGTTCTACTGGCATAGTAAATCACATGAAGTTTCTTTTCCTTCCTCTGGCCTAGAACTGCGCCTACAGCATAGTCACTCGCATCGCACATGATTTCGAAAGGTAATCTCCAGTCAGGGGGTTGCATGATTGGTGCGGTGATGAGGGCTATTTTTAGAGTTTCGAATGCTCTAAGACAATCTTCGTTGAATATGAACTCAGCGTCTTTCATTAATAAACCGGTAAGAGGTTTAGTGATCTTCGAGAAATCTTTGATGAATCGTCGGTAGAAACCGGCGTGTCCTAAAAAACTTCGTATTTCTCGAACGGTTTTAGGGGGTTGAAGATCTTTTATGACTTCTATCTTAGCTTTATCAACTTCAATTCCCTTGTCAGATATAACGTGTCCTAGTACGATTCCTTCTCTGACCATAAAATGACATTTCTCCCAGTTAAGCACGAGGTTTACTTTTACACATCTTTCTAATACCATTTCTAAATTTGATAGACATCCTTCAAAACTTTGCCCGCATACAGAGAAGTCGTCCATGAACACTTCCATGATGTTGTCTATAAAATCTGCAAAGATTGACATCATACATCTTTGAAAGGTTGCAGGAGCGTTGCATAATCCAAAGGGCATTCGTCTATAAGCGAACGTTCCATAAGGGCATGTGAATGTAGTCTTCTCTTGATCATCTGGGTGGATAGGGATTTGGAAAAATCCTGAGTAACCATCAAGATAACAGAAATATGAATTCTTGGCTAATCGTTCTAACATTTGATCTATAAAAGGTAGTGGGAAATGATCTTTTCGAGTGGCTTTGTTTAGTTTACGATAATCGATGCACACTCTATGTCCTGTCACTACTCTTTGTGATATCGATTCGCCTTTAGCGTTTTTCACAACAGTGATACCTCCTTTCTTTGGTACTACATGTACTAGACTAACCCATTTACTATCAGAGATTGGATATATTATTCCGGCATCTAGTAGTTTCTTAACTTCTTCCTTTAGTACAGTACTAAGGATTGGGTTAATTCTTCTTTGAGATTCTCTGGAGGTTTTGCAATCTTCTTCTAGCAGAATACGATGCATACAGATCGAAGGGCATATTCCTTTGAGATCAGATATGTTATATCCTAATGCAGTTGGATATTTCTTTAAGACATCTAAAAGTTTCTTTGTTTCAATTGTTCCTAAACTGGAATTGATTATAACTGGTCTTGTACATTCAATGTCTAAGAATCCGTATCTTAGGTTCTTAGGTAAAGTTTTTAACCCTAATGTAGGTTTATCCTTACTTGGCATGGGATCCGGTGTAAGTGCTAAACTTTCGCTTAGACTATCATCCTGATATGGTTCACGCCAATTATCATCTTCGAAAATCGGAGGGATTTGAATTTTCATAATTTCAGAATAGGTAGTTTCTTTCATTTCCATTTCCCTTACACATTCGTCAATTACGTCCAATAGATAGCATGTATCCTCTATAGCTGGTGATTGTAAGAATTGTGTTAAAATAAATTCAACTTTCTCTTCACCTACTTCAAAGGTTAGCTTTCCTTTCTTTACGTCTATTATAGCTCCGGCGGTAGCTAAGAATGGTCTTCCTAGTATGATAGGTGTAGTGGAGTCTTCAGAGATGTCCATGATTATGAAATCAGTAGGGATGTAGAATTGTCCTATACGTACTGGGACGTTTTCTAGTATGCCTACAGGATATTTAACAGAGTGATCGGCTAGTTGAACAGACATTTTAGTTGGTCTTAGGTCTCCCATGTCTAGCCTTTTGCAAATCGTTAATGGCATAACACTGATACTGGCTCCTAAATCGCATAGAGCTTTGTCAATGACGAATTTTCTTATTACACAGGGTATAGAGAAACTTCCAGGATCTTTTAGCTTAGGAGGCATATTATTCTGAATTATGGCGCTACACTCAGCAGTAAGTGTAACGGTTCCGTTATCCTCTATCTTTTTCTTATTGGATAAGATTTCTTTTAAAAACTTAGCATACGAGGGCATTTGAGTGATAGCTTCTGTAAATGGAATAGTAATATTCAACTGTTTCAGAAGTTCGACAAATTTCTTAAACTGGCCCATCGTCTTGGAATTGGTTAATCTCTGAGGGTACGAAATTGGTGGTTTATAGGGTGGTGGAGGCACATAAGGCTTTTCTTTCTCCACTTCCTCTTGATTATCATCTTCCTTTTCTTCTGGTTCATTCACCATTTCAGTCGATTTATCCGGTTTTTGGTACATGGCTGGATTGTCAAGTCTTGGATCGGTAGGTCCGTCAAGTTCCTTGCCACTTCTTAATATCACAACATTGGCCTGACCTTTCGGATTAGGTTGAGGTTGTCCAGGAAATACTCCAGCTGGTGCAACGGTAGGTGCTTGTTGTTGAGCTACTTGTGAAATCTGAGTTTCAAGCATTTTGTTATGTGTAGCTAACGCATCTACCTTGCTCACTAATTGCTTAATCTGCTCACTAGTGTGTATGTTTTGGTTTAAGAAGTCCTTTTTTGTTTGAGATTGGTTAGCTATGAAGTTCTCCATCATCAATTCAAGGTTCGATTTTCTAGGGACATTAGGAGCAGTCTTTTGATATCCTGGTGGTGTAGCTGGTGCTTGACCTGGTGCGTATAAAGCATTATTATTCTTATAGGAGAAGTTCGGATGATTCTTCCAACATGGGTTGTATGTGTTTGAGTATGGGTTTCCTTGAGCATAATTCACTTGATCTATGGGAATTCCTGTTAATAGTTGACAATCAGGAACATCATGTCCTGGAACTCCACATAACTCACAGTTAGGTGTTACTGCAGCCACGGTGGCTGTTGGTGTTATGGCCAAGTTGTCGATCTTTTGGTTTAATTGGTCAAACTTTGCATTGACTTGGTCCATACTACTCACTTCGTACATACCTCCTTTTGTTGGTTTCTTAGTTGCGACTCTCTCGCTTCCCCATTGGTAATGGTTTTGAGCCATACTCTCGATAAGTGCATATGCATCGTTATATTCTTTGTGCATTAGTGCACTGCCTGCGGCAGCGTCAATTGTCATTCTTGTATTGTACAAGAGTCCATTGTAGAAGGTATGGATGACCATACATTCTACTAATCCGTGATGTGGACAAAGTCTCAGCATATCCTTATAGCTTTCCCAAGCTTCGAATAATGATTCGTTTTCCCTTTGCTTAAATCCGTTGATCTGAGCTCTCAGCATAGCTGTCTTGCTAGGTGGGAAATATCTGGTCAAGAAAACTCTCTTTAGTTCCTCCCACGTAGTTACTGAATTCGAAGGCAGAGATTGAAGTCAGGCTCTCGCTCTGTCTCGAAGTGAAAAAGGAAAAGACGCAGTCTAATAGCTTCTTGGGTAACTCCATTGGCTTTTACGGTATATGCGTACTGCACAAATATCGAAAGATGAAGGTTCGGATCCTCGGTAGGATTTCCGGCGAATTGATTTTGTTGCACGACTGATATCAGCGAAGGTTTCAGCTCGAAATCGTTTCGGTTGATAGCCGGTGCGACAATGCTGGAATGCGGTTCAGCTTGCGAAGGACTAGCGTAATATTTGAGTGGGTGATTCTGTTCTTCAGTCATCTCTGCGTCCTTTGATGTTACGACTGGTTTAGGTGGATCTATTTGAAGATCTGGAATGTTGTAATTTTGTTCGTAATCGAATATCCGTCTTCTTACGTGTAAGAAGCGTTCCGATTCTGGGATTAGAGATTGCAAGTCTTCGCCTTGAGAGCGAGTACTTGGCATACACTCGGGAATTTAGATTAAGAAAATAAAATAGTTGTTACCTTAGTCTAGACAATGCTACCCTAAAGTGCACTAGTAACTAAATTAAGGTCCCCGGCAACGGCGCCAAAAACTTGATGGGCTAAAGACGTACTCTAATTATGTGTCTAGCGGTATCTTAACTGCAAGTGCACAGCCTATCGAAGTAATATTTAAGATTATCGATCCACAGGGACTTTATGATTACTTAATGCTAGAGGATTTACTAGTTTAGCTAAGGTGAAGGGTTTGTCACGATTTTTTGGTTGTTTTTAAAGATTAAAGGCGGGAATTAAATTTAAGTTTAATAAAATAATACTAAGGCGGTCGGTATGTAATTATGTTAACTTAGACGGGTCAATCTAATCTAGGCTTATAAAGATGGTTCACTTAATCTATTCTGTAGAGGTTACCAGTTTAAATATCTTTAACTCACACTCTCGTGGTCTTATCTCAGATCTTACCCCTAAAGCCCTATGCCTGCTCTCGCTAGCCCATAAGTGTTTAGAAATAATTTTTGGAAACTTAGTAATTCTAATTCATTTTAAAGCGCTCTCGCTGTGTTTAAATTGAATGCCTAACTTTAGCTATCTGGTTAAAATCTCACACTCTCGTGGTCTTGACCTAACCTAATACACTTTCCTTACTCTCGTAACAAAAAGGTTGATTTTATAATAAAAAGTCTCAGCCATAATTTTAGCTCTTAATTATTTTAAGCCTAGAATTGATTTTACCGATTTAGTTGATTTTAATTACATACCGCCCTAAGGTATTTAGCTACTCATGATTGTTGTACCAGACAGAGGCAGAAAAACACAAAATAAAATATGCATAACAGAAAAATAAATACTTAACATTAATATAAATGCAAATTAAATAAAAACCTGAATAACAATTAAAATGTTAGACTCCTTCTTCCACAGTCTGGAAAGCTCGGAGTACGGACCGGAATCGGAAATAAAAATTACTAAAAGAATTCTGAAGGTTTTGAAACAAATTAAATTATAACAATTTCCTAATGTTGGAAATTGTTATATGGTTGGTTGTGATATATAAAATTGAAGCAAGAACAATTAAATGCTGAAAAGAATAAAATAGGGTGCAAATAAAAATGGCAGAGCTTCCGCAAGAAAATTAAAATCAAAACTCTGTAAATTGTTTCTTGAAGTTAAGCTATTTATAGGATCAATATTTTGGGCTTGGCAGTTGGAATTGGTGCATGGGCCTCGTAGAAGCTGAGAAAATCCAGGAGATAGTTGACATACTTGGTCTGCGGGAAAATAGGAAGGTTGGATTCACGTAGCGTACACGTTCATGACCAAGTCTCAGCAAAATACCCTAAATTCCCCTTGTCACGTTCGTGACAAGGGTGTCACGCTCGTCTTCCGTGTCTTATGCACGTCACGGTCGTGAGGGACTTGTGACGACCGTGACTGCTCCTTTTAGTGTGTCACGGTCGTGACTCCTAGGTGACGATCGTGACTGTTACAAAAAGTGCAGATTATGCAGAATTCCTCTTTTCTTCTTCTTTTCATGGTTGTTTTTGCTCATTTCACTTGTGACTCATGATTTAGCTCTGTATATGATGTACCTGCAAAATGACAAAGAAAACTCGAGGAATCGGGTGTTAAAACGACAAATATGCGAATAAACGGTATTGAAACATAGCAATATAAACGATACTTTTTCTCGTTATCAGTGTGATCTTCTCGAACTCAGAGACGAACCGAATTAAGGCAGCATTTTGAAGGGTATGCATTTTTATTTGGGCAATGGGGATACAATTTTGTTTTGGCATCACCATTGGATCGATAATGCTCCTTTGTCTCTCACTTTTCCGTGCCTTTTTGCGGAAACCAGTGTTACCGATATCGTGGTCTCTTGAAAAGACATATTTGGAGGTGGAATTCTCCCTACTTGATGTCTGTTACTTCTACGGTAGCAGTGATAGAGCTTGAAGATATGCTACTGCTTCTTGAAAACACTCAGCCATCAAGGAACAATAGTCATGTTATGGCCATGGGCTTTGGATAATGCATTTTATGTGAATTCTTTTTATAACAGGTCCAAGGTTTTTGAGGTAAACATTATCATGGATGTGGAGCATGAGACTTAATAGCATTGAACATCATGTGGAAAACAGTTATTCCTATAAAGGTCAAAATCTTCAGGTGGCGATTGTTGATTGATAGATTACCGACTAGAAGTAACTTGTTGAAGTAGAATATTATATCTGATCCACATGATAGTGTTTGTGTGTTTTGCTTTCTTGAAGATGGGGATTCTTATCATTTATTTCTCAATTGCGATAAATCTTTGATGGTTTGGACTCATATTTTTGATTGGTTAGGCATTACTCGTTTTTGTGCTCCTAACATAACAAAGTTTTTGTTAGAGTGGTTCATTAGATTGAGACCTTTCTTCTCGATCAAGACAACCACATTCATTTGGTTCGTATCTTGTTGGGTCCTTTGGAGATCTCGGAACCGTATTATTTTTGAAGATAAAATTTGCAATCCGGATGTATTGTTTCATAGGATTGTTAATTTTTCTTGGGGTTGGTTAATTTTGTCTCATAGGAGTAAAGTTTTAGTTTCTTCCTATGAGTGGTATAATCACCCTAGGGATTTCATGTAATTATCTTTGATGGCTTTTGTAATTGGGTTGGAGTATCCCTAATACTCCCTCTTAATTAATTAATTTTGCTTATAAAAAAAATTGAATATTCAAATCAAATTAAATTGAAAAAATTAATATATTATTATTCAATTAAAAAACTAATCGAAGTAAACAACTGAACTAGCTTGATTCGATTCTCAATTTTCATTTTTAAAATTGCAGAACTGATGAAAATTGAACTGATGTGTATAATTATCTCATGTTTTCATCCCATGATTATTGATCCAATACAATGTAACACAACACAACATGTGTGTTAAATCACTACACAATTTATAGTTAGTATTCTAATATGGAACCATAATTGTTGTTGTGGTGAGATGGATCACAAAAATGTGTATTGGGTTTTTATCACGGCGACGCAAAGTTTGACCTGCAATGTTAGCATTTCAATGCCAAATGTCAAATCGATTCTATCAATAATTTGTCTCATAGATCTTTTCCTTTTTTTGCGTCAACCTCTAACATATAAATAGAGGTCACTCCCTTCACAATTTTACATCCAGAAGCGTGAATTTTCTATTTGACTCATCACTTTTCTTTAAAAATATTTTTCTACTTTCTCTCACTTTAATTTAGTCATAGCACTTTGAGAAAGTCTTTTTTGTTTAGGTTAGGTCTTGTATTCTGGAAAAAGGTGATATTGTAAATTCACCAAGAGGTATTTTTCTCTTGGTTGAATAATTTCTCATAATGGAGTGTTTGTTTAGATTCAAAGCAAAACCTGCTAAAAGCTTTATTTGGGGATTTAGTTTTTAAGTTGTTGGTTTGATTCGTGAGCTCAATCCTTGTAAAATCTTTACTTGGTTCGATATTAGCATGGTGTAAAATCTTTATTTGGTTCGTACTTGATTGTACCTGTGATAAGAATCTACAATGGTTGCGGACGGTGACGTGGATATTGAAGTCTTTACTCGGTCGTCAAGGAGAGTTAGGGGGTGTGCCTGCAAGGTACTTCGATGCCAAAGTAAGAGTGGGCAGAAGAGTGTGTAAGTACGAGTAAGGGTGTTAAGGGAGTGAATATTTTACACCTGACCCTCTCATGCGAGAGGGTTAATTTATAAAGAGCCCTCAACGCTTGGCTATCGGTCCCTATTTTGGGCCTGGATTGTGGATCCCCCAAAAATAGGTAATTGTTAGAAACTAGTCGTTGGGACGAGCATACCTGGTTGGATGGGATGTGCGTCGGGCATAGGGATATCCGAGCAGGAGGTGTCTTCGGCTGAATCTGAGTGACTCCTAAGGGCGTCGGGTAGAAGTCTGAAAGGAGCAGAGGAATCCGACCACGGGTAACCGTGATCGACAAATCCTCCTCGGTAGAGGGGCATAAAACCAATGATCCTTCTAACATTTGGGCTATTGGGTTGTCCTATGTGCAGGAATGGATTGAGCCATGCATAGTCATTAGGCCAGTCCGAAACAGGAGCCCCCAAAGTCGTTGCTTCTGGTCGTAGAAGTGATGACTAAAGGGTGGTCAACTACGTATGGGGTGAAGCTGAGACTTGTGTTATTCTTTAGTCACCTAGCTCGGTATAGGTGAACCCGCGTACCCCTGAGCATTAAAATGTGGTCTTCGGACGAGGATCCCAACTGTTATGCTGAGAAGTCATGCCTGCTACTCTACGTCCGTCCCTAGGTAATGAGTGCACCGTTTATAGGTTATAGGTCCCACGTGTCCGCGCAGGTGCTCAAGGAGGCTATAAATAGGGCGTTGAGGCTTAGTTTCATACTTTTCATTCTCTATTTTTCTGCTCGACAAGGATAAGTCCTTGATCTCTGCCACATACCAGCGTCTTCCGCCATTTCCAACGAGGACAGCTAAACAACCACGCCCAAAACCTTCTAAAACTTGTAAGTTTCTTCCTCTATCCATCTATTTTTCCTTCTGATTTTTGTTGATTACATAGATGCATGTGGTTATGATTAATTTTAGGGGAAATAGGACCCATAATTTAGATTTTTAGGGATCCTATACAGCATCCCCGTTTCTCTACAGTGGCTAATATGTGATATGTCGTCATTGTTGCATCACTTAGGGATTTTAACGACGTTCCTCGTGGTTCTGTACGACATCTCCGGTTGAAATTCAACCAGAGTTCTCGGTTTCATCATGGAGTCATCTTCTAGTTGATGTGAACCGATAATTGACATCTTAGGATTCTCCATTCCTCGTATAAATACCTGGTCGTTATAACGATCGTGGATTATTTTAAATAAGGGCTTAGGTCGAGGGCAGTGTCCTCGTTCCTCTGCACGCCCTTTTACTTGATCAACGGTGGAATGGTGGATTTAATTCAACTCATCGAATTCACGTTTACTTTCGCCACTTTTCAGGTGTAAGGATGTCAAGCGACGCACCTGTCCACATTGACGTGGAAGATCTTTCTAGTGACACAACTTTGTCCCCGAATCAATCTGATAAAACGATGTCAGGAAGAATTGCTTCTGCCTCGAGTGATTCTGAGGAAACTACCTAAAATCATATTGATCCTGACAACCCTGAGGAAAACGATGAGGATCAAAATATTCCTATTGAAGAATGGGATGCCGAGGAGCTACTGACCATCCAATCGATATATTCCTAGCCCATTGAGGGTCCAAGTTCGGTGGTCGGGAACCTCGAGGATTGGGTTATCAGATACCTTGGCGATGAGGATCATATTTACTCGTTATACGGTTCCAACAGGTTCCCCATGTATAACATATTCTTCAAGGAGCTCAGGTTTAGGCTCCCCTTCCTGGTCTTTCAAGTTTATGTGTTCGTCCACTTAGAGCTCTCGCTGTCACAGCTGCATCCAAATTCGTTTTCTTTCATGAGAAATTTTGAGCGGACCTGTGGATACTTGAAGATTGGAGTGACCCTTCCCTTGTTTTTCCACATGTTTCATCTCCAGAGGCAGGTCGTGCAGGGGAGATATGGTTAGGTCTCCCTCAAACAAAAGGAAAATATCTTCAAAGCCTACTCTAAGTTGATCAGAGACTTCAAGGATCGGTATTACCTGGTCGAACTGATCCCAATTCGTGCACATAATTCTTGCAAATTTTGGGGGGTAGACACCGATGATGAAGGGAGAGTATTGTTTAACGAGGAGGGGAAGGAGGTTCCCCGTCTTATTCTGAATTTCCATTTTTCCTGGTCACGTAACCATTTCATGCATGGTACCGAGGAATATTTTCCATAGCGCCTGAGCTAAGTGACGAGGATCAGACTAGCTATGATGCGCTGATGAGATATGTTTCCAGAATTACCATGACTATGCATGTAGATGAGCAGGGTCATGCGATCTTGGACAAGGACGAAGGTGCCAAAGTAACCCCTAGATTCATAGAAGTGTTCAAACTTCTTGTCTATGAGACGGGCGAGGACGTCACCGGTTATCTAGGTAGTCTTTAGAGTTGTTCGTTTACATTAAATTTATGCTCGTACACCTTTTATGCTCTAACCAATTTTTTTTCCGGTCTTTTTCAGATTTGATGGTTGACTTACAGTATAAGGTGATGGCCAACGCTTCCAAGAGAAGAGGGGACAAGAAGTTGCAACAAACTCGTCTGAATGACCAGTTGGTATCCGCGGGCACATGTTTGGGTAACTCTTCCTGAGCTCCTCACAGTTCGTCGGGCACCGCTTCCAGACTGGGGAAAAGGTCGAGGGTCGATGAAGTTATACATTTAATAGAGACCCCCCAAAGTTGTCGTTTGAGCTCCCAACTTACTTCTTGAAGCCGACGTTCTTCGAGGAGACCTTTCTCCAGGTACACAAGGAGGAAACGCTTAAGTTGGAGGAGCTGAGTCGATCGAATAGGCGTTTCTGTTTGGCTCGAGATGCAAGCTCGGTGATGAGGGTCTTGGCAATGGCCTTCATGTATGCCGAAAGTACTGCCACTCAGGAGCAAGAGATCCAGCGGCTGAAGACTCTCATGTTTGCTTCCGAGGATAGGGCTAATGCATCCTCTGAGTCTTTGAAGGAAGCTTCAAAGAAGATCATGGAGTTGAAAGAGTCCCTGGATGCTGCTAATTTGGAGAGGAGAATAACCAAGGATGAATTAGTTCGCCTCAAGGCTACAATGGCTCCTGTAGAGGACGAAACTAAGGACCTGAAGTCGCTGGTGACCCGGGCTGAGCGAATCTCGAAGATCGAGCAAGGGGAAGAGGACCTTGAGGAGATATCGGGCGTGGCGTTTAAAAATACAGTGGATCAACTGAAGATCGTCAACCCCTGGGCGGTGTTCAATAAGGAGGGCATCAACTGCCTTTACAAGGTCAAGGATGGAGAAATCTTTGTACCCAATTTCCTTAGACAACCGGAACAAGATGATACGACCATGGCTGAAGGGAATTAGGGGGTCCCCGCCGACGCTCAGCCTGCCGTACATGCAAACGTTTGAAGATCTTGTTGTTTTTTGCCTTTTAATATTGTTGGTCGGCCTGCGTGCCATGATCTTTATTCTTCTTGGGGGAGTTTTCCCCCATTTATGTAATATTTGAAGAAGTCGGTCCATGTGGCCGTATTTCTAATGTTTTTTTTTATTTTCGACCTTGATGGTCGTTTTATTATCTACCTGTTGTGTGTGAATGTGTGTCCGTCAGAGGGCACACTTTAATTCTTAAATTTTTGCTTTTTTTTTACGATGCTCGATCACTTAGATGTTCCCTTAACAAACATGTGCAATGTTCTTTTTCATGTGCCTCATGGGGACTTGGAGTTTATTTATATGTTTGGGAACTATGCTCGGTTTAAGTATGTCTGACGGTTTGGGGAACCGGGTACAATGGCTCTGGTCGAGGAACGGTGTTCGAGTCACGATGATGACCCGTGCTCCGCGGTGTGAACGTCCCATCATGAGCTGGGTGTTCTTCTTGGTCATGGTACAAAGACGACGAACTCGGTTGAGGATCCAATTGTGTGACGGTGATCTTCCTCGTTCATGAGGGAAATCTCGTCAAAGAAAATATTTTGGTATGCGATACTTGTACTTAGGTATGTGTAACACGGTGGGAGAACTGACTTTAGTTATGTTGCGGATAGCAAGAGTCGCCACCGACTTTTATTTTATCCAAAGGAAAGGCATAAAAGAACAGGAAAGACCTTTTTAAAAGATTTTTGGGTCCGGGGGGTAGGTTATGTAAAGGGAAGGTGTTAGCACCCTTTACATCCATGGTTATCCATGGGCTCTTAGTTACTTAGCTCACTTTAAAATGTTTTTGAAAATGTGAAGTGTGTGAATAGAAATTTTCATAAGAGTTTGATAATGATCCATATACGGATGCGTAAAAAACTTGTGTTTGAAATTTGTTTGAAATTTGTGAAGTATTTGAAAAGTTTTTGAATAGTGAGCAAGTAACTATGAGGAACCTACCCTAAAGTTTAAGTCTTTCTGTTCTTGAATCCTTTAAGTGGTAAGACTATCCCTATTATTAAGGAATAGGTAGTCATTACCTTGGATGTATGGGACAAGTAAGGGACATCTGTGGTATAGGCAACTGTAGGGTGTATTAAGCAATTTTTGGAGGGACTGTCATCATTATTCGAAAGGGACAAGATCTTTATGAAAGGCAACCATTTAAGGGACTTGATCTTTGATTATGAAGGGACTAGATGACTTTTCTTTTAAGGGACTTTGATTTATACACCCTACTTGACCTTTTTGAATAGGCAACATTGAGAGGCAACCCTAGAAAGTGAGATGGCGATCAAAGATCGACTTACGTGTGTGAGTGTTTAATTTTATATTTATCTTATAATTTAAATGAACTAAATTCAATTTTAAATAAACATACATGTTACACTCCCTATTTTTACTAACCATGGCATAAAATAAATAATTTAAACATTTTAAAAATATTACATCCAGGAGCAATTACAATAATAATAATAAAAGCAATTTAAATAAATAAGCAAAATAAATAATTAAGCAAAATAAATTATAATTGGGTTAGTAGAAATAATGATAATAATAATAATAAATCACAATGGGGTTAGTAATAATGATAATAATAAATCACAATATATCTAAATGAGGTTAGTAATAATGATAATAATAAATCACAATATATCTAAATGGGGTTAGTAATAATAAAATAGATATGAAAATAAATAGCATTAATGATAAAATAAATAAGAATATTAGCATAATAATTAAAAGATCAAATTTTTATGAACAATTATTATTTAAGATTAAGAAGAAAATATAAATAATTAATTATCATAAAGTTTTAAATGCTATAAAAATTAAGTTAATTATAAACATATTATGAAAATAAATTATATTAGATTAACAAGTTTTAATTATTTTTAAACATGTATTGAAAATTATTTATATACAAGAATTAAATAATAATTATAAACAAATTATAAGATACATACATAGTACAAAGATAAGGTTAATTATAATTAAATAATCATATTATTATATTTTTAGAATCTTATTGTTTTAAACATGATTTAAAATTATTTACATTATTTAGATAAGATTACATATAATGATAATATAAATAAATGATAATAATAAAAATAGAGAAACATAATTAACATTTATATGAAAATAATTAGGGTTTAAGAAGTATTATTAGGGTTTATATAAAAAATAGGTTTTTTACATATAAAATTTTTAGGGTTAATTAATTTATTTATTTATACAAAACATATAATATTAATAATTTACAATAGAATAAATATTAAATATAATAAATATTAAATAATTTTAGTGATAAAGTTTAATTTTGAAAAAAAAAATGAATTTTGAATTATAGAAAAGAAAAGAATATGAACAATTTATTATTTTTTTATCATTTTTATAATTTATTAAACTAATTATAATATAAACAAAATTAAATAGAATAAGAAAAAGTGACAAAAATACTTACCTGGGGCTGGGATCGAACCCATGTCCTGAGCTTTGCCACCCTTAGACGTACAGAGTTACCACTGGGCTGCCTGCGCGTTGTGAACATGATCCCAACAACAATCCTTTTATTATATGCCCTGCAAAAATCATAAAAACAAAATAACACAAAAATGGCCTAATGGGAATCAAATCCAGGCCAGAGAGCTTTTACACGCACACATTCACCATCTGAGCTACGCATGCGTTGTGAAACAAACTTCAAACAATTACATAAAATATTAAAACAAATTTTCAAATTAGAAATTGGCGCCTCTAGACTTCATCTTCTCCAAATTACCTGCGAATTTACTTATAATTTTTCCTGCGAAATTACATACGATTTTTGTTTTACAGGTTTTCCTAGGTTCTTCCCAACGATCACCAAACCTGCAATGATTCATCAAATTGGAAACACCGTTGTATTCCCCATAACAAAACAAACTTATTTACGTGTTCAGAAATTATTTATATGGCTTATTGCACGAAACCCCAATTTTAGAGGATGAACCCTAACAATGGCATCTCACGGATTCCTCCATGAAAACTTCCTGTTTTTGTCCAGAAACACTCTATGGTCCATCACAAACATCATCAAACAGTCAAAAACGAATTAGAACAAGCAATTCAATGAAATATAAAAAACAAAATAAACTTGAAGAACATGATTCGGTTTATGCCATTCATGGAGTTTTGGATGATGATAAGTGTTGCTATGCATTCAGTGAACATCAAGGAACATGTTGAAACCTTTGGTTTGTCTGAAAAGGGCTCTAAGTGCCAAACCGAATTGGAGTTTTTTGTGTGAATTTTGGAACTTTGCTCTTACCTTTGGAGGCTCAAAATTTTCTTCCTTTTGATTGCTAAATGTTCTATATATATGAATGAATGAATTAGGTCAAAAACATTGCTTAAGACTTTGGATTTTTTGGTAGTTTGAGATTGAAAAAGATTAGCCTTTAAAATTTGAATATTCTTGATACAAGCTTGCTATTTTGGGATGATTTTCATAACTCTTGTATCAATTAGATCAAAATATCATTTATGACATTCTAGAAGCAAAATAATTTTAAATCTTCACTATTTTATATTTTATTTGAATTTAAAATGATTTTTAATATAAAAAATCATAATAAATAAAAATAAAATAATGAAAATAATGAAAATATTAAGTTAATTTCGTGCAAGATGTCTTGGTGTGGATTGGGTCATCATATGGCAAGCCCATTTAGAAAAAATTAGTTTTAAACCTCCATTTTCTTCATAAACCAACCAAAAATTTCCCAACTTTGCAAGGGCACACATCCTTCAGTTTTAATGCTATGAGGGTGTTCTTGGACATTTTGGAAAGCTTGAAGAGTCCTATAACCAACCCCACTGGTTTCATCTCCATATCATTTGCCATTCTCAAGTTATGCCCTTTTGAAGTTGTTGACTTTTTGTTGACTTTCAAAAGGACCTATAATGTCTTAGCTCCTACCTTCCAAATGAAGCATTTTTGGGCTTGGCTTGTGAGACACAAAGTTGTAGATAATTCAATTTCCTTCAAAATGAGCTTTTGATGGAGACTTGGTGATGAAGCATGTGAAAGTTATGGCTGGTCAAAGTTCAGTTGACTTTTACTAAGAAAACCCTAATTTAGAAACTCCTGATTCTTGATGATCTGAAATCTCCTTGATGAATCATGATAAACCCTTGATCATATGATGAATTTTACTTCATATACTTGATGTTGGCAAAAAATCATGAAGTTTGACTTTGGTTTGACCACAGTTGACCTCAGTTTGACTTTTTAACTGCTTTGACTGATTTTGACTTACCTGATCATCTGACTGAGCAAAACTTTGGGAAAAGTCTTGAAATTTGTCATAGGGATTCTTAAACACATATAAGATGTTATGAATCCCACTTGAAGCCTTGGAAATTCATTTAGCCTGATTAAAGTCAAAACCCTAGTTTTGGATGCACTGCTTAGGAGGTGCATTGTCTGAGGGAGTTGTCAAATCTTCTGACTATTTGTGGACTTTGTGAACCTTGTGAACCATCATAAGATGTCTTGTGAACCTTATGAACCTCATGGGAGGTCTTGTGAACCTTGTGAACCTCATGAAAGGTTTTGTAAGCATTGTGAATCTTGTGAACCTTGTGAACCTCATAAAGTGACTTGTAAACTTCATGAACCTCATGAAAGGTCTTGTAAGTGTTGTGAATCTTGTGAACCTTGTGAACCTTCTTAGTACACAAAGTCTTGTATTGTGAGGGCAAATTTTGGGGTGCAACAGCTGCCCCTGTTCAATTTTCTGAAACCTGAGGGGTTAGATTGGTATATGTGCCAGTCGTGACTGGGAAGGTTGAAGGGGATTGAACACAAAAGCCCAAAAATTTGCACTCACCGGTGCGTAAAATGATACAGAGGGTTGGTTGTATATGCTTGAGTGGGCTTAAAGATGCCACTTGGAAGAACTGGAGATGGGCTTAGAGATGCCATCTAAAGAACTGGATGTGATGATAGCTTTGTGTTGATACTGGATCTCAGTACTAGGTATTCGTATAGGCCGTCTCTGAATCGTTTATAATTTGAATTTGTTGAATAGATCAGTAGAAATAAATCTTCGTGACGATTATCTCTGCTGGAAATATCTTGGATTAGGGAATAGATCTTTTTACAGACCGTTTGCCTACTCTCCAAGGTCAAAAGAACGTCAGGATTTGTTCTTCTGAAAAATATCTTGAACCAGGGAATGGATCTTTGTATAGACTGTTTTCCTGCTATTCAAGGTCAAAAGAACGTCAGGATTAGTTCTTCTGAAAAATATCTTGAACCAGGGAATGGATCTTTGTATAGACCGTTTTCCTGCTATTCAAGGTCAAAAGAACGTCAGGATTAGTTCTTCTGAAAAATATCTTGAACCAGGGAATGGATCTTTTTACAGATCGTTTGCCTGCTATTCAAGGGCAGATAGATGAAATCTTCTGGAAATATCCTGGATTAGGGAATGGATCTTTTTACAGACTGTTTGCCTACTCTCCGAGGACAAAAAAGTGTCAGGATTAACTCCTGAAAATATCCTGGATTAGGGAATGGATCTTCTTACAGACCGTTTGCCTACTCTCCGAGGAAATAGATTAAATCTTCTGAAAATATCTTGAACCAGGGAATGGATCTTTGTACAGACCGTTTGCCTGCTATTCAAGACCAGATAGATGAAATCTTCTGGAAATATCCTGGATTAGGGAATGGATCTTTTTACAGACCGTTTGCCTACTCTCCGAGGACAAAAAAGTGTCAGGATTAACTCCTGAAAATATCCTGGATTAGGGAATGGATCTTCTTACAGACCGTTTGCCTACTCTCCGAGGAAATAGATTAAGTCTTCTGAAAATATCTTGAACTAGGGAATGGATCTTTGTACAGACCGTTTGCCTGCTATTCAAGACCAGATAGATGAAATCTTCTGGAAATATCCTGGATTAGGGAATGGATCTTCTTACAGACCGTTTGCCTACTCTCCGAGGACAAAAAAGTGTCAGGATTAACTCCTGAAAATATCCTGGATTAGGGAATGGATCTTCTTACAGACCGTTTGCCTACTCTCCGAGGAAATGGATTAAATCTTCTGAAAATATCTTGAACCAGGGAATGGATCTTTGTACAGACCGTTTGCCTGCTATTCCAGACCAGATAGATGAAATCTTCTGGAAATATCCTGGATTAGGGAATGGATCTTCTTACAGACCGTTTGCCTACTCTCCGAGGACATCTTGAGTAATGTACGGATCATTTCTGACTTGTTGTGAATTGTTGATGTTGTTTTATCTGCATATAACTATCCTGCAAGGAGAATGTTAGTTTATGCAATATGTATGCATGCATAGTATGATGTACCTAAGTAAATGTATTATGGACATGTATGTTATGGTATGATGTAGATGATGTATGCATGATATGATGCTGCCGGAAGAGTTTGGATGTCTTCGTATAACAACTGCTGGCCAGGGAAAATAAATCCCGATTCGTTGTTGAGGAATATGAGGATCTTGTTCCCGTCTTGTTTGATAATATATTATACATAACCTTCCGTCTGCTGGGGATAGCAAGGTATATATAACATTCGTCTTCGTTTGATAGTAGGATATATATAACCTCCCGTCTTCGTTCGTCGTACTCTTATTGGAAAGTAAATTCCCGAATATCCGTATGAGGATAAAAGAGATGGATATAAATTCCCGGGGAGATGTGACTTGAAGTACTTATGAAGGTGGATTTGCCCTACCAGGGGATTTGTAATTGTCTTGTAGGGATGAACTGGTGAAGCTTCGTTGAAATCCTTCCCTCGTTCGTCCTTAGTAAATACTATTAATTCAAACACAACCAATGGACGTTTCGCTTATGTAAATAGGGTAAAAGTAAATCTGGATTCAGAGGGAAAAGTAAAGCTGAACTTGAGAACAGAAACGTTTCAACTTCGAGAGTGTATAACCAATTGGATTTGGAGCTCCTGAAATTTTTAACTTTCCTGAATACCTTCCCCGAAATCCTCATAGCTGGATCTGAAGACATGATACTGACACCATCTGATACTACTGGCGTAGACAATTAATTTCCATCATGGTTTCAGCTGAGAATCCAATATCAAAGTAATACAACGAGAGGAATGTGTCTTCAAATTGTGATGGACCATATGCGCTCCGGGTATTAGATTTGAAGAGAAAGCATTGCCCCTTGGTTGAGGATGAATTATACCATAATGGAAGTATCTGAATGTAGTTACCTCAAGAGAAATAAACAGAGTGCTTCACAATAATATGCTCCTGACATCATGAAACTCACATATATGAGGAGAGCTGCCTCTGGCTATTAAGCATTGTTGAATCTGGACCTGATGGCCCCGAATGAATTGAACAGTAAGTTGGTATGCCCCTTGACTGGGAAACAGTGACTATGACCCTGGCATTATGAACTTTGTAATGTTACCCTCGGTAATTCAAATATATGAGGAGGGCTGCCCCTGGCTATTAAGCACTGTTGAATCTGGACCTGATTGCCCTGAATGAATTGAACGGTAACTTGGTATGCCCCTTTGATTAGGAAACAATGACCATGCCCCTGGCATTATGAATTCTGTAATGTTACCCTTGGCACTTCAGATAGATGAGGAGAACTGCCTCTGGCTGTTTAAACATATTTGAATCTTGTCCTGATTGCCCCAAATGAGTTAGGCAGTATCATGGCCTGCCCCCTTGATTGGGAGATAATGACTATGCCCCTGGCATACATGGACTTTTATCCAGGAAGCAACTTTGTTCATCGGAAGGACTTTGGTTCATTGAACATTCATACTGTAAGTTTCTCTATTTGTCAAACACTCAGGTATATGCAAACAAATATATTCAAAAATGCAATGCTTATGTCTGTCTTGAAATTTTGAAAAAGAGTTATTTTAAAAAAACAATTTTTGTGAAAACTGTGATATTAACTCAAGTTTTATAATAAGCCCTAAAGGAGTCAGGATACCTTTTTGTAGCAGTACGCTTTCAAACTAACCATGCTTCAGTTAGGACTTTTAAAGGGTTATAACGTGGCCTGGTTCATGGTTTAAGAAACAAAGGATAAAGGCTCAAATTTTATTTGTACCCAACCCAATCTCCATGATGTTCTTCAGTCCTATACTCAGTTAACTTATGCATTGAGGCTCAAATGAGTTTGGAATTGTAGCACTGACATTTGTGATGGTTCAGGAATCAAATATTTATTTGAATACTCAGTCATCCTTCTTTGTTGAGGATTCATAATGACCTCTTTTTTTTTCTTCTCTTTTTGACTTTATTATCCCTTCTTTTTGCCTGAACTGCTTATCTCAAGGTTACAGTCAGCGGGATGTCTTAATGTTTTACTAAGTCTCCTTCATAGGTTTTGACTTAGTAAGCTTTTCTTTTGCTGGATATTGACTGTCAGGTTTAATGATTACAGAGAACCATCATTAGTTGTGTACAACACAGATAATTGGCATATTTGAGTTAACCGAGTAACTACCCTGCCCCAGGTTATGAATAAGGGTTTTAATTTGTGCGAGAATAAAAACTCCTACTTCATAGGCTCAAAAGGGTTGACTAGGGATTAACTTCCTTATATCTCCACTGTTTAGGAATTGAAACAATGCCTGTACATCGTCAGCATAGTCTGTTCAAAAGCATACTGCATAAGATTATGGTATTGTTTTCGTCATCCTCCCTCTACAGGCTTATAGCTTTATCAGGAGTTAAATATCACAAAATAGAAATATGAAGCATAGTTCAAAATATAGTGAAACGAATGGATTAATTCAAGACAAACATATGCAATGCATTAATGAAAACAAAAGTTTAACATAATAATAAGTGTTCAAACAAATAAAAGAAATTACAAATGAAAATTCAAATGTTCTCAAAGTCTCTTCCTCTAAACTTGTCACTCCAGTTATCTGGAAACTTTGATGCTTGATGGACGATAGAAGAACTCAACCTGGCCTTCTGGAGTAACCTCAAGTATTCCTTCGTCGATTAGGTCTTGAATCTTATTCTTCAATGCCCAACAATTATTAGTGTCATGACCAGGACAGTCGGAGTGATACATACACCTTGCCTTGGGATTATAGCGAGGAGAAGAGGTGTTAGGATTCTTAGGAGAATTTTCCAAGGAAATCAGCTTCATCTTCAACAGGTATTGCAAAACTTGTGACATTGGAGTGCTGAACTGGATGAATTGTCTTCTACATTCCTTGTATCGAAGTGGATTAACCTTACAAGGTCTTCTTTCTTCAATTGAAGGATGATCAGGAGTAGCCTGTCTCTTTCCTTCTTTTATCATTATCTTCCTTTCAACCAAGTCGGCTTGTTTCAATGGAGGTTGACTGATGATTAGATTCCTAACTCCGTTATGTCGAAGCTTATTGACAAAGCTTCTCAACTCTTCTTGCCCCTGGGCCAAACTCTGGATAAGAGCCATTTGGCCATTCATCTGGATCCTCATCTCTTCCATCTCAGTTTGTAGTTGTTTCAACTGATCATCCTTGTTGTCCTCAGGATTCTTCTTCTTCATGTCCTCAGAGAGGAGTGCGTTCAACTCTTCTTGCCCCTTGGACAAATTCAGAATCACTTCTTGAAATTGGGCATTCTGAGCTTGAAGATCTTTGACAAATTGTTCGAGAGCCATTTCTGCTGAAATAAACAGCGAGAAGATGAGAAACCTGTTGTGACAACCTGTCATGCAATGATATGGTATGTAGATGCATATGTAATGTTTTCAAGGACCGCAGAGTTTACATTTGTTAAACAAACGGAAATAAAACTTTTATTAGTAAATGTTAAAATTATTTTGCCCCTTGGGCTTATAATGAAGGGAAATAAGTACAAAAATGGGGTTTTAAGTCTCCCATGGACGTTTCCTCTTTGTGTTGAGGTATGAGTTTAGATTCCGTTCCTCGTGAAGTTGCTTTGTTAGTTCCAGGATTCTTTCTTGGCTTGTTTTGTAATGAGCCTCGAAAGTATCCCTTTGCTCCTTCAGTTGGATCCAAGATCTCTGCAAGTCTTCCATGTCAGTAGGCATATCTGGGTGAAGGATGGTATAAGCAGCGTCTCCTTCAGCAACAGGTTCCATGGTAACTGGCAAGATAGCAGGATATGACATCATGAGAGTCTGAGCACGGGATCGCACCCATCTGAGATAAGCCTCCATAGGAATAGTGTACTTAGGTTCCAGTGTCTTGCTGTCAACCCTGTTTACTTTTCCCCAAGCTCGTATGAATCTCTGACGGTAACCTTGAAGATCGTTGTCGTAGTCAAACACAATGCCCTGAATCAACATGTCATGTGGACCATCACTCCGAGCATAACCAAACTGTCGTAAAGCTAGAGAGGGGTTGTAAGTGATACCTCCTCTTATGCCTAGCAGTGGCACATTAGGAAACTCCCCACAACGGTCAATAATAGTGACATTCTCCATAGATCTGGAGCACCAATGGATATCTGAATGCGAGAGTGACATAATCCTCTTGGACCACCTGAACCCTTGTTCATTCTTCATTACTGAGCGAGGAAGGTGAGAAATAAACCACCTAGATAGTAAAGTTATGCAACACATCAAAGCTCCTCTTGCCCTTGTAGTACGGGTGTGAAGAGAATGTAGGATGTCTCCAAGCAATGTAGGCACTGGATTGTGACTCAGGAATATGTTGATGGCATGAACATCTATGAACTGATCAGGATTGGGGAACAACACTAAGCCATATATCAACAAGGCTAAGATTTCCTCAAAAGCATCATAGCTCATAGCTTTCAAGAACACCTGAGCTTTCTCTACCAACACCTTAGCAAGAATACCCTTGACTCCACTTCTCGTTTCTAGAAAAATGTCAGACTTCTTCAGATGTAGAGCTGCAGCAATAACCTCTGGTTTAAGCTCCTTCTTCAAGCCTGTGAAGGGTCTTTGATCAAGAACAGATATTCCCAGAAGTTTAGAGAACTCTTCCATGGTTGGAACCAGCTGATAGTCGGGGAATGTAAAGCAATGGTGCTTAGGGTCAAAGAACTGAAATAGCACACTCATCATGTCTTCATTGAACCCTGAAGTAACTAGATCCAGTAGCTGACCATGTCTCTTGATGAACTGGGAGTGATCAGACACTTGAGAAACCAACTCCTTAAGCTTAGGAGGTATGTCTACAAAGTTGATCCTGATGGTGTTTCTACGAGCAGAAGCCATGACCTGCAACAAAGAACAAAGATAAATCCTTTGGTCCTTGAAATGGTTAGTGAAAATGCTATGCTTATGATGCATGATGATGTCATGATGTTATGTTCAATCACAAACATGTGGCACACACAAACGAGTCACACAATAGCCCTAGGTTTAAAGGCTTGCATGAGGTTTAAAGGTAAGTACCCTCCCCTGAAGTTAGTTGGTTCATCCTGTCCTACAAAAGTAACCAGGTTCTAAGGGATCTCAATATCATTGATCCTTCACAAGGGTGGTTGTTCAGTAGGCAACTTACTTGCCAACCAAAACCCTCCAAGTTTAGAATCTCAATGAGCGTAGTATCGAGTATCAACCAACTTCAGTCTGCACCAAAGCCGGTTATCTCACTACTTTTCTAAAGGCCAATATGGGATAACTAGGGTTCTAAAAGTTAGTTAGTGCATTGACAACATATGGCAGCCTCATATTATCCTCAACTTGACTTAAGGAACATAAGCACCAACCAAGAAGTCGCACTAACTATGGCCACCAGATCAACCATATCGGTATACGCCGTACAGTTTCCTTGGTCTATTGCCATTTACCTGAGGTACACTAGATCCGAGTTAGGATCTTTCACACATAAGAGCCCAACAAGATAATATAAAGCAAACAAGGCAAACAATTTAAAGTGATCTAATTCCTAAGGGTACCCCTCTTTAAATTAATCCCCAGCAGAGTCGCCAATTCTGTAACACGGTGGGAGAACTGACTTTAGTTATGTTGCGGATAGCAAGAGTCGCCACCGACTTTTATTTTATCCAAAGGAAAGGCATAAAAGAACAGGAAAGACCTTTTTAAAAGATTTTTGGGTCCGGGGGTAGGTTATGTAAAGGAAAGGTGTTAGCACCCTTTACATCCATGGTTATCCATAGGCTCTTAGTTACTTAGCTCACTTTAAAATGTTTTTGAAAATGTGAAGTGTGTGAATAGAAATTTTCATAAGAGTTTGATAATGATCCATATACGGATGCGTAAAAAACTTGTGTTTGAAATTTGTTTGAAATTTGTGAAGTATTTGAAAAGTTTTTGAATAGTGAGCAAGTAACTATGAGGAACCTACCCTAAAGTTTAAGTCTTTCTGTTCTTGAATCCTTTAAGTGGTAAGACTATCCCTATTATTAAGGAATAGGTAGTCATTACCTTGGATGTATGGGACAAGTAAGGGACATCTGTGGTATAAGCAACTGTAGGGTGTATTAAGCAATTTTTGGAGGGACTGTCATCATTATTCGAAAGGGACAAGATCTTTATGAAAGGCAACCATTTAAGGGACTTGATCTTTGATTATGAAGGGACTAGATGACTTTTCTTTTAAGGGACTTTGCTTTATACACCCTACTTGACCTTTTTGAATAGGCAACATTGAGAGGCAACCCTAGAAAGTGAGATGGCGATCAAAGATCGACTTACGTGTGTGAGTGTTTAATTTTATATTTATCTTATAATTTAAATGAACTAAATTCAATTTTAAATAAACATACATGTTACACTCCCTATTTTTACTAACCATGGCATAAAATAAATAATTTAAACATTTTAAAAATATTACATCCAGGAGCAATTACAATAATAATAATAAAAGCAATTTAAATAAATAAGCAAATAAATAATTAAGCAAAATAAATTATAATTGGGTTAGTATAAATAATGATAATAATAATAATAAATCACAATGGGGTTAGTAATAATGATAATAATAAATCACAATATATCTAAATGAGGTTAGTAATAATGATAATAATAAATCACAATATATCTAAATGGGGTTAGTAATAATAAAATAGATATGAAAATAAATAGCATTAATGATAAAATAAATAAGAATATTAGCATAATAATTAAAAGATCAAATTTTTATGAACAATTATTATTTAAGATTAAGAAGAAAATATAAATAATTAATTATCATAAAGTTTTAAATGCTATAAAAATTAAGTTAATTATAAACATATTATGAAAATAAATTATATTAGATTAACAAGTTTTAATTATTTTTAAACATGTATTGGAAATTATTTATATACAAGAATTAAATAATAATTATAAACAAATTATAAGATACATACATAGTACAAAGATAAGGTTAATTATAATTAAATAATCATATTATTATATTTTTAGAATCTTATTGTTTTAAACATGATTTAAAATTATTTACATTATTTAGATAAGATTACATATAATGATAATATAAATAAATGATAATAATAAAAATAGAGAAACATAATTAACATTTATATGAAAATAATTAGGGTTTAAGAAGTATTATTAGGGTTTATATAAAAAATAGGTTTTTTACATATAAAATTTTTAGGGTTAATTAATTTATTTATTTATACAAAACATATAATATTAATAATTTACAATAGAATAAATATTAAATATAATAAATATTAAATAATTTTAGTGATAAAGTTTAATTTTGAAAAAAAAAATGAATTTTGAATTATAGAAAAGAAAAGAATATGAACAATTTATTATTTTTTTATCATTTTTATAATTTATTAAACTAATTATAATATAAACAAAATTAAATAGAATAAGAAAAAGTGACAAAAATACTTACCTGGGGCTGGGATCGAACCCATGTCCTGAGCTTTGCCACCCTTAGACGTACAGAGTTACCACTGGGCTGTCTGCGCGTTGTGAACATGATCCCAACAACAATCCTTTTATTATATGCCCTGCAAAAATCATAAAAACAAAATAACACAAAAATGGCCTAATGGGAATCGAATCCAGGCCAGAGAGCTTTTACACGCACACATTCACCATCTGAGCTACGCATGCGTTGTGAAACAAACTTCAAACAATTACATAAAATATTAAAACAAATTTTCAAATTAGAAATTGGCGCCTCTGGACTTCATCTTCTCCAAATTACCTGCGAATTTACTTATAATTTTTCCTGCGAAATTACATACGATTTTTGTTTTACAGGTTTTCCTAGGTTCTTCCCAACGATCACCAAACCTGCAATGATTCATCAAATTGGAAACACCATTGTATTCCCCATAACAAAACAAACTTATTTACGTGTTCAGAAATTATTTATATGGCTTATTGCACGAAACCCCAATTTTAGAGGATGAACCCTAACAATGGCATCTCACGGATTCCTCCATGAAAACTTCCTGTTTTTGTCCAGAAACACTCTATGGTCCATCACAAACATCATCAAACAGTCAAAAACGAATTAGAACAAGCAATTCAATGAAATATAAAAAACAAAATAAACTTGAAGAACATGATTCGGTTTATGCCATTCATGGAGTTTTGGATGATGATAAGTGTTGCTATGCATTCAGTGAACATCAAGGAACATGTTGAAACCTTTGGTTTGTCTTGAAAAGGGCTCTAAGTGCCAAACCGAATTGGAGTTTTTTGTGTGAATTTTGGAACTTTGCTCTTACCTTTGGAGGCTCAAAATTGTCTTCCTTTTGATTGCTAAATGTTCTATATATATGAATGAATGAATTAGGTAAAAAACATTGCTTAAGACTTTGGATTTTTTGGTAGTTTGAGATTGAAAAAGATTGGCCTTTAAAATTTGAATATTCTTGATACAAGCTTGCTATTTTGGGATGATTTTCATAACTCTTGTATCAATTAGATCAAAATATCATTTATGACATTCTAGAAGCAAAATAATTTTAAATCTTCACTATTTTATATTTTATTTGAATTTAAAATGATTTTTAATATAAAAAATCATAATAAATAAAAATAAAATAATGAAAATAATGAAAATATTAAGTTAATTTCGTGCAAGATGTCTTGGTGTGGATTGGGTCATCATATGGCAAGCCCATTTAGAAAAAATTAGTTTTAAGCCTCCATTTTCTTCATAAACCAACCAAAAATTTCCCAACTTTGCAAGGGCACACATCCTTCAATTTTAATGCTATGAGGGTGTTCTTGGACATTTTGGAAAGCTTGAAGAGTCCTCTAACCAACCCCACTGGTTTCATGTCCATATCATTTGCCATTCTCAAGTTATGCCATTTTGAAGTTGTTGACTTTTTATTGACTTTCAAAAGGACCTATAATGTCTTAGCTCCTACCTTCCAAATGAAGCATTTTTGGGCTTGGCTTGTGAGACACAAAGTTGTAGAGAATTCAATTTCCTTCAAAATGAGCTTTGGATGGAGACTTGGTGATGAAGCATGTGAAAGTTATGGCTGGTCAAAGTTCAGTTGACTTTTACTGAGAAAACCCTAATTTAGAAACTCCTGATTCTTGATGATCTGAAATCTCCTTGATGAATCATGATAAACCCTTGATCATATGATGAATTTTACTTCATATACTTGATGTTGGCAAAAAATCATGAAGTTTGACTTTGGTTTGACCACAGTTGACCTCAGTTTGACTTTTTAACTGCTTTGACTGATTTTGACTTACCTGATCATCTGACTGAGCAAAACTTTGGGAAAAGTCTTGAAATTTGTCATAGGGATTCTTAAACACATATAAGATGTTATGAATCCCACTTGAAGCCTTGTAAATTCATTTAGCCTGATTAAAGTCAAAACCCTAGTTTTGGATGCACTGCTTAGGAGGTGCATTGTCTGAGGGAGTTGTCAAATCTTCTGACTATTTGTGGACTTTGTGAACCTTGTGAACCATCATAAGATGTCTTGTGAACCTTATGAACCTCATGGGAGGTCTTGTGAACCTTGTGAACCTCATGAAAGGTTTTGTAAGCATTGTGAATCTTGTGAACCTTGTGAACCTCATAAAGTGACTTGTAAACTTCATGAACCTCATGAAAGGTCTTGTAAGTGTTGTGAATCTTGTGAACCTTGTGAACCTTCTTAGTACACAAAGTCTTGTATTGTGAGGGCAAATTTTGGGGTGCAACAGTATGCATGTTAGGTCGGTGTTTGTGTTTTATCATTTAGATCTGAGCAGACCAACAAATGCCTTAACTGTAGTATTACTTAAGTTTCTCGGTGTTCTAAGGACGAGCAAGCTCCCACAACTTTTTGGATACTCGGTGGTCCCATAGCCTATTGAGGTTGGTTGTTCTTATAAGAAAAGTTAGGGTTGTCTCTCCACCATGAATTGTAGGTATTTGAACACAGGTTACCTCACTGGTTTTTGTTCACATAAGTAATATCATCTTAGATAGAACCTCTGACAAGGATCATTAATCACTAGAGGGTGTTCCTGTTTATTCTGCAAACCTCACAGTAGAGAACCTTTGGGGCAATAAAAGTTACAGGAGTAGTAGAAGCAGATGCGGGTGGGGTAATTTTAAAATTTTCTATTTTCTAGTAGAAATCATCTACCTTGGCATTCATGTGATCGAAAGGACTAACTTCATAAAGCCCACCCTTTAGGTGGTTTTTTGCGATTTCATTGGTGTTTCCCCATGAGTGGTGGTTTTTCGCTATGTCCTCTATAAGTTTGTATGCCACACCCTGAAGACTATTCATTACGGCGCCATTGACAGCCGCATTAAGGGTCATTCTTGTGGAGTAAAGGAGACCGTTATATAATGTGTGGACAACAAGTCACTTTTCAAGCACATGAAAAAGGCATAACCTCAAGAGGTCCTTAAAATAATCAGAAGCGTAAAAAAAAAGATTCCCCCTATTTCCTAAAATTATTTATCTCACTTCACATTTGTGTCATTTTACTCAGCGGAAAATACCGCCAAAGAAATGTAGTGTTTAGTTGAGTGCAAGTTGTTAGTGTTAACCTTTTCTATCATTTATCCTAATGTATTTTTTATGTTTGATTTCTTATTTTATTGTCTTGATGATTAATTGATTGTTTTTCACATTTGTTATATGTTTGGGATATCTTAACATTTGGGGTTTCTATTCATCTTCACCTTGCACACACTTTTGAGTGAGACTCCATACTCGAGTCTAGAAAACCTAAGTTTAGTTAGAGGTTGCGTAGTGGTGGCCTTCGAGATGCACATCTCACTTGGTTAGCATGAAGGAGGAATACAAGCATTCAAACTTAAAAAAGATGTTTGTCGTGTGTTCGCTTACTCGAGGATAAAAAGATGTTTATCTAGTTATTAATTTTTTAATCCAGCAAAAATAAAAAATAATGTTGGTTGTCGTTATTTTTATTCGGAACATGAGTCTTTGAACGAACACAAGACGTTCGTCTTGTGTTCTCTTACTCGAGGATAAAAGGATGTGCATCTAATTATTCCCTTTTTAATCAGACAAGAAAAAAAAAAGATTCTTGGTTTTCGTTATTTTTATGTGAAAGACGAGTATTTGAACTTAAACCAGACATTCGTCTTGCGTTCACTTAATCGAGGATAAAAGGGTGTGCATCCAATTATTCCCTTTTTAATTCGGCGAAAAGAAAAAGAAGTTTGTTGATTGTTATTTTTAAAAGAAATACATGTATTCAAACTTAAACAAGATATTTATCTTGTGTTCACTTAATTGAGGATAAAAGTATGTACATCCAATTATTTCCTTTTTAATCTGATTTGGCATAAGAAAATATTTAAAACAAAACGAGTTTTTAAATTGCATGATTTATTCATATCTTGAGTTCATAATTCCTTTTGAGATGAGACCAACGACATTGTAAACGATACTAAAGAAGAAAAAAATATTTCAGCGGAAAATAGTCTGAAATCTCATAAACAATATAGATTAATTAATATTGTGAATATTTCCACTAATTATAAACATTTCAAACAACAAAATAACCAAAAGTCACTATCGTACTTAACAACATATAAACTTACACATAAATCATATCCCTAATTTTCAAATTTAATCTTCAAAATAAAATAGTTTCTAATCTTCCTCAATTCTATTATTTTCATTAGTGTTTGAAATTGGAAAATTTGTTTGGTCACAAGCACAAAAATCATATGGAATCAAGATGTGTGCATTGAGTTCATCTTCAGTTTTCCTTCAAATTATATTGAACCCCTAAATGAAAGTGAAATCTCCTAATTGGAGTTACTGTTTTACCCTTTAATATCCTTAGGAGAATGCTAACATATTTTTAAAATCACCTTATGGAGAATCTAAGTATTTTCTTGGAACTTATTTGAAGTCATGTTAATATTGTTGTGAAAATCAGTACTACTTGTTAAAAGTATTATTAAAACATATTCACCGAATGTAAAAAAAAGATATTTCAAGAAGTTTTGAAAGAAAAAAAGAAAAATATCAACACATAATATATTACCAAGATATTCTTACAAGAATTAAAAGTGTGTATATGTTTTTTGAATTCATTTTCCTTAATCTTTAAAATGATCAACACCTTGCTATCTAATTCCATTTAAAAGATGATTTTTCTTTTTTTTTACTAAACCATAATGATACTAGTAAGTTAGAAAATCTATATTCTCTTATTTCATACTTTACACATCAAAGGGTAAACACAATATCATGATGTTAGATATACTATTCTTATAGTATTAGTAGGCTAGGTATGAAGACATATGCTTCTCAATTGTTTTGATAATGCACTCTATCAAATATTAAGATGTAACAATAAAAAGATTGGTCAAAGGTATCAAACTCACACAATGAACTTTCGACTTATGTTATCAAGTCTTGATGAATACTAAAGAATGGATGCAAAATGTTATGGCATTAATTTTTGATCTCTATATAGTTATATATGTTGTTTTTGGTTTTGAAAAATTCAAAATGGCACAAAAAAATTATCGGGACGAGTCGCGTACTAGGTCGCTTTCTTTAAGACGTTTCGTCGTACTGCCAAAATTATGCAATGCAATCGAATTTACAACGACGTCTCCAGGATAAAATAGTCCGTCGAAATTCGATTTATCAGTTGCAGGCTGATAAATCGATCTTAGAGATTACACATTTAGATGGTTATAAACCAGTCGTAGTATCTGGTTAAAAAACCAGTCAAAAAATATAAAATATTTAGATGAAGAGAGCAAAGAGAGGAGAGAAATTATTATCTCGGTGAACTGAACAAATGAAGTGCAAGCCTGTATTTATAGGCAGCGAAATCAAGTGAGTGATGCAAATTGTGTGGATCGTGGAGAGAAAAGTGGGAGAGTGGACCGGCCCAGTCAAAACTGGCAGTTACTGAATTGGTCAGTAATTGGAATTAGTCAGTCAAAACTTAGGTTAAGGAATGTGACACGTCACCATTTCGTAATTAATTAATATTAAATATTAATTAATTTTCTACTAAATAATTAAATAAAATTATTTAATTTCCACCGAATTTATTAATTAATTATCATTAATAATTATTAAATTCGGGTTCAAAAAATTAATTCATTTAGACCGAACCGAACCGGCCGGCCGGACGGACGGCGGCGCGCGTGTCTAGATGCTCATGGGTGTGTCCTCACTCCTTTTACAAAATTGGGTGCCCCTTGGGGCCCAATCCCAATTGTCCATGTTGGATTATATAAACACTACTAATATTTGTATTCCCTCCCAGGGGTGTTCAAAACCAAACCAACCCAATAGAAAACCGCAAACCAAACCAAACCAAACCGAAACCGCAAAAAAACTGCACTTGGTTCGGATGTATTTGGGCCATTATTTAACAAAACCGCGCGGTTCGGTTCGGTTTGCGGTTTGTATTTTACAAACCGAACTAAACCAAACCAAACCGCATTATGTTACAACCCAAACTTCTCTTATCCCACATCCAACCCAAAACTTAAATCTATTATGCCTTAACCATACAAATATTCTCTTAGTCACACTTAGGGTTTTAGTTTCAACATTCTCAAATCTCTTCGAGTAGTATCGCACATTCTTCTCATCATATTTGTTATGTACATCTCATCTCTTCTACTCTAATCTCTCTTATCTTATATTCTTTCTTTTTCATATTCATATTCTCGTTTTTTATATTATTGTTTTCTCATCCAATTACGTTTTTATCGCACGTTTCTTCTATAATATCACATATCTTATGATCTTTCTTTTTCATCTTCTCTAATCTTTCCTATCCTCCATTTTATCTTTTTATTGTAATATTTTTTATATTGTTTTATACTACTATTTATGTTTTTATTCCACTTTGATCTAATCTTATTTTTGTATATTGAATGAAAATTTATTGTCTAAATATGATGAGTTTTGTTGCTATTTGATTATGTATGCATGACTAAATACAAAATTATGTTGTTCTCTATAGGTGTATGTATGACTCAATAAAAATATTATAAAAAACCGAACCAACCGAACCAATCCAAACCGCATTGGTTTGGTTTGGTTTGGTTCGGTTTTATTTCTTAAAGTCAACCGAACCAAACCAAACCGCATGCTTTTTTCTCTCGCGGTTCGAATGATTTTTTGCGTCAAAACCGCCCAAACCGCACCGCTAACACCCCTATTCCCTCATATGTGGGACTAAAATGAATCTTTTCAAATTCATTTCCATATTAGTTCTACATTAAATGGACAATAAATGCACACAAAGTAGAACTAATATGGAAATGAATTTGAAAAGATTCATTTTAGTCCCACATATGAGGGAATAGGGGTGTTAGCGGTGCGGTTTGGGCGGTTTTGACGCAAAAAATCATTCGAACCGCGAGAGAAAAAAGCATGCGGTTTGGTTTGGTTCGGTTGACTTTAAGAAATAAAACCGAACCAATCCAAACCGCATTGGTTTGGTTTGGTTTGGTTTGGTTTTATTTCTTAAAGTCAACCGAACCAAACCAAACCGCATGCTTTTTTCTCTCGCGGTTCGAATGATTTTTTGCGTCAAAACCGCCCAAACCGCACCGCTAACACCCCTATTCCCTCATATGTGGGACTAAAATGAATCTTTTCAAATTCATTTCCATATTAGTTCTACTTTGTGTGCATTTATTGTCCATTTAATGTCAATAAATAATTCCAATTCCTACTCCAAATTAACATCATTCCAACAATATAAGTGTTCAATATCGTATCTCATACATCACATGTTCATTGGTTTTAAGAGTGTGCATCAAAGTTTTTCGTTGGCTTTTGTAATTGGGTTGGAGTACCCCTAGTACTCCCTCTTAATTAATTTTACTTATCAATAAAAAATCAAAGTTTTTGAAACAATTATATATGTTTTTAACAATTTTTTCAAAAATCAGCTAGAGTAACCGATTACTCCAAATGAGTAATCGATTACTCTGAGTAAATTTTCAAATATTTTGCTCGTTGGGAGTGAGTAATCGATTACTCACTTAGAATAATCGATTACCACCGAAACAGTGGCAAAAAAATTTTATTTTTGACATGTCTCTTGGTTCAAAAAGTTGTGTAATGAAACATGACATTCATTGGTGAATTGTACCTTTTTGTAGACATGTTTAAGCATTATATAAACACCATATTTTCATAATTTCAATTCACCTCCTACAATTTTCATAATCATTTCACTCATTCTTCTTTCTTTCAAAACCTTCTAAAAGTGTTCATATCCTAAATTTTATTGATTGAAACTTTACATTAAATTTGCAAATTTACCATCATAGTTTCATATCATAAATAAGAACACTTGTATATCTATTGTGAGTGAAAAAGTATTCCAAGGAGAAGATCAATCTTTAGATTGATAAAGTTTCATAGTTTCACCTTATACTTCTTATTTTTCCAAGATTGTTGGATATAAGTTAGTGAGGTGCTTTTCCTTATTATCCAATTTGTTGATACAGGAAGTCCTTTGTGAGAGTTTATTCTCGGTTGGACTTTAAAATTGTAAAATCCAAGAGGTTTTTTTTGGATAAGCAATTTGTATTAAAGAGGAGATAAAGGGAATCCCCGACCCGATACAAAAAACCAATAAAAAAACACACCACAACCTAGAAATTACAAGAAATCTAGAGGGTGTTTAAACCAATCATAAAAGGTACATCTCGTACGATCAATTTCCAACAATTTCCACGAGAGGATAACAATACTGTTAAAAATGTCCTCAATTATACCAGTACCACCATTAAAAATAATGTTATTTCTAAATTTCCAAATGACCGAAACAGTGATAAACCAAACGAAACAACTCATGTCCTCATTTCCCTCGTCGAACAATGTCAAAAACCAAAGCAAAACATGTTAACTTAACGAGTTAGCACTAATCGGAATAATTTCAATCTAAGCCGCAACTTTATTCCAAATGAATTTGACTTTAGAACGATTCAGAAAAAGGTGCAATACGTCTTCGTCCTCTTGGAAACACAAAACACATCAAGTCATGAGTAGATGTGACAATATCTTTAGAAGCAAGATTGTTACGCGTAGGGAGTCTATCGTAAAGAGGTTGTTATTGGTGGGTTGTTGTTAGAAGATTGTAGGATAAGTCTTTGATTTAGACTTGTACAAATATCTAACAATAGTGAAATCTCTTTCGTGTTAAAGGGGGATTGAATTACTCTCGAACTGTAAGGGGGATCAGTATAAATTTTCTATGTTATTTACTTACCGCATTTTATTACTTTCCTCACTTAGAAACTTTAGGAAAGTAAGAGTTCTAGCCAATCTAACTGATACCGTGCAAGTTGTTAGTTAATCGTTATTTTTCTAATCTGTTCAAATTAATCAATTTTGTATTTTGTGAATTACTAAAGTTTGAATAGCCTGAATATTATAGCACCGTGTAAATATTGTATAATTTATATGAATCTAAAGTAATTTTGTAGTTTGTGCCGCACAAGGTTGATTAACTGAAAAGAATTCACATATATCTCATAAATGACTTCTTCCTCCAACTCTCACAATAAAATAAAATAAAAGAATCTCTCATTCTCTCAAAATTTTCAGAATTATTTTACTCTAAAAAAGTTCTCATTTTTTCTCACAAAATGACCACTATTTATAGTGAAATGTTAGAATTTTGGGTGAGAATACTGATAAACTTTGCTAGGATTTTGAGGTAGTGATTGGAAGTGAAAATGAAAGTTTGTGGGAGGTAAAAGGATTGTCAAAACTTGGCCCATAAGTCATCCAAAATGCATCATGTATCACCAAAATGAGAGTAAATGTGAAAGTAAAAAATGATTATTACCAAAGAGGAAGATTCCTTAATTAATGTTATAAAAAAAGTAACCTTGGCAAATCTTTAATTAGTCTTTGATCATGATTAAATATTTTTTTATTTAGCATTTGCTTTGAATTTTATTTTATTTTTTTAATTTTGACAATTTGCTAGAAAATACTAAAACGCTAAATGCATGAATTTTTTTTTGTTTTGGATTTTTATGCTGAAATTGAAAACAGTGGTAAGACCAAAAATGATAAATGAAGAATGAAAGACTAAATTGAAATATTTATTATTGATTTTTGAGGTTAACAAATGCAGTTTAAAAAACTATGAAAAATCGATAAATCGATTTTTATAGCTCGAACAAAATTGAGGTATTACAGTATCAAAACCAATTTCCCTTATATCAAACCAGACTTTTTATGCCAATTGTTAGTGAAGTTTTTGTTTCTTATGATACAATTAAGATCATAAACATATGATATAAGATGAAATGTTATGGAATTCAATTGAAAATATAAGTGTACACTAACTATATATATAACTAACTTAGTTAGTTTTAAGCCATTAAACACACTTACTTAAAAACCTAGAGTATTGATGGTTTGTGGATTACCACTTAACAATTATCTTTAAAAAAAGAATCCACATGTTTATGGTTTGTTGTTGTAAAAGAAAAAAAAACAATATATATATATATATATATATATATATATATATATATATATATATATATATATATATATATATATATATATATATATATATATATATTTTTTGTCAAGTGATACATATTTCTTTGTAGGTTTACTTTAGCTAGTTTATTTCTATAAAGCCCTCTTTGATATCCATCTACTAAACATGTCAAAACATTCTTTAGGTCGAAATTCTGGAGCTGTGTGTCCGCCACCCTGAAAATTTGATCAATCAGTAAAAAAAATTAATAATTATTCATAATGTATGATTCAAAATTTGTATGGATAAGTATATTAATTATAGCTTACAACATAAACATTTATAATAAAAAGTAAAGCATAACCACAATTAAGGAAAGAGGATTGCCTTCACAGTTGCAAATGTCATTTGATTAGAGTAAGTCCTTGTGTATCTATACATGTAAAAATTAAAAACAAATATTAATTCAACTTATTCTTAAATCCACTATGTTTAACTCTTATATATAATTAGTTATAGTTATATGAATATACCCTGCAACTTGGTCATCTGTACGCCACTGTCTCCAATCATCAATAATGGAATAGTTTAAAGATCGAATCCATGCTTGTGTCGCTAAGAATGGAACTGTAATGTCATGATCACCACTGTTTTAAAAAATATATATATTAGATTCATTTTCCATAAAAAAATATAATACTATATATAAACATAGAAAAATACTATTGACCTGTAAATTAGTGAACGAATGCCCTTTCTACTGAGATTTACATGATAATCATAGCTGTTAAAGATATCCCTTTTATGAGGTATACTATAGGAACATCGATGCCATTTTTGGATGCTACCCTGCAACCAAATATTTGAATGTGTAAAATTTTGTCACGTGTTATTAGAAGAAAATATACAATGAAAAGATAACTAATATAAGAAATTATAAACTATATACCTTACGTATATGCAATGCTTTGCGAACGTTGTCATCATTAGCCCAAAAACCGCAAAGGAAATATGGATAACTCTAAAGGTGGAAAGAAAAAGTTAACAAAATTATTTTGATGTTTATATAATAATATTATCATTGCATATGGAAAAGAAATATTACTCGACAGGTTATGGGAGGCAATCTGAGATTTGCAGTGAGGAAGTTGGAGGCATATTTCTTAATAAGAGATCTCCTCAAAAACAATTCATTATCATTCCACTCACATAATGGGTCTAAAATATGAGCTGTATTAAGTCCTGATATACATTTATCATATGATTTGATATCTCTAGAACATAAAACATTCGTAGTATCTACATTTACATACTCTCCATTGCAATTTATTTGGAGTGACTGCAAAATATTATAAATCAGTTAGTCAACATAAATCTCAATTCTTCACAAGTTTTCAATAAAAAAATTATAATTTCATTCTTTTAATTACACTGTACAGTTCATCAGATATGAGTCCCATTCCATGAGCAAAAGGGATTGCATAATTTTTTTCCTTTCCGGTTGTTACAGCATTCCCCAACAAGTATCCCTAAAAAAAATATTTCATAATCATCCTACAAGTTATTATAGTATAATATTTCATAATCATCCTACAAGTTATTATAGTATAATATTTCATAAATAAATACATCCTTTAAGATGCAAACCTGGAGATTAATCCAAGGTTGTACACCTTGTTCATTTCCTACAAGCAAGAGAATTTGTGAATAATTAATCTTATTTTAAAATTTCAACTTAATGTTACTATGATACATAATTAAGCCATGAGTTTTGTACCTTCTACAATTTTATGGACAATTACGGGAAGAGGAATTCCAGAGTATGAATCACCACCAATATAAATTTCATTTGATTGAAATTTTGGATGATCAACCAACCACTACAAAATATTTATAATACAACTTTCATTATTTTCTTGAGCAATTGTAATAAATAAATTTTAAAAACAAAGAAAAAAGTTATTATTGTAAAATAAAAACAAAATAAATATTTGAATACCTTTTTAAGAAATTGATAAGTTTGATCAACTAGTAACGAATCGCTTCGATTAGACCCTGAATTTGTTGTTGCATAAGTGAAGCCTGTGTATACAGGCAAATCTACGAATATGATGTTACTCACCTAAATAAAATGAATAAATATTTAATTTAAAACTGAAATAAAAATGATAAAGCAAATTAGTTAAAATTAATTATAAAAAAAAACAATGAAATGATAACCCCTCACCTTTGTCCATGAATGTGGCTTCAAGATCAGATTAGGCAAACTCCCATTGTATTCCTCCTTTATAAATTCAAGTGGACCTATAATGCAACATCTCAAGTTTCATTTGTTTTGAATAATTCTTCCATTATATTTCTCTTTTTTAAATCCAAATGGACCTTTAATGCAACATCTCAAGTTTCATTTGTTTTGAATAACTATCTAATTACTCAATGTGTTGTTTTTGGTTGTTATGTTGGATCTAAGACAACTCTTAAATTTTTTATTTTTTTTGTATTTTTTGTAGTTTTTCTCAAATTCACTTATACACATTCTTCACAAATTTCAGTCGGTATATTGATTGATGACAACCCCGTTACTATTTCGTTCTTTTGCTAGTCTTTGAGATCTCGGAAATTGAGATGTCTATGACGATAATGCTATATCCACAATTATTTACCTACCGTTGTAGCAAGACAATTATGCTCCATAACCTTCAGGTTAACCTTGAAGGTTCTATTGGCAACCACATGTGCTTTAAAAACCAAAACTGCCCTTACATTCCTAATGTGTAACCCCTTATTTTCCATGTGAATCTTGTAACCCTTCTCAAGCAATTATTGGCCAATACTTAAAAGGTTACATTTGATTTCTGGAATGTACAAAACATCTTTGATCAAGGAATTTTCACCATTTCTTCTCTTGATCAAAACATCATCGATCCCATTGACCGATAGAGTGGTGTCATCTGCAAACTTCATTTTGTTTTTCACGACACGATTGATTTTGACAAACCAATCATTCCTCCCTATCATATGAGTAGAACAAATTGAGTCCAAGTACCATTCGTCATTGCACTAAAATCCTTTCGTACTCATCATGGATTTTCTTCTACATGTAACCAGTTAACCATATCATGTAACTGATTACAACCTATTTTTGCAGGATTCCTAAAATCGATGTTGTTGTTATCCCGCAGCCTATTGTTGCTGCAATTTTATTATGTGGTCATGATCAATAATGTGTTCTCATCATCAAAATCTTATCTTACAACCTTGGCTTCATCTTCTTAAGGTTCCTTTTTGTTCGCATTGCAGTCTTTTGCAAAATGATCGAACATTTGACACCCAAAGTACTGCTCTTTACTTTTGTCAAACCTCTTATTTCCACCTCTAAAGTTACTTTAACCACCATTTTTGTTGTAGCTGATTTCACCCCTTTGACAAGTCAGATTCTTGGAATTTAGAGATTCTCTTCCACAAAAATTCTGAGCATTCATTTCACTCTTCATGGGCCATTTTTCGTTTTGATCTCTTCTCCTTCTCATTGAAGCGAGCTTGCAAATAGATCTCTGCATTTGCCTGATCATTATTTTTCTCTTTCATCCTTTGCTCATGAGCCTCAAAAGAGTGTTGCATCTTCTCTTTGCTCATCGTTGCAAGGTCCTTCGATTCCTCAATCGCTACAACTACATTGTCAAATCTTGGTGTTAAAGAACACAGGATTTTCGCGACAACATACTGCTCTATGACTGTTTCTCCGCATGCCTTCACTTGATTCACTAATCGAGATATTCTTGTTGTGAAATCGTTGATTGCCTTTTTTTCTTCCATTTGAATCAACTCAAATTGACGTTTGTGAGTTTGTAACCTCACCACCTTTTCCTTGTCATCCACTGCATAATCCTTCTCTAAGATCTCTTGCACTTTCTTTAACGATTCACAATCACCAACTTTCTCAAAATTTTCACCATCCTCACATTGATGGATAAAAAACAACGCATTGAAATTTTTCTTCTTCTCTTCCTTATGTGTTGCTTGTTGTGCAGTCGTTTCACCTTCGACAAAAGGATCACCCCATTCTTGATCACTTCAAGAACATCTTGATGATCAAATAATACTTTCATTTGCTTGCATCGTTTGTCATAATTCTTTGCATCAAGGATATGTATGTTTGCATGGATTCTTTCGTTTGAGACAAATTCATGTTGCACACTAGGTATTTATGGATCAGAACAAAACTCTTGATGCCAAATGTTGGAACTTTGAACCACAAGATTAATGAACAATGATGGAGAAAATTGGAATGTAGAGAGTGAAAGAGGAAAATTGAGAGAGAGAGAGAGAGAGAGAGAGAGAGAGAATTGAAGGTGAGAATTGATATTCATATTTCTTAGAGATGAGAATGCACTCAAAATATTTATACAAGTGTTACAAAATGATTGGAACCTAAAACAAATAATTATATAACAGAAAAATTGCAAAACTCGGACCAGTAACCGATTACACCATTTTATTAACAGGTTACAATTGACACTACAAAAATAAAACCTTCAGTGGTAACTAGTTAACCTCAGACGTTAACTAGTTACAACTTCAAATATTTATCTTTTTCAACTTAGAAGTGAAGTTTTGATTGTTGTAACCGGTTGCATTCATGTGTTAACCGATTACAACACTTGAATTACTATAAACACTTTTAACCGTTGTTTTTTAACCGTTGTTTGGAGGGGAGCTATGGATAATAAAATATAATTTATTGAAAAAAATAGTTCAACAAGGTCACACATTTTCCAATAGGAGGAAGAAGATTGGTGTGGAGTGAATTTATAAAACCAAGTATAAAGAAAATGTAGAGAATAAAAAGAAGCAAGAAGGACTAGTAGCTAAAGGTTATTCTAAACAACATGAAATTGACTATGAGGAGGTGTATGAGTTTGATGTGAAAAGTTATTTCCTTCATGATGAATCTATTAGAACTAAGCAGTTTGTTAAGTGGCTTAATTTGTAGTTTAATTATTGTAAAGTTGCAATTACCAATTTCAAAGACAAGGCCAGACAAAGCAGAGCAGCCAGGTCCGCCAGTGAGCCAAAGCATCACAGGATCTTTCTTTGGATTGTTCTCCGATTCAATGAAATAGTAAAACACTTGCACCTCCTCTTTTTCTCCCACACCCACATACCTTATCAACAAATATTAATAATCATAGATTAATAACAAAAATAAACTTAAAATCCATCAAGTAAATAAAACTAACCCAGTTTCAAGAACAAAAGGAAGAGGTCCATTGAATCCAGGAAGGAACTTTACTATGGAGCCACATGTAGCAACTTGGAATGAAATATATGATAATAAAAGAACAAGAAGAAGAACAGTTGTACTAGGTTTTCCCATTTTTAATGTTCACTTCTACTCTCTCTTCTGTTTGAGAATTTCCACCAAGCTTTTTAATATACAAGTAGAATACTCTATTTGTCTTGTTAACAAAATAAAAAAGTTGAAAAAAACAAGGTTGATTATTATATTTGTCAGTAGTATTTAATTACTAGGAAACATATGTTGTGATGTAACTGCATGTGATGATGGTCAGAGTGAAATGAAGTGTGGGATTCTTGCTCTTGAAAAATCTGTCAAGTTTGAAATGTGAGTTACCTAGTTATACAAGGAAGAGACAACCACTATGGAAATTTTGACAAATCTTATGTTGTAATGAAACTGAAAATGACACGTTGTTTGTTGCTCCATGTTTCGATGCGTTCACTTGATTATGTAGTAGTAAAACGAATCTAATTTTTAAATATTTTCACAAAACTTTTATATATATAATACCAAAAGACTTTTAGCAAATTTAAAATGAATAGCAAAAGTTTTGATAGATACCAGAAAAAATTATTTTAACGAGAATGATTGATATTAAAGGGTAGGCAGCTTTCATAATGGCCGGCTGGCCTAGTCAGGCAGTCCCATTCACACAGTTTGTTGATGTCAGATGATAAGTATAAGGACAACAATATTTATTTATTGTTGTAATAATCTACCTTAAAGAGACGTAATGTGGTACAACACGTCCATGTTTAACATTATTATTCTCACGTTTATTTAGATGAGCTATCACTTTTTTCTAGCATGATCTTGTCTCACTATCTCTGTCACTATATATACAAATCAGAGAGAGAGAGATAAATGAGTGGTTGATAAATTGGGTGTTGAAACAAAATGACTTTTAAGAAAGACGAGGGTAGAAGAAGACGAAAGAGAGAGATTGGAAAATTAGGATTTGTATCAAGTGTTTTTTATATCTTCCCATATCTTTTATATAGATAATTAAATTTCAGATCCAAAACTTATAAAGTGTAAAATATAAAATGAAAAATTACACTTCAATAAAATAATTATATGAAACTTTTATTATTTCGATTGGCTACTTCGACACCGTCGAATACTAGCTTTCAACAAAATTATCAATTACAACTAGCACATCACCTAATTCATGAGACTTCTCATCAGAATGTTTTTCTTCAATTCGTCGAATCTGACTTTCTTCAGAGGTTTGGTGTATATTAGTTAATTGTTATTATGTGTTGCAATGCTCAAGTTCAAATTTTCTTTTATTAACTTGATCCCTCAGAAAATGATATATCCTCTCTATGTGTTTACTTCGACCATGACACATTGGATGATTCGTCAGGTCGATTGCTGACTTGTCGACAAACAATTTCATTTTCTTAGGTTACATTATCTTGAGCTCTTTGAGAAGCATCTCTATCCAAACTGTTTGACATGTTGCATATGTTGCAGCCACATACTCATCTTCACATTATGACAAAGCTACATTACTTTGCTTCCTTAAGCTCCAAGAAATTGGAGTGTCATCGATCATGAATATCTAATCTGTAGTACTCTTCTTCTCGTCTTGATCTCTACTAAAATATGAATTAGTGTATCCATATACCTTTGCATTTTCACTTAGTATTCTTCTGTCTTGACATCAACACACCATGATCAATAATACCTTTGATGTATCTCAACACTCTCTTGAATGCTATGAGATGACATTCTTGGGGTTTCTTTATGAATCTGCTCTGCAATCCCACACTTTGACAAATATCTGACATGGTATTGCAAAGATACCTCGAAGATCCAATGATTTGTTTGTATAATGTCGCACTTAGGAACTCATCATTTGTATCCTTCTTTAACTTGCTCCAATTTCTAATGGTGTGGTAGTTGCATAACAGTTGCTCATCTTGAACCTCTTCAAAATATATTGGTCATACTTCTTCTGGTGAAATAATACTCCTTCACTTGTGACTTTAAACTTCATCCCTAAAAAATATGACAATTTCTCTAGGTCGAACATTTCAAACTCATGCATCAATTCAACTTGACTCTTCTTATCGCTGTTTCATCTACACTTGTAATTAACAAATCATCTATATACATGCATAAAATGATTCAATTGACCTTATCTGTATCGTTGGCATACACTCCATGTTTACATAAACACTTTGTGAAACATGTTTCAATCAGAAAGTTGTTTATTCTCTTATTCCAAGACCCTGAGGCTTGCTTCAAACCATATTAAGTCTTCCTAAATATGTGCGCCTTTGACTCATACCCTTTGATTTTGAAACCTTGTTGATATTCACTTGTAATCTTTGAATCCTAATAGAGAAAGTGAATTGTAAAACAATTATAACCAATTCCAATTTTTCTTCTTCCTTCTTCTCTCACTTTCGTAAAATTTAATAGAGTTTCTTGTGTTTGTTCAAGAAACTCAATCTTTTTCATATTTTGATTTGTTTCTACCGACGTCAATTCATAACAATATGAATCTTAATTTCTATAAAAAATTTTGACAAAATTAAGATGACTCATTTACGAAGTGTTTTGGTGTGTTCTAGGGGGCATCAAGAAGTTAACTTCAGTATTTTTCAGAGGCATTTTTGAATTTCCTAAAGATGACTCTTCGTCACTAAAGGTGGGAAGAACTATTCTCTGATCAAATTTAATAGGACGATTTAATAGCTATCTCATTTTGATAACTAGTATAATATATAATGTATAGATAGATTCAGAGTTATCCAAATTTAAAAAATATATATCTTTAAAGAGAAAATGAAATATATTTTGATAGAGTAAAATATTTTTAGACGATCAATTAATGAAAGATGTGTATCTCCTAAAATTACACTTTTATTTTTAAACTACTTATATGACTTGGCAAATTAAAATATTTTTAATGGATGTATGTGTAATATTCCAATAAAACTTTTTTTTTTGTTCAGAAACCCAAATACCCAATTTTGATGCATACACCAAACCTAAAACTCAGACACGTTAGAACCAACGGTTAAACCTTAGAAGTTAATTTCACTATCATTTCCCGGTTACCCACATCAAGTTTCAAGGTAAATTTCAGAATTTCAATAAACTCGTAACCACTGTTGATGAAATTGAGATGTTGGTATCGTTGCTGTCCGCGTGATTAACACAAAAATATACTTTTTTTGTTGTCGTTGATGGCAATCCTGAGATTGAATCATTATCTATTGGGGAAGGCTTTAGCTTCCCATTTCTGTATTAATCATTTGTCTTGTATTGCTTTGAATCTTCACTCTGTTTTGGGTTCTTATTCAACCACTAGTAACGGTAAATCCAACAATGAGAATTCCAATGATGGTTTTGGGAAAGTGGGTTATAGGTTTTCTGAAGAATTAGGTTTTGCTGCAAGTGTTAATGATAATGTAGAAGAAGACGATGCTGAAATTGAAGAGGAAGGTGAAGTAATTGATGAGAGTCTTGAGATTATTGGTTCCTTTCATGGAAATGATAACAAACAGAGAGAAAGTATTGCAAGATTTGAAATTGATGAGAGTGAATTTCGACACCCGCTGGTTAGGGAAGTTTGTAGGTTGATTACGCTTAGGTCAAGTTGGAACCCTAAATTTGAAGGTAATTTGAGGCATTTATTGAGGAGTCTAAAACCGAAACTTGTTTGTGCTGTTTTGCGGTCTCAAGACGATGAAAGGATTGCTTTGAGTTTTTTTTACTGGGCGGATCGGCAATGGCGCTACAGACATGATACTATTGTGTACTATACAATGCTGGATATTCTTAGCAAGACAAAATTGTGTCAAGGTGCGAGGCGGGTTCTACGGCTTTTGACTCGCCGAGGAATTGTGTGTTCTCCTGAGGCTTTTGGTTATGTGATGGTATCTTATAGCCGAGCAGGGAAGTTGAGGAATGCGTTACAGCTTCTGACATTGATGCAGAAAGCTGGAATCGAACCGGATTTATCGATATGTAACACTGCTGTTTATGTTTTGGTTAAAGGTGATAAATTGGAAAAAGCGTTAAGATTCTTGGAACGGATGCAGGTGGCTGGAATCGAACCTGATATTGTCAGTTATAACTGTTTGATCAAAGGTTACTGTGATTTGCATCTGATTGATGATGCATTGAAGCTTATTGCAGAAATGCCATCTAAGGGATGTCCTCCGGATAAAGTTAGTTACTATACTGTGATGGGTTTTCTCTGTAAGGATAGAAAAGTCGAAGAAGTGAAGCGTTTAATGGAGAATATGGTTCGAAATAGTGATTTAATACCAGATCAGGTTACATATAATACACTAATCCATGCACTTTCGAAGCATGGACATGCCGACGATGCTCTTGCTTTCCTAAGGGAAGCAGAAGACAAGGGTTTCCACATTGATAAGGTCGGGTATAGTGCGGTAGTTGACTCGTTTTGTAAGAAAAGGAGGATAGATGAGGCAAAGAGTTTAGTGATCGATATGCACGCGAAAGGTTGTAATCCTGATGTAGTGACGTATACTGCTATTATCGATGGGTTTTGTCGCGTGGGGAAGATCGATGAAGCGAAAAAGATGCTGCAGCAGATGTACAAACACGGGTGCAAACCGAATACTGTGACATATACAGCATTGTTGAATGGTCTTTGTCACAATGGAAAATCATTAGAAGCTAGGGAGATGATACGTGTAAGCGAGGAGCATTGGTGGACCCCAAATGCCATCACGTATAGCGCTGTGATGCATGGACTCCGTAGGGAGGGAAAATTGTCCGAGGCATGTGATTTGATTAGAGAAATGATTGGAAAAGGTTTTCTCCCAAATCCAGTCGAAATTAATCTGCTAATACAGTCACTATGTAAAAATCGGAATGTAGTAGAAGCTAAAAAATTCTTAGAAGAATGTCTGCATAAGGGTTGTGCCGTTAATGTGGTAAACTTCACTGCTGTAATTTACGGTTTCTGTCAGATTGGTGACTTGGACGCAGCTCTATCGGTATTAGACGACATGTATTTAAGCAATAAACATCCCGATGCCATCACATACACAGCCTTGTTTGATGCGTTAGGGAAGAAAGGTAGGTTGGACGAGGCTGCTGAGTTAATCATAAAAATGCTCGGGAAGGGTTTTGATCCAACTCCTGTAACATACAGAGCAGTCATTCACCGTTTTTGTCAATGGCGACGAGTAGACGATATGATGAAACTATTGGAAAAAATGCTTGCTAGGCAGCCATTTAGAACAGTATACAATCAAGTTATTGAAAAGCTTTGTTATTTCGGAAACTTTGAGGAGGCCGAGAAGCTACTTGGGAAGGTTTTGAGAACAGCATCAAAACTTGATGCTAAAACATGTCATGTTCTGATGGAAAGCTATTTGAAAACAGGGATTGCTATATCAGCATATAAAGTGGCCTGTCAAATGTTTAGACGAAACTTGATTCCTGATTTAAAATTGTGTGAGAAAGTGAGCAAGAAATTGATGTTAGACGGTAAATCGGCGGAGGCCGATAACCTGATGTTAAGATTTGTTGAGCGAGGAATGCAACAAAATGAGATGCATTTGTGAAGTTGGATGTTGTTCTAAGATTAAAATGTTATAGCAATGGTTCTATTTCAAATTCTGTTCATATTTTTTCTTTGCTGGTATTCCATTTTTGCCGTGTTCAATGTATTGATAGACATCATCCATAAACTTTTAAGGTTTTAGATTGAGATCTTTTAAGGTTCTATTTTCAATTTTTTTTCTTAACAAATAAATCCTTGAAAGGTAGTAGATCCACAATCACACAGTATTAACAGTTGTTTTGTTTTGTTTCTTTTTAAGTGAATTTTATAGTTGAATATAATTTTATGTAAAAAAATAAAAAATAAAAAACTTTTCATAAAACTTCAATTGAAAATTTGATTTGAACAGTTAATTTTAAAATATTATTTAAAATATTTCATCATTTTATTAAAAAATAATTTGTATCAAAATTTCAAAAAATCACTTAGTTTTGAAGATATTTCAAATAGATTCATAAAAATCATTTTTTAATACGAATTTTTGAAATAATTGTAATTTTGAATATCAAATACGAATTTTTGAAATAATTGTAATTTCAAATATCTTTTGATATTTTATAATATATTTTATATTATAGGATATCAAAATTAATCTTTCACTTTAGAAAAATGTTATAATATTTTTAAAAACAGTTTTATAAATTTCTTTTTCTGAAAATACAAAAATAAATATCAATTTTTTTTAAAATTGAAGCAAACAGGTCCGGATAGTTAGCGTCGTTAAGAGAATAAACATATCTATTGTTTTAAACTTTATATATATAACATATTGTTTTCATGATAAATAATTAATCGATTGGTTGATTAAGGTTAGTAAAAAATTAAATATATAAAAAAGGAGTAGAATATTGAGTATAAAAAAAATTGTTAAAACAATTTCTTTTTAAATAATTAATCGATTGGTTGATTAAGGTTAGTAAAATATTAAATATATAAAAAAGGAGTAGAATATTGAGTATACAAAAGAATTGTTAAAACAATTTCTTTTTAAATGATAAAAAATGAATTATATGACTAAATTAAAAAAAAAAAATTACATTTATAAATCTAAATTGCAACTTTGATTCTTTAATTTTATCTAATCCACAAAATTAATTTTTTATTTTAAATTTAAATAGTTTTGATTTTTTTTCAAGTCTTTTGATAGAAAATAATTATATATATATATATATATATATATATATATATATATATATATATATATATATATATATATATATATAATCTTTTTTATTAGAACCTTGAGTGTGTGTTTCATGGACTGTATTGTTGATGCTGAATTGTTGAGGAGAGAAGGGGATGTATTTGCAAGACACTTTGATGCCAAAGTAAGTAATAGGCTGAAGAATGACAAGTACATGAGTGAGTATTATTATAGTGAATATTAGATATTTGACCTTTTCGTATGAAAAAGTTTATATAGTGCCCCCAACGCTTGGTCATTGGTCCTCATTTTGGGCCTTGATCGTGGATCCTCCGAAAACAGGAAATTGTCAGAAACTAGTCGTTGGAGTCCTGCCCGGACTAGCCGTTACGTCGGGTAGCGAAAGATACCGAGCGAGAGTATTCCGAGGGCGTATCTGAGTGACTGTTCTACGTATGTCGGACAAGAATGAAAAGGAGGGCAGAGATGGTCGGGCATCTCGCCCCGACTGAAGGGCTACTTCCTTTGACCTCAATGGGATGAAGTTGGACTATTGGGTCGTCCTGTATGCAGGAGTGGATTGTGTCATGTCTAGTCATTGAGTCAGTCCGGAACAAGAGCCCCCCAAGTGTTGCACCCCAAAATTTGCCCTCCACAAGACAAAACATTTTGTACTAAGAGGCTCACAAGGTTCACAAGGTTCACAAGACATCTCATGAGGTTCACAAGGTTCACAAGATTCACAATTAGTCAGAAAGTTTGACAATTCCCTCAGACAATGCATCCTACTAAGCAATGCATCTTAAACTAGGGTTTTGACTTTTATCAGGCTAAATGGACTTCCAAGACTTCAAGTGAGCTTCATAGCATCCTATATGTGTTCAAGAATCCCCATGTCAAGTTTCAAGACTTTCCCAAAAGATTTGCTCAGTCAGATGATCAGATATGTTAAAATCAGTCAAAGTAGTTAAAAAGTCAAACTGAGGTCAACTGTGGTCAAACCAAAGTCAAACTTCATGATTTTTTGCCAAAATCAAGTATATGAAGTAAAATTCATCATTTGATCAAGGGTTGATCATGATTCATCAAGGAGATTTCAGATCATCAAGAATCAGGAGTTTCTAAATTATGGTTTTCACAGGAAAAGTCAACTAAACTTTGACCAGCCATAACTTTCACATGCTTCATCAAAAATTTTCAATACAAAGCTCATTTTGAAGGAAATTTAATTCTCTAAAACTTTGTGTCTCACAAGCCAAGCCCAAAAATGCTTCATTTGGAAGGTATGAGCTAAGACATTATAGGTCCTTTTAAAAGTCAACAAAAAGTCAACAACTTCAAAAGAGCATAACTTGAGAATGGTAAAAGATATGGACATGAGACCAAAGAGGTTGGTTATAGGACTCTTTAAGCTTTCCAAAATGTCCAAGAACACCTTCATAGCATTAAAATTGAAGGATTTGTGCCCTTGCAAAGTTGGAAAAGTTTTGAATGGTTTATGAAGCAAATAGGGTCTTAAAACCATAATTCACCAAATGGGCTTGCTTTTTTATGACCCAAACACTTCCATGACATCATGCACGAAATTAAATTTATTTATTCATAATTTTATTCATTTTATTTTTATTTATTATGATTTTTATGTTAAAAATCATTTTAAATTCAAATAAAATATAAAATGATGGATATTTAATTTGATTTGGTTTCTAGAAAGTCTTAAAACATATTTAGACTTGATTGATACAAAAATAATGAAGATTATACCAAAATAGCAAGGCTAGATCAAGGATATTCAAAATTTAAGAACAAATCTTTTTCAATCTCTATGGATCAAAACATTCAAAGGATGGACCAAGTTTCTGACCTAATTTGATTGACTCATATATAAACAACATTTAGCAGCCTCAAGGGAACGAATTCACAGCCTCCAAGACCTTGTTCAAACTTCACAAAATCATTCAAAAACTCCAATTCGGATTTCGAGTTAGAGAAGATTTCAAAGCAAATTAAAGGTGGCAATGTGTTCTATGATGTCTATTGAACATATTTGGATCATAAACAACACCTAAAACACCTCCATATGCATAATCTGAATCCAACTTTTCATATTTTTTTGATTTTTTCATTCATGATCATTTACATGTTATTAATGGATTTTGTTTAGTGATTTGTGTTCAATGAAGGTTTGTGATGAATTTTGGGCAGTTTAATTGAAGAAACCGTGGCCGAATCGAGGGATGCCATTCTAGGGTTCTTGACCTTCAAATTAGGGTTTTGTGATTAAATGAATATAAACCAATTCTAAAACCGTAGATCAATCGTAAATGGCCTCTGGATTATGTTTGTGTGTTTAATTTAACAAAATTGTACATGAATGATGATGATTGAGTTTCGTAGGATTATCTGCCATTTAAAAATTCGCAGGAAAGTTCGTGGAAAAATTCGCAGGTAAATGCGCAGAGCCAGAGGTTGAAGATGAAGTCTTGGCGCGCAGCAGGAATTCAAATATGAAGCATAATATTTTATTATTTGGTTCTTATATTATTTCACAAATGAGCGTGTAGCTCAGATGGTTTTGATGCGTGTACATAATAATGAGGGGCCTGGGTTCGAAACCGGCCAAGGTAATTTTTTTGCTAGGATTTATTTTGTTTTGCAGGTTGTTTACAAAAGGATTACCACCTGGATCACTATCACCAATGCACGCACAGCCTGGTGGATGGCTTGCTGGTCCAAGGGTGATGAAGCCTAGGGCGTGGGTTCAATCCCTGCCCCAGGTAAGTTTTTGATTCTATTTGTTTTATTATTCTATTTTTGTTAATTTATTTTCTAAATAATTCTAAATTACATGTTTTATAATAAAATGTATTTAAATAATTATATGTAAATATATGTATAAACTCATATTATTTTCCTAAAAAATTTTCTAATTTATTTTCTAAAAAAAATTTAATTTTAATTTCTTTTACTTAAATATGTATATATATTTTTGTATATAAATTTATTAATTATATTTAAATTAATTGCTAATCCTAATATTTTTTATATATAATTAAAACCCTAATTTTCTCTAACCCTAATTCTAACCTTAATTCTTATTTTATTTAAATCTTAAAATTAATTAAATCTTCCTAATATCCAATTAAATAATTAATCATAGTTTATTTTGTAAATAAATTAATATATGATTTATTATTATTATCTTTATTATTCTGTTTTCATCTCAAAAAAAAGAAATTCTTAAAAATGTTTATTTAATTTTAAAATATTTAATTAAGTTGTATATTTTATATCTTGTGCTAACCTCTTTTCTCTTATAATTACTTTTATTGCTAATCCTTTTATTATTTATATGCTTATTATTTAAATCGTTTCTATTATTATGTAACTGTAAAAGCCGTGTAATAGTTGTTGGTTTTATTTTTGTTTTTATTGCTTGTAAATATTTATATTGCCTTGGTTAGTAAAATAGGGAGTGATAACATGTTTGCTTTAAAATTAATTTAGAATCACTAATCATAAGATAAATATTTGAATTTATACACGCACACATGTAAGTCGGTCTTGGATCGCCATCTCACTTCTTAAGGATATCTCTCATGTTGCCTAAATAAAAAGGTCAAGTAAGGTGTCTAAAAGCAAAGTCCCTTCTCATGAACAAATCATCTAACCCCTTTATGATTATAAGATCAAGTCCCTTCGAGGTTGCCTTCGTAAATGATCTTGTCCCTTTCGAATAAACGATGATAAGTCCCTTCGAATTACTAAGACACCTTACAGTTGCCTAATCACAGATGACCCTTCATATGTCCCATACAACATCCAAGGTAATGACTACCTATTCCTTAATAATAGGGATAATCTTACCATTGAAAGAACATTTAAGAACAGTAAAGATTCAAATTAGGGTAGGTTCCTCTTAAGTACTTGCTCACTTCTTCAAAAATACTTCATTACACTTCACATTTTCAAACAATTTTCAAAACAAAGTCTTTATATATATCCGTACAAGGATCATTATAAAGTACTTAAGAAATTTTTTAATCACATACTACACTTCTCAAAACAGTTTAAAGTGAGCTAAGTAACTAAGAGTCCATGGATAACCATGGATGTAAAGGGTGCTAACACCTTCCCTTTACATAACCTACCCCCCGAACTCAAAAATCTTTTAAGGTCTTTCCTGTTCTTTTATGCCCTTTCCTTTGGATAAAATAAAAGTCGGTGGCGACTCTTGCTATCCGCAACATAACTAAAGTCAGTTCTCCCACCGTGTTACACCAAGTCGCTGCTTCTGGTCGTAGAAGTGATGACTTAAGGGTGACTCGTTATGCGGGGGATGGACCATGTGGTTGGTACGCCCTTTAAGGTGTGCCCGACTAGATGTATGTTCGAACGATCCTGATCGTCGTAGCATGCCCGGTGTACGGGGAGACCAATGGTTGATGGGACTGAAAGGTTGTCTAACGAGTGTGCCTCGAGACATACGTGCATTTAATGCGTAATGATGGCTACCCTATGCAATGATAATATGGTTGCGTGTTCATAGGCCAGATGTACTCATGCACATGCCTGAGAATGCTTATAAATAGGGGAATGCTTGGAATTTCTGCGTTTTTCTCCTTTCAGGCACTGTGCTCGACTCCATCTTCTTTATGGATTTCTTGCAACGCTGTTGTCCGCAACCGCCAACCACCGTCATTTTCGAGAAAGTGCCTCAGAGCATACTTTTCAACTTTCAAAAAATCGTAAGTTACACTTATTTTCTGCTTAGGATAGACGTTATCCTCCATTAGAGTAGAATTGTGTGTTGTTAGGACAAACATTATGTCTTTAGATGACTTTTTGTTGATATGTTGGTGGTGCGCGGTGGTGCTGCCATTTTTGGTGGTTGCGTCATCGCGACCAGAATTAGCGACATTAGGTTTTTATTTTTCTTCAGACGCCATTGCGGCGAGAATGAGCCCGCGATATGGGTGGAGAGTTTTCACTTGCGAATTTCTCTCCCCGCAGGGGTTCTAGGCGTATCCCCGACATTTAAGATGTTTTTCATTTTGAACAAGGGCTTTGGTCGGGGACATCGTCCTTATTCCTCAATCAACGAGATACGTATACCACATGGAATGGAGTACATGAGGCATATGACCGTTACCAGAGAGAGATAGCTTGATGAATTCCAAATTCATTCTCTATTTTCCTTTTTTTTACAATTGGCCACATGATGGTTTGACAAAGAGAGAATCCTATGCAAATTCAATATCAATTTTTCTCCTCTTTTTTCATTTACGACCAATCCAACACATGTGTCAACAATTAATTGGATGACAAAATTTTCAAAAACCAACCAATAAAAATGAGACACGTGTCAATGAATACAAAGGCTAAAAAGATTTATTATTTTCATTTTTTTAAAATAAAAATGTTAATTTGTGATTGGTTAAAAAGAAAAAGTGAGGATGATACATGTGGGTCTTTGATTAAATTTGAATCCACGATCCATATTAAATTAAAGAAACATTTAATTTTAAAATGTCAAAGTTTCCCCATCTAGAAGGTTTAATTAATTTAAATGAGATTAAATTAAAACAACTAAAAATACACAACTTATTAAATAAACATGATAAAAATAAAATAAAAGTATGAAAAATTCTATTTAATATATTTTTGGGTATTTTGAAAATAACATGTCTGAATATGAATGAAAAGTCGGGTGCTAAAGTGCCCGAAAAATTAAACTGAATGGATTAAAATAATCAACGAGAAATAAAACATTCGACAAAATACATATTTGATTTAATTTTAAAATAAGTTTTGACCGGTTAAAAGGCTTAGTTAATAAAAATGTGATTGAAAAGTTATTGAGAAAATAAAATGAGCACGTCAAGTTAAACTACGTGAAACATATATCATGAATATTGACGTATGCAAGCTCGATTTTGAAACGTTTTGTACACCGAGTTTATGCATAGTTAAAAGATTAATTCAATTGATCTGTCTGTATGTCCGAGAATTCATTCTGACCGACATTTTATACATTATTCATGATGAAAGGCATATTATGCTATACAAATTATGTAAAGTAAAAATAAAGTCAAATGCAAGACAATTTTAAAATGTCCGGACAAAATTGGGGTACAACAATATGCACAGTTTGTTTTACCACTAAAAAATATATTTTTTTTGTTGTATTTTAAAATAATGTTTTTAAATTTTTTTCAAAATATTGAAAGTTTTTAATTCTAAATATATAAATTGAAAAACTAATTCTTTTTGTCCGCAAGTCATAACTCTATTGTGAAAAATCGATATTGTTAGTTTAGACATCATGACTAAAATTTGAACTCTAATATATTCATAGTTGTGTGTGTGAAATTTTAGTGGTTATTACCACTTCGTTTAGAGATTAAGAAAATGAATGATTTTGATATCAAATAACATAAATATATATTAAGTTTCAAAAATATGCATATCAAAAATAATTATATATGATTTTTTATAAAATAACTTTAAATTTAAGTAATTTTTTTATTTGAATTTTAGTATTAAAAGTTATAATAAAATAATATTTTAAGAAAAAACTTATTTTTGGTATAAAAAAAACAACTTATTTAAATCAATTTTTTTGTTTGAAGTTTTGTTAAAAAAATTGCAAACTTATTTCCATAAATATATATAACATTATAAAAATTCTCTTAAAAACAACTTAAAAGTGCTTATAATAAAATGATTTAGAGATTTTTTTAATAAGATTAAATAAAATCAAAGAAACTGATACAAACAAGAGAGGGAGACTACCAAAATCCTCTTAGGGAAAAATGAACTTAAAGAAGGACAAATAAAAAATATTTTTTACAAAATTTGCCCTAAAAAATTGGAAATCGAACTGAAGTTAGTGTAATTTATTATCTAAGTCTTATGTTAGTCTGCGAAACTATTCTCATCTTTGAAGATATAAGAAGCAACAAAGGACATATTTACGATGATATAACATAATTAACCCATCTAGGACATATTTACGATGATAACATAATTAACCCATCTGGTACAAATTTTCCATGACACTTTGAAAGGAGGATTGAATGCTTGAGCCACATCTATAGAATCTAATTCTAACCAAATTTCTCGTCAACCCTTCTCATGAGCGAACTCAATTGCTAACATAGCACCAGAGAGTTCGAAAATGAAAGAGTAAAAAACACCAAGAAAATTGGCAAAAGCTTCAAGAAACCTGCCATCAGAGTCTCTAGCAATACCACTACAAGCAGAGGGACTTGAATTGCCTAAAGAAGCACCGTCACAATTAAATTTAATATAATCCCATGGAGGCGGCTTCTGAATAACTTCCAAAATCTTGGGAGCGCAGGGAGGTTTGAATTCTGAATTTGAAATATTTCAATAATCAAAATCATAAATTTTGATTTTGAATCTCTCAAAATATTTTTGCTCCCTCTCGTTTGAATCCTTTTGATTCTCTTGTTTTTCCCTTCTCTTCTTTACATGTCCAAACCACTTAAATCAATTTTTGTTACCATCTTCTCTATTATAGATGTTACCCCTATCATCTTTATAATATTTTCATTTATATCCTTATTATCATGTTTAATCTTACAACACATTCAACACAACATCCTCATCTCTGTTACACTTACTTTATTCTCATGTTAATTTTGAACTTTCAAACATTTTATCATGTACAAAATCAAAGGTTGTACTGCAGTTCGATAAAATTTCATTCATCTTGAGCGATACCTTTGCGTCTTATAAAACCCTAAGCCCTCTTCCATTTCAATCACCCAGCTTGAATTCGACAATTTACATCTCCTTCTATTTATCTGTCATTTTGTATTACAGATCCAAGATATTTAAACCGTGTGACTTGAGGGGTGACATGGTTTCTAGCTTTCACCTCTATGTTAGAAACACTTCTTCTTTGTTTGAACTTACATTCCATATACCTCATCTTACTTCTGCTTAGAAAAAAATCACGTGTTTCTAAAGCTTCCGTCCAAGTCTCCAACCTCTCGTTTAAGTCCTCATTCGACTCCCTGAGTAAAACTATAAATTTTGCAAAAAACATGCATCTCGATGTTATCTTTTGGATGTGTTCCATGAGTACATCCAAAATTAAGGTAAAAAGATAAGACTTTAGAGTTGAACATTGATGCAAACCTGTTGTAATGAAGGAAATTTCCGGTCTCTCCACCTTGTGTACATGCACTAGTCGATACCCCTTCATACATATCTTAGATAGCTCGAATATATTCAATCCTAACCTCATTCTTCTCTAGGTTTTTCAATAAATCTCTCTAGGAACTCTATCATACGCCTTATTCAAGTCAATACAAATTAAGTGCAAGTCTTGTTGGTCCTTTCAATACTGCTCAATCAAACATAATAATAGATATATCACATGCATAAAAACAAATGTATTCTTAGTGACTAGTCTCGTTTCTTAGTATTTGTTCAAACATTTTTCTCTTATCTCCATTGATCCAACATTTACTTTTAGCTCATACTTTCATCAAAGAGTTTGGTGTGACACTAAATACCTTTATCTTCAAGAATTTTCCATACTTCAATCGGTATGTTGTCTGACCTAATGAGAAAGAAATATATCTGAGAATATGTCACCCCATTTTTTATGTGATGAGATGCTTATCTCTTTTCATAAACTAGGTATTTGCTATAGTAAGATCCAAAGCAGACAAATACACCTAGATGGATTTACCATGTGCATTCACCTCCCTCAAACCATACCCTAATGCATGCTCTAAAAACCTCTTATTACACTCCCTACATGTCCATTTAGACTTCTCTTAGAAAAATCTTATCTCCTTGAGGTATATCCTTAAGTAAGCCTTCTAAATTCTCCCAAAAGTTTATCTTGAGGTGTTATACTAACCCAACCTACGGCGCGTAAGCACTAATAACATTAAAGGTGTCTTGATCCTATAAATTTCAAGACTATGATTCGATTTCTTACTCTTTTCACATCCACCATATCCTTCTTTCACTCCTTGACCATAATTATCACCATCTCATTTCTCGATCTAACTTTTCTGATATACCAAAGCTAAAATATCGAGTTGTCTAATTATTTTGTTTTTTCACATGTACACTTAGTTTCTTGTAGGCACATGAAATTGATATTCCTTCTAACCATAATATCAACTATTTCCATAGATTTTCCGGTAAATGTGTATATATTTCATGATCCAAAACAAATTATACTCTCATGAATTAACTTCTTTATCCACACGCCACACCCACTAACGAAGATGCGTGAACCTTGTTTATTTTTCACTGCATCCAAACGACGATGGATTGACCCTTGCTCTTTTGACAATATACTTAAGTCATACATCGTGTTGCTTACGGACAACAATCTAACATTCACATTATTTCATAGTTGATGTATGTCATAAAGATTCAACAAAATTTTCCAAAAATTGTCATTTTCTTTAAGACAACTCTTTTATTTTACCTAGACTTAAAGATTAACTATACATAGCAAAACTAGATCAAATTAATACCAATAAAGAAAATAATAATAAAATTAAATATTCTGTTGGATGCATACATATATCAAGCAAAGTACACTAAAATAACATGTTAGAATCTAAAAAATTGTCTATTAATTAATATTATTATATTCTGTTGAAATTATTAGTCCCGTAATTATCAATTTACAAATCAAACTCATCATCTATAATCTATTTCTAAATACTTAACTTAATGATGCAACTTAGAAATGTTTATAGAATCAATTATTACATTTATATAGTACTGTATTTTGTTATCTTGAAACATGACAAATTATCTAATACGAACACATGTGTAAGATAACAATTGGTTGCAACCCGATAAGAAATATGTGAACAAAAATTCTTAGCAAGGCAAGTATATATATAGAAGTAAAATCTCTTCACTCAATCTCCGATCCTTATCCAACTCCATAGATATCAACACAGAAAAATAAAACAAGCATCACCATAACTAGGGAAGAAGAAAAAATGGCAACAATAAGTGGTCTGAGTCTCTCAAACCCTAGGCTTCTCTTCCCCTCCCCGGGATTTCCTCAAACCATCAAGATCTCTCCACCTTCGTCACTCTCATCACGCCAAACCTTAACCGGATCAGGCCGGATGAAGATAGTTCGACCCGTCCATGCTGCACCAGAACAAATATCGAAGAAGGTGGAGGAGAGCATAAAGAGCGCGCAAGAGACGTGTGCTGATGATCCGGTTAGTGGAGAGTGCGTGGCGGCGTGGGATGAGGTGGAGGAGCTCAGCGCGGCGGCGAGCCATGCTAGGGATAGGAAGAAGGAGTCTGACCCGTTGGAGGATTACTGTAAGGATAATCCGGAGACTGATGAGTGCAAAACCTATGATAACTGAGAGAGGGTGTAAAAGTAAAACTGTTGCTTTATATGATGAGTATGATGATGAACATGATGAGATTTGAGTAGTTTTGTACTTAAATTGTGTGTGTATTTTTATGCATGTTTATGTTAGCATCATAGATTATATAGCATCTTAGAAGATAAATGTAATTTAATTTGAAAGATATCTGCAACGCAACAGTGCTTTTACTTGATTTTTATGAACTTTGTTATGATAAGGGGATTGGATCCAGTAAGAACTATATGGTGTTGTAGCTTATAGAGAATCCAAACACGATGATAAGGAGTATGTTCTGTTGAAGATAAACACACTTACGTTTATATTTTGTTTATCAAATTTTGATAAATTTTTTTGAAAGAGGTTAAGAGGAAAACACATTAGACAGTTGGGTAGAAAACATGTTTCGGCCAAACTCAAGGTAGGTGCGAGGGTCTTCTGCCCCTCCCTCTTGACAATTTCTACGGACCATACCCAACAACTTCTATATTGGTGAGCATATAATTATGATTTATTCTGTTACACGGAAAAGGTATACTCTAGTAGCGTTTAAGAATGAGATATATGTAACAAGTTTAAGTAGAAGTAGGGTTTGAACTTGTCACTATAACCTACTTAGTGAACATGTCTATGCGCTCTCTTAGGTATTGTACATCCAGGAATTTCTTGAAATCGAGGTGGTGAAAAAGTTGAGTATGAAGAGGCAAATCGGTCGGATGATTATAATCATTCCCAAGTCGGAATCCGGTTAGGAGCATTAAAACAAATACATTGGTGCCGACTTCATGACAATATGGACATATAGACAAAGTCGGGTACAATGTCAATGTTAAGATACCATATGAACAATCACAAGACACAATTATAGAATGCTCCATGATGGCACGAGAGTTACATATATTGAAGGGAAAGACGTTACCTGACAATTATAAAAGGCGTCAGACATTATCTGAGGCTTCATTTATGAGGGATGTGAAGAGGGAAACATTAATGGATCATGGATGAGTCAAGTCATATAAATATGAGATTTTCTAGATGAAGAGGGCAAGCAAGAATCACCTAAGAAAATACATTAACTGACTCTTAAACCAGACATTTTAGGCCCTTCTTGACTAATAACGAGGAAGTCAATATTTAGTGTTTTTAGCAAGAACATTTTTTGCCCATTGTTGGGTATCGGTAAAACTTGCCCAGGCCACACAAAAATATCATCAAATCGCTAACAACCCAGTTATGTGATGTTTGGGTCATCTCCCATTCGAAGTGATCCACCTCTGCCACCTGATTTAACTTAACTACTCGTCGTAGTAGACGTTATCTGTCAACAAAATGAAACCTTACAATACAATGTTCATGTTTGCATGCACAAAATCAACAAGATTGGGACGTAGAGGAGGAACTTTTAGATTCCCAACCTTTCTCTGAGGCAATATGGGATGATAAGTTCCAGAGAAATTCAAACCATCGTACTTGCTCTCTTTTGATGGTAGAATTAATCCTTAGGAGCATATTGTTACAATAAATAATTAGATGGAAATAGTAGGGGCTTCTGACTCCATCAAGTGTAAACTCTTGGTAGGGACCTTTAAAGAGGGAACTCTGCGATGATATGTGAGCTTACCTAGATTATTGGTTGTTAGCTACCAGGACTTAACTAAAAAGAAGGTACAACACTTTTTAGCAAGCAAACATAGAAAAATGCTGACTACTGATTTAGTTAACGAGCGACAAGGATACTCAGAATCTCTTAGAGAGTATCTGGCAAGTAATAATGAAACAATTGAAGTGTCTCATCTGAATCAGTAAATGCTTGAGGTAGCATTTAAACATGACCTTAAATTTGGACAGTTCAACAAATCATTAGTACAAAATTCGATATCCAGCGTGGACGAAGTTATTACCAGAGCAAAATGATACATCAAAGGGGAGGAAATTAACATGGAAAAGTGATATCGAGATGCCACATAAAAAATGCAAGCTAAATATAAGGGATCTAGGAATAAGAAGGAGTACCATAATCCCAGACCTAGGGATCAGACAACAACGAGGCCATCTCGACATCCGTTTGACAATGAGGCTGAGTACACACCATTGAACGCCAGACGAGAAGATATCTTGCTAGAAAATTATCATCTCAAATTACTTCCTATATCGGGGCATCCAAAAGGGGTCCATGATGTTATGGGAAAAGATGAGAGTGCATGGTATGAATACCACAAACTTTGTGGACATCACACAGAGAATTATCATAAGCTAAACAAAGAAATTGAGATCTTAATTCAGAGAGGTCGACTATTATTCTATGTTAAAGACGTTGGAGGACAACCAGGAAAGAGAAGTCCTCCATGAGAAGAAATGGAAGAATATAGAGGAAGCCCGTAAAGCCTGAGTGACTTCTCATACATTGAACATCATTGTTGGGAGATTCGTAGGAGGATGAGAAACTAGTTCAGCGGGAAAAAAAGCTCGGGCAGTGATGCATATCAAGCAGAAGTTGCCTTCAGAAAGAGAAGAAAACTCGGTGAATCAATTTCTATAGAAAATATGCTTAAGGTATTGGCCCACGAAAATGACCCAATTGTAATCAAAGTTCAAATCTGGAACTAGAGCATGAAACGAGTCTTAGTAGATCCGGGAAGTTCAACAGATGTTTTGTATTGTGATGCATTCAAGGGGATGAGTTTTAATATCACCGAGTTGTTACCTTTTAAAGGTACTTAGGTCGAATTCTCCGGAGAGAAGGTGTGGGTTTTAGGACATTTTCCCGTGATAACAACTTTTGGCATTGGAGACAATGCGAAAAATGTTAAGGTAAGGTAATTGATTGTCAATGTTGCATCTCACTACAACATTATTATTTGCAGAACTTCATTATATGATTTGGAGGCAGTGTTATCCATTTTATACCTCACGCTAAAATATCGTCTCGTAGATGGCCGAGTAGGAGTAGTAAAGGGTGATTAGGGGTTAGCAAGAAAATGTTATAAAGGCGGTCTGAAGATCAAAAGGAAAGCTCAAACTGATGAACCAATAAAGGATGATCATTTAAAAGTGAACTTAGTTGACATTGACCCAAGAGAGGATCCGGTAGAGGATAGTATGACACCAATTGAGGATGTAAAAAAGGTGTAAATTGGTGCCCTAACATCGTAGACTACTCAAATTGGCTCTAATTTGTCTTCGGAGGAGGAAGCCGATATCATCATAATATTAAGGGAGAACATAAATGTAACATCCCAAATTCATAATTTAATTAATTAAGTAATTATTTATGAATAAGTGGAAATAAGTGGTGTTTTGTGGAAAATAAAGAATTATTCTATTTAGGATAATGATATAATAATATTGAGAATTATTTAATATTATTATTATTATTAATAATAAAATAGAATAAAAGATTTTGGAGGTCTAAGGGGCAAGGTTGTATTTTGAGTACCTTATGACGAAAGAGTTTACGATCAAATTCTCATAATCGTATTTTTGGGTAAAGGCGAATGTGGCTCTGGAGAACAAGAAGAACAATGAGGCAAAAAGGGGTTTTGATCAAAGAGGAAGAGAAAGCTACGTTGATTAAGGTATGGGGAGAATTATTGTTCAATAATCATAATATAGGAAGGTTTTATGAGAACGAGGGATTTTGGGATGAAAACCTATGTTTTGGGGTAATTGTTGGTGGATTAGTGTTGATTAGTTGTTGTAGGTTGTTAATAATGATGAATTCATGATGATAATGTGGTAATTTGATGTTTTCTGTTATTTTACTGATGGTTTATGAGGTTTAGTGAGGTCTGAGTGTGGTCGGGTTCTGCAAAAATCGCAGGTTTATTTCTGGGAAATCATATTTCTCACTTAGCGAGCAGAGTCAGGGAGTTTGTCGCTTAGCGAGCATCGTATTTCCAGAAGATAATGTTTCTTCTGTTGCTGATTTTGTCGTCTGATCTTTCGTGCCATGTAACTATGTTGTTGCTGGAAGAATTATTATATGTTTAAGTATGCTAGGATTAATAGTAATAGTGATGATATGAGATAAAATGATGAACAAGTAGTGGAAATGATCACGACGAAATGATAGTATGAATAAATTATGTTTATAATAAATGATGAATGATGATACACGTATTGATGAATGATGATGATGATGTTGTTGTTTTGTGTATCTTGCATTCATGGCATCCCCTATGTTGATTTGAGGCTTCAATCCCATTGTGTGGATTGAGGTGTTGTTGATTATGTTGTGCTCACTTGTGGAGGGTAGATGGCCAGTGTCCATTACATGTTGAAACCGGTCCCACATGCATTTATGAGGTTGCATTTCCTTCTATGTGGCATAGCATGATCACATTTGTTATTTGATGATGTGTATTTATTGATGATTATATGTGGGTGAGTTTGTTGTAGTGGTTGTATGACTATTTGTTTCTTATGATTCAGTCTTGTATTATTTTTATTGAATTTGGATTACTCACCCTGCCTTCCGTTTGTGATGGTCTATTATGCCATCCTGCAGATTCTGAAGCTTAGTTGGAGATTTTGGTGGTAGCTTGGAATGTGTTCCGTTATATATAGAGTTAGGTGGTGTCATGCTCTGAGTCGTGTAACACTGGGGAACGATTGTTTTTAATTAGTTTTTTTTTGTTGAATTTAAGCCATCTTTGAGTATTGTTCGACCATAAATGTATGTTTTTTGAGAGAAATATTTAAACAAGTTGATTTTTGAATCTGCTGCGAAGTGTTGAAATATTTTGTTATTATGAATTAAAGTTGCAACTCGTGTTACGGGACATGATACATACTTGTTGTTTGTATGATGTTATGATGAAAATGTGATTCCCTTTCATGTGGAACTCTAATTTTATTAAATAATATGATTAATTGTGTTTGTGGGTAGAAATGGTGTTATATTTACTGATAAAATTACGGGATAGAGTGTGTATTCTTGATGTTCTAGAAATTAAGAAGAGTATTTTAGAAGAAGGACATCATAGCCGATTGAGTATTCATCCTGGTGCTACGAAGATGTACCATGATTTGCAGAAATTGTTTTGATGGCCCGATATGAAAAAGGATGTTGTTGAATTTGTGTATGTGTGTTTGACTTGTCAGAAGTCAAAGATTGAACATCAGAGACTGTTAGGTATGATGCAACCGTTGAATATCCTAGAGTGGAAGTGGGATAGCATTTCCATGGATTTTGTAATAGGTTTGTCGAAGACTGCTAATGGAAATGATTATATTTGGGTAATCATAGATAGATTGACTAAGTCGGCCCATTTCTGGCCGATGAAGATTAATCATTCTATGCATAAACTAGCTGAGATGTATATTGAAGAAATTGTGAAGTTGCATGGGATACTGTCGAGTATCGTATCAGATAGAGATCTACGGTTTACTTCGAGATTTTGGAAGAGTTTACAAGATGCTTTGGGTACTAAGTTAAGGATGAGCTATGCCTATCATACGCAGACAGATGGTCAGATTGAGAGGATTATCCTATCATTGGAGGATTTATTGAGGGCTTATGTGTTGGATCAAGGAGGATCTTGGGATAGTCATTTGTCATTGATTGAGTTTACCTATAACAATAGTTATCACGCCAGTATTGGAATGGCACTGTATGAAGCGTTGTATGGTAGAAGATGTCAGACTCCATTGTGTTGGTATGAATCAGGCGAGAGTACAGTACTTGGAACTGAAATCGTTCAAGAGATGACTGAGAAGATTAAGATGATACGAGAAAGAATGAAGGCTTCTCAAAGTCGACTGAAGAATTATCATGACAAGATAAAGAAAGAACTCGAGTTTCAAGAGGGAGACCATGTGTTCTTGAGAGTTACTCCGGTAACGGGTGTTGGAAGAGCTTTGAAGTCTAGGAAGCTTACTATGTGTTTTGTTGGACCATATCAGATTTCGCAAAGGATTGGAGGTGTAGCGTATCGGATTGTGTTGCCGCCGTCACTTGCGAATTTGCATGATGTGTTCCATGTGTTGCAGTTGAGAAAGTATGTGTGCGATCCATCGCATGTGATTCAGATGGATGATATTTAGGTGAAGGATAATTTAAATGTTGAAGTTTTACCATTATGGATATATGGTCGAGAAATGAAGTGGTTACGAGGAAAAGAGATTGCCTTAGTAAAGGTATTGTGGAGTGGACCAGTAGAGGAAAGTTGGACTTGGGAACGTGAATATCAGATGAAGGAGTCGTATCCGAATCTGTTTGCTTCAGGTAAGATTTTTTAGGACGAAAATTCCTAAAGTGGGGGAGAGTTGTAACATCCCAAATTCATAATTTAATTAATTAAGTAATTATTTATGAATAAGTGGAAATAAGTGGAGTTTTGTGGAAAATAAAGAATTATTCTATTTAGGATAATGATATAATAATATTGAGAATTATTTAATATTATTATTTTTAAGAAAATAGAATAAAAGAGTTTGGAGGTCTAAGGAGCAAGGTTGTCTTTTGAGTTCCTTATGAGGAATGAGGTTACGATCAAATTCTCATAATCGTATTTTTGGGTAAAGGTGAAGGTGGCTCTGGAGAACAAGAAGAACAAAGAGGCAAAGAGGGATTTTGATCAAAGAGAAAGAGAAAGCTTCATTGATTAAGGTATGAGGAGAATTCTTGTTCAATAATCATAATATAGGAAGTTTTTATGAGTGTCATACCTCGAAAAACATGATCCTAAAACAAACAACAGAGTCGCCACCTAATTCTAATTATTCTAACTAAAGAAAAGGGAGATATAGACACAACCTAAATCGGATAAGAAAGGGTCAACGAAACCACTAATCTAAGTTCGGGAGTCAATTACGCAAAGGGAAGGTATTAAGCACCCCTCACGTCCGTTGTACTCAACGGGAACCTCTTAGTCTAATTTGCGCTTTAAATGTTAACTTATTTTATTGTCTTCTTTTTATTAAGATTGCTTATTAAAGGGAAAGGGAAATTATTATTTATTATGGAGAAAGGTTAAGTTTTATTATTATTGTGACGGGGAAATAATTAATTTTTTATTATTGTGCTCGCGAAGGATTAAAATCCCCGTGCCTACGTATTCCCTTGTGCAATGGGAAAGTCATAGCTTCGTAGTTCGTGCAACTACGGTTTGTATTTTTTAATTGAACGATTGTTTGAAAATGCTTTCTACTGCTAAGCGTTGGCTTATCTGCTCACGATGGGAGGCTGAAGCGCTAGCTTGTTTGCGAGATAGAAAGATTTAAACAATGTTCGTTTAGAGAAAAAATGTTTGACCTTTGTTAAGGTGTTTTAAACAAGAGAGTGAATGAACCACAACGCGTGGGGCTAGCCCAGGATTGATTGCATGCAAAAACATGCGGAGTGCTATACTCCGGAGTTCAGTTACTCGTTGATTAATTATGGAAAATAGTTTGTATTGGTTGGTAAGTTTTAAGTTGTATTTGAAAAGAAAGAGACAAGTCGTCATCTTTTAAGGGAGATATCTCACCTATTCCACCATAAACTTTTGAGGAACGAGAAAACGAAAGAAGCTTTAAACTTGGATACGAGGATCGACAAGCAATGCCACATTCTTTCTTTGAGAAATAAAATCGAAAGAAGCCTTGAACTTGGATATGAGTATCGACAAGCAATGCCACATTATTCCTTTGAGAAATAAAATTGTTTGTAAATTTTTTTATTGAATTTGGATTAATCACCCTGGCTGTTGTTTGTGATGGTCTATTATGTCATCCTGCATATTCTGAAGCTTAGTTGGAGATTTCAGAGGTAGCTTGGAATATGTTCCGTTGTGTATAGAGTTTGGTGGTGTCCTGCTCTGAGTCATGTAACACTGGGGAACGATTGTTTTTAATTAGTTGTTTTGTTGAATTTATGCCATCTTTGAGTATTGTTCGACCATAAATATATGTTTTTTTAGAGAAATATTTAAACAAGTTGATTTTTGAATCCGCTGTAAAGTGTTGGAATATTTTGTTATTATGAATTAAAGTTGTAACCCGTATTACGGGACATGACACATACTTGTTGTTTGTATGATGTTATGATGAAAATGTGATGCCCTTTCATGTCGAACTCTGATTTTATTAAATAATATGATTAATTGTGTTTGTGGGTAGAAAGAGTGTTACAATAGACCTGTTCACATGGAAATCAGTTGATATGCCCAGAATCGACCCAAGCGTGGTTTGTCACCATCCAGCATTTGATCTGACCATCAAACCGGTATCTCAGAGAAGAATGGAAGGATGTCAAGGAGAAGAGAAGGACAATGAAAGATGAAGTCTGAAAGCTCGTGAATGTTGGTTTCATTTAGGAGATTAATTATCTGAATTGGTTGGATAATATAGTTATGGTAAATGAGAAATTAGGAAAGTGGCTAATGTGCATGGATTTCACCGACTTGAATAAAGTATGTCCCAAAGATCCTTATCCGCTTCCTCACATTGATCGACTCATCGATGGGGCTTTCGGTTTCTATTTTCTCAGTTTCATGGATGCTTACTCGCGTTACAATCAGATATGAGGTGATACCTTTTGGGCTCAAAAAGGCAGGGCTACCTACCAGAGACTGATGGATATGGTATTCGCTTCCCAGATAAGGAAAATCTTGGAGGTATACGTGGATGATACAGTGAGCAAAACCTCGGAAGACCAAAAACAAATCAAACAATTATAAGAGATGTTTGTATCAATCAGAAGTTACAACATGAGACTAAACCCGGACAAATGTACTTTCAAAGTACAAGCTGGGAAATTCCTTGGGTTTATGTTAACCAATAGAGGAATATAAGCAAACCCATATAAATGTCAAGCAATCATTGATATGTGAAGTCCATCAATAGTAAAATAGGTACAAGATTTAACAAGACGTTTAGTCGCTCTATCTCACTTTTTGTCTTGTGCAAGGGATAAGTCGATCCATTTTTTCATTACGGTGAGGAAATCAACAAAGTTCCGGTGTACAAAAGAGTGTGAAAATGCTTTTAAAGAATTAAAGTGTGTCTTATTTGCACCTCCCACCTTGATGCGACCGGATGAGAACCAACCTTTTATCTTATACCTAGTCGTATCAGATAAGGCTATAAGTTTTGTGTCGGTATAGGAGACATGGGAAGGAGAGAAGTCGACATATTTTGTTAGGCTAAGAAGAGTAGAATTGTGTTACCATAAAATTGAGCATATTGTGTAAGCAATAATAATTATAGCCTGAAAGTTGAGATACTACTTCCAAGGACACCCTATCATTATCAAAACTAGTTACCTTATTAAGCAGGTCTTGAAGAAGCCAGATTTGGCAGGAAGAATGGTAGTTTGGGAGGTAGAGTTGTCAGAATATGATATAAAGATTGTATCTCGGAGTAACATCAAGTATCAAGTGCTTGCCGATTTCCTGATTAAATTAAGTGCTCCTGTTTAAGAAGAATCATCATGCAGGTGGACTTTATATGTGGATAGGTCCTCTAATATTAAAGGAAATGGAGTCGAGATAGTATTAGAGGGACCATGTGACCTGGTCCTAAAATATTCTTTGTGTTTTAATTTTCAGGCTAGCAACAACCAGACGGAGTATAAAACTTTGATTGCAAGAATGAATTTGGCAAAGGAGGTCGAAGTAATTTATTGCATGCCCTATTAATATGTAATTTATTTTTTGTAACCATGAAATTTCATATTGAATACAACTTTTGGATACAACAAAACGAACACAAACACGCCTAAAACAACAACACAAAAAACAAATAAAAAGACTTAACACATCAACGTATCTAAGAGATTACAACCACCAAAACATACATCATAACACGATAACACGGACATCATAGTCAGTTTTAACTGGCTCTCATGCACGATATACTTCGTTATTGTTGAACATCGAAACAAGCCTATCAATTCTTCTAATTTTTTTCATTGTCTTGAATCTCTTCGTCTAACCGATGGATCAAGCTCTTTTCAATATGCTCGAAAGTCTGGGTGTTCCAAAGTAGGATTTTCATCGGAGACTTGAGAATCAAATAACAAACATAACTATCTCTTTTAACAATCATGTTAAATTTTTTGAAGAAAAACTTAAGAATGAAATTAGAAGATGTGTGGGGAGAATGATGGAGAATGAATGATTTATTTATTAAAAAAAATAGTACATATAGGCGCCATGGGATACGATGCCTATCTTTGGCCTATAGTGCATGCATCAGTCCTATTGGTGCATTGGCAGTCAAGACCGATCCAATAAATCCAGAAATCCCATTTTAATTTAAAAATGGATCCATTTTATTTAAATGCTATTAAAATAACATACACAAATATAATTATATTTTAATTAAAATTAAATTTAACTATAATTATTGTGACTTTGAATCATCTCATTTTTTTAATGTATTGAATTTTTATTATAATATGTTATTTTTATTAATGAAAAAAATTATAACTTCTAAAATTTTGGATCCTTTAATATATGGAGCCCTGTGCCGGTAGAATTTATTGTTTTTACACAAGACCGACCATGTTAAAAGTGCATGCACTAGGAGACTATGATACTCTATGCTTATTTAGTAATTGTGTCATTATCATTGGTGCCTCTAATTTGTGTTGATATTTTTTATATTTAAAATATGAATATTCTGATTAATAATGAAAAAAATAATTATTATGATATTTTAATCGAAAAACTTAGTTATTTTAAATATGAAAGGAAGAAAAGGAATCAACAAATATTCTAACAAATCAGATTAGAGATCGAATTGCCAAGACTTATGGATAGTTGATTTTGATCATCATTTTCCTATCACATAAATAATAAAAAGTTATCATTTTTTTTATTTTCAACATAGAAATCATTTTTAACAAAATATATATATTTTAATAGGTTGATGGTGAATTTAACTTGGTGACAAAAATCTTATGCCACACATTTCTCCAAACGAAACCTTCATTGGCCTCCACAAATTTCAGCAACAAATCATTAGTCAAACTTCATACTTCATCATCATACAATAATATATTATCTTCTCTTAAACAAATTGCTTACAAATTACAATAATAATATCAGCATACTCCCTCTAATAAAAATAACTATAACAAATTTCATCCTTTAAAAAAAATATTTAAATATATTTAAATCTTATTTTCTTTTTAATTGTATCCTTTTTTTTTTTGAAAATCGTTAAAAACATTAAAATATAAAAATAAGTAGAGATATATTTAAAATAATAATATTGAATCAAAACAAAATTGACACATTATATACACGTTATAGCTCAAATGATTTTATTTTTATGAGGATAACAAGTATTTGATTCATTAAGATAAATACGTTTTGAATCAGGGCTAAATTAATTCAATTTTTTAAAAGGTACAATATATGATAGTGATTGATTTAATGCGTATATTCTTTTTTCTCATAATTTTTTTATATTATTTATCATGAATTATATGGATATTTGAAAAACATATTGATGAGTTGTTTAAATCGGTAAAAAATTGTGTGAAACTCGTTTAAGGAAAATAAATGAATACGATGGATGTAGGTGTTCTAATTCAAAATTATAATGTATAGATTTAAGATGAATCATTAACCTATTATCTTTATAAACAATACAGATAGATATATCTTACATCATCAAGCAAATAAAATAATAACCATTACAACTCCACCATTATTATTTATTTATACACAAAATGGTAGTAATAACTTCAACTAAAAAACAAAGGCTCCTTCAATCAATGCAAGAACACATCAGCAGACGCCATAATCCGTTGAATCGGATGAGGAATTTGCCACGGCTTAAGCAACGGATCCGGAATCTCCGGAATCTCAACCGATAATCCACTAACTTCTTCAGCGATTTCAAGAATCGAGTTAAGAAACCGCAACCGTTCCGTTAATTCCATAGTCCGAGCTCTGAGAACGCCGTTAGCGGCTTCGTTTTCAATGCACGCTTCTTCCTTGGCTTTTATATCCTCTGCGATTTTCTTGTTCTCGGTTTGTAACCTGTTCGCTTCATCGCTCAGATCCTCCAACTGCTTCTGCTTCCTCAATCGTGATCGTCTCGCGGATTCGCGATTCGAAATCATTCTCTTCCTTTTCCTCTCGTCGATTGTTCCGTCAGATCCTGAACTCGCCGCATGATGAATCGAAGCCATTTAACCTTGTTTTTATTCGATTTTACAATAGAATTATAAAAATAAATAAAAAAGTAACGGAATTGTAAAATTTAGATCTAGTTTTTTTTTTATGAATATGATGATGAATGATTGGGAAGAAGGCGGATAGGGTTAAGATTTTGAGAGGGAGTTCATGAGAAAACGTAGAACCAGTAGAGAAAAACGACGGAGAAAGAGTGCAGGAGACGAATTCGACGCATGAGGGAGGGGTGTGTCATGAGAATTTGAGAAACATTGGAGTGTTTTGCATTAGGTTCTGGGCGATGAAACCCTAGATCTGGTTATTGGAAGGGGAAGAAAGAAATAGGGAAAAATGAATGGTTGGGAGAAAAGATAAGGGAACGGGGGAGGTTGTTTGGAAAGGGGGAGGTTGTTTGGAAAGGGGGAGGTTTTATATTGTTGCAATGATGCAAAGAAGGTAAGAAAACAGGGTGGGGTTAGCTTTTATAGAGAAGACAAAAGGTAATGAACGGTGAGGAAAGGGAGATTTGTTGGTAAGAGAATTATTCAATGCAGGATAGTTTTGTGATGACGACAATTTTTCTCCTCCACTAATCTAATTTGGTGAAGAAGTTCCCATTTGATTTTTATACTTCATATATTTAATTGTGATTTTTTAATACATCCCATGAGTTATTTAGGCATCGTATGAAATTTTACTTATATATGATTTCGGATGTGCAAATTAGAATGCACCACTGCGTTTTTTTTTTTAAACTTCCGGATATGCATATGCGGAAGGTCTCCAGATATGCAGATCGGGAAGAAAAACTGATATATTTGAAACTACATGATAACTCCCTCAATTCTCTCCATTCTCAATCTTTCTTCTTCCACACTCACCTTCACCAGCCTAAAAAAACCTTTCATCGATATCATTTTTCACTCAAAAACTCCAACTTTTTGGTAAAACAAATCAAAGGGAGTAAAAGAAGATTGAATTTCAGATAAATATTATACTCCATTCACTATATTGCTCACATTATGAATTAACATTTCTGAAAAATATGGCTACACGACTTCCGGATGTGCACATCCGGTAGCTATTTAGATGAACATGTTCGGATGTGCACATCCGGAAGAATGTCGGACAATAATAGATTTTAATTTTCAGATTTTATTATTTGGATCTAATTATATATATTTATTGTTATATTATTATTTATAAATAAATATGATGCACCCCGATAACATCTCAAAGGAATTAGTTTCGAAGATTTTCTCCGAAATTGATGGGATTATTGTAAAGTCGGTTGATGTTGGCGGTGACTTTAATAACAAGCAAGACTTTGACGATCGTGAAAGCATGCTCGCATATATTCGTAGGACAACTATTGGCCTTGGTTTTGGTGTGAATATCGAAAGATCGGATAACGATTCAGGTAGAAGAAACGCTTTTGTAAATTTGGGTTGCGAAAGAAACGATAAATATCAAGTTCCTCTACAGAAGTTAAAGAAAGACGACACTGGTAGTAGAAAATGTGAGTGCTATTTTAAGTCACTTGTTCTGTGTTTGAATGGTATGGCCCCGGTGTTGAAATGGATGAGTTTCCCTGAGATGAGTCATCTTATCACATATGCGTATAACATGGTGTGTATTGACTTAACGCGCTAAGAATTTTCCGAAACTTTTTTTCCACTCTGCACCACTGTCCAATCCAAGTGATCGCATGATGTGTATAGGACGACTTTCGAAATCAAGGCATTTTGTAAGAGTTATCTTGAAACCCGGATGTCAAATACCACCTCCATCCTTGCAATGGGCGACACATGTAACCGCAATTGTCGAGTCGTGGTCGGATAGTTTTGTTGAAAGGATGAATGAATTTGATAGATTAAACGAAATTGAAAAAACATCAAATCCGGAAAAGTCAAAAGGTCAAGCTCCGATAGATTTAAACGGAGACTTGTTTTAACTCTTTTGTATAATCGAACGACAAAATATAATTTTTTGAAGTGAAATATTTTGATTTTTATTCATATGTTTTTTTAATGCACTAATATCTTTTATTCCAACAGAATCATTGCATAACATTGTCAATCCTGTTTGAATTATATATCAGTAGAATATCTGGATTTGCAGATACGTGATATGTAACACCCCTTTTCTATACCCCAAATAATCAATTAATCATTTAGGCACAAATTAAAAATTCCATCAGAGTATAATTAAAACATAGTATAAAATAGGCATGTCACATTGTACATGAAATTAAAACATCCAACACCTGCTCATTTAACGATATGCAACAATGGGGTAACTTGCAACAGAGGGATTAAATCCTTACACCCATATCTCAACATTAAAAATAACAACGGAAACTAAACATTAATCAACATCAAACATACACACACACACACACACACACACACACACACACACACACACACATATATATATATATATATATATATATATATATATATAAATATATATATATATATATATATATATATATATAATCAAGTTTGATTCACCAATAATTCATGTTTACAACAACATATATCACAAAGATACATATACAAATGCATCACAAAAAGGCATCAAGCCGACCCTAGCTACCCGGTGCTACATATCAGAGCCGACTGACCAAAAGAATGAAGACACGCTTCACAAAAAGATCTCCAACAAACCTACTCTGCAATGCCTCATAGAGCATCACAAAACAGCAGAAGGGTGAGAAATATTATCATAATAACAATGCATATAATTATATATCTTAGCATATACGCATTTAATACATTCTTACCACAAATCATCTCCAATAACACATATACATCACAATGTATATATATATATATATATATATATATATATATATATATATATATATATATATATATATATATATATATATATATATATATATATCAAGCATATTCATCATGTATACTTCCACTATTTTCATCACTCCACATAAACATACATATTCATGTTTACTCATCAATGCACAAATACAAAGATGACAAAATGCAAATCATAGAGACCAACTCACAACTCTATGCAAATGCAATGCGGTACCGACTCAATCATCTCAAGTTCACTCGGGAACTTATTGGAACCATCGTCCGTTTCCTAAAGTAACTCTCTGTCGGGCATACGATGTTCATCCATTGCTTACACCCCACATGGGCACACAATGTTTATGGATTGCTCACACCCCACACGGGCACACAATCCGATTGCTCACACCCCACACGGGCACACAATCATTTATGATTGAATCACCCATTGCTCACACCCCACATGGGCACACAATGTTTATGGATTGCTCACACCTCACACGGACACACAATCTGATTGCTTACACTCCACACGAGCACACAATCATGTTGTAATCATCACCCACACCCCACATGGGCACACAATGTTACAACAGATTCACATAGAATCCCACAATACAAGAATGCATACATTATGCTTCACATGCAAAATGACTCACAACATTCTTGAAAATGCATACATATTCACAATATAATTATGCATTCATCTCATACAATCACAAACAAACTATACACATTCGCATCAATTACGCCAAACGGCAACGGACTCTTTTACTATCAACATGCATTAATATTCACTTCACGAAATGCATTTATTTGCCGAACGACCACTATACCACAATTAATCCCACGATTCCTTAACTAACATAATTACGTTTATCGGAAAAGTCGGGTAAAAGTCGGGTAAAAATTATATATTTTAGCATCATTAGTTTCTACATATTTTTAGCTTTGAATCGATATGTGGAACGCTAAAAACGGATTCCCGGTTCAAAAGTTATGAAAGAAAACATAATTCTTTAAAAAAACACAATGTTGCCTGAAAGTTATAGTTCGCGGGGCGAACTGGGAAAAATGCTTCAGTTCGCGGGGCGAACTTAGCAGAAATCCCAAAAACACTAGCTACGGGAAAACACTCCAAATCCCCAAAAATCCCTTCTCAAGCTCAACCAAAACAGAAAATTAGTTACCAAACATGCTTGCCATCATACACTAGCTAACATACATCGATTTTATCGAGTTTCAACCATATAAATCATCGATTCTAGGATTTCTCACAAATACCCTAAAACTCACAAACTTCTAAACTCAACCACAACAAGCACACATTCAAAACAATACATATATAATCACATACATTGGTAAGATAACAATATTTCACACCCTTACCCGATTGTTTCGATTCCAAGGAGCAATCTTGAAAATTTTCTAAGTTTTTCCCTTTTTCTCCTCTTCTTTCTTCTTCCTCTTTTCTTTCTCTTCTATTTCTTTTTATCTCTCTTTTTCTTTTCTCTTTCCACTATTATAACTTTCTATTTCTATTTTCTATTTTCTACCAAATATCATTTTCTCTCAAAATATAATTCTACATAAGTTCTAATCTAACATTAATTAGCAAATGTCTAAAATACCCTCCAATCTAATTTTACCCGAAAATTCTCAAAACGGTAAAATAATGTAACTCATCAACATATCACATAAACACACCAATTACATAATTAAACACAATTATCACTCAATTCAAATAAAAGACTCAACAAAAATAGAATAATTGAATCGGGGCGTTACAACTCTCCCCCACTTTAGAAATTTTCGTCCTCGAAAATATTACCTGATTCAAACAACTCTGGATACGACTCTCGCATCCCACTCTCTAATTCCCAAGTCATATTGCCTTCCGCAGCGCCTCCCCACGCTACTTTCACAAGCGCAATATCCTTGCCTCTTAGCTTCTTGACTTCACGGTCTAAAATCCTAATCGGTAAAGCTTCCACCGTAACATTATCTCTTACTTCAACCTTGTCCATAGGAATAACATGTGACGGATCCGGAACATACTTCCGAAGTTGCGAAATATGGAACAAATCATGCAAATTCAAAAGATTCGGTGGCAACGCTATACAGTAAGCCACAACTTCAACTCGTGCGGTAATCTGATACGGTCCAATAAAACAAGAAGTCAACTTCTTCGACTTCAAAGCATGACCCACACCCGTAACTGGTGTAACTCTCAAAAACACATGGTCGCATTCCTGAAACTCAAGATCTTTCCTTCTCTTGTCATGATAGCTCTTTTGTCTATTTATAGAAGCTCTCATCTTCTCCTGAATAAACTTCACCTTCTCCGTCGTTTGTTGTACCATCTCCGGTCCAACTACCATTCTCTCACCGGTTTCATGCCAACACAAAGGTGTTCAACATCTCCGGCCATACAAAGCCTCAATTGGTGCCATACCTATACTCGAATGAAAACTATTATTGTAGGTGAACTCAATCAACACTAAATAACTATCCCAAGCACCACCTAGCTCTAGCACACAAGCACGCAACAAATCATCCAACGATCGAATTGTCCTCTCGGTTTGACCGTCCGTCTGTGGATGATAAGTTGAACTCAATCTTAGCTTAGAACCCAAATCCTTTTGCAAACTCTCCCAGAACCTCAATGTAAATCTAGGATCTCTATCCGATACAATACTCTTAGGAACTCCGTGCAACTTCACAACCACAAAAACATAAATCTCGGCTAACTTCTCCAAAGGATAACTAATATTAATTGGAATAAAGTGAGCAGATTTAGTAAGCCTATCAACAATCACCCAAACAACATTATGACCTCTTTGCGTATTCGGCAATCCCGTAACAAAATTCATCGATATACTGTCATATTTCCATTATGGAATATCCAATGGTTGCATCAAACCACTAGGCTTCTGATGTTCTACCTTAGACTTCTGACAAGTCAAACACGCATACACAAAATTATCTACATCTTTATTTAATCCGGACCACCAAAAGATCTTCTTCAAATCTCGATACATCTTATTCGCTCCCGGATGAATACTTAAGTTACTTCGGTGTCCCTTTTCCAATGTCATCTTTTTCAACTCCACATCATCGGGAATACAAATACGGCCACAAAATCTCAAAACTCCAAAATTATCAACCTTGAAATCCTCATTCTCATTCATCATCAAATCAACAAACTTCAAATCCAACTTTTGCTTTTCACATACGGTTGCAAGAAAATCATTAATAACATGTAGCATACCAAGTCTCACACTTCTCGGCGTCATTTCACAAACTAAACTCAAGTCTCTAAAATTCTCCAAAAGTTCCCATTCTCTCGTCATCAACGCGAACACATGTAACAACTTCCGACTTAAGGCATCGTCCACCACGTTTGCCTTACCCGGATGGTAATTCAAACCAAAATCATAATCCTTCAAAAGCTCTAACCACCTTCTTTGTCTCATGTTCAATTCCTTTTGATCAAATAAATACTTCAAACTCTTGTGATCACTAAAAACTTTGAATCTTGCACCATAAAGGTAATGCCTCCAAATTTTCAAAACAAACACCACGGCCGCTAACTCCAAATCATGCATAGGATAATTCTTTTCATGCACTCTCAATTGTCTTGAAGCATAAGCCACAAAATTTTCATCTTGCATCAAAACACCACCTAACCCAAACAATGAAGCATCACAAAACACCACAAATGGTTTTGTCGGATTTGGTAAAATCAAGATCGGAGTCGTTGTTAACCTTCTCTTAAGTTCAATGAAAATCTCTTCATAATGAATATCCTAAATGAAAGTCTTTCCCTTACAAGTCAATTGCGTTAACGGAAGTGCCAACTTTGAAAATCCCTCAATAAACCTCCGATAATAACCCGCCAAGCCTAAAAAGCTTCGAATCTCCGTAACCGACCTAGGAACTTCCCATTGCATTACCACATCAATATTGGATGGATCAACACTAATGCCACCATCGGAAATGACATGTCCAAGAAAACTTACTTTCGAAAACCAAAACTCATATTTCGACAACTTAGCATACAATTGTCTCTCTTTCAAAAGTTGTAACACGATCCTTAAATGCTCTTCATGCTCCTCTTGAGACTTAGAATAAATCAAAATATCATCGATGAACACAACCACAAAACGATCCAACTGGTCATGAAAAATACGGTTCATGTATTCCATAAACACACCTGGCACATTAGAAACTCCGAATGGCATCACGGAATATTTGTAATGACCATATTGTGTCCTAAAAGTCGTCTTTTGAATATCCTCTTCTTTCACACGAATCTGGTGATATCCTGATCTCAAATCAGTCTTACTCAAAACACGTGCACCAACCAATTGGTCCATCAAATCATCTATCCTTGGAAGCGGATACTTGTTCTTAATTGTTGTTCAACTGTCGATAATCAATGCATAACCGCATACTCCCATCCTTCTTCTTTACCAACAATATCGGAGCACCCCAAGGAGAAACACTTGGCCTAATAAATCTCTTGTCTAACAATTCATTCAATTGTTTCTTCAACTCTACCAACTCTGATGCTGACATACGATACGGTGCCATCGAAATCGGTCTAGTACCCGGAACTAGATCAATAGAAAACTCAACTTCTCTTTCCGACGGTACATCCTTAATATCCTCCGAAAACACTTTTGGAAAATCACACACCACTGGGAACCCATTGAGTTCAACTTCACTCTCCACCAACAATGTTGCAAATAAACCAAACAATTGAGCTTTGTTTGCCAAAAGTTTCTTCAACTCTTTAGTGGATAGGAAACTCTCATCTTCAACATAATACAAAGAAGGAAACCTTACTAACTTCTGGTAGCAATCTATATGAACTCGATTAAATTGCAACCAGTTCATACCCAAGATTACGTCTAAACCCTCCAACGGCAAACAAACTAAATCCATAACAAAATCTTTACCATACATGGTCAAAGAACAACTTACACACACCAAAGAAGTAGTTACTAACCCTGAAGCAGGAGTCTCAATAACCATCTCACCACCCCAAGAAAACATAAACAAATTCAAACGTTTAGCGCACTCAAGAGAAATGAACGAATGAGTCGCTCCCGTATCAATAATAGTAACTAAAGGTGTATTATTAATAAAACATGTACCTTTAATCAAACAGTCTGCACTAGTAGTGTCCTTCCATGCTAATGCAAACACCTTTCCGCCCGCTTGAGCTTGCTTCGGATTAGTACACTTAGTACTAATGTGACCCACTTCTCCATAATTGAAACACTTCACAACATTCCTTCTACACTCGGTAGTAGCATGTCCAAGACCTCCACAGTTTGAACATTTCACTATGTTCTTCCTACACTCAAAAGACTTATGACCCAAATCACCACACGTGTAACACTTAACGGGACCGGAACCTCCTCCTCCATATCTCTTATCAGAGTTTCCCATATGCTTGCCCTTATCAGCGGGTGTCATATAAGGTTCACTTATAGCTTGTTGCTTTCCTTTCCTCTCATTCAAACTCTTGTAATGTGTATAACGAGCTTTGTTATCTTCCTCGAAAATTCTACAACATTCTGTCAAATCCGAAAACCTTCTTATTCTTTGATATCCCACAACTTGCTTAATCTCGGGACGCAAACCATTCTCATACTTAATACACTTCGAGAACTCAGCAGTAGTAGCAGCATAGTGAGGATGAAATTGAACCAACTCCACAAACTTAGCAGTATAGTTCACCACAGACATACTACCTTGTTTCAGTTCAAGGAACTCCATCTCCTTCTTCCCTTTCATACTTTCAGGGTAATACTTCCCAAGAACTCAATACGAAATAACTCCCAAGTTATCTCTTCATCTTCTTCCTCAAGAGCTAGACTTCTAACGACCCATCAATCGTCGGCTTCTTCCTTCAGCATGTGAGATCCAAGCCTCACTTTACTCTCTTCAGCATAATCCATGACTCTGAAGATTCTTTCAATCTCTTTCAACCAATTATGAGCACCGTCGGGATCAAATATTCCTTTGAAGACCGGTGGTTGATTCTTCCTGAACTCATCATTAGCATTCACATTCGGCGCACCCTGCACCGCCCTAGCCATTGCTTCGAAAGCAGCAGCCATCGCATTGTCATTTCTACCATCCATATTCTGATCATTCCTAAAAACAGCAACAAGATTAAACAAAAGTTAAACCATCACAACAACAAAACAGACACAACTGACTCGACATTGGCTCGACACTGGCTCTGATACCATTTAATGTAACACCCCCTTTTTATACCCCCAAATAATCAATTAATCATTTAGGCACAAATTAAAAATACCATAAGAGTAAAATTAAAACATATTATAAAAGAGACATGTTACATTATACATGAAATTAAAACATCCAACACCTGCTCATTTAATGATATGCAACAAGGAGGTAACTTGCAACAGAGGGATTAAATCCTTACACCCATATCTCAACATTAAAAATAACAGCGGAAACTAAACATTAATCAACATCAAACATATATATATATATATATATATATATATATATATATATATATATATATATATATAATCAAGTTTGATTCACCAATAATTCATGTTTACAACAGCATATATCACCAAGATACATATACAAATGCATCACAAAAAGGCATCAAGCCGACCCTAGCTACCCGGTGCTATATATCAGAGCCGATTGACCAAAAGAATGAAGACACGCTTCACAAAAAGACCTCCAGCAAACCTACTCTGCAATGCCTCATAGAGCATCATAAAACAACAAAAGGGTGAGAAATATTATCATAATAACAATGCATATAATTATATATCTTAGCATATAAATACACATTTAATACATTCTCATCATAAATCATCTCCAATCACACATATACATCACAATGTATAAATATCCATATATATATATATATATATATATATATATATATATATATATATATATATATATATATATATATATATATATATATATATATATATATATATATATATATATAAATCAGGCATATTCATCATGCATACTTCCACCATTTCCATCACTCCACATAAACATACATATTCATGTTTACCCATCAATGCACAAATACAAAGATGACAAAATGCAAATCATAGAGACTGACTCACGACTCTATGCAAATGCAATACGGTACCAACTCAATCATCTCAAGTCCACTCAGGAACTTATTGGAACCATCGCTCGTTACCTAAAGTAACTCCCCGTCGGGCATACGATGTTAACCCAATGCTCACACCCCACAAGGACACACAATGTTTATGGATTGCTCACACCCCACACGGGCACACAATCCGATTGCTCACACCTCACACGGGCACACAATCATTTGTGATTAAATCACACATTGCTCACACCCCACATGGGCACACAATGTTTATGGATTGCTCACACCTCACACGGGCACACAATCTGATTGCTCACACCCCACACGGGCACACAATCATGTTGTAATCATCGCTCACACCCCATATGGGTACACGATGTTACAACAGATTCACATAGAATCCCACAATACAAGAATGCATACATTATGCTTCACATGCAAAATGATCCACAACATTCTTGAAAATGCATACATATTCACAATATAATTATGCATTCATCTCATACAATCATAAACAAACTATACACATGTGCATCAATTACGCCAAACGGCAACGAACTCTTTCACTATCAACATGCATTAATATTCACTTCACGAAATGCATTTATTTGCCAAACAACCACTATACCACAATCAATCCCACAATTCCTTAACTAACATAATTACGTTTTATTGGAAAAGTCGGCCAAAAGTCGGCTAAAACTTACATATTTTAGCATCATTAGTTTCTACATATTTTTAACTTTGAATCGATATGTGGAATGCTAAAAACGGATTCCCGGTTCAAAAGTTATGAAAGAAAACATAATTCTTTTTATAAAAAAACACAATGCTGCCTAAAAGTTACAGTTCGTGGGGCGAACTGGGAAAAATGCTTTAGTTCGCGGGGTGAACTATGTTCGCGGGGCGAACTTAGCAGAAATCCCAAAAACACTAGCTACGGGAAAACACTCCAAATCCCCCAAAATCCCTTCTCAAGCTCAACCAAAACAGAAAATTAGTTACCAAACATGCTTGCCATCATACACTAGCTAACATACATTGATTTTATCGAGTTTCAACCGTTTAAATCATTGATTCTAGGATTTCTCACAAATACCCTAAAACTCACAAACTTCTAAACTCAACCACAACAAGCACACATTTAAAACAACACATACATAATCACATACATTGGTAAGATAACAATATTTCACACCCTTACCCGATTGTTTCGATTCCTAGAAGCAATCTTGAAGAATTTCCAAGCTTTTCCCTTTTTCTCCTCTTCTTTCTTCTTCCTCTTTTCTTTCTCTTATATTTCTTTCTATCTCTCTTTTTCTTTTCTCTTTCCACTCTTATAACTTTCTATTTCTATTTTCTATTTTCTACCAATATCATTTTCTCTCAAAATATAATTCTACATAATTTCTAATCTAACATTAATTAACAAATGTCTAAAATACTCTCCAATCTAATTTTACCCAAAAATTCTACAAACGGTAAAATAATATAACTCATCAACATATCACATAGACACATCAATTTCATAATTAAAACAATTATCACCCAATTCAAATAAAAGACTCAACAAAAATGGAATTATTGAATCGGGGTATTACATGAGAGTTCTGGAACATGTAATTATAGGGTGTTTCTGGATCTGTAAATCCGGAAAGAAACTAGGCAGAATTTACTTAGGTTTTCTATAAATTAGGCGTTTCATTTGATATCTTTCACACAAACATTAAATGTCTCAATTGTATGAAATCAAGATCCGTTGGTGTGACGCAAGTGTCTCCTATAGCAACGGTAAAACACTCGGTCGCACGTTTAAGCTAATGGAGCACCAATCCATCGAAGAGATCATTTACGAGATTAAACATCTTCTACCTTACCAAGACAAACAAAAAGTTGCGAAGCTTGAGTATCGTTCACCTTCGGTTGACAACAAAGGGAATGTCGCTCACAACATTATTGAGCTCAAGAATCCAAAGAATGTTAGAGCGACGTGGAAAACTTGTTTTCGGTACGAAGAATGATTCATACTCGAGTTTGAGGCTACCGTCCGAAAAACGATCGATCATATCTTAGAGATGTGCAAGCATCCACCGGGTTATTGATCTATGTAATAGTTAAATTTTTGTCGATGTAATGACGAATTAAATGTAATCTGATGGTATCAATGTGAGAAATGCTGGAATTATGTTATTTTGTATTGGTTTTCTTCCTAATTTGCACATGCGAAATGTTTCTGGATGTGCACGTCCGGAAAAAACTGAAGAAAAAAAAAGGGTGCATCCCGATTTGCACATTCGAAAACCAGGGGTATTTTTGGAAGCACGCAAGGTGCCTAAGTAACTCACGGGGTGTATTAAAAAATCTTAATTTAGTTTGTACATGTTTTGTTTCTTAGCATTTCATATGCACCGATGTTGAGTATGCAATTAGAGAACTATACTTCCTAATTAAACTCCTAAATTGGTAACACCCACATTTTAGATCATTCTACGCCCATATTATACTCGATAATTGGTCTCATGGTTGGTCTTTTGACAAAGTCTTGCAACTTAAAAAATTGAAAATATTAGTAACCATAATCCAAAAGGAATGTACAATAGACCATATACTTTCAATGGCGAGAACTATGTGTATTAGAAATATAACATGTATGTAAACTTGATGTCGGTTGATAATATGCTTTGGGTAGCCATTGAAAACATCAATCCCTAAAATGGTCGCTGATAGTGTAACTACTATATAAAGTCCTCAAAGGATTGGAATGATGAAGATACTAAGAAATCCTCTTATGATTTGAAAGCGAGGCACTTACTTATTTAAACGTTAAGCACAAATATGTGTTTTATCAGCAATTCATAAACCCAACGATCGTTGATACTGCCAGCTCTCAAACACTAGCCTGTATTGGTATCTCAAGACAACAAACAAAGGGCTCCTCCAATGGGCCCGTTTCCTCAGTTTGCATATAGTGATCATCATCACATAGCATCCTCAAAACACTTAGCATATCCATCCAAAATGGATCATTACGTCAAATAAAAATCAAGCATATGCATACGAAGCATAAAACAGGTTTGATACTTTGCATGAATTCCCAAATCAACCGTTAAGATAATAATACATCCCCACAAAATGTCAATCCCATTTTCCAGTAGATATTTCAATAACTCCCCAAGCAGGTGTCTTAATTAATCCCCCAGCAGATGGACCTACGCAAGGACTACCATCTCAACCCCCAACAAACCCATACAATATGTTACTTTCTATCAATCCCCAAGGTCATTGATCATACATCAATATTTCCATTTTTTAATATTTATTCCCCAGCGGAATCACTCCTCTTTACCTTTCTTGAGGTGTAGATCATACGTCGATCTTACCACCCTATTTACCATTTGTTCCCCATTGGAGTCACCATGTCTTTATTTATTTTTAGTCATAGATTACACATTAGTCTTAACCTCCATCAACCCATTTTTGACACTCGTCCATGTCGATATCTTTTTCAATACCCGTCCGTATTGGTTTTCGACACTCGTCTGTGTCACTTTTTTCTTCTGGGTCGTAAATCCATTAATTTTTACTCCCTGTTTATATCTTTTTAAGTCGTGGATTCTTTGATCTTACTTCTTCCTTACTCCCCTCTCATATTTCTTGAGTTGTAAATCTGTTGATATTACGTCTCTATTTCTTTTTGATTCGTAGATTTGTTGATCTTACGCCCTTTCTTTAGATTCGTTGATCATTTTCTTTCAGAGTCGTAGATCCGTTTATCCTACTTTTTTATTTATATTTGTTGATTTTTTCGTTGGAGCCGTGAATCCATTGACGCTGCTCCTCTTTACTAGGATTTGAGTCGTAAACCGTCGTTTACATGGATGTGAATCATTAACTATTCTTTACCTGGACTTGAGTCGAATTTGAGTCATAAATCGTTTTTTGCAGGGATTTGAGTCGTAAGTTGTTGCTTGCCCAAATTTGAGTCGTTATTCGTTCTTTACCTGGATTCGAGTCGGATTTGAGTTATAAACCATTGTTTGCATGGATTTGAGTCGTAAGTTGTTGCTTGCATGAATTTTAGTTGTGAACCATACAAAATACGTAACCGCACTGTTAACAAGTTTATTGTTGCCTCGTAGTGTCGTAAATCTTACGTGATATGCGACTGTTGTGTGTTAGGTTCTATAATGTGTTAATAAATAGTTTAGTTTTTGGCACCTTTCGAATGCTTTATATGATAATCAATGCTTTTTCCCGTTGTTTCCGGTAATTATTGGTAGTTTAGTTTTAATGCATTTATAGACTTAGTTATTTAACTCTTGTGTTCATAATTATAGGTTTTACCATTGGAAAGGAAAGTTTGAAGCATGGAAGGATCTTTGGAAGCTTTTTGAAGAAATTCATTTTTTAAAGCATGCTACTAGCCCGCTAAGCGCGCTTCTAGCCCAAGACAACACTAAGTTCCAAGGAATTTCCCACTTAGCGCGGTCATGACCCCGATAACCAAATGACAGCGTGCTCTGCAATTTCCACCCCCTTTAAATAGCTCATTTTAGCATTTTGGATTGCATCCTTTATATTTTCTTAGACTTACAACGTTGTAAACAGTGTAACATCTATTTTTCAAAGATTCAACGCATCAATAGTCAGGAGATCTTTATTGATGCTTTATTATCTTCTCTCATTTCTTGTTTCTGAAGTAAATATGTCTATGGATAGCTAAATACATATTGTGCCAAGATTAGAAGGTAGACTTTTCTTCTTTTGTATGTATAGTTGTTGATGTAAACTCTTGGACCTTTGGATGATGAATATATGGTGGAAAATCTTGCTTTTATGATATATTCTTTATGTTGATCATGATTGAGAAATGTGTTCCAACTTCTTACCTAGGTTTTTCATCCATTAATGGAAATAGGCTAGAGATAGTTATATGATTTGATGTTCAAAATTATATGACAGCGCGCTTAGCGCACTCTGCGATTTCCACCCCCTTTAAATAGCTCATTTTAGCATTTTGGCTCTCATCCTTTATATTTTCTTAGACTTAAAACGTTGTAAACAAGGTAACATCTATTTTTCGAAGATTCAACGCATCAATAGGCGGGAGATCGTCGTTGATGCTTTATTTTCTTCTCTCATTTCTTGTTTCTGAAGTAACTATGTCTATGGATAGCTAAATCCATATTGTGCCAAGATTAGAAGGTAGACTTTCCTTCTTTTGTATATATAGTTGTTGATGTAAGCTCTTGAACCTTTGGATGATGAATATATGGTGAAAAATCTTTCTTTTATGATATATTATTTGTGTTGATCATGATTGAGAAATGTGTTCTAACTCTTTACCTAGGTTTTTCATCCATTAATGGAAATAGGCTAGAGATAGTTATATGATTTGATGTTAAAAATTATTGAACTTGAATGTTATAATTTTGATAGTTTGAGTGGGAAATCATCAAAGGATCAAAATGGTAAATCTCACAATATGTGTTAGAGATAAACATATTGAGATGATATGTGATTGTATTTATCATCTAAATGAGTTCATCCGTTTTATCGATTATATTCGTACAAATTGGTTTGTCGAACTCTAATCTTGGCATGTTTTATTAAACCTTTCAAAACCGATACTTTTACTGTTACATTTTAGAAGTTATGCAAACGAAATGTTACCCTGAAACAAACCCTTTCGTTATGATAAGCTTAAAACGATTACGACTGTAAAACGACGGTAATATCTAGAAACAATCTTCGTGGAACAATAAACAAAAACCCTACTCCATCTATATTCAAAAAAATTGACGTCTTTGTCGGGGATTATTAATTGATATTGCAAGCATTGCAATAGTTGTGAAGTTTTAGGCTTGTATAACTTTTTTTTGTACTTGTTAATTTGTTTTGTTAAGTTTTTGCAAACTCTATTTATGCGAGGAAAACTTTCCACAGACTAACTTCTTTTTGATCCTGAGATTGAAAGAACCACAAGGAAGTTAAATAACAAGACAAGACGGAGGAGGGAACTTGCCAAGGAACGAAGAGCACAAGGAGAAAGTTCTACTTTACACCACTTACACCACCACATTTCACAGTGATCATGGCAGAGAATCCACCACCACCACCACCATTTATTTTAATGTCATGTACCAACAGTCCAAGACACAATGCGCAATTCGCGCGTAATTTGACAAATGGACGACAAGCAAAAATGAAGACTGGGATTCTCTAGACCTTATATGGTAATCCTTTTATGGGTATGTACCATGAAGATCCATTTGGGAATCTTACAAAGTTTTATGAGATAGTCGGTGCGGCCGGAGTGGATGAGAACCAAGAAGAGAAACTATTCAAAATATTGTTCCCACATTATTTAATAGGAAAAGAAAAAGAATGGTATCTCGATCAACCCACTACCGTGATGACAAATTGGAATGTGTTGGAAGAAAAGTTCTTAGAGAGATTTTTCCCACATTATCGTTACATGGACGCTAAAACATCTATTTTTGTATTTTCATAAGGTGCTAATGAGTCTCTTAATGAGGATTAGGAGCGATACAAATCTATGATACGAAAGTGAAAGGGACATGGTTTCGATGAATTAACTCAAGTCCAAAACTCTTCTTGATGCTACTTCAAGCGTTTATTTATTATCAAAGAGCTCGGAGGAAGCGGTTAAAATAATTAATCGGATGGATCTAAATGATTTGCAAGGGCAACATAATAGAGCAACAACACCAAAGAAGGCAGGGTTAATTGAATTAGGGACAAATGATGTGATCCTAGCTTAGAAAAAATTGCTTTCACAATAAGTGGAGCTTTTGACGCAACAAATGTCAAAGCTTCCACAACAAATCAAAGAATTGCAAGGTATTATGTGTAGTTCTCATCAAGTTGCTAGTTGTGAGCTTTGTAAATACAATCACCATACCGACTTTTGTCCTCCCATTAATGAAGAAGTGAATTTCATGGGCAACCAAAATCAAAAACAAGGATATCAACAAAGACAACAACAATATCAACAAAATTATCAACCATACCAAAATCAAGGGTATCAACAACAAGGTAACTATCAAAATCACAATCAGCGATGGATGTCGAATGTTGGTTCTTCTACCCGACAAAATCCATATCAACCTTCACCACCTCCGGTTGCAACTTCAAAGTTGGAAGATACTCTTAGCCAATTCATTCAAATGTTTATGGATAACCAAAAGTGTAGCTATGCGGCGATAAAGAATCTAGAGAATCAAGTTGGGCAACTTGCGAAACAAATAGTTGAACAACAACCAGGTCCTTCATTCTCCTCAAATACTCAACTAAACCCAAAGGAGAATTGTAAAGAAATTGTTACTAGGAGGGGGAAATAGTTAGCTAAAGAAAATGACAAAGTTGTGGATGGAGAAAAGATTGATGGTATTATTGAGGAGGATAATGATGAATAAGTAGTTGAAAAGAATGATGAAAATATTGTTGTAGTTGAAAAGAAAAATGAAATTGTTGTTGAAGTTGAAAATGATAGTGAGGAGGAAGTGAAGAAAAAAGAGAAACACGTGAGAGTTAAGAAGGGGAAGGAGAAGATGAATCTGATTTTGGCTCAAAATATGCTTTACCCTCATGTGCTGACGAAGAAAGACAATGATCGGCAATACTCAAAATTCATGGATATCTTTAAAAAATTACAGATCAACGTCCCATTTTCCGAAGCTCTAGAGAAAATGCCAAAGTACGCCAAATTATTGAAGGATATTCTTACAAAGTGGCGGAAATATACCGAGCCGGAAACCGTAATTCTTGCGGCAAATTGTAGCACAATTAATCAAAGAACTCTTCCGAAGAAAGAAGGCGATCCAGGTCGAGTTACCTTACTTGTTACGATTGGTAATGTCTTTGTTGGAAATGACCTTATTTATTTGGGCTTAAGCATTAATCTTATTCCTTTGTCAATTTTGAAAAGGCCTGGGAACATTGAAATTAAGGACATCTGGATGACATTGTAATTGGCAGACAAATCCACCACTCATCCGATTGGAATGGCGAGATATGTGTTGGTAAAAGTTGACAAATTTTTCTTCCTGGTGGACTTCATTGTAATTTATATGAAGAGGATGGCGATGCTCGCTTAATTTTTGGTCGACCTTTTATGACGACCGCACACATGATGATAGATGTGGATGATGGCATTTTGAAAGTGATGGGTGTTAATGAAGAAGTGTCATTTAATCCATTTGAAACAATGAAGCATTCGAAGGACAAGAATGATTTCTTCCACATTGATGCATCGAAGAAGGCAATTTTTGAAGTGGCAAAACAAGCTCATGTGGACTCTCCCTTAGAAAGAGAACTTAGTGAGTCTTTTGATATACTTACTAGCAAGGAGGATAGGGAACTTGGTGAATGTTTGAAAGAGCTAGAGTCTCTTAAAGAATTGAAACCTTGGGAAGTTGAGAAAGATGAGTTGAAGAAAGATGAGATTGATGAGAAAGTGCAACTTGAATTTAAGGTGTTACCTTCTAACTCGAAGTATGCATTTCTTGATGAAAGTTGCAACAAACCAGTGATTATTAGTAGCATGTTGTCAATCAATGAAGAAACATGTTTGATTCAATTGCTAAAAAGAAATCAAGAAGCTTTAGGGTGGATGCTTTACGATTTCAAAGGAATCAGTCCATCTTATTGCATCCACAAGATTCTTATGGAAGAGGATTTCAAAGCGGTAGCTCAACCACAACGCCGCTTGAATCCTACGATGAAGGAAGTTGTTCGTAAAAAGGTGGTTAAGCTTTTGGATGCGGGAATGATCTACCCGATCTTGGATAGTCCATGGGTAAGCCTCGTGCACGTTGTTCCGAAGAAGGGTGGCATGACCGTAATCCACAACGAAAAGAATGAGCTCATTCCGACAAAGATTATTTTGGGGTGGAGAATGTGCATAGACTATAGACGGTTGAACACCGTAACGAGAAAAGACCATTTTCCACTCTCATTCATGGACCAAATGCTTGAGAGATTATCCAAACAACAATTCTATTGTTTCTTAGATGGTTATTCGTGGCACAACCAAATTGAAGTTGACCTGGGTGATCATGAGAAGACGGTGTTCACTTGTACCTTTGGTACTTTTGCTTACCGAATGATGCCTTTTGGACTTTGTAATGCTCCGACTACTTTCCAAAGGTGCTTATAAGCTATCTTTTCCTACCTAATAGAGAAAATGATGAAGGTGTTTATGGATGACTTGTTTGTGTTTGGAGCATCATTTGAATTATGCTTGAAAATTTTGGAAACGGTGCTTGAAAGGTGTGTGAAGACCAACTTGGTTTAAATTGGGAGAAATGCCACTTAATGGTAACAAAGGGAATTGTGCTTGGCCACAAGGTTTCTTCCAAAGGCTTTGAAGTTGATAAATAAAATATTGAAGTCATCGAAAAGTTGCCTCCTCCAACCAACATTAAGGGAATCCATAGCTTTTTGGGGCACAAGGGGTTCTATAGGCGGTTCATCAAGGATTTTGTGAAGGTTGTTAGGCTGTTGAGCAATTTTCTCAACAAAGATCAGATATTATTCTTTGATGATAATTGTCTTAGCGCTTTCCAAGTTTTAAAGGAAAAACTCATTACCGCTCCTATAATCATCGCACCAAACTAGACTTTAAATTTTGAACTTATGTGCGATGTGAGTGATTATGTTGTTGGAGTGGTATTGGGACAAAGGAAGGACAAAACCTTTCATACCATACATTATGTTGGCAAAGTGTTAAATGAGGTGCAAATTAATTACGCTAAAACGGGAAAATAATTGCTTGCGATAGTGTATGCGCTTGAAAAGTTTTGTTCTTACCTCATTGGTTCTAAAGTGGTGGTCTACATGGGTCACTCGACGATAAAGTATTTGCTTACCAAACCAGATTCAAAGCAAAGGCTCATCCGGTGGATCCTTTTACTCCAAGAGTTTGATTTGGAAATAAAAGATAAAAAGGGATCCGAGAATTTGGTAGCAGATCATTTGTCATGGTTAATCAATGTAGATGTCACCAAATCTGAAAAGGAAATCCTGGAGAATTTCCTGATGAAAAACTTTTTTGAGTCCAAGTTAGGTCGTGGTTCGCGGATTTTGCAAATCACAAGGAAACTGGTTGGGTGCCCGAGGACCTAACTTGGAACCAAAAAAGGAAGTTCCTCTCAAATGCAAATAACTATGTGAGGGATGATACTTAGTTATTCAAGTTAGGAGGGGATAACTTATTAAGAAGATGTGTAACAAATGATGAAACACAAAGCATTTCTCTGGTATTGTCACAACTCGTCCTACGAAGGACATTTTAATGGTGTGAGAACGGCCACAAAAGTCCTTCAATCAGGATTTTATTGGCCGATTCGTTTCAAAGACACAAATCTTCATGTGCCTAGTTGTGATGCTTGCCAAAGAATGGTTGGAAATAGGAAAAGGGATGAAATGCCCCTTCGAAATTTGCAAGAGGTGGAATTTTTTTATTGTTGGGGTATTGACTTTGTTGGATCATTCCCATCATCTTTTACCAATGAATACATCCTTGTGGTGGTTGATTATGTTCCAAAGTGGGTTGAAGCGATTGCTTCACTTAAGGCCAATGAAAAAACGGTGATCAAATTTCTTAAGAAAATTTTTTTCTCCCATTTTGGCACTCCGAGGGTTCTTAATAGTGATGGAGGGTTACACTTTTGCAACACACCACTTGAAAATGTCTTAAAACATCATGGTGTGACGCACAAAATGGAGACCCCTTACCACCCACAGACAAACGGTCAAGCCGAGGTGTCGAATCGTGAGATTAAAAGGATTTTGGAAAAAACTGTGTCGAGTTCGAAAGGATTGGTCGCAAAAGTTGGATGAAGCTTTGTGGGTGTATCGTACCGCATACAAAGCTCCAATTAACTTAACTCCATTTCAAATGGTTTATGGAAATACATGCCATTTACCCATTAAGATGAAGCATAGGGCTTTGTGGGTCTTGAAGTTTTTAAACTTTGACCAAGAATCAGCTGGAGAGAAAAGGAAGGTGCAACTTCTTGAATTGGAAGAGATGTACAATGCCGTATACCATTCAAGTTGGTTGTACAAAGAGAAAGTGAAAAATTATCATGACAAGAAGATCCGACAAAAAAAAATTTAAAGTCATCCAAATGGTACTTCTGTTCAATTCCCGGTTGACACTTTTTCCAGGAAAGTTGAAATCAAAGTGATTCGGACCTTTCCTTGTCAAGGAAGTAAAGAGCTATGGTGCGATAGTGATCAAAGACTTGCAGAAGAAGGATAGTTGGGCCGTTAACGGCTAACGATTGAAAATATACCTTGGAGGCAATTTTGATTGGGAAAACTATTTTGTTCTCCTCGATGATCGTTGATCATCTTGGACCGTCGAGTTTATCCGATGTTAAACAAGCGCCCGTTGGGAGGCACCCAAATTTTGTAAGTTTTTATTGTAATTTTTGTCAATTTACTATTTAAACGTATTTTGCATGTTGGAAAATGAGATTTTGGGTTGCTGGAAGTATTTGTGGTGTAGCAGAAGCTCGTTAAGCGTGCAGAAGCCCGCTAAGCATGCTCTGAGAAAAAACAACCTCATACTTCCAGTGAGCAGCCCGCTAAGCGCGGACATGAGCCTGCTTAGCGTGGTCTGCAAAAAAAATTAAAAAATTTGAAACTGGGCCCATATGTGCTGACCTGACCCAATTCTGTGTTAAGTGAGAGTAAAGGAATTAAGGTTGCCTCATTCAAACCTTTTTCCACAAAAATTCAAACGTTTCCCCTATTTTCTTCTTCAACTTTGTGAAAGTTTCTAGATTAATTCGTGTTGGTTTCTTCTTCTCCATTTTCAAGCACGAATTCCACCATTGCCTAACTGTAAGTTACTTTGTTCTTTAATTTTTCGTGAAAAACCCATTTTGGGTAAAATGTTACCTTGTTCATAAGTTTTTCTTCTTGTTATTTATGGTTCTTTGCACATTTCATCTTTACCCATCACTTTGATGCTTAGTTAGTTGATGCACGTGGTTAGGATTTTGACAACAAATTAGAAATTAGGGCAACAACTTAGAAATTAGGATTTAAATTAGGATTATGTTGTAAATATTTGTGTTTATCTTGCCTCCTTATTTCTTTGAGACCTTTAGAAGTGGTTTTAATCCATTGGAATTCCTCAATTACATAGGGTAATTTTATGCAAATCGTAAAGCCCGCTTAGCGCGCTCCTGCGCGCTTAGCGCGGTCTGGGATTCTGATGAATTTTTCCCCTTTTCAAAAAAATATTTTGACTTCGAGGGTTGATTCCTCGTAGTTGTTTAAGAATTTAGTTGTATTTTAATATTGTTTTGTTAACGTATCTGTCGGTTTGTGGATGTTTCACTTTATTTTGCAGATGTCAGGGAGAAAGAAACCATGTGTCGATTCGACCTCGTCTGCAGCTAGGCGTCCTCCAGCTGTAACTTTTGATCGCAACAGTTTATTTTTCCGGCCCAGCATGCACGTTACCAACAATTAGAAAGAAGAACTATTTTGCCAAATCGGTGATAAGTGCCAATTTGTGTTAATATGTAGTATAGTTTTTGGCACTTTTCAAGAGCTTATTTGGATTTCTAATGCTTTTTCCCGTTGTTTCCGGTTAATTTTCGTAGTTTAGTTTATTTGCTTCAATAGTATAGTTTATTTAAATTTTGTTTTTATATGTTTAGTTTTCACCATTGCAATGAAGAAAGCAAATCATGGTGACTCTCTTTTTGAAGATTTTGAAGAAAATGAATATTTGGAGCTCGCTACAGGCTCGCTAAGCGAGCTCCTAGCAAGCGGCTACAACAAGAGTCAGGGAGTTTCTCTCTAAGCGAGGGCCTAAGCTTTTTAGCGAGCAAAGGCAGTTTAGCAATTAATGAAAGCTCGCTTAGCGAGCCTTGCGTTTTCCAGGTTCTATAAAAGGGTTTCAACATTCATTTTTGGGGGATCCTAATATATTTCTTAGAGAAAAAACCCTAGAACTCAGATTTTCACTTGTTTTCAAAGAATCAGTGCATCAATAGTTGGGAGATCGTCATTGATGCTTTGTATTCTTCATCTCTTTCTTGTAATGGAAGCTTCCATGGTTATGGATAGCTAAACTCTTAATATGTCAAGGTTAGAAGGTAGATAGGTCTTATATTTGAATGTATAGTCTTTGATCATTGTGTATGAACTCTTGATGATAAATATATGGTGGAAAACGTTGTGTTTATGAAATATAATTTGTGTTGCTTCATGATTGAGAAATGTGTTCCACGCTTGACCTAGGTTTTTCATCCATCAAAGAACATAAGCTAGAGATAGTTATGAGACTTTATGTTCACCTTGTATTGATTTTTAATGTTTCCATTTTGATAGATTGAGTGAGAGATCATCAATGCATCAAAATGGTAAAACTCACAATTTTTGTTAGAAATAAACATCTTGAGAGGATATTGTGATTGTATTTATCGTTTTAACGAGCTCATCCGCTTGATCAAAACTATCTGTGCAAATGGGCTTATCGGACCCTAACCTTGGCATGTGCTTTTTATAAACTTTTACCAACTAATATCTTTAACTCGTAGCTTTTAATTCGAATGCAAATTAAATGTTCGGTTAAAAAAACCAAAACCCCTGTTACCATTTAGTCTTTAACTAGCGCAACTATAGAAAGGCGGTGATATCACAAAATAATCTCTGTGGATCGATAACAAAAACCCAACTCTATTTGTACTTTAACAAATTGGCGTCGTTGCCGGGGATATAACAAGCATTGCAATGGTTGCTAAGTTTTAAACTTGTTTATGATTTTTCTTGAACTTGTTAATTTGTTTAGTTAGTGTTTCAGCTTCTGTTTATGCGAGGAAAACTTCCTATGGACCAACTTCTTTTTTATCCTGGGATTGAGAGGACTGCAAGGAAGTTGAATAGCAAGACACTGCGGAGGAGGCAAATAGCTAAAGAATGACGAGAACAAGGACAAGGATCAACTTCTACTTCAACACCAATCACTCCACAGTCGACACCAACCATGGCGGATCCACCTCCACCTCCACCTTCGACACCATGTGTAAATAACCCTTGTAATACGGCTCAATTTGCCAATAACACCTACAATGGACGACAAGCTGAGATGAAGATAGGCACTCTGAATTTAATGTACGGGAGTCCATTCAAGGGAATGGACCATGAAGATCCCTTTGCTTTTCTCACAAAATTCTATGAGATGGCGTTGGCGGACGAAGTCGATCAAAATCAAGAGTTAGCTTTGTTTCGAAGACTTTTTCCTCATGCTTTGCTTGGCAAAGAAAAGAATTGGTACCTCGATCAAAGTCTCGCGGTGATGACCGATTGGAATGTTTTAGAAGAAACGTTCATTGAGAGATTCTTCTCGCACAACTGTTTTATGGAATTAAAAACCGCAATCTCTGTGTTTTCTCAAGGTGAAAATGAGTCCTTAAATGAAGCATAGAATAGATTCAAATCCATGATACGGAAGTGCAAAGGCCATGGGTCGATGAATTGACGCAAATCTATATTTTTCAAAATGGTCTCCAACCAAATTGTAAAACCTTTTTGGATGCTACTTCAAGTGGAGCTTTGTTATCAAAGAGTGCGGAAGAAGTTACATATATTATCAATTGTATGACTCTCAATGATTTGCAAAGTCAAAATCGTGGAAATTCTTTGAAGAAATCTAAAGTTCTTGAGCTAGGAACTAATGATGCAATACTTGCACAAAACAAACTTCTATCGCACCAAGTGGAGCTCTTAACATAACAAATGTTAAAGCATCCCTAACAATTGAAAGAGTTGCATGAGCATCCGGGCAATAACAAGCAAGACACAAGTTGTGAGTTATGCAAAGGTGATCATGATACCGGATTTTGTCCACCACCGGGAACCGAAGAAGTCAATTACATGCACAACAATAAAGGGTACCAAAGACAACAACAACCTTATCAACAACAACAACCTTATCAACAACAACATCCTTACCAACAACAACCTTCTCAACAACACCATTACCAAAATCAACAACATCAAGGATATCAACCAAAAGGTAATTACCAAAATAACCAAGGTTATGGCGGTAGTTCTTCTAATCGGCAAAATCCTTATGTTACTCCACCACATCCGGTTGCACCTTCTAAATTAGAAGAAATTTTGAATCAATTCATTCAAATGTCTATGGACAATCAAAAGTCTAATGACGTGGCGATAAAAAATCTAGAAAATCAAGTTGGACAACTTGCGAAACAAATTGCCGAGAACCAATCGGGACCTTCTTTTTCCGCTAACACTCAAGTTAATCCTAAGGAGCATTGCAAAATTATTGTTACTAGGAGTGGGAAGGATATGGATAAACCTAAAGAAAAGAAAGTGGTGGAAGAAAATATTGATGGTGTAGTTGAAGAAATTAGTGATGAGGAGGAAGTTGAAAAGAAGAAAAAATTGAGGAAGTAGTTGAAAAGAAACGTGATGATTCAGTTGTAGTTGAAAATAAAAAAGTGGAGGATGAGAAGAAAAAAGAAACAAATAGGAGAGTGAGGAAGGGAAAAGAAGTGATGATTAAAATTCCAACAAACATGTCATATCCTCATGTGCCTTCAAAGAAAGACAATGAAAGGCAATACACTCGGTTTATGGATATCTTCAAACAACTTCAAATCAATTTACCATTTTCCGAGGATCTTGAGAAAATGCCTAAATGTGCTAAATTATTGAAGGACATTCTCTCAAAAAGACGGAAGTATACGAAATCGGATACGGTTATCCTTGTGGAAAATTGTAGTGATATCATTCAACGCACTCTTCCAAAGAAGGAAGTCAATCCGGGACGTGTTACTTTACCGGTCACCATTGGAAACATGTTTGTAGGAAATGGTCTTATTGATTTGGGTTCAAGAATAAACCTTATACCTCCCTCTATTGTAAAAAGACTTGATAACATTGATATCAAAGGTATAAGAATGACTTTGCAACTCGCAGACAAATCTACCACTCACCCAATTGGAGTGGTAAGAGATGTTTTGGTAAAAGTTGACAAGTTCTTCTTTCCTGTGGATTTCATTGTTATTGAAATGGAATAAGATGATGATGCTCCTTTAATTATTGACCTCCCTTTCATGAATACGGCCTGAATGATGATTGATGTCGATGATGGTCTTATGAAAGCGAGGGTGTTAAATGAGGAGGTCGCCTTTAATTTGTTTGAAGCAATGAAACATTCAAAGGAAATACATGATAGTTTTCACATTGACACATCCGATATGGCTATTATTGAAGTTTCAAAGCATATTCATGTGGGAACTCCTCTTGAGCTAGCACTAGGTGAGGAAATTGACACACTCACTAATGACGAAGAAAAAGATCTTGAAGAATGTTTGAAAGAGTTATAGGTATTGAAAGAATTGCAACCATGGGAAGTTGAGATGGAAGAATTGAAGAAAGAAAAAAGTGATGAGAAAGTTGAAGTGGAATTGAAGGTGCTACCTTCGAACTTAAAGTATGCATTTTTAGTTGATAGTGGAAGCAAACCGGTGATCATAAGCATTAAATTATCTACCGATGAGGAGTTCCGTTTGGTTAATGTGTGTAACACGGTGGAAGAACTGACTTTCTATAAATGTTGCGGATAGCAAGAGTCGCCACCGACTTTTATTTTATCCAAAAGGAAAGGACATAAAAGAACAGGAAAGACCTTAAAAAGATTTTGAGTTCGGGGGGAAGGTTATACAAAGGGAAGGTGTTAGCACCCTTTATATCCATGGTTATCCATGGGCTCTTAGTTACTTAGCTCACTTTGAATTGTTTTGAGAAAGGTGTATTGTGTGATTAGAAACTTTCTAAGTACTTTGTAATGATCCTTGTATGGATGCATACAAAGACTTGTTTTTGAAAATTTGTTTGAAAAGTGAGGTGTAAAAAGTATTTTGAAATGTGTGAGCAAGTAATTAAGAGGAACCTACCCTATATTAAGTCTTTATTGTTCTTATGTTCTTTCAATGGTAAGACTATCCCTATTATTAAGGAATAGGTAGTCATTACCTTGGATGTTATAAGGGACATGTGTAGGGACATCTGAATATAGGCAACTGCAAGGTGTCTTTAGCAATTCGTAGGGACTTATCATCTTTTATTCGGAGGGACAAGATCATTTATCGTAGGCAACCTCGAAGGGACTTGATCTTATAAACTGAAGGGACTTGATGATATTTATGAAAGGGACTTGCTTAAGACACCCTACTTGACCTTTTGAAATAGGCAACTGAGAGGCAACACTAGGAAGTGCAAGATGACGATCAAAGATCGACTTACGTGTGTGCGTGTTTATATTCAAATATTTATCTTTTTAAATTAATTATTCTAAGTCAATTTTAATTACAAGTATGTTATTCACACCCTAAATTACTAACCATGCAGTAAATATATTTACAATAAATAAAGCAAAAATATAAACCTAAAATATTACAAAGCTTTGGGACAATTACAATATAATCGAGAAATAATAATAGAAATAGTAAATATAATAATAAATAAGCAATAATTTAAATGTTAGTAATAATGAAATAATAATAATAAGAAGGGGTTAGTAAAATATAAAGAAAATAAAAATTTAAAAGAGAACGTTATTTTTAGGTTAAATAAACATTAGAAATTTTTTAGAAGGAAATATAACAAATTTGATAATAATAATAAACAAAATATTAAACTATTTACATATTAAAAAAATGATTTAATTAGGGTTTATAAAAAATTAGGTTAAATATTAGGATTAATAAAAAAAATTAGGGTTTATGTTTAAGAAAACTAGGGTTAGCTAAATTAGGGTTTTGATTAAAATATATTACTAATCTATTTACAAAAATATAATAATTATATATAAACATATTATCAAATAAATATAAACAATTTTAAATTTAAGAAAATTAATTATGATTTTTTAAGAATATAAAGAAAATATTATAATATTGTTTAGAAATTATTTTTATGAGTTATATTTAATAAATTTATCAAAATAAAATTAATATATGAAAAAAAATTGAAAATAAGAAAAAAAAATGAGAAATTGGCTAAAAAGAAAGGACCTGGGATTTGAATACCATAGGCAATGCAATTGTTTTATTATAAACCTGCTAAATAAATGGATTAAAAAACAAAACTGCTTTCGGCCAGACTCGAACCCTGGTCTTCACCCCAAACACACGTACACTTTGCCAACTAAGCCACTGCAGCGTTTGTGAAACATAATACAAACAATACATAATAAAATAAACTCAAATTTTAAATCAGATTTTCGCGCCATGAAACTTCATCTTCAACCTATTACCTGCGAAAATACCTACGATTTCTCCTGCGAATTTTCCTGCACTTACAAACCTGCGAAATTCAAACTACATCGAATACGTACGATTTTGTTCAATTAAACACATCAACATGATCACTACAGCATGTACAATTCATCTATGTCTTCATTATTCATTTATATTTGTTAGAACGTAAAGCCCTAATTTTGGCTTTAAAACCCTAACAATGGCAGAATACGGTTTAGGTCACTAAACTTCAATGTTGTTGCCCAAAAATCATCTATATAGCAATACAAACACAAACCAATAATCAAATATCATTTATAATATGGAAATCATATGAATAAAAAAAAATTAAAAGCAAAGCAAAAACAAATTCGGTTTGTGCTCATGGTGATGCTTTTGATGATGGTGATGGGTGATTCATGTTCTAAATGACCTCAGGAAGCTATCCATACCTTCAAATCACCTGAAAAAGATCAAAATAGAGGAAACCGAATTTGAATATTTTATGAAAATTTGAAGTTGGAGAATGGTGTTTTAATCCTTTTTTTTTTGTGTCCTCAGCATTGGCTTATGTTGTATACTTATAATAGAAGCAAATTAGGTCAAAAAATCAATCCATTCTTTGGGCTTTTGGATAGCTTGATCACGAAGAAAGATATGATTCAAAATATGCAAAAAATCTAATATCTCCTTGCTATTTTGGTTGATCTGATTTTATATGATTCCAATTAACTTTAAATAAATTTTAAGGATTTCTAGAAGAAGAATCATGCCCAAATATTGATTTTTTTATTTTATTTTGATTTAATTTGACTTTTAATGGATAAAATCAAAATAAATAATAAATAAATAATAAAAAATCAGAATTTGGTTGCTTTGGGCCGTGCTAGAGGTCCTTGTATGAATTGGATCACAACATTGCAAGCCCATTTGGAGAAATTTGGTTCTAAGGTCCCATTTGCTTCAAAAACCTCCCAAAAATTCCCCAACTTTGCAAAGACACAAATCCCTAGATTTTAAGGCTATGAAGGTGTTCTTGGACATTTTGGAAAGCTTAGAGATTCCTCTAACCAACCTCTTTGGTATCATGTCCATATCCTTTACCATTTTCAAGTTATGCCGTTTGGAAGATGTTGACTTTTTGTTGACGTTTAAAATGACCTATAATGTCTTAGCTCATACCTTCCAAATGAAGCATTTTTGGACTTGTCTTGTGAGACACAAAGTTGTAGAGAATTCAATTTCCTTCAAAATGAGATTTGGATGGGAAATGTTTGATGAAGCATGTGAAAGTTATGGCTGGTCAAAGTTCAGTTGACTTTTCCTATGAAAACCCTAATTTAGAAACTCCTGATTCTTGATGATCTGAAATCTCCTTGATGAATCATGATCAAAACTTTATCAAATGATGAATTTTACTTCATAAACTTGATGTTGGCAAAAAATCATGAAGTTTGACTTTGGTTTGACCATAATTGACCTCAGTTTGACTTTTTAACCACTTTGACTGATTTTTGCATATCTGATCATCTGACTGAGCAAACCTTTTGGGAAAGCCTTGAAACTTGACATAGGGATTCTTGAAGATATATAGGATGTTATGAAGCTCACTTGAGGCCTTGAAAATCTATTTAGCCTGATGAAATCCAAAACCCTAGTTTAGGGTGCATTAATTAGGAGGAGGCTTTGTCTGAGGGAACTTCCAAGCTTTCTGACTAATTGTGAACCTTGTTAACCTCTTGGGATACCTTGTGAACCTTGTGAACCTCTTGGGACACCTTGGTACACAATTCCTTGACTAGGGGAGGGCAAATTTTGGGGTGCAACAATGTGCTCAAGAAAAATCAAGAAAATTTAGGATGAGTTCTTTCTGATCTCAAAGGAATAAGCCCATCTTATTGCATGCACAATATTCTTATGGAAGATAACTTCAAAGCGGTAACACAACCTCAACGCCATTTTAATCCAACTATGAAAGAAGTGGTTCGAAAGGAGGTAGTAAAACTTCTTGATGCGGGAATGATTTATCTGATTTCCGATAGTCCTTGGGTGAGTCCCGTACATGTGGTACCAAAAAAAGGTGGAATTACCATTATCCGAAATGAGAAGAATGAGATGATCCTAACAAAGGTTGTCACAAGTTAGCGAATGTGTATAGACTATAGACGTTTAAATACGGCTACTAGAAAAGATCATTTCCCACTACCATTTTCGGATCAAATGCTTGAAAGGCTGTCCGAGCATAAATTCTATTGTTTTTTGGATAGATACTCGGGGTAAAACCAAATTGTGGTTGACCCGACGGGTCATGAAAAGACGGTGTTCACATGTCCTTTTGGAATGTCTGCTTGTCGAAAAATGCCCTTTGGGTTGTGCAATGTGTAACAGCCCGGGCCCCTCGCAAGGCAATCCCGGCACTGCCACCTCACGATCTTCTCTACTCCCCTCACTAGTAGAGTTTTTGCCTTCCGTGGGAATCGAACCCTGTACCCTGGGGTTCAAGTACATGCTCAATCCATTCCCACTACCAATTGAGCTAGTAGCTCAAGTGGTAGTGGGAATGGATTGAGCATGTACTTGAACCCCAGGGTATAGGGTTCGATTCCCACGGAAGGCAAAAACTCTACTAGTGAGGGGAGTAGAGAAGATCGTGAGGTGGCAGTGCCGGGATTGCCTTGCGAGGGGCCCGGGCTGTTACAAATTTTTTTTGTAACAGCCCGGGCCCCTCGCAAGGCAATCCCGACACTGCCACCTCACGATCTTCTCTACTCCCCTCACTAGTAGAGTTTTTTCCTTCCGTGGAAATCGAACCCTGTACCCTGGGGTTCAAGTACATGTTCATTCCATTCCCACTACCACTTAAGCTACTAGCTCAATTGGTAGTGGGAATGGAATGAACATGTACTTGAACCCCAGGGTACAAGGTTCGATTCCCACGGAAGGCAAAAACTCTACTAGTGAGGGGAGTAGAGAAGATCGTGAGGTGGCAGTGTCGGGATTGCCTTGCGAGGGGCCCGGGCTGTTACACAATGCACCGTCTACTTTCCAACGATGTGTGCAAGCAATCTTTTCCGATCTTATTGAAAAGACGATGGAGGTTTTCTTGGACGATTTTTCGGTATTTGGAGCTTCATTTGATCTATGCTTGAAGAACTTGGAAACAATTTTAGAAAGATGTGTTGAAACAAACTTGGTGTTGAATTGGGAGAAATGTCATTTCATGGTGAAGGAAGGAATTGTGCTCGGTGAGGTGGATCAAGCGAAAATGGAAGTAATTGCAAAGTTTCCTCCTCCAACCAACATCAAGGAATAAGAAGCTTCTTGGGCCAAGCGGGATTTTATCGGAGGTTCATCAAGGATTTTTCCAAAGTGGCGAGGCCACTAAGCAACTTGCTTAAAAAAGATCATGTATTTTTCATTGATGACCTTTGTCTTTTATCTTTCCAAGCTCTAAAAGAAAACCTTGTCACTGCTCCCGTAATCATTGCTCCAAATTGGAATTTAAATTTTGAAATTATACACAATGCAAGTGATTATGCCGTTATAGTGGTGTTAGGACAAAGAAAAGAGAAATTATATAGTGTATGCACTTGATAAATTCCATTCTTACTTGATAGGTTCAAAAGTTATCGTTTACACGGATCATTCCGCAATACAATATCTGCTAACCAAATCGGATTCTAAGTAAAGGCTTATCTGTTGGATCCTTCTTCTCCAAGAGTTTGATTTGGAGATTAAGGACAAGAAAGGATCGGAAAATTTGGTGGTGGATCATTTATCGTGGTTGGTTAATGTGGACGTAACTAAATCTAAAATTGAAATCCGAGAAGAATTTTCGGATGAAAAATTGTTTATGATCCAAGATAGGCAGTGGTTTGCCGACTTTGCTAACCACAAAGCAACATGTTGGATTCCTGAAGACCTAACTTGGAATCAAAAACGAAAGTTCTTATCGGATGCATGATAACACTAAATTTCACCGTATTTCTGACTCCGATTTCGCATGCATTCTAAGTTTTTATTGCTATTTTATTATGTTATTACTTTGTTTTTCTTTATTTTCAGGTTTTTAATTTAATCGGGGCCTCGATCGAGAAAAGGAGCTGAAAAGAATAAAAATCAAGAAATTCAGCATTTTGCACTTACGGCACCCACTGTGGCTGGCGCCATGGGGTAGCCATGACGTGGACACGTCTCAAGACCCTAAACAACTGCCATATACCCATGATCCCCACTTTCTCCATCTAAATACACCCATGGCGGGCGCCATGAGCCTGTGGCGGGCGCCACAAGGCAAAAACTTTTCCCTCCACTTTTTAGTGGCAGGGGTATCCTTGTCTTTTCCCATTTAATGTTTGTCTATAAATAGGACTTTAGAATTTCGTTTTTCTTCATCCAAACTTAAAATCTCTCAGGCACATATCATTTTTAAAGTAGTAATCACTTCACATCGGGGTGTTACTACAATCGAGTGATTGAGTCTGTATACGTCTGTGTGACCGAGTCTTGGAGCACTTTGGAAGGAAGTTAATTATGCCGCCATTTTAATTCCAGTTCGTATTTTATTTTTCCGCACTTGCTTTATTTTATTTACTTTCCGCATTCGCTTTACTTTATTTTATTTCCCGTACTCGCTTTACTTTGTTTATTTCTCGCACTACTTTCGTTTATTTCTCGCACTCGCACTACTTTCTTTTATTTCCGCACTCTCACTACTTTTAATTTACTTTCCCGCACTCGCATTTAATACTTTTTATGAAAAATAATAAAATAAACTTTTACTGCACCATATCTAACTAATTTTATAAAGGTTAGAATGTAAGGATCATAATTGAACCGGTAATCCGTACAACTGTTTGTAGAAACGCTTAAGGGTTATTTTGACTTTCAATATAAGTTTCACATTCTTTAAAGTTCCGTTGGGTAAGATCGAAAGTCGTCCAACGCCTATTTAACTTAATTGTTTTTAACTATTTCAAAAACATCCAAAAGCGCTTTGTCTAGTTCATTAGGAGTTTTTAGATTAAAAAGAAAAGAGATTTTAAAACCATTTTCGGACGCGTTAAGAAGTTTAGAGTCTGGTTCGTGAGAACCTCTTTTTGCTAGAAAGTTCAGGTCAAAATACTTTTCAACTTAGTTAAGATACTATATTTCTTAAAAATAAGTTTACTACTCTAACGCAGTACACACCTTTTTATCCGTGACAATAAGAGGGTTTGATTAGGGAGTACAACTCGGTTCTAAATACACGAAAGCGACAATTTCCGTTAAATTAGTTCTTTTCAAAGTAGAAAACATTGCCCATAAGTAGTTCTATTAACAAGTACTTGATTATCAATTGATTATGTGAATTGCATTCGAACCTGTCTTTATCAATTAATTAAATTTACTATTTTATTTATCATTGCGCACCCTTTAAAACCATTATTTTCAATTGCCTTAGATACACATCATAACAACAAATAACGATAGATTGACACTTGGTCTCTGTGGATTCGACAATCTTTTATATTACTCTGACGTGTTCGTACACTTGTGAAAAACACGCATCAATGCACAATACTATGTGTGGGATGAACCTTATCTTTTTAAAATTTGTGGGGACAATTTGCTGAGAAGGTGTGTAACAGGTGATGAGGCCAAAAGCATTCTTAGGCATTGTCATAACTCACCTTATGAATGAAATTTTAATGAATCTAGAACAGCCACGAAAGTCCTTCAATCGGGATTTTATTGGCCTACTATTTTCAAAGATATAAACCTCCATGCGAGGAGTTGTGACACTTGCCAAAGGACATGTGGAATAGGAAAACGTGATGAAATGCCCCTCCAAAATATCTAGGAGGTTGAAAATTTTAATTATTGGGGCATTGATTTCATTGGCCCGTTTCCACCATCTTTCACTAATGAATACATTTTGGTTGTTGTGGATTTTGTCTCGAAATGGGTGGAAGTTATTGTTTCACCGAGGGTGGATGGAAAAACGGTGATTAAATTTCTAAAGAAAAATATTTTTGCCCGTTTTGGAACCCCTCGAGTGTTGATTAGTGATGGTGGGTCGTACTTTTGTAATGCACCTCTTGAAAGCGTTTTGAAACATTATGGTGTGTCATATAAAGTTGCGACTCCCTACCATCTCCAATAAAACGTTCAAGTTGAGGTGTCTAATAGGGAGGTGAAGAAAATTTTAGAGAAAACTGTTTATAGATCGAGGAAGGATTGGTCGCAAAAATTGGATGAAACTTTGTGGGCATATCGCACCGCTTACAAAGCTCCAATTGGCTTAACTCCGTTCCAAATGGTTTATGAAAAAACATGCCATTTACCAGTTGAAATGGAGCACAAAGCTTTGTAGGCTTTAAAGTTATTAAACTTTGACCAAAACTTGGCAGGAACAAAGAGAAAAGTGCAACTAAATGAGCTTGAAGAAATGAGAAATGCAGCTTATCATTCAAGCTGGTTGTATAAGGAGAAGGTAAAGACTTGCCATGATAAGAAAATTAAGCTCAAAGAGTTCAAAGCGGGACAACATGTTTTGCTTATCAACTTCCGGTTAAAAAATTTTCCGGGAAAGTTGAAGAGTAAATGGTCTGGACCGTTTCGGGTGAAGGAAGTCAAAGAATACAAAGTTGTGGTGATCGAGGACCTTAAAAAGAAAATAGTTGGTCGGTAAATGGCCAACGTCTAAAAATATACCTTGGAGGTAGTTTCAATAGTGAGAATCTTTCTGTTTCCCTCGATAATCGTTGATCATTGTGGACCGTCGAGCTTATCTGACGTTAAACAAGCGCTCATTGGGAGGCACCCCAATTTTGTAAGTTTTTACTATTTTTTTTATGTTAAATCTGGTGTGTTTGAGTGTTTTTGAAGTTAGAAATGTGATTTTTTGGCTGCTGGAAGGATTTTTAATGTTGCAGAGCTCGCTAAGCGAGCCTATGCTCACTAAGCAAAAACAGTCAGAGAGTTGCTCGCTAAGCGAGCTTAGCAAAATTAAAAAAAAGTTTCAGAACTGGGCCCATCTTGTAAGACCCGACCCTGCTCGTGTGTTATGAAGGAGAGAAAGAGCTAGGGTTGCCTCTTTCTTCCTTTTTCACAAAAATTTCAAAGACCAACCTCTTTTGCTCTCATCTCCTTCAAGCTTCAACTTTTCATCTTCCATTATCAACCTTCTAAGCTTCAAATCGTTCAATTCATCATTGTAAGTTTTAATTTCAGCATTTTTTCTCCATTTTCGTAAAACCCATTTTTGGGGAATTTTTGAAGTTCTTCATGAAATTTCTTGTGTTCTGGCTTTCTTAATGCTTCTACAATCTCGTTTTGTTAATTTGTAGTAGAAAATCTGATTGCATGTGGTTTAGGGTAGGAGAAAATGAAGCATTAAGGCATTAATTTGAGAAGTTTCATGAGTTTTGATTAGTTTGTGTTACTGTTGTTGAAGTTCCTCTATTTTGGTGAATAATAGATGGTATATAGGTTTGTTAGTAATGGTGGATTGCCGATGGCCAGGAGGGAATTTTTCTGCAAATTCGCAGAACTCGCTAAGCGAGACTTGGGAATTGCAGAAAAATTCCTATTTTTTTAACAGATTTGAAGGCATGGGGCTCTTACTATGGTTTTATTAGGAAGTTTACAATTTTTGTAACTTTTTTTCGGTATCTAATGTTACCGGTTTGATTTGGTTTTTGTTTGTTTTTCGTTTTTGTTTTTCAGATGTCTGGTAGATCGAAAAGAGGATGAATTTCATCAGCTGCTGCCCCATCTACTTCGAGGGGCCGTTCATCTACACCATATAATGGACAAAGGTTTATGATTGCAGAACACCATGCGCGACACTCTTGTTGGAGAAAAGGGCGGTGTGGCCGGACCGAATTGTGAGATTGAGCCCTACTGGGAATCACTACTTTGTTGGATCACAGCTGGAGCATAGTAACTTTGTTGTCCTTTGTGAACCTCACCCAGAGTTTCACTTAAAAGTTGTTAGGGAGTTCTTTGCGAACGACCTTCCAACGGGACCGAAAGACGAGCCTTTAGCGTACAAAACTTGGGTGAGGGGTAAAGTGATTTATTATTCAAGGGATGTCATAAGTCACTATTTAGGAAGTAACGTGGAGTTGAATGATAATAGACTTTGTGATTTTGGAAGGATGTGAGCTAGGAGGAACTGGAATATGGACGAGATTAAGAGGGTTATCTGCTTGGAGGATCATACTTACGAGGTGGGCACCACAGGAGCACCTCTGCGCTTTAAGAGAGAAGCTCTGAAGAGCAACGCTCATATTTACATGTCGGCTGTCTTGCACAACCTGATTCCTAGGAGCCACACCTCTAACATCACGATTGAGGTGACTGCCCTCATGTATTGTATCATGGACCGTAAGACGGTAGACCTTGCATAGTTAATCTCCTCTGAGTTTCGTAGGATTGCGACGAGTGGTACAACTTATGGTTCGAGAGCAGCCTACAGACTCATTCACTCGGGTTTGGTTATGGCCTTATATAAGGCAGCTGGCGTCGCACTTCCCTCTCTTGGGAATGTGAAGCTATGTATGTTGGATGATGAGTTTGCTAGCAGGTTTTGTGAGCCTTTAGTTACTGTTGCTCTTGTGGCTTCTGCTCCTCCTCCTGGAGGTCTCCCTTTTGGTCGGGGGAGTGGTATGGATCCTAGACCAGTTGCTAACTGGGCGATACATGAGTCTCACCACCGTGCTCTCACTTTTATGTATGAGTCCATGTTGCAGTTGCAAGTGCAAATTTGGGAGCCTCACGTGGACCATTCTCTGCGGTCCATGGATGAATTCAGAGCTTATACACAGTGGCCTGGGGACACGCCAGGTTCTTCGGGGGGTGCAGGTGCTGATGAGGAGGATGCTGATGTTGATGATGCTGGTGGTGATAACATTTTTGATGATGATGACAATTCGAGTTCCTTTGATTGATTGTCGGACGGTTTGATCGTCCTTCTTTTATCTTTTGTTTTTGTTATGTTAGAATTGTTTTAGGATGCTAATGTAGTTTTGGATTTTTGTACTTGTATTTTGGAATTGTAGTCACCATCCGGGCGGATGGTGCATTTTTGTACTCTTGAAACTTATCTTAGTTAACATTCGGGCAGATGCTTTTTATTTATTTGTGTGTTACAAAAATATTTGAGGTGATTATCATGGCGAAATAAGCTATTTTTCTGTTATCACTAGCTTTGTGCTTCACCTCTCTTTGATGGTGATGATAAAATTCTGAAAGTTTGCGCGAAAAAAGGTACTCCGTTCGTGCTTTGTAGAATATAACATGCATATGAACTTTTTACTTTCAGCAAATTTCAAGCTTTGTTCATATTTCATAAGTGTTCATATGAGAATCATTTAGGACAAACCACAAAGTGAGTGACCTCTATTGTTCACAAATTTTAGTCTTTTTGTAATTGTTGCGAACTCGTGCGATTCATGCTTGTATCTTGTAGTCATTGGAAGATTTTTGAAACATTGAAATGATCTAGGCATTGTTTGAATATTGAGAAAAACCATCCAATTCTTGTAGGCTTTAGTTTTACCTGGTGAGTAGTGTGAGCATTTGCTAACCAAATTTTGAGCCTTCACACAACTAGAATGAATCATAAAGCAAAAGTCGGTAAAATGTCGGGATACCATTCATTGGTGTTCCTTGTTGTTAAAAAGAAAAGAAAACTCATTGTGATTCATTCTAGTTTGACTTTTTGTATACAATTTACCCCTTTGTTTGAACATACTTTCTTGAAGAACATTGACATGATATTATGGTATGATTTAAAGTTGGGGAGAGTAATTGTGTGTGAAAAAAGAAGATTTGATGGAATTGGTGCCTCTTGTGATCATAGAAAAAAAATATAAAAAAATGAAAATGAGATTTTCTAAAAGCTTTGCACTCTAAGTTAGAGTTTCTTGATAAGAAAATATCAATGAAAAATAAAATAATTGAGAGGGGGCACCATAAAGAAAAAAGGAAAGAAAGAGATAGGGAAAAGTGTGAAATATGTTGTGTGATTTAGTGGGCATGTTCTTCATTTTTCAAAAACTTTTGAAAACTACTTTGAATCATTGACCTTTATATATATATATATATATATATATATATATATATATATATATATATATATATATATATATATATATCCCTTTCTTGTTAATCCTTGCTCCATTACAACAATGAGAAGTCCTTATGATATCTTTGTTTCCTTGATTTTTCCTCTTGAATTAATTTGATACTTGCATGAATTGTTCCGGATGCTAGCCCAATTGCATATGAGAATGATTTGTCCCTTGTAGATATTGAGCTTGACTTAGTTAAGTGATTAGGTTATTCTTGTTTGAACATTTTATTGCTTGTGTTGTTTGCTTGTCATTTGTGTTTAGGAGTTAGTTCATGATTATGTTGAGATTCTTTGTAAAGCTGGACATTACTTGTAAGCTAAATCTTTTGGTTTGAACCATCAATTTGGGTGTGTTATCTTGGTCTGATTTTGTTTTTGCTTCTCTTTGATATCACCTTTTTTTAGGACAAACAAAGAAGCAAGTTGGGGAGAGTTGATAAGTGTCAATCTGTGTTAATATGTAGTAGTTTTTGACACTTTTCAAGAGCTTATTTGGATTTCTAATGCTTTTTCCCGTTGTTTCCGGTTAATTTTCGTAGTTTAGTTTATTTGCTTCAATAGTATAGTTTATTTAACTTTTGTTTTTATATTTTTAGGTTTCACCATTGGAATGAAGAAAGCAAATCATGGCGACTCTCTTTTTGAAGATTTTGAAGAAAATAAATATTTGGAGCTCGCTACAGGCTCGCTAAGCAAGCTCCTAGCGAGCGGCTACAACAAGAGTTAGGGAGTTTCTCGCTAAGCGAGGGCCTAAGCTCGCTTAGCGAGCAAAGGCGGTTTAGCAATTAATGAAAGCTCGCTTAGCGAGCCTTGCGTTTTTCAGCTTCTATAAAAGGGTTTCAACATTCAATTTTTGGGGATTCTAATATATTTCTTAGAGAAAAAACCCTAGAACTCAGATTTTCACTTGTTTTCGAAGAATCGACGCATCAATAGTCGGGAGATCTTCATTGATGCTTTGTCTTCTTCATCTCTTTCTTGTAATGGAAGCTTCCATGGTTATGGATAGCTAAACTCTTAATATGTTAAGGTTAGAAGGTAGATAGGTCTTATATTTGTATGTATAGTCTTTGATCATTGTGTATGAACTTTTGATGATAAATATATGGTGGAAAACTTTGTGTTTATGAAATATAATTTGTGTTGCTTCATGATTGAGAAATGTGTTCCACACTTAACCTAGGTTTTTCATCCATCAAAGAACATAAGCTAGAGATAGTTATGAGACTTGATGTTCTCCTTGTATTGATCTTTAATGTTGCCATTTTGATAGATTGAGTGAGAGATCATCAATGGATCAAAATGGTAAAACTCACAATTTGTGTTAGAAATAAACATCTCGAGAGGATATTGTGATTATATTTATCGTTTTAACTAGTTCATCCGCTTGATCTAAACTATCCGTGCAAATGGACTTATCGAACCCTAACCTTGGCATGTGTTTTTTATAAACTTTTACCAACTGATATCTTTAACTCGTAGCTTTTAATTCGAATGCAAAGTAAGTGTTCCGTTAACAAAACCAAAACGCCCTGTTACCATTGAGTCTTTAACTAGCACAACTGTAAAAAGGAAGTGATATCACAAAACAATCTTTGTGGATCGATAATAAAAACCAACTATATTTGTACTTTAACAATAATATCATTCAAATTAACCCAGAGGGGGATTACCGCATTACAGGGGTCGTATTTGGAAGGTCGTTGTTGGGATGAGATGTTTGCACCTTACCCGAAGTATCTCTTAGATAAAGTGAGGGAATTATATGTGAATTCCCTTCCTATTGGTGATGATCATTTTGGGTTCAAAACTTGGGTGAGGGGGGGAGAGATTCACTTTTCCAGGGCAGCGATTAGTGTTTACCTTGGAAACCATATAATGATGGATGATGGTGAGTTGTGTGATTACTGACGGATGTTGGCATGTAGGAACTGGAACCTGGAGTGGTTGAGACAATCCTTGTGTGTGGGAAACCACACCTATCAGTTGGGGGCTAATGGATCCCCACTGAAGTTTATTAAGGGAGCTTTGACGACTCACACACAGATCGTGATGTCGGTGGTTTTGCATAATCTGAAACCTAGGAGTCACGCCTCTTCCATTACTATGGAAGTTGTTGCGCTTATATATTGCATTCTGGATTCAAAGAAGGTCGTAGACTTGGCTAGGATCATTGCAAATGAGTTGAAGAGGATTTGTCTGAGTTCGACCCCTCTTGGTGTTAGGGTTGTTGTACTTTGACTTATCCTGGTTTGATCATGGGTCTTTGCCATATGGCTGGTTTTTACCATAGGGTTGGTGTTTTAGTCGATTTTTTTCTCGCTTTGCGACATATCCAAGTGAGTGTACGCCCCGTAGGGCCCCATAAGCACACCACTGGTGAGTCAACAAGTGAGTCAACAAGTGAGTGTACGCCCCGTCGGGCCCTATAAGTACTCCAATAGATATTTGAGGTGTGTTAATGGCAAATGATTTACCACCTAGTAATATATAGGCCCACTTCGCATTCTAGCATATCCACACCAAAACATTCACGAACGTTCAACTGAAATGAACAGACAATGGGGAAAGAAATGGACGACACCATAATATCTACTAAGTCATAACACTTATAGTTAGTTTTACAACACAAAAGACGATATAAGCCAACCATGTAAAGAGATCAAGGATCATACATCCAACAATTCATATCATCAAGATATTATTTTGTCATCAATGCATGAGATCAATCGCAAGAAACGTCATCATACTGATATGTAAGTAGGACGATTCATCTTAGTTTTAAACATGTAACAAAGCATGAATTCATTAAAATACCAATTCTTATAAAAAAAAAGATAAATAGTACTACATTTTTCAATTAAAATCACTTATTAATCAATTTGAACATTTCAACATCAGCTTACACCAATAATTTTATTTGATTGTACTCTCCCCAACTTATATTTTTGTTTAGCCTCAAACAAAATCCATTCAAATTGTTTAGAAATTTTGAAATGCATGTTTCGTAAAAGGTCAAATGACTAGATCAATATTTTTTTTAAAGTATTTGTTTTATGATATGATATTCTTTTTAATGCAAGTTCATGATCAACATCATGAATATCCACAAACCATAGCATGAAGATAAAATATTTTCTTGTAATACATGAATACTTGTTAATTATTAGTCTCAATCCACGCACATATATATTTTATTTTATTTTAAACATGTAAGGAAAAACACCTCAAACAAAAATATTAACATGATCATAAATTATACCTCCACGACAGATTTATAAAGAGAATATATTATATTTCTTAATTTTTTATTAGCTTTGCTCGTATAAGTTTATCTAATATTGGAGGCTCTAATGAAGCTGGATCTAGGCATCGTTCTGCAGCTGCCACAATCACCTATATTTAAAATAAAAAATCAAATGACAAAGGTTAAAAGTATGAAGATATTAAAATTTAGAAGCTTCAATTTTAAAAGAGAAAATAAATGATAAACACAAACACAAATACGAGAGTGTTAAAAACAACGATCAATTTCAAAAGAGAAAAGAAACGATAAACACAATCAATGATATGAAAATGTTATGACAACAATAAGATTCAAAAGAGCAATAAAACGATAAACAGTGATAAATATACTTGGATCTCACCCCAAAGGAAAGCTCAAAGAGAGAGGTTTTCCTCACATATTTATACATTCAATTGTCTGGGAACCTATGCAATATGGAACTTAAAAAAACTCCAACAACATAAATGCATATTCAACACATACCCTCACGCCTAGCGTTGTCAGAGTCAAATATCCATATTGTAGTAGTTAATCCAACTTTGATATCATATTAAATATGTTTGGATCTCACCCCAAAATCTAACTCGATGGGTAAGGTTCTCCTCGCATATTTATAGTTCAACAACCCAGAAATCTAAGCAATGTCGAACTTCAAATTAACTCCAACAACGCAAATACATATTCAATACTCAATCTTACGCCTAGCCTGGGTCAAGGTCAAATGGACATATTCCAGTCCTTAACCTAACTCTAATATCATGTTAAATATGCTTGGATCTCACCCCTAAAGTTAGCTTAAATGATGCAGTATGTTTATATGTTCAACATTTCACGAACCTAATCAATGTGGAACTTCAAACAAACCCCAACAACAAAAATATTTATTCAACACACACCTTCATGCTTAGCGTAGGCCGAGTCAAATTTCCACATTGAAGGCTTATGTTAGGCGTGAGGGTAGCTGTTGAAAATGTTTTTGTGTTGTTGGAGTTTGTTTGAAGCTTCACTGGTTGTTGAATGCATAAATATGTGAGGGTAACCTCACGTTTTGATATAGTTTCTAAGATGATATACAAGCATATTTAACATGGTATTGGAGTTGAGTTAATGACTACAATATGTGCATTTAATCCAATCACATGTTAGGTGTGATGGTGGGTATAGAATATGTATTTGTGTTACTTGAGTTTGTCTGCTTGTTGAATATATAAATATGTGAGGGCAACCTCCCCTTTTGATATAAGTTTTGGGATGAGGTCTAACTTATGCAACATCACCTATAATACCCATCAATAGTTTGTAGATGTTACATGCAACCCTATTTACTCTCATCATTATCCAAGTCCCCCATGCTAACCTTGATAATGTCTTTGTCTTCACTATACATATGTGATAAGTCATTGTTTTGTATCATATGTGGTTTTATGTGATGTATAGGCACACTTGGTTTTGATGATGACAAAAGGAAATTAAAGAAAAATTACAAACATCATCAAGAAAAAAAAGAAAGGTGAGTCAAAAATCAAAAAGCGAAAGGGTTTCTGGTGACTTGCCAAAAGAAAATCAAAATCTAAAGAACTTCACCAAAATGCAAATCAAATTGCAAAAGTCTCACTTATGATCATGTATTTTGTTGTTTATTTGTTATATAAGATCGAATGAAATTAAGTGTGTATAACTCTCAAAATTCTAATTAGTATCACATAGAAACTTAAACTTCTTCTAAACCTCTTAAGTTGGGTTAAGCCTTTTTGAAACAGGAGTTTAATCGATTATGAAGAATGTTTAATCAAATTTGAAGTAAAAATTCTCCCTCTAACCGATTGTGAAACTTGTCTCATCGATTATGGAGCAAATCCGTCCAATAATTGATTAGTGATAAAAGTTATGTTGTTAATGAAACTCTTTAAAGGAAATTCATGGGTAAGATTATTTTCTAACCTCATCAAGCAAGAAGTCCATTGTAGCTTCATCTTCAACTATTTCTTTCAAAGGAGTCCTTAAAAATTGAATATCCAATTGAATTTGTTGGTATCCACTCCTGTTAAATGTCTGTAGTCTAACAAATTCTTGTAAACTTTTAAGACATAGTTTAACCATAGTCATAATGACTGATTCCTGCAATTCACAAAAGAATTTTCAATGGATATTGTTTGCAAATACTTAATCAATTTCACAACACTAAAATGATATTCATTCAACAAACACCTGTGTATATTCTACTTTAGTGAAGATTTCAACTTTTTGCTTAAACAATTTCGCCAAATGTGTTTCGAAAAGTTGTTGGCTCCTTCCCTTTTGAGTATTTGATCTGCTCAAAATCTCATCAGGAATAGAATTGCTTCTTGATAAAGATAAATTACTACTTCCATTACTATCAACCCTATGGTGCTTCTGTTTACCATGAGGCAAAATCTCCTTCACTTCATTGCCCATATCTTTCAGCTGAGATATCCAATTCAGATGTATAAATATTTATTCTCATATATTTCATACCAATTGGTTTATATACACCAACCTCTTGAAGAAACAAATCCACAAACATATGAACTTCTCTTGGCTCTTTATGCTGTCAAAGTGAAAGCAACACATTATACTCTTTCAAATATTAACTTCTTATTTTTGAAACAAAAGTGTATAACATAACATACTCACCTTTATCCAATTAGGTGTAGTGAACCTCTTCTTTAGGAGAAGTGATATTCTTTGAGTTCTCATTTTAACATACTAGAAATAATCCAATGAAGAATATGTTAATGCAACTTAGCTTGCATGTCAAGTCAGCTCAGTTAGTAGCTGTGCATGGACAATCGATCGTAGGACACAGGTTCCAACTCTCAACTTTTGAGTAAAGGTTATAGATAAAATGAAATATACATACCATATGCAAGAAACTTTCGCTAGCAGACCTAAACTTTCGAGTGGTTTCTCTAGAAACAAAGCAAAGTCTGTGTTCATAACCACCGACATCACGAGAAAAGGAAGCTGCTAATTCCTAAACATCATGTAGCAGTTTTTAAGACACTTTAGACATGAAAATAAAACTGAAAAATTCTTTTATTTGTTATAACTATAAGTCAATTTTGTCGATTCTTGCCTCGTTGATTTGTGGAATGGCTGTCCGATCAACGAAAGCGTATAGTTGTGCCAACACAAGGACAAGACCAGGAAATGCTTTGTCACCTTGAGATCCTTCAACCAAGCTATGATTTTGAATGTGTGCCAAATCGTTTCTTCCTGAAAACGTTTGAAACTTGAGCTGGAGTTGTTTAAAAAAGTCTTGAAATCCTTCTTGAACCCAATCATTTATCAACTCTCTTAGCTTATTTAAGATCTCTAACTCGTCGTCGAGAATTTTCCGAACATCCTGAAATCATAAATAATGTATGAATTTATAACGAATTTAAGTTATATATGCAAATATCGTATATCTATTAGTCTATTTACGCACTTGCAAAAAGTTTATGCCGCCTTGAAGCAATATTTTTGTGCTAGCATCTAAAGCGGCTTCGAGTGAGCGATCTTCCACTCCGTCCCGTTTTAATACATTCAATAGCGAATCTACGACGTAAATGTTTGTCAACAATTTTCTCAAATCAAGAGTTTTATACAAAGTAATAGAAGAAGTAACCTGAGATATCTTGCATTAGATAAGAAAATGCAGTGTTAACATACAACTTGACAGAAACTTTCGCAGCCTGAAAATATTTAGTTATATCAAATCAAAATCTCTTGATGGAGAATGAACTATATTTATTTTTGGGGAGGAATAGACTTAATGGAGGACCTCAAGAGAATGGTCAGAAAGAGATGATTCTTGTAACACTTCATCCATTTTCAACACATCATTCCAAACAACTCCTGTGTTAAGATCATTTTAGTAAGTATAAATAGTAAAAGTTTCGTTAAGACAGCTTAGCTGGTAGTTCGGTAGAGACATTTGATTGTAGAGATGGAGAGTGAAACTCGGGCCATTAGACAACTAAACCAAAAGAAAAGTATACATAGTAAAGTGTTAGAGATACTACTTACGAAGAACACCGAGTAGATCTTCTACACAAATTCTAGTCTTTACATACTCCTCAATAATTAGAAAGTTTCTGAAAAGAAATTAAAAAGTTAACTTGCCTATAAAGAAATTTCAATGTATGTAAATAACTTCAAAAAAATACGGAGTCGTAACATATGAATACTAACTTGTTCAACAAGTCTCGAGCGAGTTTAACTAACTGTGTTTCAGAATCAGGAAATATGACTTGAAATGCATGAATGGCCTCTACAAACTCATGAAAAGCTACCTGTGTTGAGAACAAAAGATAAGATAGAAAATTCCAAATAAGTACTTTTGGGAGAAAGAGGAATTGAATGAAAGGAAATACTAACCTCATAAGAACAGGATGAAGCGGTTTTGACGACTTCAGGAATCAACTGAATGTCTATAAGGAGATTTTCCAACTTTTCTAATAACTTTGCCTTCAAGTTATCCACCTGCATAAAATGATTAATAGTTTATTTATAAAGGTTTTGACATCTCTCAAATCTCTCAAATCAGTACAAAAAATGCAATTTCAAGAGAAAACTATGAACCGGATAATTCAACTGCTTAAGGAGAATTGCAGCCTCAGCTCTCACTTGAGTTGTTTCAGAATCTGATAGTAGTTTCTCCTGCTTAGACAAAAAATCTCAGATTACCAATTATTTGTTTAACATAAGTTAGATCGACTTTAAGTTCAATGCACATTATAAGGGTCTCATATCAAGATATACCTGCAATTTTTCTTCTATGATAGATATGGCTTCATCAGATGCTTGCTTACAATCGTAGAACGACGAATCTCCATATGCCTTATAGAGAGTGAAAAACCATCCAATTACTAAATTTTATTATAGTAACATGAAAAAAATGTTCAAGTATTTGAAAAGGATTGATTGAGGACCGATATCGGCTAAACACAACCTTAAAAATCGGCATTGCACCAGTATAGAATCTGACTGCATCTGCATATGCCTCAGCTTTGATGCACTTGGATAGTCTATCAGGTAGATCATATATGAACTGTTTTTCCATAACGTTAAAGCAACAAATAGAATTTTATGAACTGTTATAACATTGATCTGCAATAATCAACATGTGTTACTGGTTTATGAAATTTAATACCTGAATTTTACGAAGAAGATTGCATGTCTTGTTCAATTTCTCTATATGCTCCCTACTTTCTGTTAAAGAAGTGTTAACATTGTCACTCCTTGATTGTACAAACATTATCTGCATAGGAGAAATGTGAATCAATCACGAACACAAATTAGAAAAAAAAAACTTAAATACTCACCTTATCAAGAAGTTGTTCCATGTTCCCCTCCATCCCTAGAATATTGCTTTTCATCCTATTCAACCAATTTTTTTTTTGTTATTGATCTTGTAATACAATGATTATTTTATCACTTTCAAGATACTTTATATAATACATGAATGTATGTACCTCTTTATAGAATCTGTAGCACAAATGAATTTATTGTAGTTCTCATAAACAAGCATTTGCAAATCAGTATCAAGATTCTTAATTTGAGTAACCATTTCAACATGTTTATGAAGTAACCCTTCCAGATTCATCTCATGTGCCTTCACAAATGAAATGACATGAATCATTTTCAATAATAATAACTAAAAATATAAAGATGGAAAAAAAAAGTACCATGAGATTCATGTAGTGATCAGGTTGGAAAGATGGAGAGTTGATGTCATCAGAAGAGGTGTATTTGGAGATGGTGTTAGGGGAGTTAGGTGACATTGAAGGGTGTGGAGAGTAGAAGCTAGAGAGAAGATCTCTCATTTTTCTTGCTTTGTCGTCCAATGGTGGTGTTTCCATAATTATTTGCTTAATGAATCTGAAACTGTGTTCATCCAATCTCTGAAATTTATTATGGATTGTTCTTATGTATTATTCTTCATATCCTATTATTAATTTTTTTTTAAAATATTCAGGTAATATTGCTTACAAACATTGAACAATTCAAACACAAAGTAAGATTCTTGCATGTTTTTCATTGTATTTTAACAGTAGTTTGTATATTATTCAAGTTTTATATTTTGAATCTCAATCGTTTTTTCTTCTAACCTCTTTCTTCCATTTTGTGTCACGTCACTATTTTTCTTCTAATTTATAATCATTTAATATTATATTGCAGTGTAAAATTATCAAATCTTTTTCCACCTTTTTCATTTATGTATGTGAGTTCTTAATATTACTACTAATATAATAACTTCATCTTTTATTTATCTTTATTTCCTTCTATCATATTTATGGAAACACTTGAGGATCAAAGAAAGTTTCCTGTACCAAAAATCTAAAACCAAATGGATAGTAAAAGCCCGGGACCTGATGGATTCAGCATGGATTTTTTCAAACATTGTTGGGAGTCAGTAGGAAAAGACTTTACCAATTGTGTGCATGAATTCTTCATGACAGGTAGCTTTCCAAAGGTTATCTCCTCTTCTTTTCTAGTTCTTATTCCTAAGAATGAGAAACCTAAACATGTTGATGATTTCAAACCAATTTGTTTAATCGATAGTGTTTATAAAGTGACTGCATCTTTATTGGCAAGCAGACTCAAAACAGTGGTGGACAAAATTATTTCTTCATCCCAAACGGCATTTATTTGGGGGAGGAATATGCTTGATGGTTCTTGTGTTAAATGAGATTGTTGATTATGCAAAAAGAGTAATGGTTTGATTCTTAAGATGGATTTTGCCAAGGCACATGATTGTGTCGAATGGTCTTATCTTCGTAAGGTTATGATAATTATGGGTTTTTGTGAAACTTGGATTAAATGGATGGAGGGAACTATAATGAACAATTATATGTCTGTATTAGTGAATGGGAACCCTACTCGGGATTTCAAATTTTCACGAGGTCTCAGACAAAGGGATCTGTTATCTCCCTTTCTATTTGTCTTAGCGGCGGAAGGTCTAGCGGTGTTAATGAAGAGAGCTTGTGAGGGTCAGTTTTTCAAAGATTTCAAGATTGGTCAAGACTCATCCTTTAATCTTCTTCAATACGCAGATGACACGATAATTGTTGGAGAAGGTTCGTGGAATAATGTGTGGGCAATTAAAACAATTCTTAAAGGCTTTCAACTTATCTCTGGATTAGAGATTAACTTTAATAAAAGCTCGCTGTTTGGTTTTGGAGTTGAGGAGTCTTTTTTTAGGGCGACCAAATCTTTCTTAGCTTGCAAAATTCAGAATTGTCCGTTCAAATTCCTTGGTATTTAAATAGGAGGAAACCATTGACTAGTTTCATTTTGGAAACCACTTATTGACAAGGAGCAAACAATGTTAACTTCTTGGAAGGGAAGATTCATGTCTATGGGAGGAAGATCAACGCTCATCAAGGCGGTTCTCTCAAACTTATCCATTCAGTTTATGTCATTTTATAAAGTACCATGCAAGGTGATCAAGATTCTTACATCTATCCAAAAGAGGTTTTTATGGAATGGCTCCACTACAAAGAATGGAATAGCTTGGATTAATTGGGGTACAGTTTGTAAACCGAAGAAGGAAGGCGGCCTAGGATTTCTTAACATAAAGGTTTTCAATACTGCTCTGATCTCAAAATGGATATGGAAAATTTTTAATACAGAAACTTATGGAATGGCATTATTGAAGGACATTACGGGAATTACATATACGATATGATTTGAGGCGTTTATCCTAAATATAAGGTACCTGCATCTTTATGGTGACGTGACTTGTTCAAGTTTGCAAAATTAGGAGAAGAACACTTCGTGGACACACTTAAATTCAAGGTTGGAAACGGTAAAAATACCTTCTTTTGGTTATCAAATTGGCTTGGATCGGGCACTCTAGCAACTCGATATCTGATGGTTTGGGCGGTTGCAATTGATCGGGACAACAAAGTTGCGGACAACAGTCATTGGGAAGGTAATAATTGGAGGTGGAAGATTTTACTTTTAGAGCATTTGAATGATGATAATGTTCAAACAGGGCTCATTGGGCTGTTGGAGAAATTGGAACCGGTGGATTTAGTCAAAGAAAGGAATGATACAGTCATTTGGGACTACGAGAATCACATTTCCTACTCTGTTAAAGCTGGATATCACATGATCTTACATAATATGGTGGAAAATGAGGTACCGAAAGATACGGCAACAGCGTTCCGTTTGATTTGGTCGACAAATTCTCACCATATTTCGGTTTGCAAATGTCATTCCAACTTGGCCAGTGAAATAAGTTTTAAAGAAACTACTATTGGAGTAAGTTAATCCTCACTCCTATATTGATGTGAGATTAGAAGTTAAAAGATTTTTAAATGATATCTAACTTAGCGGTTTTGTCAAATAGACTCTAAGGATTCGTTTGGTTGGGGGTTTTGAGGGGAAGGGAGAGAATATTTTAAATTAAGTATGTTTGGTTCAATTTTGTATGGGGGGGGGGGAGTTTTAAATGATATCTAACTTAGCGGTTTTGTCAAATAGACTCTAAGGATTCGTTTGGTTGGGGGTTTTGAGGGGAAGGGAGAGAATATTTTAAATTAAGTATGTTTGGTTCAATTTTGTATGGGGGGGGGGGGAGGAGAGGAGAGGTGGGAAGAGAGAATATTTAAAATTAAGTATGTTTGGTTCAATTTTTTATGAGAGAATGAGAGGGAATGAAAGGTAATATGAATCACTCCTGAGATAGTTTTTCTTTCCCCCTAATTAGAGGTTTTTGGAGGGGAGGGCGAGAGAGAAGTAATAATAAAATATATTTTTGTTATATTGACATAACTACCCGCATTTTTATTATAATCTTAATTTGTCCTTAATAAATATTATATGTTAATCTTTCACCTTATTATAATTTCTCCATATTTTGTAACGACAATTGCATTATTTTTATTATTATGAACATTCTTTTGTTTTATGTTATTCACTTTTATTTTTTATTTTGTTTATAATAACTAAATTTGTTTATAAGTTGTATTATTGTATTACGTATCGATATATAATTGTAGTATATGAGTTATATATTGGCAAAATATCATTTTTGCTCTTAACTATACCCCTGGGTTTAGATTGGTCCCTGGATTATTTTCGTGTCAGATTGGTGTCTTAACTCTTAAAATGTGTCATTTTAGTCTAATTAGCGATGAAAAAAAATAAAAGATTGGTCGCTAAATTCATCACTAATTAGACAAAAAGGACTAACATGACACGTTTTAAGAGATAGGGGACCAATATGACACAAAAAATAACTAAGGGGCCAAACTGAACCAAATGATATACTTAAGGGACCAAAAAAATTATTTTGCCTTATATATTATCTAGAATTTAATTTCATAAATATTTTACAGGATTAGAAGGAAAATCAAGATGATAAAATGGTTCATAATAAGATTGATCATATAATGATTATATGACATTTATCAATAATTTATTTACACTTTAATATATTTTAGAGTATTTGAAATTATATATTTTGTGTTTGATTATCTATGTTGTTTATGAATTAATTTTTTTTGTGTGAATATCATTTTGTTTTTATTTTATTTAGCAAAAATGTTATAATATTTTAAGGATAAAAATGTAAAGTATTTTTAAAACCCCTCCCCTCCTCTTGTGAATCAAACATATTTTTTATTAAAAAATTTCTCTTATTTTTCCTCTCTTATCTTTTGAATCAAACATACATTTAATTAAGGCTTAAATAATGTTTTGTTCTTGTAAATTAAGGAGTTTTTGGGTTTTGTCCGTGTAAGTTTTTTTTTTTTGTTTCATACATATATTTTTCTTTTTGCTTGTGGTTTAGTCCCTGAAACCAAATTCAGCAGGTTTCATGCGGATTTTCCTACAAATTTTCCTGCGGATTTTGGTTTTAGGGACAAAAACAAACGCGAATGTAAAATATAGGGACGAAAACCAAATAAAAATTACATGAATGAAAATCAAAAACTCACTAATTTACAAGGACAAAAACCAAATAAAGAACGTACAGTGAATAATTACCCCGATATTGGGTTAGAAAGTGTCCTCCATGAGAATACTGAATTTTTAAGTTTGGATATCCATTATGCCGTTGATTATCTTGTCATGTGCGAAAGAAACTTAGGCGATGAGAAGACAGTTAATGTTTCTTCCATTTATAGATTGAATAACAAGATGATGTTACTTGTTGATATTGTAAGCACATCCGTGGGATTTATGTAAATAACATCATGTTATGTTACTTACTAATATTGTAAGCATTGTTGGATGAAACTTATAAATTAATACATTTATATTTTATGGAAAAATCCATAAATTTTATCTTACTTTTTTTTAAAGAAAAGTTGTTGATTTATATTGTTTACTTTACTTGTATTATTTTCGTTTCAAGGGATATTGAAGGATGATTATTATGATCGCCTATTATTTTCATGTCAAAACTCCCATTGAGTAATTTTTAAAACGATTATATCAAATTAAGTAATTTATATTCTTTTTCATTTGGTATATTTGAAACTCTAATATTTTGTAAAAGCTTCGAGATTAAACTTCAAGATATTGAGTTCATTTTTATTAATCAAGAGAGGGTATAGTCCATTGAATAAATAAAAAATGAATAGGTACAAAAATGAGGGGAAAAAAGAGTCAAAACCTCAAACCTATCTGACCGTTCCTGCGATCAGAATATGTAATGGTTCTGGACACTGACGTGGATGTTGAATGCGATGCTCGGTCGTCGAGGAGAGATGGAGGGTGTACCGGCAAGGTACTCCGATGTCAAGGTAAGAGCGGACAAAAGAGTATGCAAACACGAGTAAAAGAGTCAAGGGAGTGAATATTCAATATCTGACTCTCTCAAATGAGAGGGTTTATGTAGAGCCCTCAACACTTGGTATTGATCCCTATTTTGGGACTAGATCATGGATCCCCCGAAAATAGGTAACTGCCATAAACTAGTCGTTGGGACAAGCATACCTGATCGGATGGGATGCGTGTCAGGCATAGGGATATTCGAGCATGAGTTATCCTCGACTAAATCTGGGTGACTCCTGCGGGTGTCGGACAGAAGTCTTGAAGGGGCAGAGAAATCTGACCACGGGTAATCGTGGTCGACAAGTCCTCATCGGCTAAAAGGCATAAAGCCAATGGGTCCCTTTGATATTTGGGTTATTGGTTCGTCCTGGATGTAGGAGTGGATTAGATCTTGCATAGTCATTGGGCCAGTCCGAAACATGAGTCCCCCTAAGTCGTTGCTTCTAGTCGTAGAAGTGATGACTTAAGGGTGGTCAGCTACGTATGGGGTAAAACTGAGACTTGTGATATTCTTTAGTCACCTAGCTCGGTATAGGTGAGCCCGCATACACTTGGGCGTTAAAATGTGGTCAATTGACAAGGATCCCAACAGTTATGCGGAGAAGTTACGTCACGTTTGCGCCTTGGAAAGCATGCACATTTAATGCATAATGACAGGTACTCTACGGTTTTCCCTAGGCAATGAGTGTGTCGTTTATAGGTTAGATCACACGTGCTTGCGCATGTGCTGAAGGAGGTTATAAATAGGGCGTTGGGACTCAGTTTCATACTTTTCGTTCTTCGTCTTTCTGCTCGACAAAGATAAGTCCCCGAGCTCCGCCGCAAACCACCGTCTGTTGCCATTCCCAACGAGGACAACCAAACTACCACAACCTTTTTTTCTAAACTTGTAAGTTTCTTCATCTATCTATCTATTTTTCCTTATGATAATTGTTGGTTACATAGATGCATGTGGTTAGGATAGATTTTAGGGTTAATAGGACCCATAACTTAGACTATTAGGGTTTGTTGATACAACGTCCTCGTTTCTATGCAGTGGTTGATGCGTGAAATGTCGTCCTCATTGCGGTAATTAGGGCCTTTAGCGACGTTCCTCGTAGCTTTATACGGAAGCTTCGGTTGAGCTTCAACCAGAGTTATGGGTTTCAGCACGGGGTCATATATGTTTTGTGCGAATCGGTAATTTGATATCTTAGAGTTCCCCCTTCCTCGTATAAGTAGTTGGTCGTTATAACGATCGTGGACTATTTTGAATAAGGGTTTAGGTCGGGGACATCGGCATCGTTCCTCTACACGCCTTTTCATTTGATCAGCGGTAGAATGGTGGATTTGATTTAATTCATCGAATTCACGTTTACTTTCGCTGTTTTTCAGATGTAAAAAATGTCCACAGACGAACCAACCCACATTGACGTGGAGGAACTTTCTAATGACACGGCTTTATCCCTGAATAACTCTGAGGAAGCGGTATCGGGAGAGATTACTTCTACTTCGAGTGACTCCGAGGAAACCAACTCAAATCATGTTGAAAACAACAATCCCAAGGAGAATGACTATCCAATCGATATATTCTAAGCCCTTAGAGGGTCCAGATCCGGTGGTCGGGAACCCCGAGGATTGGCTCATCGGATATATTGACGGGGAAGATCGTATATGCTCGTACTATGGTCCCAACAGGTTCCCCATATATGAAATCTTCTTCAACTGACTCATATTTAGACTCCCCTTTTTGAATTTTCAGATTTCTGTGTTCGTTCACTTGGAGCTTTCATCGTTGCAGCTGCATCTGAACTCGTTTGCTTTCATGAGAGCTTTCGAGCTGACATGTGAATATCTAAAGATTGAAGCGACTATCCCCTTGTTCTTTCACATTTTTCATCTCAAGAGGCATGTCGTTCAAGGGAGACATGGTTGGGTTTCCCTCAAACAAAAGAAGAAGATTTTCAAAGCTTACTATGAGTCGATCAGAGATTTCAAGGATCGGTATTATCTGGTCGAACCGATCTCAGATCGTGCTCAGAATTATGTGAAATTTTGGGGTTGGATACTGATGACGAAGGGAGAGTTTTGTTTGATGAGTAGGGAAAGGAGGTGCTCCGCCTTATACTGGAATTCCATTTTTCATGGTCGCGCAACCATTTCCTTCATGGCACTGATGAGTATTTGGCCATCGCGTCTGAGCTAAGTGACGAGGATCAGACTAACTATGATGCCCTGATGAACTACGTCTCTCGAATTACCATGAACGTGCAAGTGGACAAGCACGGTCATGCGCTTTTGGACAAGGACGGGGGTGCGAAAGTAACCCCCGGATTTATAGGAGTGTCCAAGCTCATTGTATGTGAGACATATGAGGACGTGGCAGCTTATCTTGGTAGCCTTTAAAGGTGTTTGTTGCATTGAATTTATGCTCATATTCTTTTTGTGCTCGAACCGGGTTCTTTCTGTCTTTTTCATATTCGATGGTGGATTTGCAGGACAAAGTGATGTCGAGTTCCACCATTCTACCGCTTGGTAACAGCGAGCACGGGTTCGGGCAACTCCTCCTCACTACCACAAGGTTCTCCAGGAATTGCTTCTATAATGGGCAAATGATAGTAGGGCGACGATGTCATAAACTTAACGGGACCCCCCAAAATCGTCGTTTGAACTCCCAACTTGCTTATTGTAATCGATGTTCTTCGAGGAGTCCTCTCTCCGGGTCCACAGGGCGGAAATGCTTAAGTTAGAGGAGCTAATTCGACTGGAAAGTTGGTTGTGTTTGGTTCATGATGCTAGCTCGGTGATGAGGGTCTTAACGATGGCCTCCGTGTATGTTGAGGTTACTTCCACTCAGGAGCAAGAGATCCAGAGGCTGAAGCTTCTTTTGTCTACTTTTGAGGATAGGGCAAATGTAGCCTCAGAGTCTTTGAAGGAAGCTTCGAAGAAGATAAAGGAGCTGAAAGAGTATTATGCCCGTGGGACTTGTGAAATATGCAGTACCTTGTCTTGTCCGTATTTGGCTTGGTCGGCAGCTGCTTTGGAAATTTGACGCTGGTCTGGCGGAACTCAGAATTACCACATTCGGACAAGATTTTATCCCTTGATACGGTGAGGGGTGTGTATTCGTGGAATCTCCCAGATGGGCCTTTATGCTCCCGCGGTTCACAAGAGAGGTCTTCCTTTCGTTTTTCGCCTCCCCGACGGGCTGTAGAGGGGTCTTTAGATTTAGACGGTTTGGCATCTTCACGACGCCTTGTATCCCAGGTAGTACTAGTTGCCTCTTTCTCCTCGTATTGAATATATGCTTGTGCTTTGAGGAGAAAAGCATCAAGCGTGGAGGGCTTCTCAATGTCGACGGCCCTCCCGAAGTCGTTATGGGGGCGGAGCCCACGCTCAAGAATACATTTTTTCATGTCGTCCGTGGTTGAGACTTGGACGACTTCTTTATTGAATCTTTCGATGTACGCCCACAAGGGTTCGTCTTAACCCTGAATAATTTCCTCCAAAGAGGCCTCGGTCTTAGGATGATGTCGTGATGCAGTGAAGTGTCAGGAAAAGGTTCTCCCGAGCTGTCTCTAGGAGGTAATAAATTCATGAGGAAGGCTTTTATACCAAGCCATAGCTCCCTTCCTCAGTGTCGTGGGAAAAAACGACATTTGATTGCTCATTGAACACCTCTATAATCGAGGAGAGCGTCGATATTCTCGATATGCTTGTCAGGGTCTATCGTCCCGTCGTAGGTCCCAATGGAGGAGGCTTCTCGAGCCCCTTCGACAACCTTTTGGACATTATTTCGTTGGAGAGAGGCCCACGAGGTTCATACTCGTTGCTAGAATCATGGGAGGCAGCGCGGTAACAGTTGTCTCGATCCTGACGAGGGGATGGGGATCTTGATCAATTCTTGCACCTTCAGGTGACGGCCAGGTTCCTTCCCGGAGAGTCCTCCTGGTCTTCCTAGTCTCCAGGGACTCGTGTCGTCGAGGATACGAACAGGTTTGTTTCTTGATAGACCCAACTGCCTCTAGGTAGTGGTGATTCTTTCTCCGTTCAGGTGACCTGTTGTAGGACATGCGGAGCCTCCTCGCGGGAGAGGGGGATCTGGTACTTCGCGAGTCTTCTAGAGCTTCTAGCGTTTCGCTTTGGCACAAGAGTAGAAGGTTGATGTTGTTGGTCGTTTCGACCAGAGCTGCGAGCGTTTAATTGGTCCCCTCGAGAATGGGAATCAGGGGGAGATCAATAGGGGTGATCTCTGGTTGCATGGATGGTTCTAGTGACGGGGAGGCAGTACACCCGTCTTGGAACCGGTCGGGCTCCCTGAGCGGGGGATTGGTTCCATCGCTCTCCCGTTGCTTAACGGGGATGTTGGTGATGATCTGGGCATCAACGGAGTTGTTATGGTGAGCCATTGAGTAATTTATACTGCGATGTTTTGGTTTTCGCGATTTAAGGATGAGAAAAGGGGTAACACGAGTTCCCACAAACGATGCCATGATCGTTTCTGCGATCAGAATCTGTAATAGCTCCGGACACTGACGTGGATGTTAAAGGCGATGCTCGATCATCGAAGAGAGATGAGGGTGTACCTGCAAGGGACTCCGATGCCAAAGTAAGAGCGGGCAAAAGAGTATGCAAGCACGAGTAAATAAGTTAAGGGAGTGAATATCTGATACTTGGCCCTCTCAAATAAAAGGGTTTTTATAGATCCCCCAACCCTTGGCTATTGGTCCCTATTTTGGGCATGGATTGTGGATCCCCCGAAAATAAGTAACTTCCAGAAACTAGCCGTTGGGAGGAGCATATCTGGTCGAATGGGATGTGCGTCAGGCATAGAGATATCCGAGCAAGAGTTATCTTCGGCTGAATTTGGGTGACTCCTGCGGGTGTCAGACAAAAGTCTTGAAGGGGCAGAGAAATCCGACCATGGGTAACTGTGGACGACAAGTCCTCCTCGGCTGAAGGGCGTAAAGTCAATGGGTCCCTTTGGCATTTGAATTATTGAGTCGTCCTGAATGCAGGAATAGATTGGGCCCTGCCTAGTCATTGGGCCAGTCTGGAACACTATCTAATTTTAAAATTAGGTAAATCTAGTTTGTTTCTATTTAAGTATGAATTTATAATTGAATGAATATCATTCCACCAAGTAAAATTAGTGAAAGCTAAGCCTAAGTTAACTAGTTTATTTTCACAGCGATTCAATTCCGTATAGATATGAGTTGCCAAAAAATTAAAATTACTCATCTGAAAAATACAATTGTCCCATCTATTCCTTAAATTCCAATGCACAAGAAAATGTTTATTGTAAGCTTTAACTACCAAAACATAATCAGTATCCAACCACAAATTATCCCAATTTTTGCTTCCATCGCTAAAATGGCACCTATAAGCTCGGCAAACAAAACATTTTCCAAAACCATATTTCAAGAAAAGTTGCCCAAATGATTGTCGTTGTCATTTCTAAAGATACCACCATAAGTCGCTTGAAGAGGATTACGCCCCGAAACGCCATCGGTGTTAACTTTGGTCCATCCACGTTGAGGAAGACACCATAAGACTTCAAGTAGCATGGACTTCAGTTAGGCCAGAGGTTGTAATTCCCCGATTTTTATTTAATTATTTAAATTGGATTGTGGTATTTTTGGTGTGTAGAGAAGAATTTTATTATTGAGTATAATATTAATTTAAGGGAATTATGTTATATTGAATAGTTTTATGAGAATAATAAAATAATTGGAAAATAAAGAGATAAGGGTAAGGTGGTCATTTGGTGAAAATAGTGAGGGTAAATGTGGAAGATCATAGGTTGGGTCTAAGGGGTCAAGTTGTAAGAAGGAAAACATTCGTGATTTCGTGAACAATAAGCGATCGTGAAAACCATAGAGAAGAAGAAGGAAAAGGTCAGGGGCTAGGTGAAGAATCCGCAGAGAAGAAGAGAATTTTCGTCAAAACCAAGGTAAGGGTGAAATTCTTCCGTCTCTTAAGGGTTCTATAATGAGAATTAGGTAATGTTGTTGATTAAGGGTTTGGGGATTGCATGATTTTGGATGAATAATTGTGGTAAATTGATAATAGTTGATGTTTATGTGATAAGTGTGTGGAATATTGGTTTAATGATGTTAATTCGGTGTTTGGATGGCTGGAAATTGGTTTTGGAAGTATAATTTCGTAGCAGGTTGTGTCTGATCGCAGAAGGGAGAACTGCGAAAATCGCAGAGCTTGCTTAGCGAGTAGGTCGAAACTTTGGAGAGTGAAAATACAGAGATTTGCTCGCTTAGCAAGCAAGCCCCCTCGCTTAGCGAGACTTGGAGTGAAAAACAACATGATCTAATTCTGAAAAAATTCCTTAAAATTATGTAATTAATATAGTAATGGATATGAATCAAAGTGGTCTTGTTAGCAGTAGTTGGAAAAACGTTATGAGCGTATTAGAAATGTAATAGCATAACTTAGAATAAACATAAGTTGAATTGTTTGTTAATAGTTGATGTTGCCATGTGTAGTTGTTGTGATAGTTACATAACATTGTTGTTGATACACGTGTATGTAATATGTTGTTGTATATGGTGTTGTTGCGTATGTGTTGATTGATGTTAGTATATGTTGAGGTATGTGATTATGCATGATGTTGATGATGTTCGTGGTTGTGGTAAGTTATTGTATGACAATGGTTGATGTTGGTTTGTATAAGATGATTGTTGTATATATGCATGTATGTCATTGATGTTGCATGACATGTGCATAGTTGGAACATTATACCAAGGTAAGTATGTTTGTTGGATCCTAGTGGGATCATTGTGATGTTGGTGCAGTCATGAAATAGGGACCGTATGTGACCATGAAATAGAGGTCGAGGGTGTGATCATGAAATAAGAATCATATTGGACCACGAAAGAGGGATCGAGAGTTCCAACGGGAACTAGATCTTGAAATAGAGACCGGATTATGGTATTGCATGCATAGAGTCAAGTAGAGTCTCATTGCTTAATCTGTTATTGTTGTGTATGATGTTGATGTGTGTTTGTGATGTGGTTGTGTAGTTGTTGTTGTTGTTGTTTAGGAGTGGTGGTCTAGTTAATGATACTTGCTTATTCTTATTATTTTTCTCTTTTGTGATGTAAGTATCTCACCCATTCTATTTGAATGTTACCCGTCCATTTGAGGAGTCAACATTATACTCTGGCTATATGTGGTGGAAGACGTTGATTACCAGACACCTCCCAGAGAGATGTCTGCGTCAATTTGGGTACATTCAGACCATACCACCAGCAATTTTGGATACAACTTCTAAGGGTATTGGTAGGTGGTTTATGACGCACTTTGATCAGTGCACTTTGGTGCACATTCCTACATTGATTGCACTTAGGCATTTCTTTAGTTTTATTTGTTTATTTTTATATTTTAATTTGTTTTTCTAATTTACTTTATTTTTGGCTTAATTTTCGTACTTAATTTTCAGCTTTAACAGCTTTTACGGAAATGATCATAACCGGAGTTCCAGGAATCTGATTGAGGCGTTCTACCAGTCGATGGAAAGCTAAGAGAGAGAGCTACAACTTTCATGTTGGAGTCAAAGTCAGATTCGGAATCATATTTTCCAGAATTTCGTTTAAAGCGGCTGCATTAGTTTTATTCAGTTTCGGGTCATTTAGAATTGGGTCTGGGTTATGTATTTGACCCAGTTGGGTTGTAAACGGGTTTTTAGGTTTCCTATTTAACATAGCAGCCGCGGCTGCTCTTGGACACTCTACTTTTTACGAATTTATTCTTTACTTTCGAAGAGACGAATCATGGAGAACTAATCACCGAGATTCATCTACTGTAATCGGTTTCCACCGCAACCTTGAGGTTTTATAATTTTCAATTAATTGTTTTTCCCTTTTAATATTATGCTATATACTTTGTTTGCTTTATTCAATTATATAAAATAATATTGATTAATTTCGATTGCACCTATCATTCCTTTACTTTATCACGTTTGCTTTATCCGCGCAATTTTCGTGTTTGCTTAATTCACGGAAGATTTAATTCGTTTGCTTAATTCGGAATTTAGGAATATAGGTATTATAGGATCTTTTACGCTTGTTAATTGGTACTATTATCGAAAAGGGATTAAAATCCGCTTAGGGCATGAAAATTATGTAAATCGATGATAAGTTGGGAAACCAAAACAATAGATAAATCGTTTAGTTTAATTGCATAATCATTTATTTTAATCGCTTAATTGTTCTGTTTTTTTTATCGACCTTAAAACAAACCCCCCTAATTCGGAATTCAGTTACCTTCGATTAATAACAATACAAGAATCCTTGTGAAACGATTCGAGTCATTGTCGCTATACTACGTTTTCAAAAATTACTCGTTTTTGATCCGTGCGCGACACGCGGATCAAATTGGCGCCGTTGCCGGGGATTCTTGTCGTTATAAATTGATATTAGAGTCTTAGATTTAGTGTTTTTGCGTTTAGGCCCTAGGTTCTTCACATTTTTTGCCTTCTCGCGTGTCGAAAAAAAATCGGTTTTTGGGAAAATTGGGTCCGATCGAAAATCTGTTTTGCCTATTAGGAGTAGAAAAA